>CM050400.1:69089360-69689360 GCA_027562975.1 Rhynchospora breviuscula | reverse complement strand
GCACATGTCCCTTTGTTTCTTAATTAACAACAATGAATTAGAGTCTTTGCACATCGCTTGTAGTTCGGGTCTTTCCGCATAAAAGTTTAACTTTTAAACAACTAATTTGCTTAAACCATTTGAAAAGCCAATTCAACAATTGTAAACAGAAAGGAGGAATATCATGGAGTATTCTAATTAATTTATTCAACCAATTTGATTAATTAGAAAATACTTTAACTATTTAAAATATTAAATGGGATCCGATAAAATTCGAAGTTTTTCGGTCTCCAAAAATTATGAAATAAATAATGCATACTCCCTATTATGAGTGTAACTATCTGTCAAAATTTCAGGGAGAGATCACTTACCATCAGAGAGAAACAAAATTAACAAATCGTCAAACTGTGCGCGAAACACCGTTATCCGATTTTCTGTTTTTGTCTAACTCTTTTGGTCTGTAGGATCATCTTCCAAAACGTTTTCATGAAAACATTTTACATAACAAATCTACTATATATTATTGGCTACCAATCCATCAAACGAAATCCAACTAGTCTTATTTAAAATCATCAAGATAAATAGCAAACAAGCCACTTACCCTGTTCTGAAACAGACTAACGACTAAAAACTATTGACTCAGTTGAGGTATCAAACCTTAATAAAATTCTTTGAAACTAATTTTCACAGAATCTTAACTTCAAGTAGAAACTTTTTATTCAAACACTTTTTCATAAAGTTTTCTCAATAAGTACAGTTTATCCAAACAATCAGTTTGTTGGAAAACCAGATCTGACAACCGATTCATTTCTCATGACTTGAACGCCCACATAAAATCCGAAACATGCAACAAATTTTACATGTCCAGAAAGAGAATCAAGTTTACAAGATTTCTAGCCAAGAAATACAGATAGTTATTTTCGAAAAATAAATCCTTCATGCCTAAAACACAGAACTGTGCAGCAGAGTACCAGATCTGCGCACAGTTACCGTTTAATTCACCATAAATTCATAACAACTTAGAAAAAGGTGAAACTAGTGTCTAAAGAACCAAATCTCATAGATCTACAACCTCCAATAAAATTTAGAATTTTTTTGAAAGCTTTTCTCAGCGAAAAAACCAAAACAATGTCGAAAACAGAACAGTAATCCAGACAGCAAGCAAGTGCATCACTAATCCATGTGTTAATTAATCATTTCTCAACTAATTATGTGTTAAAATGCTTTAGAACGACCTAGATCTCTGATACCACTGTTAGGAAGTCTAAGTTTTCAAATTTTTTTTGTGCTAATTAACCATTTAATAAGCAATCCAAACGACTTAGACCTCGAAGGATCTAGTCCAAGCATTCACACACAAGAGAGAGAGGTTATGAAGGCTACCTCTCCTTGTATCGCAACAAGGAGGCTCGAATCCGGCGATGTCGAGGTTGTGCGCACCACCACGCGTGTCTCGGCCTCAAGTCCACCAAGGTATTAACCAAAACCTCGATCTATGCTAGTAGATGAGAGGTTAAGCCTAATCCCTTCCTTCCCTTTGCCTTAATTAACTATTTAATTGGATGGAGGCAAGAGATGCTCAACACATGAGCTTAAGAGAGCAATGGTGGAGAGGAAAAATTCTGAAATTTTTCCTTTAATTTTCGTCCAAAATATTAGGGAGAGAGAAAAAGACAAGGTGGCTAGGGTTTTGGCTCCCAAAGTGGTCCTTTTATAGACCAACCACTCTTCCAAAAAGTTGTAACTAATTTACAACTATGCCATCACTAGGGCAGCTATAAAATGGGCCTAAATGGGCTCTATTAATTATTTAATTGGTCCTCTAATTCAATTAATTAGTGGCCCAATTAATTGCTCTCAATTTGGACCTTTAATTTACCATTAAATATAGACCCGTTAGCTCAAATTAATTACTTTAATTAATTCATGTTGAACAAATTAATTATCAACATTTTGATAATTATTTAAGGATTAGAATATGCATTAATTTATTTCTATATGATCCGTTTGACTTAATTAATTAATTATGACGGTTCGCAACAGTACATAATTAATCAGTCAACATATCATATTGTTGCATTCCTTAATACAACCAAATAAATAATGCACGCATGGTCAAAACCTATTTGTGTGACCCTTTGAGGATTTATGCTCTGTTGGACATGGAAAATAAATCGCTATTTATTTCCAATAATCATAAGCGGTATCTAGCAACACGTTATGATTCCCAATTCGCATAAATAAATACTGTACCAATACAGTATTTCAATCCTGCATAAAGAAATAGAGTTCCTTATTGTTTTGATTCCTATGTCACATGATATCCTTGTGTAATCCAAGATAGGAGTGTGTCATTCTTGCAGATTACACGTTTCTTGATCTAGATATGATCGCACAAGTTGCTAGCAAGCGATCCATCTCCATCAAGGGGCCCAGTGGATATCATCGCTCACTAGGTGTACTAATGAGAGACATACGGTTGTCTTGATGATCAGTTTTTCCCCGCACAATTCAAGAGAACATAAATAAAGTCGTTATAGCAGCCCTTATCAGGAATCAGCGTTAGACAATATTTATAGAACCTATCCTCATGTGGAAAAACTAGACCATCTCAAACTCGGAATCAAACACGTATGAAATAAATAATGACACATAACACAATCCATATATTTATTTCATTTGGGTCATGTCCAGTACTATGTTCCAGTAACATATACATATGCAATTAAGTTAGTAACTCCTTACTTATGATTTGCAGAACTTAATCATCACTTAACTTGCATACTAGTCTTATCTGATAATTAATGTTCCTTGTTAATTATCAAGACTATGGACAGTTTCGATTTATTATTGTCATTTAAGTATAAATGAACCACAGTGAACCACAATCCAGATCCTCAACCTGAATGAACTGTCAATAATAAATCCAGGAACAAATGATCAAATATCATCAATAACATAAACTAATATAATAATCAACCAACTGATTGGCTTCTAGGACATATCTCTAACAAAACTATGATATGATTAATCCTAATTAGGCTAGTTAACCCTAGCATGGCCTAGTTAAACTCTTATAGGATTAGACTTACTCTAGGTTAAAAACAAGGGTTAGTTAAAATCCCTAACTATGGGCATTGGTTAGAGATCTACATAGAGTTAGATTTAGCCCAAACTAACCCTAGGTTAGAGTTACCCATAGGTATTACCCTCACATGGTAGCCCTAGGATTAGCCCTAACTGATCGTAAGTTAGGTCACCCTAAGTAGTAGACTAACTCTAGGACTACCTAGGGTAACCCTAGGGTTAGGCTATTGTTAGTAACCCTATTAAACATGCCTAGGCGTGCTCTTACTAACCCTAACCCCAAGGTAGCCCTAACAAACTCAAGGTAAACCTAACTCTAACTCTAGGTAGTCCTAACTAACCATAACTAACCTTAGCTAACCATGGGTAGCCCTACATAACCCTAGCTAACCCTAACTCTAATCCTATCCAGGGCTACCCACAGCTAAGTCCAGGGATCCTTAGGTTGCCCTTACTAATCCTAGGTAACCGAAACATTAACCTTAACTAGCCCTTGCTAACTAACTCAAATTAGAATTTGGTAACCCTAACTAATTCTAACTCAAACTCAAGCTAAAACTAGCTAGCCCTAAATAGTCCAAACTAACCCGAACTAACCAAAGGTTCCATAGGGTTAGTTATGGTTAGTTAGGGATACCTAGGGCACAACCCTAACTAACCCTTAGAGTTAAGGTTAGCTAAGGTAGGGTTAGAGTTAGTTGGGGTTAATTAAGACTCCTTAGGGCTAGATATGGTTAGTTGGGGTTAGAGTTAGGGTTACATAGGGTTAGATATTGTTAACCCTATCCAGGATTAACCTCAGCTAACCCTAGCGATGTTTAGTTAGGGCTACGTAAGGCTAACCCTAATTCTAACCCAAGCTAACCATAACTAACACTAGCTAAGGTTAGCTTACGGTAGAATTAGGGTTTGTTAAGGCTACCTAGCTAACTATAGCTAACCCTAGCTGACTAAGGAACACCTAACTAACCCTAACTTTAACCCTAACTAACCCTAGCTTGCCTTACGTAGCCCTAACTAACCATAGCTAACCAGGGCTAGGGTTAGTTAACCCTTGTTAGAGTCCACCTAGGGCATAGCTAACCATAACTAACCTTAACTAACCCTAACTACGGTTAGTTAACTCAGATTAGCTATCCCTAGGTTGCCCTAGGGTTAGTTAGGACTAATTAGAGTTGCTAACCCCTTGGACAAGCTAACCCTAACCAACTTACTCTAACCCCTAACCCTAACATAGATATCCCTATAGCATGTTAGCTAGAGTTATTTGGAGCTAACTTAGCCCTACCTAGAGTTAGATAGGGTTAGGTTAGCTTGGGTTAACTTATTAGCAAGTAAGGCTATCTAACCCTAGTTAAGGTAGCCCTTACTAACCTTAGTTATCCCTAACTAATTTAGGGTTAGAGTTCGGATTAGTTAGTTAATCATAAGTAATCCTACCTAGTTAGGTTAGCCCTAACTAAACTTAGAGTTTGGGCTAAACCATAACTAAGGTTACCTAGGGATAGCTAGCCCTATATAGCCTTAGCTAGGGTTAACATAGTTAGCTAACCCTAAAAAAAACACTAGCTAATTACCTAGGGCGAGCTAGGGTTAGTAAACACTACCTAGGACTAGATATGGTTAGTTGGGGTTACAGCTAGGATTTGTTAGGATTAGTTAGGGCTACCTAAGGCTAGCTAAGGTTAGAGTTAAGGTTAGCTGGGGTTAGTTAAGACTACCTTGGGATATATATGGTTAGCCCTAAGTAATCCTAAAAAATCATAACTCTAACCCCAATTAATCATATCTAGCCCTAAGTAGTCTTAAATAATCATAACTACCCCTAGGTTGCCCTAACCCACCCTAGGTAACCCTAACTCTAATCCTAGGTAACCCAAGCTATCCCTAGGTAGCCCTATCAATCCCTAGTTGTCCCTAACTCTAACCATATCTAACCCTAGCAAGCCCTAGGTAGTACTAACTAACCCTAACTAACCTTAATTCCAACCCAAGCTAACTGGAAATAGCTAGGGTCAGCTATGGTTAGTTAAGGCTAAAGTTAGGGTTAACAAGGATTTGTTAGGGCTAGCTAACTCTAACTAATCCTAAGTAGATAGCTATGGTTGGAACAAGTGTTAAGTTAGGGCTACTTAGAGTTAGGGTTAGCCCTAGGTAGCTCTTACTAATTACTTAGGGATACCTAACCCTAGCTACCGTTAGTTAACAAGGTAGGGCTACCTAAAGTTAGGGCTAAGTTATCTCTAAGTAGTCCTAAAAATCCTAGCAATGGGTAACCATAACTAGTTGGGGTTAGTTAGTACTACCTACGGCTATCTAGAGTTAGCAAGGGTTAGAGTTCAGCATAACTAGGGTTTATAAGAGCTACCTAGGGATTAGCAAACTAGGGATAGCTAGGGTTAGTCCTAACTAGGGCTACCATAACTAACCCTAGTTGGCCCTACATAACCTTAACTCTACTTAGAGTTAGATTGGATTGTAAGAGATATCTTCCTAAGTTAGGTTAGTATACGATTAGGCTAACTAGGGTAACTTAACTAATTAGCCGTAATTAACCATAGCTAACTAGGTAGCAAAACTATTTAGAGATAACTAACCCTAAGTAGAGTACCTAGCATAGGGTTTAGCAAACATATTCTAACTAAGGTAGCTAACCCCTAAGTTAGGTAATTAACTTAAGGTCTTAACCTACCTAGCGCTAAGGTTAGCAAGGGTTTAGCTAGTTAGCCCTAACTTAGGGTTTGTTAGGATTAGTTAGGGCTAAGGTTACCTTAGGTAGCCCTAACTAACTAACCGTAGGGCAAGCCCTAACTAATCAACTAAGTAGTCCTAAGGATATCCCTCGGTAACGTTTATGTATAAGGGCTACCTTGTTAACCCTACCATTGTAAATATTAAGCTAGGGTTGAAATTGGGGTTAGTAAGGGCTAAGTTAGACTGCAATTTCAACCCTAGGTAGTCCAAACTTAGGGAGTTAGCTAAACCCTATCATAGCTAGTTATAGCTAATTCTAGCAAGGGTTAAGTTATCTAACCCTACCTAGGGCTATACGAATGAATTAGCTAACCCTAGGGTTACCCAAAGCTAGGGGTTGGTAGTGTAACTTCGCTTAGGTAGCTCTAACTAACCCTACCTAATCATAACTCTAACCCCAGTTATGCATAGCTAGGGTTAGTAACCAAACAAGGGTTAGTTAGGGTAACCCAATTAGGACTAACCATAGAGTTAGGTAGTTTTAGGTAATCTTAACCATAACTAACCCTAATTTCAACCCTACCTAACCCTAACTCCAACCCTCGTCCGCCCTAAGTAGTCCAAACTAACCCTAAATCTAACCTAAACTAACCCTAACTCTAACCCAAACCAACCCTAGCCAGCCAAAGATAATCCTAACTCTAGCCCTATCCAACCCTAGCTAGCCATTGGTTAGCCCTAATTAACCCGGATAACTAATCCTAATTAGGATTAGTTAGGTCTACCTAGGGCCAGTTATAACTAATCCGAGCTAGGATAAAACAATTACTAACCCTAAAGATATGGTTAGTTAATTACTTGGCTACCTAACTCTAACTATAAGTCCATTCAGCCCTAGGTAGGTCACCAGCTAACCTTAATGGATTAGGGTTAGTCCCTAGAGTAACTAAATTATAAGGTTAGTCCGAGGATAATCCAAGGTTAGGATAGCTGGGGTAACCTAATTATGGGTTAGTTAAGCTAGGTTAGTTTTAGTTAAGGTTAGGGTTAGTTAATTTTAACCCTCACTAGGTAATAACTCTAACTCAGAACTTATGGCCTAGGGCTAGCTAACCTAATTAGGCTAGGGTTAGTTAGGGTCTTCCTAGCTAATCCTAACTTAGACCTAATTAACTAGGATTACTAATCCTAAGAAACCCTAGCTAACTCTAAGTCGCTAACTAACCTAGCTAACTAGAGTTAGTTAACTAGCTAGGTTTAGAGTTAGGGTTGTTAATAGATAGTTAGGATTACCGAGGATTACCTATGTAGGACTAGGTAGGTTTGTTAAAATCGATACTGACCCTAGGTAGCCCTAACTAACCCTTGCTAACTCGAGACTACATTGAGCAATCTTGGGTTAAATAGCTAACATATCCTAGCCTAACAAATCCTAATTAGCCCAAGATAACCCTAGCTAGCCCAAGGTAGCCCTAGGATTAGTTATTTAACCTAAGAGTTAGCTACGGTTAACTAGCCAAAGTTAGGGTTAACCTTAAGGCTAGCTAGGCTCTAGGTAATTCAAGGGTTACCTAAATAGCTTAACATAATAGCCATGACTAACACAAATCAATTGTAACCATAACCTTAGTTAGGGCTACTTAGGTAGCTCAATTTTTGCTTGGGTTGGTAACTATCCCCAGCTAACCCTAACTCTGACCATAGCTAACCCTAGAGTAACCTAACCATATCTAACTATATATGTAGGGTTAGACTTACTCTAGGTAACCCTAACTCTAACCATAACTAAACCTAACTCCAACCCTACCTAACCTAACTAACTCATGGAGAACTAACACTAAGGTTATTGCCAGGGTTAGCTATGGTTTAGCTTGACCTAGGTAGCCCTAACTAACCATAGCTAACCCTAGCTAACATAGAAAAACCTAACTAACCCTAGCCAACCCTAACTCTAACCCTAGTTAGTTAGCTAGCTAGTTAACTAATCCTAGTTAGCTAGGTTAGTTAGTAGCTAACTAAGCCTGGTAGCTAGTTAACTAACCCAAGTTAGCTAGGTTAATTAATAGCTAACTAACCCTAGTAGCTAACTAACCCTAACTCTAACCCTAACTAACCCTAAGTAGAGCTACCCTAGCTAACCCTAATTAGGGTTGGGGTTAAGCAAAACTTAGAGTAAACATAGGGTTGGGGTCAAGCTAACCCTAATTAATCCTAGTTAGGACTACCTAGGGTTAGTTAGGGTTATTTAGGATTAGCTATGTTGAGAATTAAACATAGGTAACCCTAAGTTAGGGTTAGCTAGGTTAGTTCAATATAACCCTAATTGGTAACCCTAAATAATACATTCTTTCTTACTAATCCTAGCAAATCCTAACTCTAACCTTAACTACCCTAGAGTTAGGGTTAGTTATTGCTTGGACTACCAAAGCTAAGCCATAGCTTATACCTTGGTAAGTAGACTAGGGATAACTAGGGTTACGTAGGGATAGTTAATACTAGCTTGAGTATGATTAGTTAAACTAGGGTTAGAGTTAGCCTAGAGATTAAGGTTAGCTATAGTTACTAGGGATAGAGGTTAGTTAACTAATCCTAAGGCAAACCCTAGCAAGGAATAACCTAGCTATCCCTAACTATGGCTAGGATTTAGTTATTACCTTGTTAGACCATAACTAACCCTAGATACCCCTAGGTTAGCTTTAGTTGGGCTAACAAGTGTAGTTAGGACTACCTAGGGCTAGCGACGACTACCTAGGGTAACCATATCTAACCCTAACTAAGATATGTCATAATACTACCTAGGGTTGTTGGAAGTAGCACTAGGGGTTAACCATATATTTATGTAAGGTTAGAGTTAGGTTTACTAGGTTAAAATTAGGTTTGCAAGGGTTAGTTCTGGTTAGGATTACCTAAGGCTACCTAACTAACCTTGGGGTTAATAGCTATGGTTAGAGTTAGGATTAGTTTTGCCCAACTTAGGCTAGCTTATCCTAGGTAGCCCTAACTACCCTTGCTAACCCTAAGTAGCCTTAACTAACCCTTGCCAACCCTAGCTAGCACTAGGTAGTCCTAATTAACCCTCTCTAACCCTAAAACCCTCGCCAACCAAAGCAGGTCCTAGGTAGCCCTAACTAACCCTAATTCTAACCCTAACCAAACCTAGCTAGCCTTACGTATCCCTAACTAACCATAACTAACTCTAGCTAACATAGGAAGGTATCTCTTACAATCCTATCTAACTCTAACTAGAGTTAAGGTTATGTAGGGCTAACTAGGGTTAGTTAGAGTTAGCCCTTACTAACCTTAGCTATCGCTAGCTTGCTAATGCCTAGGTAGCTCTTATTAACCCTAGCTATCCCTAACTCTAACCCTTGCTGGCTCTTGATAGCCCTAGGTATCTTACTAACCCTGATACCTACCTAGGTTAAGGACTACCTGAGGTAACCCTAAGTGGGGCTAATAGGGTTAGTTAGTTATGGTTAACTCTAAATTAGTTTGGTTAGTTATGGTTTGCTACCTCGGGCTAGCTAAGGTTAGCTGGGATTTGAGTTAAGATTTGATTAACTAACCGTAGGTAATTCTATCCATGGCTACCTAAGGCCTAACTAACCATAACTAACCCCAACAAGCCTTAGCTTGCCCGAGGTTGCCCTAACTAATTCTAGCTAACTCTCATTAGTTAAGGTTAGCCTTAACTATGGTTGGTAAGGGATAGCTAAGGTTAAGATTAGAGTTAGGGTTAGTTTTAACCTAGGTTTAGTTAAGGTAGTTTAGATCTAGGGATAACCTATGGTCTTCCTAAGTTAGCGTTACCCTAACTATAACCCCAACTAATCCTAGGGTTAACCATAGGCTTAGCTATAGCTAGCCCTAGGGTAACCCTTACCTTAGAAAAATAGGGGATACCTAACTCTTAGCTAGGGTTACCCGAGGGCTAGCCTATGTTGGATTAACTCTAATTAGTTATCCTAGGTAACACTAATACCTTAGCTAACCCTAACCCAAGCTCAACCTACTATCATAACTTACCTTAGTTATGCTATTTAACTTAGTTCCCTAGGTATTTCTAACCATAACGTAACTAACTATGGTCTTAAGCTAATCCTAAGTAGCAAGTTAGGGTTGGCAATGTTAGTTATCCTAGGTAACCCTAATTAGGCTAACCCTAGCTTGCCTTACGTAGTCCTAACTAACCATAACTATCTATAGCTAACCCTACTTATTAGACCCTAGCTTTTTAAGGACAAACAAAGAGCAATTTGACGCGAAAGGAGGACAAAATGGACGAATTTTACCCCTCTGCTCGGTCCGAGATAGATCCATCTCGGTCC
Source organism: Rhynchospora breviuscula (assembly GCA_027562975.1). Taxonomy (NCBI): domain Eukaryota; kingdom Viridiplantae; phylum Streptophyta; class Magnoliopsida; order Poales; family Cyperaceae; genus Rhynchospora; species Rhynchospora breviuscula. Next base: position 69,679,272 of record CM050400.1, on the reverse strand, counting down.
GAGTGGAGTGGTCACTGTTGAGTGCCAGGAACAGTCCCAACTCGGTCCGAGATGAGCCTAACTCGGTCCGAGTTCGAAGGTAAAAAGGCCATTTTCAATTGTTTTTGGGCTGAAAATTCATGTTTTATTTTTCAGGGCCCAATTGGACGCCTCCATTTCCTCTACCCATCACCTAACAGACGACCCCTCCTCTCCTTCTCTCCCAACTCGACCCCTCTCTCGTTCTCTCTCCAACCCGAGACCAAACACCACCAAGGTCGAACCCCCTCTCTCTCCACCATTTTCAAAGATCAATAGCCCAAATCGAAGCTCTCTCCCCTCTCTAGCAACCTCTACTCTCGGTTCTCGACACGAAGGCTTGCTTGTGACGGATTTTTCTCAACACGCTCGTCGAGGTTCGACTCCAACTCAACGGTTTCTTAATTTCATTCGACTTGGAGCACTCTAGGGGCCTCTCCACTGCCTTCTGGAGTGAAATTTGGGGTCTCCTCGAGTTGTTGTGCCGAGACCCGACCCGAACTCGACCCACACCTAGGGAAGCCACTACTCGCCCTCACTTGCATTTGGCGTGTCTCTGGCATCTCTTCTATGGCTCCAGTCAACTCTTGCGCCGCCTAAAGCCGAGTCTTGCTGCTGTCCTGACTGTGTTGTCACAACTCGAGTTCTTTCAAGGTCCAAATTCACCTCTTTCTTTCTCAATTGATCAATTACTACTAAGAATTGCTTGGGTGAGGTGTTGTATAAGGGTGTACCAGAGTTATTGTGCTCATACCAGTGAAAAGGAGGTGAATTGTACCAGTTCAAGGCATTTTAACCAATTTCTAGACCCCAACTCGGTCCGAGTTCATCGCATATCGGTCCGAGTTGACCCTCAGAAATTGCTAAAACCTCTCTAAAACCCTTGTCTCAGTCCGAGTTGCTCCTATCTCGGCCCGGGAAGACCCTTGTTCACTGCCAAAACCTAAATCCTTGAATTGGTCAGACATGTTTTTTGGGAGACAAACCCGGTCCAAGTCGAAAGCCGCAGCCGCCTCTTCTTCTCAAGCAGCTCAACCCTTGCCTCCACCAACTCGTGCACAATTGGACCTAACTCAAACGGATCCAGACTTTCAAACGGATCTCGATGCGGCCAAGCATGAAAAAACTGCTGGATTTACAATGTCATGGGGTTTTCAATTCAGAAATTACTTGAAATTGAAGAAAAGGTCATTTGAGCATACCCGTTTTATGGATATGGCAACCTTGGGGAAGTTTGGAGTGGCGGAGCAATTCATTCAATTGACAAGCAAGGTAGGCATAACCCCTAATTTTTGGAATTTTCGTGAATATGCTTACTAAGGGCACACATTGGAATTTCTTTGTTCTCTTAAGCTTTTGAGCTATGATGGGAGAGATTATATTGTCTATCGATTAGGGAACATTAGTAGAAGGGCATGGTTGGATGAATTGTCGAAAGTATTCCATTTGGAGAGTGGGACAGCGGAGACCTTTAGTTATACAAGAGACCCGAGCCATGAGGTAACAAGAGAAATGGTATGGGAATATTTATGTGGAAGGGGATACAAGCTACAGTCTCGTCTCGTGCAACATCCAACTCTTCGCATACTTCTTCGCGGAATTGCCGCCACAGTGTTTGCACGAGGTGAGACTGTCAACCTTGCTCAAGAGAAGGACATAGGTTTCTTGTGGCATATGCTCCAACCCGAACCGGAGAAGATTAATGTGATGAAATTGATGGTTAAGCATTGGCTTTACCAAAGAGACTTGAAGCATGGAAAAGGGAGCATTACCATGGGATCATTTGTCACAATCCTTGCCAAGCACCTCAATGTTCCATTGCCAAGTCGCACCACTTGCACTGGCTACACTCATTATGATGATGAGCGTTTCGCGGCATCCTCTTTCATAAAAATCTGTCACACTGGGGCCTAGATTGAAGAGAAGTACTTGTGGTTGCGTGACCAAGGAAGCAATTTCTATCTCCCGTATCCACATAAGGTAGATGTCTCTAACCCTAATACTTGACTTATTGCTCACGATTATGTGACTCCTAGGGCACCGGTGGCAATGCAACAACCAATTCCGCAACCAACACCTATGGAGACCGACACGGTGGGACCCTCAGTGCAACACGCCTCATCTTCCCACACATCATTCTATGATGAAGGCGATTCTTCAATACCACAATGGGCTAAGGATTTCATGAATATGATGGGAAATTTCACAAAAGTGACCATGGAAGAAGTAAGGAAAAGCACGGAGGAATTGAAACGCCTCTCGGGTGAATTTCAAGAATTTGGCAAGCGCCTTGATCACGTCACCGAAGTGACTAATGCGAACAACTTCTACTTGAGGAAGGGATATTGGCCCAGTGAAGAGGAATTGAGTTCATCTATTCCTTCGGTGCACAGCCACAATTCATCATCTCACTCACCACCGCCTCAACCACAAGAACAAGCTCAACCAACGGGGTCATTCGAGCAGGAAGATCACTTCGATATCTTCCCCAGCTATGAATCTCAGCAAGGAGGTCCCTACGGAGGTGGCAACCCCTATGGCGGTGGAGGACCGTATGACGGATACAACCCCTACGGGGGTGGAGGCTACTACTTCTGATTTGGTAAGCATTTACTCCCATTTAAATTTTCTCTGTGATTGCATGCTTAGGGACAAGCATTATTCAAGTTTGGGGGGGGGGGATAGGTGAAACATCGAAAATTTGGAAGAATTGGGTTGAATTGGAATTTTTTTTATTTTTTTTGACCCCTGCTCAGTCCGAGATGGGCTTATCTCGGACCGAGATGAAGCTTCTGGACATATTTCTGAAATTTCGACTCTCTGCTCGGTCCGAGTTGGAACATTAAAATTCAATTTTGCACTGTTTTGAATGGAATTTGCTTGGGAAATCAATTAAAAATGTTTAATTGCTCTCGATTTGTATTTTAAAGGATGAAACTCACATTGATTAAACTGTTTCGAAGTCAAACCAATTTTTTTTTCTCAAAGGACCCTAGAATGTTTTGATATCTCGAATTAATTTTTACACCAATGGACCAAACTGGAAGTATTTCACAAGAATAGAACTCGATTTTGGATGCTTAAAAAATTTGTTGAAACACTTTAAGTCGGTTCTCACAAATTTTTACCGAGTAAACGAATTTGTATTTGACAAACTTTTGTTCAAAAAGAATTTTATCAATTTTGGAAATTATAAGATTAACCTTGTCTTGTTGAAATTATTTTAATCGCTTGAATCACCAACGAGCAAACTTAATGGAACAATAAAATCAAAATAGTTGTGAAAATGAGGATGCACCGAGACCTTCTTCCACCAACTTAGCCACAAATTGGAGGGTATTGGGTTAATTATGAATTGCTAAGAATTACACCTTAAAGAAACTCGAGAAATAATTGGGCAATTCATAATTAATTCTACTGGCCCCGATGTGAAAGCATTGGCAAAGGAGTTATTTAGTATTATGGCCCAAGTGTACCGTGGCCATAATCGAGTATCACCAGTCCAACCTCCCTGGCATGTCATGTGCCAGTAGCATATTAAGGTCAATGACACCGCATATATCCTCTAGGGTGCAAAGCCCCACGACTCGACTTGCACAATTGAATTGGTGAAAAATAAAATTGCTTTTAAGAAAGGTTCATCATAGAATTTTCAACCTTGATAAATTTCTTTACAAATTTTTGTGAAATATGGAAAAGAATGGGTAATTGAAATTGAGATCGTATTTGAATTGACAAAAGTGAATCTAGAGTTCTTGAATTTGAGAAAAACTTTTCATTTAGGACCAAGAGTTGCTTGAATTAATTTGTAGAACACTAAATTTGGTTCTTGAAATCGAATTTTGGTTTGACTTATTTGATTTATGTGTGAGAAACTTTTAGACATACGCAATTGATTTTCATGGCAAAAATTTCTTGGTTTGAGAAACGATTCGATCTTAGATTTAAGTACAGTCCAATTCTCTAAGCTTAGGGTATTGCTTGAGGACAAGCAAAGTTTAAGTTTGGGGGGATTTGATATCATTATTATTTGCTGGTATTCGGACCGTACTTGGCAGCTAAATTACATTCAAACCATTAAATTATTTGATAAATTGCTATGTTTTTCCAGGAATTGGCTCTGCCGTCGTGTCTCTTCTTATTTTCAGGGTTCTTGGCGATTTTTGGTGGATTCACAAGCTTTAGAAGGTTCCTTGCACAAGACGAATGCTAGACGACTCATTCCTAGCACGAAAAGGCATTTTTCAGACATCAACTCGGTCCGAGTTGGATCAATCTCGGCCCGAGTTACTGTAGCAGACATATTTAGATGTGCATATCTCCATCTCGGTCCAAGTTTACTCCATCTCGGTCCAAGTTGGGCGCCGCCTTGACTCATATGGCAACTTTTCATGCAAGAAAGTTGATTGTTTTGGTATATTTTCTTGCCCTGGCGTCTTGGACTTCTTTCCTTATGCGTGGGACCAATATTTAAGGCTGCCTCTCAGCCTTAGAAAGGAATCTTAGCCTCCATACTTCTATTCCAACCTTTCCAAGCCTTGTTGACGACCGAAACGCTAAGGAGCCCTAATCTCTAAGCGACGGCAGCGAGAAGAAGGTTCAGAACACGTCTTGCATCATCCCACTGCTCGGGAGATCGAAGATAGCACATACGAGGAGTATTTGGTTTATTTTTCCTATGTTCTCTACTTTGATTCTTATGGGCTTGTATCTTATTGTTGTTTTGATACTTGTTGTTGATTTTAGTACTATGTTAGGCTGAATTTGAGTAGTCTTAGGAGTAAGAGAGTAGTTTAAGTTTGGATGGTGATATTTGACTTGTGATGTTTTGTTATGATTTGTGATTTGTTTAATGAGTAGTCTTTAATTGCTTCTTTGAACTGCTTGTGATTTCTTAATTAACTTCTAGATGAATGGCCACATTTAGTTAAGCCTAAGTTAGGATAGACAAGAATAGTTTGAGTCAAGTACTTGGGATAAATCGTAGATCCGAAAGGGGAGATTAATCAACACCAAAAGTGTGATTTTTAGACAGTGCAAAAGACTTCTAGATATCCTTACGAAAACCATTAAACAAGTTTAGGTTAGTTGAATTTCCTATACCAAAAATTGTGGATTAATTAGCTTAATTAGGAAAAGTTGTGTTTAAACCATTCTCTAGTTCAAAAAGCGAACGTTGAGGGTTAGTAAGTTTAGGTTTAGCCAACCAATCCTAGCACAAATCATAACAGATCAAACCGAGGTAAAATTGAGCCACCTCAGTACTCAACTCGGACTGAGATGAAGCACTGTTGCTTATAAAACATAGGTTTTTGCTTGAAATTGTTGAGCTGCGAGTTTTAGAAGTCCAAACTAAAGCGAAACCTGATCCCTAAGAAGTTTTTATACTGTTTGAAAACCCAAAAAAATAATTGTTTAGATTTCTCAATTATTTTAATTTGCAAAACACCCAAAAATATCTACTTATTTACATTGTTATTTAGTTACTTTAATTTCTTAATATTCCTCACTTTATTTTACTGTCTAGCTTCTGAAAAATAACAAGTCCGGTATTCGAAAATCCGTCCTTTGGGTTCGACCCTAAGCTTAACTTGAACGACTAGTGAGGTTAGGTCTAGGTACAAATTTATTTGATCCTAGGGTTTTAGGCCTTCATCAATGACACATAACACAATCTATATATTTATTTCACTGGGTCATGTCCTGTACTATGTTCCAGAAACATATACATATGCAATTAAGTCGGTAACTCCTTACCTATGATTTGTAGAACTTAATCATCACTTAAGTAGCATACTAATCTTATATGATAATTAATGTTCCCTGTTAACTAACCCTAAATAGTAAACCTAACTCTAGGCTAGCTTTGAGTTAATGTTAGAGTTGGGATTAGTTAGTTTACCCTTAAAAAAGCTACGGTCTAATAAGTAGGGCTAGCTACAGATAGTTATGGTTAGTTAGGACTATGTAAGGCAAGCTAGGGTTAGCCTAATTAGGGTTACCTAGGATAACTAATCTTGCTAAGCCTAACTTGCTACTTAGGATTAGCCTAAGACCATAGTTAGTTACGTTATGGTTAGAAATACCTAGGGAACTAAGTTAAATAACATAACTAAGGTAAGTTATGATTGTAGGTTGAGCTTGGGTTAGGGTTAGCAAAGCTATTAGTGTTATCTAGGATAACTAATTAGAGTTAATCCAACATAGGCTAGCCCTCGGGTAACCCTAGCTAAGAGTTAGGTATCCCCTATTTATCTAAGGTAAGGGTTACCCTAGGGCTAACTATGGCTAAGGCTATGGTTAACCCTAGGATTAGTTGGGGTTATAGTTAGGGTAACGCTAACTTAGGAAGACCATAGGTTATCCCTAGACCTAAACTGTCCCTTACCAACCATAGTTAAGGCTAACCTTAACTAATGAGAGTTAGCTAGAATTAGTTAGGGCAACCTCGGGCAAGCTAAGGCCTGTTGGGGTTAGTTATGGTTAGTTAGGCCTTAGGTAGCCATAGATAGAATTACCTACGGTTAGTTAATCAAATCTTAACTCAAATTCCAGCTAACCTTAGCTAGCCCGAGGTAGCAAACCATAACTAACCAAACTAATTTAGAGTTAACCATAACTAACTAACCCTATTAGCCCTACTTAGAGTTACTTCAGGTAGTCCTTAACCTAGGTAGGTATCAGGGTTAGTAAGATACCTAGGGCTATCAAGAGCCAGCAAGGGTTAGAGTTAGGGATAGCTAGGGTTAGTAAGAGCTACCTAGGCATTAGCAAGCTAGCGATAGCTAAGGTTAGTAAGGGGTAACCCTAACTAACCCTAGTTAGCCCTACATAATCTTAACTCTAGTTAGAGTTAGATAGGATTGTAAGAGATATCTTCCTATGTTAGCTAGGGTTAGCTACGGTTAGTTAGAGATACGTAAGGCTAGCTAGGTTTGGTAAGGGTTAGAATTATGGTTAGTTAGGGCTACCTAGGACCTGCTTTGGTTGGCGAGGGTTTTAGGGTTAGAGAGGGCTAACCCTAGGTAGTCGTCGCTAGCCCTAGGTAGTCTTAACTACACTAGTTAGCCCAACTAAAGCTAACCTAGGGGTAACTAGGGTTAGTTATGGTCTAACAAGGTAATAACTAAATCCTAGCCATAGTTAGGGATAGCTAGTTTAATCCCTGCTAGGGTTAGCCTTAGGATTAGTTAACTAACCTCTATCCCTAGTAACTATAGCTAACCTTAATCCCTAGGCTAACTCTAACCCTAGTTTAACTAATCATACTCAAGCTAGTATTAACTATCCCTAGGTAACCCCAGTTATCCCTAGTCTACTTACCTAGGTATAAGCTATGGCTTAGCTTTGGTAGCCCAAGCTATAACTAACCCTAACTCTAGGGTAGTTGAGGTTAGAGTTAGGATTTGCTAGGATTAGTAAGAAAGAATGTATTATTTAGGGTTACCAATTAGGGTTATATTGAACTAACCTAGCTAACCCTAACTTAGGGTTACCTATGTTTAATTCTCAACATAGCTAATCCTAAATAACCCTACTAACTAACCCTAACTAACCCTAGGTAGTCCTAACTAGGATTAATTAGGGTTAGCTAGACCCCAACCCTATGTTTACTCTAAGTTTAACTTAACCCCAACCCTAATTAGGTTTAGTTATGGTTAGAGTTAGGGTTACCTAGAGTAAGTCTAACCCTACTTATATGGTTAGATATGGTTAGGTTACTCTAGGGTTAGCTATGGTCAGAGTTAGGGTTAGCTGGGGATAGTTACCAACCCAAGTAAAAATTGAGCTACCTAAGTAGCCCTAACTAAGGTTATGGTTACAATTGATTAGTGTTAGTCATGGCTATTATGTTAAGCTATTTAGGTAACCCTTGAATTACCTAGAGCCTAACTAGCCTTGGGGTTAACCCTAACTTTGGCAAGTTAACCGTAGCTAACTCTTAGGTTAAATAACTAATCCTAGGACTACCTTGGGCTAGCTAGGGTTATCTTGGGCTAGTTAGGATTTGTTAGGCTAGGATATGGTAGCTATTTAACCCAAGATTGCTCAAGATAGTCTCGAGTTAGCAAGGGTTAGTTAGGGCTACCTAGGGTCGGGATCGATTTTAACAAACCTACCTAGTCCTACATAGGTAATCCTAACTATCCATTAACAACCCTAACTCTAAACCTAGCTAGTTAACTAACTCTAGTTAGCTAGGTTAGTTAGCGACTTAGGGTTAGCTAGGGTTTGTTAGGATTAGTAATTCTAGTTAATTAGGCTAAGTTAGGATTAGCTAGGAAGACCCTAACTAACCCTAGCCTAATTAGGTTAGCTAGCCCTAGGCCATAAGTTCTGGGTTAGAGTTATTACCTAGTGAGGGTTAAAATTAACTGACCCTAACCTTAACTAAAACTAACCTAGCTTAACTAACCCATAATTAGGTTACCCCAGTGATGAAGGCCTAAAACCTAGGATATCAAATAAATTTGTAAACCTAGAGCTAACCTCACTAGTCGTTTTAGTTAAGCTTTAGGGTCGAACCCAAAGGACGGTACAATTGATTACCAGACTTTACTTCCTCACGAAAGCTAGACAATTAATTTTTATGGGATTTTAGTTGATTAAATCTAAAGGTGCAAGTAAATAAATATTTTTTTGGTGTTTTAATTTTCTAAAATAATCCAAATGCTTAAAGAGATATTTTTGGTGTTTTTAATATGCAAATGAATGTCCTAGGGGTCAGATTTCACTTAGGTTTAGCTTCTGGATCACCGGATCACTCGCTTTTGCGTTAAATACCGAGTTACCAGAATTCCTACCTTTAGTTCGGCCCAAACCAGACCCGTTCGGTCCGAACTGAGAGTATGGAATTGAGTTATGACGGTTTAAACTTGGCTTTGACGTTGTGAAGGGCTTAGACTGGCTGTAACTAGGGTTCCTATTCCTCAACTGTCGTCTTTTGGATTAGAAATTAGCCCAGTACTCTACTTTACCCATATAGATCAATTAAACCTAAACTTTCGTGTCGGTATTTTAATTAGCCTATGTCTAAATTATTGGTTTTCTTAGGGATATCTAAATTACCTTTCAGCCAATTTAGAAGCTACACCTTTCAGTGCAAGCTAGTCTCCTCTTTCGAATCTTAAACTTATCCCATGTACTTTATTTAATTCCAATTGATTAATCCTAATTTTGTAACTTAACTAAATGTGGCCATTCATCTAGAAGTAAACTAGGTCAAACAATCAAATCAAACAAGAATGTAAATAATACTCAATAGATAGATCACAAGCCAAAGTATCAAGTCAAACATATCATAACATCAAACTAATCCTAACCTACATCCTTACCCTAAGACATAATAAATCTAAGCTATCATGCTAACAAGACAAACAACAAATACAAATAAAGAAGATACAAACTCCATTCGATCAAATATCAAGAGAAAGGAAGAAATAAACCAAGTATCGCCTCTAACTCGAGATACCGAACGTCTAGAGCCGTGGTTGGATTGAAACTACTGCCGTCGCATCTAGAATCTCTCCAAAGTCGCTGCGATGTTCGTGCTCTACTGCGAGAGGTGGAATCTCACGCCTTTCGGCGTGAGAACGGTGGTGAAAAGGTGTCCAAACGTGGTGGAAAGTGGAATTTCGTGGTTGATGGCTTCCCCCCTCCATCCCAGGCAGTAGGATACATTTATAGCAGGTCTAGGATGACTTGAGAAGGAGGCTAGGTCCAAAGATCATGAAATCTTGCCAAAATATGGACTTTCCTTCTTCAAAACTTGCAAAAACAGCTCTGTCGGCTCTCTGTTCGGACCGAATTACTGTTCATTCGGACCGAACAGTAAGCGTAATATTCAGATTTTGGTCTCCGCTAGTATTTCGGCCATAATTCCTTCATCCGGACTCCGATTGAGGCGATTCAAAAACCGTTGGAAAGCTTAGGATGAGCTCAACAATGTTATTGCTACCATTCAGCTATTTTCTTCTCCTAAATCCACCATTTTATGCAATAAATTGTGCATGATCTACCAAGTTCCTGCAATTCAATACAAAAACCACCACAGTACCCAATTCTAGACAAATATAGCACGAAGCACAATGAATGTAGGGGTTTGAGTTACCATTTAAGTGTAAAGTCCGACCAAAATGTATATATAAATACGAGATATCACCCAGCTATCCTAACCTTGGGTTATCCTCGGGCTAACCCTATAATTTAGTTACTCTAGGGATTAACCCTAATCCATTAAGGTTAGCTGGTGACCTACCTAGGGCTGAATGGACTTATAGTTAGAGTTAGGTAGCCAAGTAATTAACTAACCATATCTTTAGGGTTAGTAATTGTTTTATCCTAGCTCGGATTAGTTATAACTGGCCCTAGGTAGACCTAACTAATCCTAATTAGGATTAGTTATCCGGGTTAATTAGGGCTAACCAATGGCTAGCTAGGGTTGGATAGGGCTAGAGTTAGAATTATCTTTGGCTGGCTAGGGTTGGTTTGGGTTAGAGTTAGGGTCTATGTTACCCGGGTACTCCATGTAAGGAGGAGTACCAGTACCGGGTACGAACCGGGTACGGGTACGCATCCGGTACGACACCGGTACGTACCGGGTTCGCCACGTGGCGTACCAAATATTTTAATATGGTCAAACCAGCCGGTACGGTCAGCGGTACGGGCCGGTACGCGTACCAGATCCAAATCTCACACCCAAATGTAATGATGCTTAGTCCACAGAAAATCGAGCGCGCAAATCCCATGTGCTGCTGTCGCACCGAAATGTTTAAACTTTTGTAAGTACGCTACACCTTGGTATATATAAAGGTTCTTAGAAGAATGTACAAAGAAATTGTGGGACTAAGGCAGCGGCAAACCGGACAATAATTTTTTTACCCATAGCTTTGTTCTCCATTCCTCAACTATTGATGTCTCCATTTCATTAATTTCAGAAAAATACATATTAAATTTTTAATTGTTTGATGACCTTTAAATAATCATTTGGCTACGAAAATTTATATACTTGCTCACAGATATATGACAAATTCAGTGATATAAATTTTTCTAATTATAGACTTATAAATATTTTAGACATTTTTTTTAATCTCATAAAATTTAATCTGTGTAGTAGTTTAGTTTTTTAATTATTTGAAGACCTTCAAAAATTCATTTGGATATGAAAATTTGAGCTCTTAATCACATATATGTGAAAATTGTAGTGATATAAATTTTTATAATCATACACTTATAAAAAAATTTATTACGTATGATTCATCATATTTAAAAAATTTTAATATATATCGTCGTACCCGTACCGGAGATTTTTGAAAATTTTCGTACCGCCGTACCCGAATCGTACCGGGTACGGTACTCGTACCCGAACCCATGCAACATAGGTTAGGGTTAGTTTAGGTCAGATTTAGGGTTAGTTTGGACGAGGGTTGGAGTTAGGGTTAGCTAGGGTTGAAATTAGGATTAGTTATGGTTAAGATTACCTAAAACTACCTAACTCTATGGTTAGTCCTAATTGGGTTACCTGATGAAGACCTAGAACCTAGGTATCAAATAAATTTATAACCTAGAGCTAACCACACTAGTCGTTTTAGTTAATCTTTAGGGTCGAACCCAAGAGACGATACAATTGATTACTAGACTCTATTTCCTCATGAAAGCTAGACAAATAATTTTTTATAGGATTTTGGTTGATTAAATCTAAAGGTGCAAGTAAATAAATATTTTTGGGTGTTTTAATTATCTAAAATAAATCTAAATGCTTAAAGAGATATTTTTGTTGTTTTAGCAGTATAAAAGATGTCTTAGGAATCAGGTTTCACCTTAGTTTGGACTCTAGAACACCGAACTTGTCACTTTCGTGCTTAGAACTGTGCTTTTCAAGCGATCACTTCTCTGTTCGGTCCGAACAAGGGTCTGTTCGATCCGAACAAAGGGTGAAAGTGTGTGATTTTGACTTGTTCTGGTATTTTATGCTTTAAGTTAGGGTTTGTTGGCTAAACCTAGATTTACTAAACCTCAGCGTTCATTTGTTGGACTAGAAACTGGTTTAATCACAACCTAACCTAATTAGGTCAATTAGACCACAACTTTTGATATAGGCGTTAACTAATCTAAACTTGTTTGTTGGATTTCTTAGGGATATTTAGATGTCTTTTGCACTATCTAAAAATTACACTTTTGGTGTCAATTAATCTCCCCTCTTGGATCTACGATTTACCCCATGTACTTAATTCAAACTAATCTTGTTTATCCTAACTTAGGCTTAACTAAATGCGGCTGTACATCTAGAAGTTGATTAGGAAATCACAAGCAATTCAAACAAGCAATTAACATACTTCTCAACAAAACAAATTGCAAGTCATATCATAACAAATCAAGTCTCAACAACACATCCAAACTTAAGTTTCCTACTCCTAAGGCAACATAAATCTAGCCTAACATGAAAAAAAAAACAAGATACAAGCTCCATTAAATCAAATATCAAGAGAAAGGAAGAAATAAACCAAGTATCGCTTCTAACTCAAGATACCGAACGTCTAGAGCCGTGGTTGGATTGATTCTGCCGCCGTCGCGCCTAGAATTGCTCCAAAGATGATGCCGTGGTCGTGCTCTACTGCAAGAGGTGAAATCCCACGCCTTTCGGCGCGAGAACGGTGGTGGAAAGGTCACAAAATATGGTAGATGGTGGAATTTTGTGTATGGTGTCTTCCCCTTCATCCCAGGCAGTGGGATACATTTATAGCAGGTCTAGAATGACTTGAGAAGGAGGCTAGCTCCAAAGATCACGAAATCTTGCCAAAATATGGACTTTCCTTCATCAAAAACTTGCCAAAACAGCTCTGTCGGCTCTCTGTTCAGTCCGAATGAAGTTCCGTTTGGACCGAATAAGTTTTGTTTGGTCCAAATAAGTCTCTGTTCGGTCCGAACAGGTTCTGTTCGGACCGAACAGTAAGTCCAGCATTGAGATAGTATTTTGGCCATATTTTCTTCATCCGGACTCCGATTGAGGTGATTCAAGAACCGTTGGAAAGTTTAGGATGAGCTCTACAATGTTACTAATTCCATTTAGTCATTTTCTTCTCCTAAATCCATCATTTTATGCAATAATTGTGTGTGATCCACCGAGTTCCTGCAATACAATACAAATACCACAGCAGTACCCAAATCTAGACAAATATAGCACAAAGCACATAAAAGCACAGTGAATGTAAGGGTTTGAGGTACCATTTAAGTGTAAAGTCCTGCCAAAATATAGATATAAATATGACATATCAAATCCCCCCAAACTTAAATCTTGCTTGTCCTCAAGCAATGCTCTAAACTTAGAAAGATGGACTTTACTTACAATTAAGAATTGAGTATCCGAACCTAGATAGGTCATGAAACTAATTGCTTATACCTAAAACTTTCACACTTCCATCAAATAAGTCAAATCAAAAATTATTTTCAAAAACCAAGTCTTGTATTCTACAATTCAATTCATGCAACTCTTGGTCCTAATGAAATCTTTTCTCAAATTCAAGAACTCTAGCTTCACTTTGTTAATTCAAATGCGATCTCAATTTCAATTACCCGTTCTTTTCCATATTTCACAAAAATTTGTAAAGTCTTTTATCAAAATTAGAAATTTTATGATGAACTTTTCTTAAAAACTATTCCATTTTTCACCAATTTATTTGTGCAAGTCGAGTCGTGGGGCTTTGCACCCTAGAAGATATATGCGGTGTCATTGACCTTATTGTGCTACTGGCACATGACATGCCAGGGAGGTTGGATTGGTGTTGCTCGACTATGGCCACGGTTAACTTGGGCTATAATACTCAACAACCCCTTTGCCAATGCTCTCACATCAGGGCCAGTAGAATTAACCATGAATTGCCTAATTATTTCTCGAGTTCTTTGAGGTGTAATTCCTAGCAATTCATGATTAACCCAATACCCTCCAATTTGTGGCTAAGTTGGTGGAAAAAGGTCTCGGTGCATCCTCATTTTCACAACTATTTGAATTAATTTTCCCATTAAGTTTGCTCGTTGGTGATTCAAGTGATTAAAAAGCATTTTCAACAAGACAAAGTTCATCTTATAGTTTCCAAAATTGATAAATTTCTTTTTGAACAAAAGTTTGTCAAATACAAATTAGTTCACTCGGTAAAAACTTGTGAGAATCGACTTAAAGTGATTTTTACAATTTTAAGCATCTAAAATCGAGTTCTATTTTTGCAAAATATTTTCAATTCGGCCCATTGGTGCAAAAATCAAGTTTGAGATATCAAAACATTCTAGGGTTCCTTGAGAAAATTTTTGTTTGATTCAAAACAATTTTAAGCAGTGTGAGTTTCATCAATTAAAATCCAAATTGAGAGAGTCTAGGCAAAATAAAATCGTTTCCAAGCCAAAGCAATGCAAAATCCAATTTTTTTATGCTCTGTTCGGACCGAACAGAGAAGCCAAAATGCGAAAAATTGACCCTTTTTCATCCAAAATCATCATGTTTCATTAAAAAATCGATTTTCCTCCTATTTTCCCCCCAAACTTAAATCTAGCATTGAACTCAATGCAATCACAAAGATCAAACATTAAAAAGGAGGAAAATGGAAACTAACCGAATCGAGGCACTAATTTTCACATGAATTCGACTCTGTTTGGCGTGGAGCAGCAGCACGGTAGCTTCCTTGTGGCATGCAACTCACATGAGGTCGTGCGTGGGTCGTGTGCTTCTTTGTTTCTCGACCCGTGGTGCTCTAGCGCGAGTTGCAAGTAAGACATCCACAATGAATCAAAACCTACATATCCAACAATGAAATCCAAACCAACCATGAGAGATTTTTTTTTTAACAGAAAATTTAAATAAATAATTAAATAAAGAGGTAGACCGGAGATATGGCTGCTTGGGTCGATCGGCGATGGAATGGTGGTTGGAACGTGGCTCACAAGGCGGCAGGATTCCCTCTGCGGATCGCACAGGGTGGTTGTACAGGGTGCACGGGAGAGATGAAGAGGTAGATTGGGTAGGTTTTCGTTGCGGCGTCGCCTTGGATGGGAGAGAAGATAGGATGCCCTAATTTCGGCGCTTCAGGGGCTTTAAATAGCAGCGAAACTAGGTTTCAAAATCACGTGCAAGGTGCATGGAAAGCGGGTGCGGGTCCTATGGGCCAGGAATGAGTCGTCTGGCCCATGTCGCTTGTCTGGCGTGCTGGCTGGACCCTGTGCACCCCGCACAGAATTTGGTGCGGGCTGCACGGGAGCATTTTTTCATGTTTTGTGGGCCAAACTTCACCAAATTTCCTCCAAGTTCCTACAAAATGAATATAGACCCAAGAAGTACCAAATTCCTACGGAAATAAATTAAAACACGAATAAAACAAAGGTATTGAGTTGTGATTGAGGGTAAAGTCCGGTCAAAACATATATATAAATGTGTGATATCAGTTAGCTTGGTTAGTTAGGCAAGATATAACTAAGTAATCCTAACTACTTTAGGTTAACTTGGTAGCTAGGGTTAGCTCTACGGTTAACCCAAATTATTCCTAGGGTCAGGTTAGAGTTAGGACCATCTTGGATTAGCTAGGGTTAGCTAGGGCTACATATGGAAAGCATATCTAGGGCAACCTTATTAGTTAGGGTTAGCTTGGGTAACTAGAGTACCAAACTCTAACTCTAGGTAGTTACCTTAGCTAGGGATAGCTTTGGTAGTTACGGTTAGATAGGCCTACCTAGGGCTAGTAAAGACTATTAGTTAGGATTAGAGTTAGGGCTCTTAGTTTAGGGCTAAGTTATATTAGGTAAGATTATCCCTCGCCCTAATTTTAATCCTAGGCAATATGATTTTAACTAAGCCTAACTAACCCTAGCTAATCCTAACTAATAGGGTTATGTTAGGTAGACCTAGGATTAATCTATCTTACTAACCCTAGCTACCCCTAACTACCTACCTAACTAATCATAGTAGCGGGAATAGAGTTGGGATAGCTAGGGTTAGCTGAGGTTAACTAGGGTTAGCTATGGTTAACCATATCTAGAGTTAGCTATGGTAAATTCTGAGTTAACCTTAGGTTTATAGATAATCGTAGTAACTCTTGCCTAAGTATGGTTAACTCTAGGATTATGACTACTAACCCTAGGGTTATGACCCTAGCTAGCCTAATCATAGAGCTACTCTATTTTGTTGAGTTAGCCCTAAGGTTAGCTAAGGTTAAAGTTAAGGTTAGCTAGGGTTAACTTGCATAAACCCTAGCTAATTTGCTATGATAGGTTTAGCTAAATCCTACAAGAGTTTAACTAGGTCATGCTAGGGTTAACTAGCCTAATTAGGATTAATCATATCATAGTTTCACTTACCTAAGGTTACTATTGAGCAAATAATCTAAGGTTACTTTTGACAAGGGTTTGTTAGGGCTAACCCTAGCTACGGTTAGTTAGGGTTTGTTAGCTCTAACTAACCATAGCTAAGATTAGTTAGGGCTACCTAAGGCTAGGATTTGCTAGGATTAGTTAGGGCTACTTAAGGCTAGCTAAGGTTAGCTAGGTACATTTTAGGACATTTTAGGGTACTATTAAGAGGAGTTCATTATAAAATTTCCGATTTTGATAAAGGACTTTACAAATTTTTGTGAAATATGAAAAAGAACGGGTAATTGAAATTGAGATCGCAATTGAATTGACAAATAGAAGCTAGAGTTCTTCAGTTTGAGGAAAAGAATTTCATTAGGACCAAGAGTTGCATGGATTGAATTGTAGAACACAAGACTTGGTTTTAGGAATTTTTATTTGACTCATTTGATTTAAGTGTGAGAAAATTTTAGGCTTAAGCAATTGATTATTCATGACAAATTTTGTTGGTTTGGGAAACGACTTGATTTTAGTTGTGAGTACAGTCCAAAATTCTAAGCTTAGGGCGTTGCTTGAGGACAAGCAAAGTTTAAGTTTGGGGCGATTTGATATCAATGTATTTCATTGGTATTTGGACCGTACTTGGCACTCAAAACACACTCGAACCAACAAATTTTTTAATAAATTGTCATATTTTTCCAGGATTTGGCTCTGCCGTCGTTTCTTCTCTTCTCTATACAGGTTTTGATGATTTCTGATGATTTTGGAGCGTATAGATGGATTCTCGACGTTTCGCGCACGCTAGACGACTCATTCCTAGCAGTGGAGGCCTATCTCAGCACCCCATTCGGACCGAATGACTTTCTGTTCGGTCCGAACGCACTGTAGTCGCCAGACCAGCGCACCTCTCATCCGTTCGGTCCGAACAGATTGCCGCCATGTCACATATAGTAATGTTCTTTACATGGAAGTTGATCTTTATGGCATTTTCTTGCTCCCTGGTGCCCTAGCCTTCCATTTTTGCGACCTGGGACATCCATATATACCTCTACACGCCTGAGGAAAGGCATCTTTGATTCTCCATACCTAATTCCACCTTTTCAAAGGCGTTTACACTCTTTGGAGATCATCAACCTTAAAGCGACAGCAGCAAGGTGATCAGTTTGACGACCATCGAGCAATACCCTACTGCCTTGAAGACCGAAAGACAGAAGCAAAAAGGAGTATTTGATTTATTCTTTTATGTTTCTTTCTCTTGATTCGATGGGCTTGTATCTTTACTATTATTTTATGTTTATTGCGTGTCTTGCTACTATGTTAGGCTAGTTTTTATGTTGTCTTAGGATTAGGGAAGGAACATAATGTTTGGATGATGTTTATTTGACTTGTTATGTTATACTATGCTTTGAGATTTGTTTATTGCGAATTATATCAGTTACTTGAGTTAAAATACTTGTTTAAATCTCTAATTACCTTCTAGTTGAACAGCTGCATCTAGTTAGTCTAAGTTAGGATAAACAAGTCACGTTTAATTCAAGTACTTGGGATATATTGTAGATCCGAAAGGATAGATTAGTTGACACCAAAAGTGTAACTTTTAGACCAGTCCAAAAGACCTCTAAATATCCTTACGAACTCCAATAAACAAGTTTAATTGATTGAATTTTATACCAAAAGTTGCGAACCAATCAAGTTAATTAGGTTAGGTTGTGATTAAACCAGAATCTGTCCCAACAAGCGAAAGCTGAGGTTTAGAATATCTAGGTTTGACCAATAAACCCTAACTTAAAGTATTAGTTAGCATAACGAACCAATTAAGCCCACCTTTTCCTTCTGTTCGGACCGAACAGACTCTTGTTCGGACCGAACAGGGTGGCAACTGTAGCTGAAACACGAAATTTAGTTCGAAAGTGCTTAGTTTCGAGTTTGAGCGTCCAAACACAAGCGAAACCTGACTCCTAGGACATTTTTATTCTCTGTTTAAACCCCAAAACACTGCTTTACTTGTTTTAATTACTATTTAGTTTATTTTATCTTATTTCGAGTCTAAAAACCAACCAAAAATATTTACCTAGTGCATCGTTTAGTTTTCTTTTATCTAAATCTTCATAAAAATATTTCTGTCTAGATTTTAAGAAAGGATAAGTCCAGTATTCATAAATCCGTCCCTTGGGTTCGACCCTAAAGCTATATTCCGAACGATTAGTGAGATTAGCTCTAGGTTTACAAA
Organism: Rhynchospora breviuscula; assembly: GCA_027562975.1. NCBI lineage: Eukaryota > Viridiplantae > Streptophyta > Magnoliopsida > Poales > Cyperaceae > Rhynchospora > Rhynchospora breviuscula. Next base: position 69,660,695 of record CM050400.1, on the reverse strand, counting down.
TTTATTTGATTCCTAGGTTCTAAGCCTTCATCAATACATCAATTTGAACCCATAAATAATTGCATGATACTGTACTAGATGAATCCATTAAAATGTATAGACGTACTCTTATAAAGTTATTTTTTGCTGTAGTTAATTTCGTTTAAATATTGAAAGGAATCAAATGGAAACATAAATAATTATTAAAATCAATTGAGCTATATTTTTCCATTTCCATTTCCATCGAACCACTGTACAGACTATCTACAGACCAAACGGCTGTAGACAGTTCTAGGAAAACCTAATTAAATAATCTACAACTGGTTTTACTTAAAACAGTCATTAAAAATGTTCTGCAACTGTTATTAAGTAAAAAAAGTCATAAAAAGACGGGGAAAAAATGCTGCAACTGTAATTAAGTAAAAACAGTCATAAAAATTTGGGACCCACTTGCCATACCACAATTCACCCCAATAATGACTAATATTGGCGAGAATTAATGGTGACTGTTATTTAATATTAACAGTCATTAAAGACTTTTATGACTGTTATTTAATATTAACGGTCACAATGTTTCCAGAAAAATTTATTTTTTCTTTTTCTCATGCTTAAGTTTAGCAATTGTTTTAATTCAAAACAGTTGTAAAGATTTGAACTTATATTACGACAATGCCATAGATTTTGTAGGTGACTGTTATTATAAAAAGCAGTTGCTAATCTCCAGTTGCAAAAGCCTATTTCTGTGGTAGTGCTAGTTATGGTTAGTTAGGGCTACGTACCCTAGGTAGTTAGGGCTAGATAATATCATTTAGGGTTAGTATTAGCTAGGGATATGTCCTAACTCTACCAAGATTTGTTAGGTTTTGATTAGTTAGCGTTAGTTAGGGCTAGCCTAAGTTAAGGTAGGGCTAGAGTTAAGGCTATCTAGGGTTTGTTAGTTACTAGGGTAAGCAAGAAATCTACAGTTACCTAAGGCATGCTACTACCTAAGGTTAGCCCAAGGTAGACTACCTAGACCTAATTTAGGATTAGCTGTGGTCAAGTTTAGCTAGGGTGTAGAGTTAGTTATGGTTAGTTAACCTTAGGGATAGCTAACCCGGTCTAAGCTTAGGGCCAAATAATCCTAACAAACCCTAACTCTTAACTCTAAACCCTAAATAGTTATCCCTATCTAAACCTACCATGGTTAGAGTTACTAATCCTAGCTAACAAGTTAAGGTAGGGTTACCTAGGATTACAATTAGGGCTCGCGAGGGTTGAAGTTAGGATTGTTAACTATGGTTACCTAGGGATACCTAGTACAAAACCTAGGATTACCAAGGTAGGTTCGTTAAAACCGATCCCGACCCTAGGTTGCCCTAACTAACCCTTGCCAACTCTAAACCTAGCCCTACAAAGGTAACCCTAGGTAGGCCTAACTAACTTGCCTTAGGTAGCCCTAACTAACCATTGCTAACCTTAACTCTAGATAACCCTAACTATAGGATTAGCTAGGGTTAGTCCTAGCTAAGTCTAACCCTAGGCTAGCTCTGACTCTAATTCTAACCATATATGGCGTTATCTAGATTTAAGGTTAACTAACTAACTAGCTATGGCTTAAGTAATCCTAACTAACCTTAGATATCTAGGTACTTAGTAACCCCAAGGGCTACCTACTTAACTGGATTAAACTAAACTCTAGATAATGCTAACTCTAACCATACCTAACTAGTCCTAACTAACCATATGTTAGCTATTACGTTTAGCTAAAAGATTAGGGCGACCTAGGGTTAGAGTGAAGGTTAACCCTAGCTACAAAGTTAACCTAAAGTAGTTAGGATTACTTAGTTATATCTTGCCTAACTAACCAAGCTAACTGATATCACACATTTATATATATGTTTTGACCGGACTTTACCCTCAATCACAACTCAATACCTTTGTTTTATGCGTGTTTTAGTTTATTTCTGTAGGAATTTGGTACTTCTTGGGTCTATATTCATTTTGTAGGAACTTGGAGGAAATTTGGTGAAGTTTGGCGCACAAAACATGAAAAAATGCTCCCGTGCGGCCCGCACCAAATCCTGTGCGGGGTGCACAGGGTCCAGCCAGCACTCCAGACAAGCGACATGGGCCAGACGACTCATTCCAGGCCCATAGGACCCGTACCCGCTTTCCATGCACCCTGCACGTGACTTTGAAACCTAGTTTTGCTGCTATTTAAAGCCCCTGAAGCGCCAAAATTAGGGCATCTTATCTTCTCTCCCATCCAAGGCGGCGCCGCAACGAAAACCTACCCAATCTACCTCTTCATCTCTCCTGTGCACCCCGTACAACCACCCTGTGCGATCCGCATAGGGAATCCTGCCGCTTTGCGAGCCACGTTCCAACCACCATTCCACCGCCGATCGACCCAAGCAGCCATATCTCCGGCCTAGAGGCAAGGAAGAGGCTTTATTAGGGGCGTTTGCCTTCCTCATTTCTTCTCTTTGGTTATGGAGATTGTATCTTTCCCTTTTCTTGCATTTTGATTGTGTTTCTATTATGGTAGGCTAGATTAGTTTGTTCTAGGGTCATGTTTGAACCAAGGTTAGGATTGATGTAATGGATGAATGATTAAGTTTCTATGGTTTATCACTTGTTGGTGGTTGTTTATTGTTTATGCTTGCTTTGTGTTTGATGAATTGTGTTGAACCTCCTACTAGGTGAATGGCCACACTTATTCTTAGTTAAAGGTGTAGACTAATTGATTGAATTGAGTAAGCGACTTGAGGTAGGTTAGGAGCCGAAGGGTGACCAATTGGTATCCCAAAAGGAGAAGATTTCTAATTAGGTGAAAGTCGGTTAGATACCTTAGTAAACCAACTTGTGGACTTAGGATAGTTAAGCCAACAAGCGAAAGTGAGGGTTAACTAGACTAATGGGGGCTTTAGTTTAGGTTCTGGTCACGATACCATGACCAACATACGACAGTTGAGGTCTAGGGAGTCCAAGTCCTGCTAGATCTGTCCCAAACCAGTTAGGAACTTAATTACCATGCATTTCACCATCAACTAAGGGTCGTGTCATACCAAGTACTACCTGTGCGGGTCACATGAAATCCCGTGCGGGTCGCACAGGGCCAGACTGGTGCAGCACGGGTCAGGATTTCGTGCAACAGCACACGTATTGGCAGCCCGAAGCCTAACCAAGGTAAAAACAGAAACCCTAGGACACTTTATTATTAGAAATCACCAGAAAATAACCAAATTGCTACTTACTTTAGTTTTGTTTTAGTTTGATTGTTTGTTTATCTCATTTTGCCATTGTTCTAAGACAAAAAAAAACATCTGAATTGACCGACCTAGATTTTGTGAACCGGTAAACCTAATACTCAACTAATCCTATTAGAAACTCACGTCCATGTGCAATTTCAATTTTTTATTAACATTTAACAAGCAATTAATACGCACGAAAATGGATCTAGTTATTCAACTCATTAACATCGGAAAAAGAGAAGCGTAGGAGGTTACCTCTTCCGAAATCGTATTCGGATGGCTCGAATCCAATTTCTTGGAGTCGGTGGCGTGCTCGTCACCCTCACGGCTGCCTTCGGTTGCCTTGAGTCCACCTAGAAGATTAACCTAAGTCTCAAGACAAGTGCTAGCTTGTCCGAGACGATAGCTAATTCCTTGTTTAACTCCTTCGCGCGATTAACTGTTTAACTGGAAGGAAAATCGCTCAACACATGAGCTAGAGAGGGAGATGGAGGCGCATGCAAGAGGAGAACAAATTCTGCCCTCTTGCTTGAGCCGTCGGCCAGAGAGAGAGGGAGAGAGACAATTAGGTCAAGCCTTGGTGTTTCCATAAACGACGTTGCTATATATGAAACCTATCTCTCTTCCAATTTTATCTGGACAGATTTGCCCCTCAAAATCCAAAAATTTCAGGGCCCATGTGGGCTAACCCACATAATATAATTGTCCATTAATTTACTCTATTAACCCATCTCAAATCGAGCTTTTAATTAACTGATTAAACAAAGACCGATTAGCTCAATATAATAAATATACGTTTGAACGAACTTAATTATTAACATATTAATAATTAATTTAGAATTAGCATATGCATTATATTGTTTCTATATGATCCTCTTGAGTTAATTAATTATAACGGTTCGCAACGGTATATAATTAATTAATCAACTTATCATATTTTCGCAGTACTCGCTACTGCAAATAAACAACTAATTTACGTATGGTTAAGGTCCTATTTGTGTGACCCTTTGAGGATTTATGTTATGTTGGCCATGGAAAATAAATCACCATTTATTTCCATTAATCATAAGCGGTATCTAGCAACACTTTATGATTCCCAATTCGCATAAATAAATACTGTACCAATACAGTACTTCAATCCTGCATAAGAAAAAGTATCTTATTGTTTTGATTCCTATGTCACATGATATCCTTGTATAATCCAAGATAGGAATGTGTCATTCTTGCAGATTATACGTTTCTTGATCTAGAGTTGATCGCCTAGTTGCGCACATACGATCCAACTCCATCAAGGGGCCCAGTAGATATCTTCACTCACTAGGTGAACTAATGAGGGACATACGGTTGTCTTGATGAACAGTTTTTCCCCGCACAATTCAAGAGAACATAAATAATGTCCGTATAGCAGCCCTTATCAGGAATCAACGTTAGACGATATTTATAGAACCTATCCTCATGTGGAAAAACTGAACCATCTCAAACTCGGAATCAAACACGTATGAAATAATTAATGACACGTAACACAATCCATATATTTATTTCATTGGGTCATGTCCTGTACTATGTTCTAGTAACATATACATATGCAATTAAGTCGGTAACTCCTTACTTATGATTTGTAGAACTTAATCATCACTTAACTAGCATACTAATCTTATATGATAATTAATGTTCCTTGTTAATTATCAAGATTATGGACTCTTTAGAGATATTATTGTCATTCTGACGAATGATCCACAGAGATCTACAATTCAGATCCTCAACCTGAATGATCTGTCAACAATAAACTCTAGGAACAAATGATCAAGCATCATCAATAACATAAACTAATATAATAGCCACCAACTAATTGACTTCTAGGACATATCTCTAACAATCTCCCACTTGGCCTAAAGTCAATCAATAGTGACTTCTAGCCAGTGAATAATTGAGAACGATGTCATATATCTACATATATACTTGTCTCGAACCTCAAAAGAAATAATACGCTTATAGCCAGTTACTCACACGTCCATTACGCATGGATGCTCAATAGCATCTCGTATACTGCTTAAGGTAGAGATTATGTCAGAGTTTTCGATGTGTTCGCGAAACTATCCACTTTTGGTTGAACCTATATATATATATATATATATACACTCCTATATACATAGTCTTGATCATCATCATATGAGATCAAGTGATACTGTCATAGATCATAGTTGGATCACCAATTAGATATTGGGTTCTTTAAGACTAAGCTACGGTTCGAGATGCATAGAACCATATTAGCTTGATTGAGAACTTCTTGACCCAAACTATCCTTTTTCGTTGCTTCACAAGTTGTTATGTATTTTTCTTTGGTGACGGAAACGGTTGTAATATCCCATCTAGAACACCTTCTAAACTTACAACACCACCTTTAAGCAAAATGTCACACCCCAAACTAAGCCACAATCTGGGGAGAACAACCCCACCACGTATGCACACTCTGCTGCGCACACGTAAGGCTATAAAACAGTATCACAGATACAAATAATCACAAATAGATAATCGCTTAATAATGACATTGTTTGTTCATACAACAAAAGGACTGGTAAAATATACACATATCAAAATATCCAGTCATCATACAAACAAAAGATGAAATAATAATGCACAGTGGATAAATACTATTCCAGCTCGGCTTGGTCTTCCGGCAAAATCTCCTCTGCTAAGTCTGCCAAACCTGAACCTGCTCCACAAGCAATTATATGGGCTGAGTACATGAATACTCAGTGGTGGTAAAAGAAAGCCCTAAGGTTCTGGTTAAAAACTAGTTAGAAACTAAACCAACTTAAGTTATATAATTTTAAATCCTATAATGCAATATCTAGGTGTAAATTTAATTTAATGAAGTCACTAATCAACAAGTAATGACATGCCAAATAAAATATGAAATGTATCTGGAGAAGGGGATAATGATAATAGTATAATAATATACGGAGTCTATATAATAATACGAGAGTGAAGCACCCACACTCAATGGTCAAATACTAAGTCACATAAAATCCAGAATCAGCTCACAAGTCCCAATATATATGACAAGAACCGTGCCTACAGATCTACCTAACGCGTAGATGCTCGACAACTCGTAGGTGCCCCGTTCCCACATCCCCGCTAAAGGAGTGGGCAGTAATACTCGGTACCGGTAAACTGAACGCATGGGGGTCGAGAGGCAGTCTGGTATAATGGCACACGCAATACCCCAAATTTTGTGGGTTCAAGTCAAGTCAAAGGATTATAATAACACAAGTCAAAAGAATATAATAGTAACTCAAATAACCATCAAGTGACCGCAGTACCGCCTGACGGTCGGTCTGCTGAATGATCATTAGAAACGCGTTGCTCGAGATCACTATCATAAGGAGACCACCGGCAATGGCTGGGGTGCAATCTCCCGATAATGGAGACCGCTTGCAAAACGCTCTTATCTCACTATCCTGATCCGCACCAAATGCAAGTGTTGATTTAAGGCACTTTTAAGTTTATTAATCACTTTATTAAATATAGATGCACCTCCTACATATGCAACTAATCTTTATGTTAATGACATGTGCTTAACTGTTTACTTAATGTGAATGACATGATATGCACACATTAGTTAATGATTTAATTACTAACTAAATGTTAAACAAAACCTAAGGCATCCACAAGTCATAAAAAGACTACAGAAGCTAAGACTTAAACACTCATTCTAACGATCACTAAGTTAACCCTCTATTTGGATTGAGATTCTAATTACTAGGATTAAGGATTTAGATTATCTAGAAAGGGATTCTATTTTAAAATATATTATTATATTGGAAGAAGTATTTTATAAAATTTTGACAGAGTTCCATTTAGAAAACAGAGTGAAGGAAGACGTTCTGACGTGTTCCTACAGTCCATTCTACGCGTTAAAGTCGTAACTAGGCTTAATTAGAAACTTAGGAAATTCTTAACAGTTTAAACTTGTGGATTAACGCTTTTAGTTAATTAATAAATGAAACTCAAGAAGAATACAAATAAAATATAAATAAATCAAACTCAAGTGTCATTTGGAAATAAGTTAACTATAATTACCAAATATAGATAGAAAATAAAATTAGTACATAACTTACAATTATAATTGTTAATTGTTTTAATGTCTTAAACGTGTTGGTGTTTAGGGTTAACTGGACCTGACCCAGTCCAGAAATTAGTTAATTTCAACAGAAGGGAAACGGCTCATCCAGCAAAGCCCAATAGAGAAGGGAAAAGGCCCAAGTCGGCCTCAACTTCCACAAAATCAAAGAAATCAGCCCAAACAGGCCAACAGGCCATAACAGGCCAGAGAAGCACACACGGCCCAGCGGAAAAACGCAAGGCCCAGAGCCCAGGTGGGAAATAAGGGGCCCACCCGTCAGCCTTAACGGATCCAGACCCAAGGACCATGGGTTTCAAGGATCAAATCCGAACCCACTGAAAAATGGGATCCAACCCGCAAACTTATCAAGTTTTGCACAGAGAACCCTAGATCTAAAATATTTACACATATTTTACACTTAAGACCCTAATAACAGAATGATCCTAACACAGTTCAAAAATATTTACAGAACAGTCCTGAACTCGGAAAACTTCATAAATAGGTCTCTGGCACATTAACACAGCATACCAGTGAGCACACAGAGGGAAAACCGACTGGTACCAAGCATGTACCAGCTTGGAAACCAACCAGAAAGCTTACACAAGCTCAGGAATAGTCTAACCAACATGCACCGTTACTCTAAATTGATTCTACAAGCTATACAACTAAGGGATAGATCAAGCAAGCAAGAAATAACCTAAATTTGACAAGTTTTAAACCAAAAAAAAAAATGATCTACAAGCCTTAAGACAATGAACTCTAAGACAACTAAGCAATCACAGTTCCACCAATCAACTCAAGTGACAGTTAAGCTAGTTTCAAGCATTTACAACACAATTTCAGTTCCAATTGAGTCAATCACAGACATAACTAATCTTACACAGTTCATAACTCAAAGCAGAGTCCCAACAAGTCAGAAATAAGAGCATATCCATTTCAAGTGCATGCCTTAACTCAAATATTCACAAAAGCCAAGCAACACGACAGATCAGATCAACAGAGGCATGCACACAAGTCAGAGTAGTTCAAACTGAGGCAGTGCATTACTCCACAATTTCAACTCAACATTTCACACAGTCAATTCAGATATTTGCATGCCTCCACAAATTCATCCAATCAAACACAGAATCACAGGAAGAGAGAGAGAAGGTCAAACCGAGATAGCTTCAAAAAGAAAGGAAGAAGGGGTTGAGGCTCAGCTACTGTCAGACATTGCTACCACTGCCATCAAGTTACCACCAACCACTTGGCGCCAGCCACCATCACCACTGTTGATCAGCACAGTAAAAGAGAGAGGGAGGGAGTAAGTGTGTTTGAGTGACTGGTTTGAGAGAAATTGCGAGTGAGTGAGAGAGAGGAGATTAGGGTTTACTCACGGCGGTGAGAGGGGAGAGAAAGCAAGATTGTGGTCTCGAGTGGAACAAGGAAGAGGAGAGGAGATAGAGGCAGTGAGTGAAAGAGAGGGAGGGAGAGAGATTTGCGATAAAATGAAAGAGGGAGGCGGTTTAGGGGTGGATACCGCGTGGTTTGACAAAACCAGGGGGCAAAACCAGAGGCGGAAAGAAGGGGTGTCAGTGGGGTCGCATCTTCATTGGTGAGAGGCGATCGGGTCGAGGCAGGAGAGGAGGAGAGCGGGAAAAAGGGAAAGAGGGAAGTGGGGTCGAGCCTTCGTTGGCCAGAGCAGAGAGAGACATGATACGGCTTGGTCTCGAGAGAGAGGAGGAGCGGATTGGTCGAAGGCAGCGGAAGGGAGGGGCTCGAGTAGGGACAGCGATTCGTCCGAAAAAACCGGGAGGAGAAGAGAGAAAGTGATGAGATAAGGAGGGAGAGAGGAGAAAGATCCAACGGCTCAGAAAAATCCAATGATTTTGAACTTGATCAAACGGTCCAGAACAAAAGAAACATATTGAATTTGATTTCTGAATTTATTGATCACTAAAACTCAGTTCTTAATCCAATTTTTAAACCACTCAAATTTTATGAATTTGATGTTTGAATCTTTGTTAATTAAATTTATTTGTTTGCTTGAAGTTTTACTAAATTTCACGATTTGATTAATATTTTGAATCTAAATTTATTATGACTTCTGAGAATTTCTTTGTTAAATTTTAGATCAGTTATTAATATTAATAATTTTAATTATTTCAGAAATTAACTGTCAATTTTTAATTTAAATTCTATTTTCAAATTTTATGGGTTTTTACACAAAACATGTACCTCAATTGTGATTATATCAATCTTTTGAAAAATAGCATCAGTGTAACAACTTACACGAGCTCTTTTTTTATCATAACAGATGAAAAACATATTTCTCTTTCTCATAAGATACTCAAGAATATCCTTTGATTATTGTCCAAACGTGTTTTCCTTTTATCCACTTGACAACTGTTTGTCACATTCCTTGGATACAACACATTGGGGCATGTGCATAAATGACATACATAATGAAACTCGTAATGGAAGAATGCTTGAACTGTTTCATGCACTTCTTCTCGAATTGAGTTGCAATAAATCGAGTCAAACTCAAGTTATATGCCATATGACGTAGTTTGATATCCTTTATTGGAGTCTACATTTTTATGTTTCTAGAACATTTCATCATTTTATGCACATTTGCTCAAACCTAACATCCATCATAATCTATCTCCATAGATTTTGTTTCCTAGGATTTAGGTGATCTTGCCCAAGTTCTCTATTGAGAAAATATTCTCTAATGAGATCTTGACAATAATCATATAACCAATGTTATTTCCCAATTAATAGCTAGTTATCTTGTACAATACAAAATAATACAATTATGCTCCCACTAAATCTCTTGTCAAAACAAGATACTTTTGACGAAGAACAACTCCTTGACTTCCTTGTCAAAATATTCATTCCACAGTGCTTGCTTCGATCCATTAATGGATCCTTGAAGCACGTATATGTTTCTAGCAATACATCAATCAAGACCTCGATTTGTGTTATATACATAACATCTTTCTTCATTCAATCAATGAAGGTGGTTTTGATATACCTTTCCATATATCAATATATATAAAATGCAACTACTACTAGAATGATCTTTATTGACTGACTTATACATAGCTACAAGCAAAAAGCCGTATTTTGTACATAGTAAACTCGTCATCGACTTAGACATAGCCACAAGCGTGAAACTGTACTTTGTACATAGTCGACTTACCATCCATGTCAATCTTTCCTTTAAAGATCTAAATGTTCTTGACGGATTGCTCCTTCATGAACATCAACAAAGGTCTATACCTTGTTGTCACACATGGATTGCACCTAAAGATCACATGGGTTCAAACCATACTTGTGGAATCGGGTCCATCCATCGTTTCTTTATCTATCAACAGATCCTCATATGCCAAGTATGAGGACATCGTGAAGTCCATGTACTTTTTGGTTTTAGGCAATTCACTCTCGTTGACCTTTTGTAGGATTTGTGCTCGAGGTTCATGAACTTTATCTATAACGATTTGTAGAATAAGTTCTTGATCCTAATGTATTTCATGAGTTTCTCGAACATCATCAACTCGTGAGAAGTTTGAGTCCTCATTAGAAGTGAGCGTGCTCATGAACTTCTTCTTTTCACAACGGCTTGTGAATGAAGTTCCGCTCAACTCCCACTAAGCACCATGTATGGAGTAACAAGTTTTTCATAAAGGATACTTCATGTAGCGACGCATAAACTCCTTTAATGCTCACTTTACTCCCACTACTTCTTCTTGAGAATTACATTCTCCAAGACTACGCCATGATGAGCAACAACTACTTTGTTTTTATCATGTTCGTAGAAGTAGTCCCTTTCAGTTAGTTTAGGCATCCTACAAAACATTAACCATTCTATTTGGGTCCAAGCTTATCAATCAACAAACCTTGAAATAAGCTTCTTAACACCAAATCTTGAGAAATAATGTACTTAGGGGGCGTTTGGATGGTGTGGGAATAAGGAAGGAATAAGGAATAACGTTGGAAAGTGTGTAACTTTATTGGGAAGTGTGTAAATTTGTGAAGGAAATATGAAGGATTTATGCCTAGGCAGAAATTTCCGCCCAATTCCCCTTATTCCCACACCATCCAAACGCCCCCTTAGAGATCAAATCTCGTAAGACATCTTTCTCAATGGACTTCGATAGAATATTATTCAGTGTAAACAGTATTGTCCTCAAACACGAATCCCTAATATGAGTCGATTAAGTCAATTCGATTTATTACTGATTGAACTATATCAAATAAAGTTCGATACCTCCACTCTTGGACACACTATACTAATATAATGTTCCTAACGGAGTGAGTTGTGAAATTATTTCACACTCTTTAGATAATACATCAAATCATATGACTTAGCTATTTACCATGATCAATTGTAAGACTTATACCTTTCTTGAATGGTCTTTCAACTTCACTCTTGAACTCCTTCGAACTAGTCAAAAGGTTCCTACTTACACCTTATGAAATAGATACGTCAATATCTACTATGATCGTTGGTCAAGTAGTAAAGTGTCAATAACATTTCATTACACAAGTACTTATAGGTCTACATACATCGATATGTATAAGTCCTAATCAAGTTACTCGTCCTTAAACCTTTATAGGTCAAAGGCGCTTTTGTCATCTAACAAACATGATCCGCATATCTCAATTGATTCGCAATCGAATTGATCCACGAGCTCTACGCTATGTAGACTCTCATAATGCGATTCTCGTTTATGTATGACTAAGCGGTCATTTCACACGAAAGTCAAATACTTTATGTGAAGTCTTACGCATTCTATTTGTTATGAAAAACTCGTTTATCCATTTCAAGCATATTCAAGCAATAGGCATGAAATCATATAAACAAATCCACAATAAAAGAACATCGCTTGTCTTTTACAAAACGTAATCATCCATCATCTATATGAAAAGAGATAAAGTTTTAGGATATAAGGAACGAGGCACTCGACCTATAATTCCTATACGAAGTTTACTTTACTACTCTCGAACTTTCTCTCATTCTTCATTGCCTTCACATTTCATTAAATGCGAGCACATGAACTAGTACCAAGTTACTAGTGTGAATTGGAGATAGTGAGATAAATTGAATGACAAATACTTATTAAAGGATAGAACATTTCTAACATGATAATTATGGTACATCGGACATTCTTTCAAATGCCTCCATAAACGGCAAATGAAACATCTCATGTGACACATGGTCTCAATTGAGGGTCTCGAAGTCTCAACTCATACTTAAGCGAAGTATTTCTTAAATACTTAACTAATTACAATTTGCACAAACAAAATTGCGAAATGTAACATTATATCCTTCATTTAATTAGGAAGAGATCGTATGACAATAACAACAATCCTTGATATTGGAGATCTTGATATCTCTAGTTGCCAATTAGCTACTCAAACCTTTCGGTTCGCAAGCCAATGGAACCTTCATGTATCTTCTTAAAAGAAGTTTCTCTTACTTAATTCATGCTCCATTACTCGATCATAAATGATTGAGTCAACATCTACTTTCTCTAAGAACTCCTTCTTGAGTAAGTGGATGCGAGCGTAGGAGTCAAATCTAGTCCATATGAATTCTATAATCCAAAGGTCTAGAGACCTTAGAATGAGGATATCGGCATCCGCTTTATTGAATAATTTTTCGTAAAAGTCAATCAATCATCGCGATACTACGTTTGGAAAGTCGAGGAAAGAAATTGAGAATTAACATACTCAAGTTTCTCTTCACTAAGAACATGTCTTAGGAATCGGTACTACTTCTCCAAGTAAGTTCCTTTAGAAACGAGCTTGTTCTATTTCAAAGATTGATCGCAACGAAATTAACAGATTTAGTATCTATAACAATTTCAATTTAAGGTCATTTAGTTTATGCAATGTTTTATTTATAATGATAAACAAAAACTCCCACTACATTTATTTTATGTCCCAAATGTAGTTGGCTTTCCAAGATCCTCGTTTTCATCAAGTAGAGCCTGCTATGGCACGTCACCCTACTTAACTAGACAAGGTAGGTTCTCCAACCAATCATATCAACCATATAACTCTTGGTTTGTGAATATCTATATATTTACAAACTTCGCCCCGATGTCCAAACTCTAGTTGGGTCCATCGATAAGCAACATCTCTCTATTTGCTCCTAACAAATCCATTTATTTATACCCCGACTATCGCATGACAACCATGATGTCTGCTTGGGCGGACCGCACCATGAGAAGGCAAGCGACGTCAAGGGGATAAAGAGAAGGAGGGCGGTCGGCTTAATCAAATTAATGGGACATTTATTATGCGACTTTGTTTGATGGTCGTGTCAACATACACCCATACCTATCCTATGACATTTCATAGCATGCAAACAATCACATAACAATAAGCATCTCAAATACAAACATTGTTGTGGGTTTGTATGGCTCCAGCTTGCATATTAGTCTTCGCCGCATCTCTATGTAGCAAGACTAATCTAATTCAAGCCCTCCCACTAATTATATTGATCCTATCCTATAATTAATGGAAATAAATACATGTGAAAATATCCTAATTCCCTCCTAGGCCTTAGGGGCATGCAAGCCTCACAAGTTACATTAAAATTAATCAAAATTAATTAATGGCACCAAGGGCCGCATTACATACATTCACACATGCATATATTTACAAACCACAAGGCATTGAAATCTTGAGCCATACAAAACCCACGATCCTCCTACAAAAACGAGTTAGCACATATACAATATACATGATTCACTTGTTCTTAATCAACTTCATTAATTAGAATCTTTATGTATACTTGTCGCTCATTTTTTCAAATGTAAATAGGTTTAACATTACAACTACTTGTTTAAACATTTGAAATTTAATCAACAAACCCAAAAACAGAAAGGAGGATATTTAAGGAGTATTCTAATTAACATTTCAACTAATTTGATTAATTAGAATATATTTTAACTAATTAAAATAAGCAATTTGGGACCCGATAAAATCCGAAATTTTTCGGTCTCTAAAAATTCCGAAATAAATCCAGAGAGTTTGAAGGAGAGATCAGTTACCATCTGGGAGAACCAAAAAAGATAAAATCCCAGACAGCGCGCGAAGCACCGTTAGGGAAAATTCTGTTTAGGCCTCAACCTTTCGGTCCGTGTGATCACCCCCTTGATATTTTTCCAGAAAAAAATTTACATAAAAAAAATACTTTATATACTAGGATATCAATCTATGAAAAGAAAACCAATAAGGTCTATTCAAAATCATCGAGTTAAATGTCATACAAGTAACTAGTCCTGTTCTGAAACAGACTGACGACCGAAAAGTTTTGACCCAGTTGAAGCATCAAACATTATGAAAATTATGAAACTAGTTTTCAAAGATTCCCAACTCGAAATAGAAAAATTCTATTTAAACACTTTTCTTTAAAAGTTTTTCAATAATTACAGTTTACCAAAACAATCAGCTTGTTTGGAAAAACAGATCTGACGACTTCGTCTCTTTTCATATTTGAACATCCACATAAAATCCGAAACATATAACAATTTACACATATCCAAAAAGAGCATCAAATTTAGAATAACTCTAGACAAAAGATACAGGTAGTTATTTTCCAAAAAATCGTCCTACAAGCCCTAGAAACAGAACTGTGCAGCAGAACGGCAGATCTGCGCACCGTTACCGTTTATTTCACTAAAAATTTATAACTGCTTATAAAATAGTGAAACCAGCTCCAAAAGAACCATGACTCAAAGATCTACAACCTACAGTAAGAGAGAAAAAATTCCAGAGAAATTTATATCACGAAAAACAAGCAATAATGCAGGAAAATAATTTTTTCTAGAACAGCAAGCTTACACATCACTAATTAACTTTGTTAATTACTAATTTCTCGATTTATAAATATTAAACACTTAAATAACGACCAGCGCTCTGATACCACTGTTAGGAACTCAAGTCCATGTGCAATTTTAATTTTTTATTAATATATAACAAGCAATTAATACGCACGAAAACAGATCTAGTTATTCAAGTGATTAACATCGCAATAAGAGAAGCGTAGGAGGTTACCTCTTCCGAAATCGTATTCGGATGGCTCGAATCCAATCTCTTGGAGTCGGTGGCGTGCTCGTCACCCTCGCGGCTGCCTCCAGTTGTCTCGAGTCCACCTAGAAGATTAACCAAAGTCTCAAGACAAGTGCTAGCTTGTCCGAGACGATAGCTAATTCCCTGTTTAACTCCTTCGCGCGGTTAACTGTTTAACTGGAAAGAAAATCGCTCAACACATGAGCTAGAGAGGGAGATGGAGGCGCATGCAAGAGGAGAACAAATTCTGCCCTCTTGCTTGAGCCGTCGGCCAGAGAGAGGGAGAGAGAGAATTAGGTCAAGCCTTGGTGTTTCCATAAACGACGTTGCTATATATGGAGCCTATCTCTCTTCCAATTTTATCTAGACAGATTTGCCCCTCAAAATCCGAAAATTTTAGGGCCCATGTGGGCTAACCCATATAATATAATTGCCCATTAATTTACTCTATTAATCCATCTCAAATCGGGCTTTTAATTAACTGATTAAACAAAAGACCGATTAGCTCAGTATAATAAATATACGTTTGAACGAACTTAATTATTAACATATTAATAATTAATTTAGAATTAGCATATGCATTATATTGTTTCTATATGATCCTCTTGAGTTAATTAATTATAACGGTTCGCAACGGTATATAATTAATTAATCAACTTATCATATTTTCACAGTACTCGCTACTGCAAATAAACAAATAATGCACGTATGGTTAAAGTCCTATTTGTGTGACCCTTTGAGGATTTATGTTATGTTGGCCATGGAAAATAAATCACCATTTATTTCCATTAATCATAAGCGGTATCTAGCAACACGTTATGATTCCCAATTCTCATAAATAAATACTGTACCAATACAGTACTTCAATCCTGCATAAGAAAAAGTATCTTATTGTTTTGATTCCTATGTCACATGATATCCTTGTATAATCCAAGATAGGAATGTGTCATTCTTACAGATTATACGTTTCTTGATCTAGAGTTGATCGCCTAGTTCCACGCATACGATCCAACTCCATCAAGGGGCCCAGTAGATATCATCACTCACTAGGTGAACTAATGAGGGACATACGGTTGTCTTGATGAACAGTTTTTCCCCGCACAATTCAAGAGAACATAAATAAAGTCCGTATAGCAGCCCTTATCAGGAATCAACGTTAGACGATATTTATAGAACCTATCCTCATGTGGAAAAACTGAACCATCTCAAACTCGGAATCAAACACGTATGAAATAAATAATGACACATAACACAATCCATATATTTATTTCATTGGGTCATGTCCTGTACTATGTTCCAGTAACATATACATACGCAATTAAGTCGGTAACTCCTTACCTATGATTTGTAGAACTTAATCATCACTTAACTAGCATACTAATCTTATATGATAATTAATGTTCCTTGTTAATTATCAAGATTATGGACTCTTTAGAGATATTATTGTCATTCTGACGAATGATCCATAGAGATCTACAATTCAGATCCTCAACCTGAATGATCTGTCAACAATAAACTCTAGGAACAAATGATCAAGCATCATCAATAACATAAACTAATATAATAGCCACCAACTGATTGACTTCTAGGACATATCTCTAACAAATCCTTCCCTGTGGTTCGACCCCTAACCATATCCAAGGATCTACCGTACGCTTGCAGTACATTTGAGGGTACTATTAGTTTGTACCATCACTAACCTACTGATTTACCTAATTAGCTGGGTTAGAGCCCTAACTAACTAGTTATGTAGTCCTTACGTTAATTATGTACTAACCCTAAGTAGTTAGACCCTAGACAATAATTAGATAACATCTAGCTAAGGTTACTAACCTAACTCTAATCCTAATTAGGGTTAACTAGGTTTACCTAGAGTTAGGGTTAGTTTACCACATCTAATTCATATTAAGATTAGCTAAGGTTAGTTAGTACTACCTAGGGCTTGCTAGGGAGTTAGGATTAGTTAGGGTTAGTTAGGATTACCTTTGACTAGCTAGGGTTGGTTTGGGTTAGAGTTAGGGTTAGTTTGGGTTGGATTTAGAGTTAGTTAGGACTACTTAGGGCTGGCGAGAGTTGGAGTTAGGATTAGCTATGGTAACCTAACTCTAACCTTAACTAATCCTAAATAGTAAACCTAACTCTAGGCTAGCTTTGAGTTAATGTTAGAGTTGGGATTAGTTAGTTTACCCTTAAAAAAGCTAGGGTCTAATAAGTAGGGTTAGCTACAGATAGTTATGGTTAGTTAGGACTACGTAAGGCAAGGTAGGGTTAGCCTAATTAGGGTTACCTAGGATAACTAACCTTGCTAACCCTAACTTGCTACTTAGGATTAGCCTAAGACCATAGTTAGTTACGTTATGGTTAGAAATACCTAGGGAACTAAGTTAAATAGCATAACTAAGGTAAGTTATGATAGTAGGTTGAGCTTGGGTTAGGGTTAGCTAAGGTATTAGTGTTACCTAGGATAACTAATTAGAGTTAATCCAACATAGGCTAGCCCTCGGGTAACCCTAGCTAAGAGTTAGGTATCCCCTATTTATCTAAGGTAAGGGTTACCCTAGGGCTACCTATGGCTAAGGCTATGGATAACCCTTGGATTAGTTGGGGTTATAGTTAGGGTAACGCTAACTTAGGAAGACCATAGGTTATCCCTATATCTAAACTACCTTAACTAAACCTAGGTTAAAACTAACCCTAACTCTAATCTTAACCTTAGCCATCCTTACCAACCATAGTTAAGGCTAAACTTAACTAATGAGAGTTAGCTAGAATTAGTTAGGGCAACCTCGGGCAAGCTAAGGCTTGTTGGGGTTAGTTATGGTTAGTTAGGCCTTAGGTAGCCATGGATAGAATTACCTACGGTTAGTTAATCAAATCTTAACTCAAATCCCAGCTAACCTTAGCTAACACGAGGTAGCAAACCATAACTAACCAAACTAATTTAGAGTTAACCATAACTAACTAACCCTATTAGCCCTACTTAGGGTTACTTCAGGTAGTCCTTAACCTAGGTAGGTATCAGGGTTAGTAAGATACCTAGGGCTATCAAGAGACAGCAACGGTTAGAGTTAGGGATAGCTAAGGTTAGTAAGAGCTACCTAGGCATTAGCAAGCTAGCGATGGCTAAGGTTAGTAAGGGCTAACTCTAACCATAGCTATTAACCCCAAGGTTAGTTTGGTAGCCTTAGGTAATCCTAACCATAACTAACCCTTGCGAACCTAATTTTAACCTAGTAAACCTAACTCTAACCTTACATATATATATGGTTAACCCGTAGTGCTACTTCCAACAACCCTAGGTAGTATTATGACATATCTTAGTTAGGGTTAGATATGGTTACCCTAGGTAGTCGTCGCTAGCCCTAGGTAGTCCTAACTACACTAGTTAGCCCAACTAAGGCTAACCTAGGGGTAACTAGGGTTAGTTATGGTCTAACAAGGTAATAACTAAATCCTAGCCATAGTTAGGGATAGCTAGGTTAATCCTTGCTAGGGTTAGCCTTAGGATTAGTTAACTAACCTCTATCCCTAGTAACTATAGCTAACCTTAATCTCTAGGCTAACTCTAACCCTAGTTTAACTAATCATACTCAAGCTAGTATTAACTATCCCTAGGTAACCCCAGTTATCCCTAGTCTACTTACCTAGGTATAAGCTATGGCTTAGCTTTGGTAGTCCAAGCAATAACTAACCCTAACTTTAGGGTAGTTAAGGTTAGAGTTAGGATTTGTTAGGATTAGTAAGAAAGAATGTATTATTTAAGGTTACCAATTAGGGTTATATTGAACTAACCTAGCTAACCCTAACTTAGGGTTACCTATGTTTAATTCTCAACATAGCTAATCCTAAATAACCCTACTAACTAACCCTAACTAACCCTAGATAGTCCTAACTAGGATTAATTAGGGTTAGCTTGACCCCAACCCTATGTTTACTCTAAGTCTAGCTTAACCCCAACCCTAATTTGGGTTAGCTAGGGTAGCTCTACTTAGGGTTAGCTAGGGTTAGAGTTAGGGTTAGTTAGCTATTAATTAACCTAGCTAACTTGGGTTAGTTAATTAGCTACCAGGGTTAGTTAGCTACTAACTAACCTAGCTAACTAACTAGGGTTAGAGTTAGGGTTGGCTAGGGTTAGTTAGGTTTTTCTATGTTAGCTAGGGTTAGCTATGGTTAGTTAGGGCTACCTAGGTCAATCTAAACCAGAGCTAACCCTGGCAATAACCTTAGTGTTTGTTCTCCATGAGTTAGTTAGGTTAGGTAGGGTTGGAGTTAGGTTTAGTTATGGTTAGAGTTAGGGTTACCTAGAGTAAGTCTAACCCTACCTATATGGTTAGATATGGTTAGGTTACTCTAGGGTGAGCTATGGTCAGAGTTAGGGTTAGCTGGGGATAGTTACCAACCCAAGCAAAAATTGAGCTACCTGAGTAGCCCTAACTAAGGTTATGGTTACAATTGATTAGTGTTAGTCATGGCTATTATGTTAAGCTATTTAGGTAACCCTTGAATTTCCTAGAGCCTAGCTAGCCTTAGAGTTAACCCTAACTTTGGCTAGTTAACCGTAGCTAACTCTTGGGTTAAATAACTAATCCTAGGGCTACCTTGGGCTAGCTAGGGTTATCTTGGGCTAGTTAGGATTTGTTAGGCTAGAATATGGTAGCTATTTAACCTAAGATTGCTCAAGGTAGTCTCGAGTTAGCAAGGGTTAGTTAAGGCTACCTAGGGTCGGGATCGATTTTAACAAACCTACCTAGTCCTACATAGGTAATTCTAGGTAATCCTAACTATCCATTAACAACCCTAATTCTAAACCTAGCTAGTTAACTAACTCTAGTTAGCTAGATTAGTTAGCGACTTAGGGTTAGCTAGGGTTTGTTAGGATTAGTAATCCTAGTTAATTAGGTCTAAGATAGGATTAGCTAGGAAGACCCTAACTAACCCTAGCCTAATTAGGTTAGCTAGCCCTAGGCCATAAGTTATGGGTTAGAGTTATTACCTAGTGAGGGTTAAAATTAACTAACCCTAACCTTAACTAAAACTAACCTAGCTTAACTAACCCATAATTAGGTTACCCCAGATATCCTAACCTTGGGTTATCCTCGGGCTAACCCTATAATTTAGTTACTCTAGAGATTAATCCTAATCCATTAAGGTTAGCTGGTGACCTACCTAGGGCTGAATGAACTTATAGTTAGAGTTAGGTAGCCAAGTAATTAACTAACCATATCTTTAGGGTTAGTAATTGTTTTATCCTAGCTCGGATTAGTTACAACTGGCCCTAGGTAGACCTAACTAACCCTAATTAGGATTAGTTATCCGGGTTAATTAGGGCTAACCAATGGCTAGCTAGGGTTGGATAGGGCTAGAGTTAGAATTATCTTTGGCTAGCTAGGGTTGGTTTGGGTTAGAGTTAGGGTTAGTTTAGGTCAGATTTAGGGTTAGTTTCGACTACTTAGGGCGGACGAGAGTTGGAGTTAGGGTTAGCTAGGGTTGAAATTAGGGTTAGTTATGGTTAAGATTACCTAAAGCTACCTCACTCTATGGTTAGTCCTAATTGGGTTACCCTAACTAACCCTTGTTTGGTTGCTAACCTTAGCTATGCATAACTGGGGTTAGAGTTATGATTAGGTAGGGTTAGTTAGAGATACCTAAGCGAAGTTACTCTACTAACCCCTAGCTTTGGGTAACCCTAGGGTTAGCTAATTGGTTCGTATAGCCCTAGGTCGGGTTAGATAACTTAACCCTTGCTAGAATTAGCTATAACTAGCTATGATAGGGTTTAGCTAACTCCCTAAGTTTGGACTACCAAGGGTTGAAATTGCAGTCTAACTTAGCCCTTACTAACCCCAATTTCAACCCTAGCTTAATATTTACAATGGTTGGGTTAAACTCTAGGTAGTCCTAACTAACCATAACTAACCTTAGCTAACCATAGGTAGCCCTACATAACCCTAGCTAACCCTAACTCTAACCCTATCCACGGCTACCCAGAGCTAAGTCCAGGGATCCTTAGGTTGCCCTTACTAATCCTAGGTAACCGTAACATTAACCTTAACTAGTCCTTGCTAACTAACTCAAATTAGAATTTGGTAACCCTAACTAATTCTAACTCAAACTCAAGCTAAACCTAGCTAGCCCTAAATAGTCCAAACTAACCCGAACTAACCTAAGGTTCCATAGGATTAGCTATGGTTAGTTAGGGATACCTAGGGTACAACCCAAACTAACCCTTAGAGTTAAGGATAGCTAAGGTAGGGTTAGAGTTAGTTGGGGTTAATTAAGACTCCTTAGGGCTAGATATGGTTAGTTGGGGTTAGAGTTAGGGTTACATAGGGTTAGATATTGTTAACCTTAACCAGGATTAACCTCAGCTAACCCTAGCGAGGTTTTGTTAGGGCTACGTAAGGCTAACCCTAATTCTAACCCAAGCTAACCATAACTAACACTAGCTAGGGTTAGCTTACGTTAGAATTAGGGTTTGTTAAGGCTATCTAACTAACTATAGTTAACCCTAGCTGACTAAGGAAGACCTAACTAACCCTAACTCTAACCCTAGCTAACCCTAGCTTGCCTTACGTAGCCCTAACTAACCATAGCTAACCAGGGCTAAGGTTAGATAACCCTTGTTAGAGTCCACCTAGGGCATAGCTATCCATAACTAACCTTAACTAACCCTAACTATGGTTAGTTAACTCAGATTAGCTATCCCTAGGTAGCCCTAGGGTTAATTAGGACTAATTAGAGTTGCTAACCCCTTGGACAAGCTAACCCTAACCAACTTACTCTAACCCCTAACCCTAACATAGGTATCCCTATAGCATGTTAGCTAGAGTTATTTGGAGCTAACTTAACCCTACCTAGAGTTAGATAGGGTTAGGTTAGCTTGGGTTAACTTATTAGCAAGTAAGGCTATCTAACCCAAGTTAAGGTAGCCCTTACTAACCTTAGTTATCCCTAACTAATTTAGGGTTAGAGTTCAGATTAGTTAGCTAATCATAAGTAATCCTACCTGGTTAGGTTAGCCCTAACTAAACTTAGAGTTTGGGCTAAACCATAACTAAGGTTACCTAGGGATAGCTAGCCCTATGTAGCCTTAGCCAGGGTTAACATAGTTAGCTAACCCTAAAAATAACACTAGCTAATTATCTAGGGCGAGCTAGGGTTAGTTAAGACTACCTATGACTCGATATGGTTAGTTGGGGTTAGAGCTAGGATTTGTTAGGATTAGTTAGGGCTACCTAAGGCTAGCTAAGGTTAGAGTTAAGGTTAGCTGGGGTTAGTTAAGACTACCTTGGGATATATATGGTTAGCCCTAAGTAATCCTAAAAAATCGTAACTCTAACCCCAATTAATCATATCTAGCCCTAAGTAGTCTTAAGCAATCATAACTACCCCTAGGTTGCCCTAACCCACCCTAGGTAACCCTAACTCTAATCCTAGGTAACCCAAGCTATCCCTAGGTAGCCCTATCAATCCCTAGTTATCCCTAACTCTAACCATATCTAACCCTAGCAAGCCCTAGGTAGTACTAACTAACCCTAACTAATCTTAATTCCAACCCAAGCTAACTGGGGATAGCTAGGGTCAGCTATGGTTAGTTACGGCTAAAGTTAGGGTTAACTAGGATTTGTTAGGGCTAGCTAACTCTAACTAATCCTAAGTAGATAGCTATGGTTAGAACTAGTGTTAAGTTAGGGCTACTTAGAGTTAGGGTTAGCCCTAGGTAGCTCTTACTAATTACTTAGGGATACCTAACCCTAGCTACCGTTAGTTAACATGGTAGGGCTACCTAAAGTTAGGGCTAAGTTAGCTCTAAGTAGTCCTAAAAATCCTAGCAATGGGTAACCCTAACTAGTTGGGTTAGTTAGTACTACCTACGGCTATCTAAAGTTAGCAAGGGTTAGAGTTAGGGATAACTAGGGTTAATAAGAGGTACCTAGGGATTAGCAAACTAGGGATAGCTAGGGTTAGTCCTAACTAGGGCTACCATAACTAACCCTAGTTAGCCCTACATAACCTTAACTCTACTTAGAGTTAGATTGGATTGTAAGAGATATCTTCCTAAGTTAGGTTAGTATACGATTAGGCTAACTAGGGTAACTTAACTAATTAGCCGTAATTAACCATAGCTAACTAGGTAGCAAAACTTTTTAGAGATAACTAACCCTAAGTAGAGTACCTAGCATAGGGTTTAGCAAAAAGATTCTAACTAAGGTAGCTAACCCCTAAGTTAGGTAATTAACTTAAGGTCCTAACCTACCTAGCGCTAAGGTTAGCAAGGGTTTAGCTAGTTAGCCCTAACTTAGGGTTTGTTAGGATTAGTTAGGGCTAAGGTTACCTTAGGTAGCCCTAACTAAACAACCATAGGGCAAGCCCTAACTAATCAACTAAGTAGTCCTAAGGATATCCCTCGGTAAAGTTTAGGTATAGGGCCTACCTAGTTAACCCTACCATTGTAAATATTAAGCTAGGGTTGAAATTGGGGTTAGTAAGGGCTAAGTTAGACTGCAATTTCAACCCTTGGTAGTCCAAACTTAGGGAGTTAGCTAAACCCTATCATAGCTAGTTATAGCTAATTCTAGCAAGGGTTAAGTTATCTAATCCGACCTAGGGCTATACGAACCAATTAGCTAAACCAGATTTCCTCCAAGTTCCTACAAAATGAATATAGACCCAAGAAGTACCAAATTCCTACATAAATAAAATAAAACACGC
This sequence comes from Rhynchospora breviuscula, assembly GCA_027562975.1. Lineage (NCBI taxonomy): Eukaryota > Viridiplantae > Streptophyta > Magnoliopsida > Poales > Cyperaceae > Rhynchospora > Rhynchospora breviuscula. Next base: position 69,636,575 of record CM050400.1, on the reverse strand, counting down.
ATAAAACAAAGGTATTGAGTTGTGATTGAGGGTAAAGTCCGGTCAAAATATATATATAAATGTGTGATATCAGTTAGCTTGGTTAGTTAGGCAAGATATAACTAAGTAATCCTAACTACTTTAGGTTAACTTGGTAGTTAGGGTTAGCTCTACGGTTAACCCAAATTATCCCTAGGGTCAGGTTAGAGTTAGGACTATCTTGGATTAGCTAGGGTTAGCTAGGATTAGGGTTAGCTAGGGCTACATATGGAAAGCATATCTAGGGCAACCTTATTAGTTAGGGTTAGCTTGGGTAACTAGAGTACCAAACTCTAACTCTAAGTAGTTACCTTAGCTAGGGATAGCTATGGTAGTTACGGTTAGATAGGCCTACCTAGGGCTAGTAAAGACTATTAGTTAGGATTAGAGTTAGGGCTCTTAGTTTAGGGCTAAGTTATATTAGGTAAGATTATCCCTCGTCCTAATTTTAATCCTAGGCAATATGATTTTAACTAACCCTAACTAACCCTAACTAATCCTAACTGATAGAGTTATGTTAGGTAGACCTAGGATTAATCTATCTTACTAACCCTAGCTATCCCAAACTACCTATCTAACTAATCATAGTAGCGGGAATAGAGTTGGGATACCTAGGGTTAGCTGAGGTTAACTAGGGTTAGCTATGGTTAACCATATCTAGAGTTAGCTATGGTAAATTCTGAGTTAACCTTAGGTTTATAGATAATCGTAGTAACTCTAGCCTAAGTATGGTTAACTCAAGGATTATGACTACTAACCCTAGGGTTATGACCCTAGCTAGCCTAACTATAGAGCTACTCTATTTTGTTGAGTTAGCCCTAAGGTTAGCTAAGGTTAAAGTTATGGTTAGCAAAGGTTAATTTGCACAAACCCTAGCTAATTTGCTATGATAGGTTTAGCTAAATCCTACAAGAGTTTAACTAGGCCATGCTAGGGTTAACTAGCCTAATTAGGATTAATCATATCATAGTTTGACTTACCTAAGGTTACTATTGAGCTAATAATCTAAGGTTACTTTTGACAAGGGTTTGTTAGGGCTAACCCTAGCTACGGTTAGTTAGCTCTAACTAACCATAGTTAGGATTAGTTAGGGCTACCTGAGGCTAGGATTTGCTAGGATTAGTTAGGGCTACTTAAGGCTAGATAAGGCTAGCTAGGTTTGGTTTGGACTATATAAGGCTTAGGATTTAGGGCTACCTTAGGTCTACCCTAGTAGCATGACCAGCTTGGGTTGACGAGCCCTAACTAACCCTAAGTAGCTAAATGATCTAATCCTAACTCAAGGTAAACCTAACTCTAACTCTAGGATGTCCTAACTAACCATAACTAACCCTAGCTAACCATAGGTAGCCCTACATAACCCTAGCTAACCCTAACTCTAACCCTAACCAGGGCTACCCATAGCTAAGTCTAGGGATCCCAAGGTGGCCCTTACTAATCCTAGGTAACCGTAACACATACCCTAACAAACCCTAACTTGCCCTTGGTAGCCCAAACTAACCATAGCTAACCCTAACAAACTTAGGAATTATTAGCCCTTACTCTAGTGTACCTTGAGTTAGTTAGGGCTAGAGTTAAGGTTACCTCACTCTAACCTAGCATTCTTGTTGTTAGGGCTACCTCGGGCAAGCTAGGGTTAGCGTGACCTATGGAGTTTGGGTTAGTTAGGGCTAGCTAGGGTTAGCTAGGGTTAGAGTTAAGGACAACTAGAGTTAGTTAGGGCTACCTAGGGTTAGGTTAGGGTTCGGGTTACTTGGGAAGATCTAACTAACCCTAGCCAACCCTAACTCTAACCCTAGCTTGCCTTCCGTAGACCTAACTAACCATTACTCGGAATTAGTTAGGTTAGTTATGGTTAGTTAGGGCTACCTAGGACAAGTTAGGGTTAGTTAGGGTTAGCTAGGGCTACCTAAGGACAGCTAAGGTTAGAGTTAAGCTTAGTTGGGGTTAGTTAGAGTTAGTTAGCACTAGGTAACCTAAGCTATCCCTTGGTAGTCCTATCTAACCCAAGTTGACGTCCCTAACTATAACCATATCTAACCCTAGCAACAAACCCCAGCTAACCCTAACTCTAACTCCAGCTAACACTAATTAGTTACCCTAACCTTAGCCAACCCAAACTAGCCCTAGCTATCCCTAGGTAGCCCTAACTATCCCTAACTATCCCTAACTATCCCTAGGTAGCTCTTGTTAACCCTAGCTATCGCTAGCTAACCTAAGCTAACACTAAACAGTCCTAAGAAATCCTTGTTAACCCTAACTTTAACCCTAGCTAACTGTTGGTAACCCCAACTAACTCTAACTCAAACTCTAGCTAAACCTAGCTAGTCCTAGACAATCCAAACTAACCCTAGCTAACCTTAACTCTAACCTTAGATAGCCTTAGGTTACCCAAACTAATCCTAGCAAATCCTAACTCTGATCCTAATCCTAACTTAGGGATAGCTACTTTATGTTAGAGTAATGGTAGTCGCTCTCACTCTAACCCAAGGTCGCCCTAATCTTTTAGCTAAACCTAATAGCTAACATATGGTTAGTTAGGACTAGTTAGGTATGGTTAGAGTTAGCATTATCTAGAGTTTAGTTTAATATTAACAGTCATTAAAGACTTTTATGACTGTTATTTAATATTAACGGTCACAATGTTTCCAGAAAAATTTATTTTTTCTTTTTCTCATGCTTAAGTTTAGCAATTGTTTTAATTCAAAACAGTTGTTAAGATTTGAACTTATATTACGACAATACTATAGATTTTGTAGGTGACTGTTATTATAAAAAGTAGTTGCTAATCTCCAGTTGCAAAAGCCTGTTTTTGTGGTAGTGCTAGTTATGGTTAGTTAGGGCTACGTACCCTAAGTAGTTAGGGCTAGATAATATCATTTAGGGTTAGTATTAGCTAGGGATATGTCCTAACTCTACCAAGATTTGTTAGGTTTTGATTAGTTAGCGTTAGTTAGGGCTAGAGTTAGGGCTATCTAGGTTTTGTTAGTTACTAGGGTAAGCAAGAAATCTACAGTTACCTAAGGCATGCTACTACCTAAGGTTAGCCCAAGGTAGACTACCTAGTCCTAATTTAGGATTAGCTATGGTCAAGTTTAGCTAATCTGTTAAGTAGGGCCTAACTAGGTTTAGCTAGGGTGTAGAGTTAGTTATGGTAAGTTAACCTTAGGGATAGCTAACCCGGTCTAAGCTTAGGGCGAAATAATCCTAACAAACCCTAACTCTTAACTCTAAACCCTAAATAGTTATCCCTATCTAAACCTACCATGGTTAGAGTTACTAATCCTAGCTAACAAGTTAAGGTAGGGTTACCTAGGATTAGAGTTAGGGCTCGTGAGGGTTGGAGTTAGGATTGTTAACTATGGTTACGTAGGGATACCTAGTACAAAACCTAGGATTACCAAGGTAGGTTCGTTAAAACCGATCCCGACCCTAGGTAGCCCTAACTAACCCTTGCCAACTCTAAACCTAGCCCTACATAGGTAACCTTAGGTAGGCCTAACTAACTTGCCTTAGGTAGCCCTAACTAACTATTGCTAACCTTAACTCTAGATAACCCTAACTATAGAATTAGCTAGGGTTAGTCCTAGCTAAGCCTAATCCTAGACTAGCTCTGACTCTAATTCTAACTATATATGGCGTTATCTAGATTTAAGGTTAACTAACTAACTAGCTATGGCTTAAGTAATCCTAACTAACCTTAGATATCTAGGTACTTAGTTACCCCAAGGGCTACCTACTTAACTGGATTAAACTAAACTCTAGATAATGCTAACTCTAACCATACCTAACTAGTCCTAACTAACCATATGTTAGCTATTAGGTTTAGCTAAAAGATTAGGGCGACCTAGGGTTAGAGTGAGGGTTACCTAGCGACTACCATTACTCTAACATAAAGTAGCTATCCCTAAGTTAGGACTAGGGTCAGAGTTAGGGCTTGCTAGGATTAGTTAGGGCAACCTAAGGCTATCTAAGGTTAGAGTTAAGGTTAGCTAGGGTTAGTTTGGATTGTCTAGGGCTAGCTAGGTTTAGCTAGAGTTTGAGTTAGAGTTAGTTGGGGTTACCAACAGTTAGCAAGGGTTAAAGTTAGGGTTAACAAAGATTTCTTAGGACTGTTTAGTGTTAGCTTAGGTTAGCTAGCGATAGCTAGGGTTAGTAAGAGCTACCTAGGGATTGTTAGGGATAGGTAGGGTTAGTAAGTGCAACCAAGGGATAGCTAGGGCTAGTTTGGGTTGGCTAAGGTTAGGGTAACTAATTAGTGTTAGCTGGAGTTAGAATTAGGGTTAGTTGGGATTTGTTGCTAGGGTTAGATATGGTTAGAGTTAGGGACGTCAACTTGGGTTAGATAGGGCTACCAAGGGATAGCTTAGGTTACCTAGTGCTAACTAACTCTAACTAACCCCAACTAAGCTTAACCCTAACCTTAGCTAGCCTTAGGTAGCCCTAGCTAACCATAACAAACCCTAACTTGTCCTAGATAGCCCTAACTAACCATTACTATCCTAACTAATCCCGAGTAAGGGTTAGTTAGGTGTACGTTAGGCAAGCTAAGGTTAGTTAGAGTTAGGATTAGGGTTAGGGTTAGCCCTAACTAACCATTACTAACCATTAGAGTTAGGGTTGGCTTGGGTTAGTTAGGTCTTCCTATGTAACCCGAACCCTAACCTAACCCTAGGTAGCCCTAACTAACTCTAGTTGTCCCTAACTCTAACCCTAGCTAACCCTAGCTAGCCCTAACTAACCCAAACTCCATAGGTCACGCTAACCCTAAATTGCCCTAGGTAGCCCTAACAACAAGAATGCTAGGTTAGAGTGAGGTAACCTTAACTCTAGCCCTAACTAACTCAAGGTACACTAGAGTAAGGGCTAATAATTCCTAAGTTTGTTAGGGTTAGCTATGGTTAGTTTGGGCTACCAAGGGCAAGTTAGGGTTTGTTAGGGTATGTGTTACGGATACCTAGGATTAGTAAGGGCCACCTTGGGATCCCTAGACTTAGCTATGGGTAGCCCTGGTTAGGGTTAGAGTTAGGGTTAGCTAGGGTTATGTAGGGCTACCTATGGTTAGCTAGGGTTAGTTATGGTTAGTTAGGACATCCTAGAGTTAGAGTTAGGTTTACCTTGAGTTAGGATTAGATTAGTTAGCTACTTAGGGTTAGTTAGGGCTCGTCAACCCAAGCTGGTCATGTTATTAGGGTAGACCAAAGGTAGCCCTAAATCCTAAGCCCTATATAGTCCAAACCAAACCAAGCTAACCTTAGCTAGCCTTAAGTAGCCCTAACTAATCTTAGCAAATCCTAGCCTTAGGCAGCCCTAACTAATCCTAGCTATGGTTAGTTAGAGCTAACAAACCCTAACTAACCGTAGCTAGGGTTAGCCCTAACAAACCCTTGTCAAAAGTAACCTCAGATTATTAGCTCAATAGTAACATTAGGTAAGTCAAACTATGATATGATTAATCCTAATTAGACTAATTAACCCTAGCATGGCCTAGTTAAACTCTTGTAGGATTTAGCTAAACCTATCATAGCAAATTAGCTAGGGTTTATGCAAGTTAACCCTAGCTAACCTTAACTTTAACCTTAACTAACCTTAGGGCTAACTCAACAAAATTGAGTAGCTCTATGGTTAGGCTAGCTAGGGTCATAACCCTAGGGTTAGTAGTTGTTTTCCCTAAAACTAGGCCTAGAGGGGGGTGAATAGGCACAAATTCAAATCCTAAACCGGTTTGGACAATTTTGCGGAAATATAACAATTCAAACAATTCAAATTAGTTCACACACAAACAATCAAGCACAAGTCAAAAGTAAAGTAAGTAAAGAGAGAGAGAGATGACAAGCGATTGATTACGGAGTTCCGACCCGCTAGATGAAGCTAGCCTTAGTCGTACGTCTCCGGGAGTTTCGCGACCACAAAACGGGCACGCTCCGTTCTATTCCAATCGAACGGGTCTACAAATGCGAACCGAATCGCTTCGTCACAAGGATCTCGAAGCGGATCGGCCTAACCTCTAACTAATCACCAAATAGCAACAAAGATTGAGGCTCTCAACCAAATCGCTCAATAATTTAGCTATAAAACTATGGGTTTGATTGATGCTCTCTAAATCTCTACAAAATGTCTAAGAAATACTCAATTTAGGTGAAAGGATGAATCTCTCAGGTTTAGAGCTCAAAATCAGGGATATAGCAAGGTATTCAATCAATTGTATCAGCTCAAAAAGGTCTGATATATATAGAGGGCTCCAAGAGCTCTAAACCAGTCAAATTCTGAACATAACGTTACACAACGCTCCGAAACGTTACACAACGTTTCAATATATCCGTTAAATAAAACAAAATTCGACAATAACGTTGGAGGGTATCAGAAACGTTACACAACGTTTTAAAACGTTATATAACGTATTGAACAGAAGACTCCAACGTTCAAAAAGTTGTTAACAAGCGTTACATAACGCTTGGAAGCGTTGTGCAACGTTTGAAATACAAAACGTTGTGTGACGGACATAACGTTACACGACATACGCCCGAACACCCTCAAAATGGCCAGAAACCTCAAAGCGTTAGAATTTCCTAAACAAGCGTCTTGTAACGCTTGTTTTTGATCCGTTGTGTAACGCTAGGAACCGTTACACAACGCAAAGGTGCAGAGAGAAAGATTTCTGACTTGGTCAATCCGTTGTGTAACGTCTTCAATCGTTACACATCGTTTGACTAAGCGTTACACAACTGAATGAAGCGTTGTGTAACGTATGAAAGCTGTTTTTGCGACTAGGCACAGTTGGAGGTGTTCTGTAACGTTGTATAACGCTAGAAAACGTTGTATAACGTTATTGGTAAAATCTGAGCATTAAACTTAGAATTTTGAGGAGATTAGTTTAGAATTACAACCTTAAACAATTCTGACTATCTAACTAATCTTCAGCAGTCTTCTGCAGCTCTGTTTGACTCACTCCAAGTCATTCTTCCAAAATAATCACTAGATGACACTAATTTAAATGGTTAGATAAGAAGTTTGGTGTTGTTTTGCAAATCGACAAATCGAGAGTTAGAGTTAAATCCAACAATCTCCCCCTTTTGCCGAATTGCAAAACAACACCCAAGTAAATTGATAAAGAATATAGCAAAAAGATACAACTCAATTTACATCTCAATTGTTTCTCCCCCTTTTTGCAAAAAGGCAAAAGTCGAATGGTCAATCCTATACCACTAAGGTTTGAATTCAACAACGCTCCCCCTTACGAGTTTAATTTTGCAATTGAGGTACAAAGGAAGTGAGCAAAAGAGAAGAGTAATTTGGATCGAACAAGAGGTAAGCACAAACAATAAAACGAACCAAAACGGCAACCACAAGCATTTAACAAGAGCCATTTAGCACATCAAATTTAAGATAATTTAGCACAACAATTTTAAAGCCATTTAGCACAGAAAAACACAAATTTAGCTTATCCAACAACAAACCAAAAGAAAGATAAAGAAAAAGAAAAGAAGAAAACGAAAGAAAAATTAAAAACTTGGCTTGTCACGGCTTTAGATGCTTCCTCCTCCGAGCAACATAATCATCAATCCTCCTCCGAGTCATCATCTCCTCCGCCACCACTAGAGGAACCCTTGCGAATAGCCACATGGAGCTTCTGGAACTCATTTTGCATTGACACCCAAAAGGTTTGAACGTCTGTCTCAATCTTGTCCAACTTGGCATCATTTTTGACCCGGTAAGCCAACTCATCTTCCTTCCATTTAGCATCCTCCTCCTTCCATTTGGCGTCTTCGGCCTTCCATGTTGACCAATCATTCTCAAGATTGGTCAATCGGGTCCCGTAACCCGTTAAAGTGTTGTCCCAACCACCAAATTTCTCATTGAAGTAGGCTTGGTAGTTGGAATCCATGGCTTGTTGGCTTGAGGAGCTAGGTCCACGGAGAGGACCCGTGGGTTCTTGTCCCACCGGTGCATATTGATTGGGTTTTGCACCATCTTGGAGGAGATACCGGTTTTTGATATTGTTAGGATCGGGAATGAGAATACCGGTGTTTTCATCAAGTTGCCACCCGACTGAAGCAAGGATATTGATGAGGTTGGTTGGCCCAAAAACTTCGGCTTCCCGACCGAAAGTGTTAAACCGTGGAGGAACACCGTCCTTGGAAAGAAAGTAGGAAATCACATTGGCATAGGGGAGAGAGGTGTTGCTTGTGTTCTTGATTTTCTCCAAGTGCATGAAGAAGAGATAGGCAAGGTTAACTTGTGGGCTCTTCTCAATAAGGCAACGAAGATAGAACACCTCTCTAAGCTCCACATTGGTTTTGATTTGTTTCTTGGGAGCGAGAATATTGTTGATGATAAGGAAGAAGAGACGGTGGTAGGCGGGAAGCTCGGCGGTGGAAAATTGCTTGAGAGAATAATCCCGCCAACAATAAAAGAACTCATGATATCTCTCGAATGGCTCTATGTCGGCATCCCTCGGCCATGCCTTAGAAATGTAGACTTGCTTCCCTTCATTCCTCAAAAACAGCTCACGAACCACCCGATCCAAGTGTATGGTAATAGGTGTGCCACACACGTAAGAATGAACCACCGGAATATAGTCCTCCCAAGTGATAGTCATGTTGGCATAGAAGAGTTTGATGAGGTCTTTGTTGTATGGTTGAGTGCAATTCAAGAGACCCCATGCACGCAAGTAATCAAGGTGCGGTTTGATTCTATCCCAATCCGGATCACTAATTCTCCATTCATTTTCATTTTCTTTGGGTTGCACCAAGTAGAAACATTCACTCACAGTTCGGCCATTGCCTTGGATATTGCAAGTGTAATACCGGTATGCATCATCATCCTTAAACAAATACCGGTTTAAGGGTGAAAGAGTCCAATTTTCAAGAGATGGAGATGGTAGTGAACCGGGTACGGTACCTTGTAACGGTGATTGGACTGGTACAAGACTGGAGGAACTAGTGGTACCGGTTCTTGGTCGTTTTGCGGGAGCCTTGGGTGGTGCCCCGCTACGAGACTTGGGTGGTGCCATTGGAGAAGAGAGAGAAAAGAGAGTAACCTTGAAATTGAAGAGAGAGAAGGGAGGAGGATGCCTTGAAGAGCTTGAATTCGAAGCCGATTGAGAATCCAACGGTCGGATATGCCGGAATCGAAGAGAAGCCGAAAGCTAGGGTTTTGGCGAAATGGGTAAAGGAGAGAGAGAGAGGAGAAAGGAGGACTTGAAGCTTGTAGAGGAGAGTGAGGAGAGTTGATTTGAGTGTTTGGTCGAGGTGATTTGGTGGAGTAGAGGTAGTATTGAGTGAGTGGAATGAAGAGGTGTGAGAGAGAGAAAAGAGGAGAAGGCTGTCGGTTTGGAGAAGAAAGAAAGAAAGAGAAGAAGAAAAGACGCCAGCCACAAAAAGCTCCGTTCAAACGTTATACAACGTTATAAAACGTTATACAACGTTTCGGAGAAAAGATTCGAATTAAATGCGCAGAGTCAATTCAAAAGACAGATCTGAAGCGTTGTATAACGTTTTCTAAACGTCCTGTAACGATACCAAACTCGTTACACAACGTTTTAAAACGTTTTACAACGTTTCACAACAGTGAAAGAAATTCAAAATTCCAAATCCAAACGTTGCATGACGTGTATTAAATGCTGTGTAACGCTTTACAAAACGTTATGCAACGTTTAATAACGTTGTACAACGTTATGGACAATCAGACCAAAAGCGCAATGAAAATCCCCCTTTTTTTTTTAAAATAACAAAACGTTGTACAACGTTATAAAACGTTATACAACGTTTGTACCAGAAAAAACTGCTTTTCAGACACAAAACTGAAGTAAAGTTGAAAACAACTGGTTTTTAACTGAAAGAGGAACAAAAATATCGAATAAATGTAGTAAACAGACAGACAAGATCATGATATGCATAGAAAATTAATATTTGAGTTCAAGCATACCGAGCTTGAACCTAAGTTCAAGATGTTGTTGTGTAGGCAATGGTTTGGTGAAAATGTCGGCAATTTGCTCTTTTGTGTCAACATGTACCAACTCCACATCACCTTTCTCAACATGATCTCGGATAAAATGATGTCGTATTTCTATGTGCTTGGTTCTAGAGTGCAATACCGGATTTTTGGATATAAGAATGGCACTAGTATTGTCACACAAGATTGGTACCTTTTGGAACTTTAACTCATAATCCCTAAGGGTTTGCATCATCCAAAGTAGTTGTGTGCAACAACTACCGGCCGCTACATACTCGGCTTCCGCGGTTGAAAGAGCAACCGAGGTTTGTTTGCGACTAGACCAAGAAACTAGTGAACCACCAAGGAATTGACAAGTTCCACTTGTACTCTTTCGGTCCATGCGGTCACCGGCAAAGTCGGCATCGGTATACCCTACCAAGTCAAGTTCGGTTTGTTTACCATACCAAAGGCCTAGACTTTGGGTACCCTTAACATATCTCAAAATTCTTTTTACCGCTTTGTGGTGAGAATCCTTAGGATTGGCTTGGTACCTAGCACATAGACATACGGCATACATAATATCCGCCCTACTCGCCGTGAGATAAAGCAAGCTTCCAATTATTCCTCGGTAAAGAGTTATGTCCATCGGCTTGCCTTTCTCATCCGCATCAATATTTGCACTCTTGCCCATTGGTGTATCTAAACTTTTGCTATCTTCAACACCAAATTTCTTGATTAACTCCTTAGCATATTTTATTTGACTAATAAAGATGCCATCTTGGAGTTGTTTGATTTGTAGTCCCAAAAAGAAGTTGAGTTCTCCCATCATGCTCATCTCAAATTCACTACTCATCAAAGAGGAAAACTCTTGTGCAAGAGTTGCATTAGTAGAGCCAAAAATAATATCATCCACATAAATTTGCACGAGTAATAAATGATCATCTCTTTTCTTTGTGAAAAGAGTTGTATCCATTTTGCCCCTAGCAAAACCATTGTCAAGAAGGAAGGTACAAAGTCTACCATACCAAGCTCTAGGTGCTTGTTTTAAACCATACAAAGCTTTATGAAGCTTGAACACATAGTCGGGGTTAAAATGGTCAACAAAACCGGGAGGTTGTTGGACATACACTTCCTCATCTATCCACCCATTTAGAAATGCACTCTTGACGTCCATTTGGAATAGGGTGAAACCTTTGTTAGCGGCATATGCCAAGAGCATTCTAATGGATTCAAGACGAGCAACGGGTGCAAAAGTTTCCTCAAAATCAATACCTTCTTGTTGCTTGAAACCTTGTGCAACCAAGCGGGCTTTGTTTCTAACCACATTACCAATTTCATCTAGCTTGTTCCTATAAACCCATTTGGTACCAATAACTTGCTTACCATTTGGTAAGGGTACAAGTTCCCAAACTTGGTTTCTTTCAAATTGGTTCAACTCCTCTTGCATGGCAACAATCCAATTTGGGTCAACATTGGCCTCTTTGAAGGATTTTGGTTCTAGTTGAGACACAAAAGTACAATGACCAATCATTTGATTCAAAACCGACCTAGTCCTAACACTTTCCCTAGGGTCACCTATAACATTAGAAAGAGGATGAGAGGACACTTCTCTAAGCACTTCGGGAGGCTCATGAACCGGTTGAGGTATGGGATGAGTTTCATCATGAGGCGTCTCATCTTGAGTTGTGTCAATTGTGTTTTCCTCATGATTCTCTCCCCCTATCAAATTGTCATCGTCCCGGTTTAAAGGTTCCTCAAGTATCACCGGTGAAAGTTCATCCTTTGGTTGAAACTCAATTTCTTGAGTTGTTGCTCCATCTTGGATATCTACAATAGAGTTACCTTCCTCGGTTTTCTCATTAGCATTTTCATTAAATTTGACATTTATGGACTCAATTACAACTCTTGAGGTAGGCAAATAGACTCTATACGCTTTACTTGTGTTTGAATAACCAACAAATATACCGGTCAAAGATTTAGCATCAAATTTGGTTACTTTAGGAGACTCATCAAGGACAAAACACTTGGACCCAAATACACGGAAATAGGATATCTTTGGAGTTCGACCAACCCACAATTCAAAAGGTGTTTTCTTGAGTTTGGAACGAATACATGCACGGTTTACTACATGACATGCCGTATTTACCGCTTCGGCCCAAAGAAACTTGGGTACGGCAAATTCATGTAGCATTGAGCGTGCTAGCTCTTGTAGAGTTCGGTTCTTCCTCTCCACTACACCATTTTGTTGGGGAGTGCGTGGAGCGGAAAACTCTTGTTTATATCCTTTTTCTATGCATAATTCATCAAATTTAGCATTTTCAAATTCCCTTTCATGGTCACTACGAATTTTAGAGATTTTTAACCCTTTTTCATTTTCAACCCGGTTGCTAAATTTGACAAAATAGTCAAATGCTTCTTCCTTATGAGCAAGAAAGAAAACCCAAGTAAAACGACTATAGTCATCAACTACCACAAACACATACCTCTTTTTGCTCAAACTCAAAACATTTATTGGTCCAAACAAGTCCATATGGAGTAATTGTTAGGGTTGAGAGGTAGAGATAACTTCTTTGGTCTTAAAACTAGACTTGGTTTGCTTGCCTTTCATGCAAACTTCACACAATCCATTTAAGTCAAGTTTGTGTGATGGTAGACCACGGACAAGGTTTAATTTGACAAGTTTCTTTAAGGAGTCTATTGAAACGTGCCCAAGTCTTCTATGCCATAGCCATGAACTGGAAGCCATGGCACTAAAGCATTGTTCACCGGTGGTAAAGTGGTCAAAGTTCAAATAACAGACATCCTTTTTCCTTTGTCCGGTATATACAAGAGAATTATCCGAAGTTTGATGCACAAAACAAGATGAGTGATCAAACTTCAAATAATATCCGGCATCACACAATTTACTCACACTTAAAAGGTTGTAGTTAAGACCATCAACAAGATATACATTAGATACCGTAAGATTTTGGTTACCAACCGAGCCTATACCAATAATAGTGCTTTTCCTAAGATTATTTCCAAAAGTAACCTCACCACCATCAAAAGATTCAAGTGCCTTGAAACAAGATTCATCACCGGTCATGTGATGTGAACACCCACTATCTATGATCCAAGCACTTTTCTTGAATGATGATAACAAACAAACCTACAAGAATATATATTAGTTAGAAACAAACAACTAACATAATTCTTGTATTTTCTCCCCCTTAAGATTTGACTATAAGGTCCGGGGAAATAGAATGACTTTTCAAGCCACATTAGAACCGCTTCCACTAGATGAAGTGGAAGTGGAAGCGATTTTAGGAACCCAAACCATACTCTTTGAACCGGATATATGGTTTGCTTTCCTAAACTTGCATTCTAATGTGAGATGGCCATTCTTACCACAATAGTTGCAACATGCACTAGTGGGTTTGTTCATTTGTGACATTTCTCTAACAAAATGGGTCTCATAATGACGCCTAAGCTCCATGGCCTTGATTTTTGGATCCTTAGAGAAAGTGTATGATTGAGAACCTTTCAAATTTGGTTTTTGAAAATAGTTTTGTTTTGTTGAGAGGCATTCTTATTTTCCCCATTATTTTGAGGTCTAGTGTGTGTGCTATTCCTATTTCCCTTATTGTTTTGAAAAAGATGAAAGCAACCATCGGGTCCCTTGAAATACAAATTGTTTAGGCCCCGATTGTTTTGCAAATTCTTTTGAGGACCCTTGAAACCATTTCTATTCCTATCAAAATTCTTTTGAGCACCATTTTGCGAACCAAAGAAATTCTTTTGCCCTTTCCCATGTGTGTTCCTACCATTGGTGCCCTTGTTATAATGTCTCTCATTTTGTGTCGGGCTATTCGAGTTCCTTAATCCAAAAGAGGATTGATTTCCTTTCTTGAAACCAAGTCCCGATTTGTCATTAGGTTTTTGGCCCACATACATTTTATCAAGATCCATCTTAGTACTATTTGAAGCACTAGATGAACTTGATGCCCTTACATTATTTTTCAAAGTATTTGCCTTACTCAAAAGAGCTTGACATTTTTCACAATCTTTTGGTTTTTCAAAACTCTCAATCATACCCTTATACTTACTCACCAAAACTTCAAGATCATTTACCTTAGCCATCAAAAGACTAATTTCTCCTTTTTGACTAACAATAGTCTTAAGGGACTCATCAAGATAATCATTCAACCTATCAATTTGAGAGTTTGTATCATCATTCAAGCACAAGCTAGTTTCACTATCGCTATCACTATCACTACATAGAGATGAGTTTAGTTGTACCTCATTGGTAACCTTAGGCGCTTCAATAGCTACCTTAGGTACCACTTCTTGAGTTTGAGTGGAGATTGGAGTTGTGATCGATGAGGAGGTTAAGGCTTCTCCAACACTTGCTTTGCTCAATGGATGCACATAAATGTTGCCTCGATTGTACTCGTTGAAGACCTCCTTCACCAACTCATCAAGATCATCATCCATGGGCATCTTCACATCATTAACTTGAGCAACCAAGGCAAGGTTGTCAAAGTCACATTCGGACTCCGAATCGGATGAGGAGGATGAGCTCAAGTCGGAATCATTGTCCCATGTGGCTTGCATAGTCCTTTCTACCTTCTTCTTGCCCTTGTAGTGTCCCTTTTTGGACTTGTACCGGCCATCACCTCTTTTCTTGCCACCATCTTCCTTATCCTTCTTCAAGTGAGGGAAGAGCTTGAAGCAAGTGTACATGGTGTGACCCTCTTTTTGACACACAAAGCAAAGAGCCCTCTCATCATTGTCAAGCCGTTCCTTGTTGAACTTTCCCTCAAAAATCATAATGGCCCGAAACATTTTTGAGAGCACGGCTCCTTGCTTGTCCTCATCAAGGTCGAATATGCCCTTTGCCTTGTCACTCGAGTGACGGTGCCTACTTTGATGGTTGTCATTTTGACGGTGTTTGGAGGGAGAGGCTTTGTTCTCACTAGCCGACAAAGCAATGGATTTAGGCTCATATCTCAACTCCCCAAGTTGCTTGAGCTTCTCTTCTACACACTGGTAGTGAGTATAGATGATCTCCGGTGTGAGGTTGTTGTGGGACCTTTGTTGTGTCTCAAGAGTCGAGATGAGATTGTCGAATTGAGGTCTTCCCACCAAAGCCCTAAGCAATCTTCCTATCACACGGCTATTAGATAGGGTTTCTCCAATGTTGTTGAATTCATCGAGCAATTGTATAAACCGGGTATACATTTCTTCGATGCATTCACCATCCATTATGCGGAAATTGTCTAATCTTGACTCCAACTCAAATTGACGGGAGCTTTTGATTAGAGAATTTCCCTCATAACGGTTCAAGAGAGAAACCCACATTTCATGTGCATTGGTTGAGCTACCGAAAATGGCCGCTATGGACTCATGGACCGAGTTAAAAAGAACATTTACGGCATTGTCATTTTTGGCCCTAAGCAATTTGGAGGCATGAATCTCCCTACCTTCACTATCTAGGTTTGGAGCATATGGCTTATCCACAACATCCCAAAGGTCAATCAAGTTAAGGTATACAACCATACACCTCTTCCAATAACGGAAGTTCTTACAAGTGGAACCAAACTTGTCCGGTTTTTCTATCACCCTAGAGGCCATGAATCGAGGTTATCTAATACACAAAAAAATCAAAAAGACAACCCCTGCTCTGATACCACTTTGTTGTCCCTAAAACTAGGCCTAGAGGGGGGTGAATAGGCACAAATTCAAATCCTAAACCGGTTTGGACAATTTTGCGGAAAGATAACAATTCAAACAATTCAAATTAGTTCACACACAAACAATCAAGCACAAGTCAAAAGTAAAGTAAGTAAAGAGAGAGAGAGATGACAAGCGATTGATTACGGAGTTCCGACCCGCTAGATGAAGCTAGCCTTAGTCGTACGTCTCCGGGAATTTCGCGACCACAAAACGAACAGGTCTATTCCAATCGAACGGGTCTACAATCGAACGGGTCTACAAATCCTTAGCCGCTTCGTTCTATTCCAATCGAACGGGTCTACAAATGCGAACCGAATCGCTTCGTCACAAGGATCTCGAAGCGGATCGGCCTAACCTCTAACTAATCACCAAATAGCAACAAAGATTGAGGCTCTCAACCAAATCGCTCAATAATTTAGCTATAAAACTATGGGTTTGATTGATGCTCTCTAAATCTCTACAAAATGTCTAAGAAATGCTCAATTTAGGTTGAAAGGATGAATCTCTCAGGTTTAGAGCTCAAAATCAGGGATATAGCAAGGTATTCAATCAATTGTATCAGCTCAAAAAGGTCTGATATATATAGAGGGCGCCAAGAGCTCTAAACCAGTCAAATTCTGAACATAACGTTACACAACGCTCCGAAACGTTACACAACGTTTCAATATATCCGTTAAATAAAACAAAATTCGACAATAACGTTGGAGGGTATCAGAAACGTTACACAACGTTTTAAAACGTTATATAACGTATTGAACAGAAGACTCCAACGTTCAAAAAGTTGTTAACAAGCGTTACATAACGCTTGGAAGCGTTGTGCAACGTTTGAAATACAAAACGTTGTGTGACGGACATAACGTTACACGACATACGCCCGAACACCCTCAAAATGGCCAGAAACCTCAAAGCGTTAGAATTTCCTAAACAAGCGTCTTGTAACGCTTGTTTTTGATCCGTTGTGTAACGCTAGGAACCGTTACACAACACAAAGGTGCAGAGAGAAAGATTTCTGACTTGGTCAATCCGTTGTATAACGTCTTCAATCGTTACACATCGTTTGACTAAGCATTACACAACTGAATGAAGCGTTGTGTAACGTATGAAAGCTGTTTTTGCGACTAGGCACAGTTGGAGGTGTTCTGTAACGTTGTATAACGCTAGAAAACGTTGTATAACGTTATTGGTAAAATCTGAGCATTAAACTTAGAATTTTGAGGAGATTAGTTTAGAATTACAACCTTAAACAATTCTGACTATCTAACTAATCTTCAGCAGTCTTCTGCAGCTCTGTTTGACTCACTCCAAGTCATTCTTACAAAATAATCACTAGATGACACTAATTTAAATGGTTAGATAAGAAGTTTGGTGTTGTTTTGCAAATCGACAAATCGAGAGTTAGAGTTAAATCCAACAGTAGTCATAATCCTAGAATTAACCATACTTAGGCTAGAGTTACTACGATTATCTATAAACCTAAGGTAAACTCAGAATTTACCATAGCTAACTCTAGATATGGTTAACCATAGCTAACCCTAGCTATCCCAACTCTATTCCCGCTACTATGATTAGTTAGGTAGGTAGTTAGGGATATCTAGGGTTAGTAAGATAGATTAATCCTAGGTCTACCTAACATAACCCTATTAGTTAGGATTAGCTAGGGTTAGTTAGGGTTAGTTAAAATCATATTGCCTAGGATTAAAATTAGGGCGAGGGATAAATCTTACCTAATATAACTTAGCCCTAAAATAAGAGCCCTAACTCTAATCCTAACTAATAGTCTTTACTATCCCTAGGTAGGCCTATCTAACCGTAACTACCATAGCTATCCCTAGCTAAGGTAACTACCTAGAGTTAGAGTTTGGTACTCTAGTTACCCAAGCTAACCCTAACTAATAAGGTTGCCCTAGATATGCTTTCCATATGTAGACCTAGCTAACCCTAATCCTAGCTAACCCTAGCTAATCCAAGATACTCCTAACTCTAACCTGACCCTAGGGATAATTTGGGTTAACCGTAGAGTTAACCCTAGCTACCAAGTTAACCTAAAGTAGTTAAGATTACTTAGTTATATCTTGCCTAACTAACCAAGCTAACTGATATCACACATTTATATATATATTTTGACTGGACTTTACCCTCAATCACAACTCAATACCTTTGTTTTATGCGTGTTTTAGTTTATTTCTGTAGGAATTTGGTACTTCTTGGGTCTATATTCATTTTGTAGGAACTTGGAGGAAATTTGGTGAAGTTTGGCCCACAAAACATGAAGAAATGCTCCCGTGCGGCCCGCACCAAATCATGTGCGGGGTGCACAGGGTCCAGCCAGCACGCCAGACAAGCAACATGGGCCAGACGACTCATTCCTGGCCCATACAACCCGCACCCGCATTCCACGCGCCCTGCACGTGACTTTGAACCCTAGTTTCGCTGCTATTTAAAGCCCCTGAAGCGCCAAAATTAGGGCATCCTATCTTTTCTCCCATCCAAGGCGGCGCCGCAACGAAAACCTACCCAACCTACCTCTTCATCTCTCCCGTGCACCCCGCACAGGGAATCCTGCTGCCTTGCGAGCCACGTTCCAACCACCATTTCACCGCCGATCGACCCAAGCAGCCATATCTCCGGTCTAGAGGCAAGGAAGAGGCTTGATTAGGGGCGTTTGCCTTCCTCCTTTCTTCTCTTTGGTTATGGAGATTGTATCTTTCCCTTTCTTGCATTTTGATTGTGTTTCTATTATGGTAGGCTAGATTAGTTTGTTCTAGGGTCATGTTTGAACCAAGGTTAGGATTGATGTAATGGATGAATGATTAAGTTTCTATGGTTTATCACTTGTTGGTTGTTTATTGTTTATGCTTGCTTTGTGTTTGATGAACTGTTTTGAACCTCCTACTAAGTGAATGGCCACACTTATTCTTGGTTAAAGGTGTAGACTAATTGATTGAATTGGGTAAGCGACTTGAGGTAGGTTAGGAGTCGAAAGGTGACGAATTGGTATCCCAAAAGGAGAAGATTTCTAATTAGGCGAAAGTCGGTTAGATACCTTAGTAAACCAACTTGTGGACTTAGGATAGTTAAGCCAACAAGCGAAAGTGAGGGTTAACTAGATTAATGGGGGCTTTAGACTAGGTTCTGGTCACGATACCATGACTAACATACGACAGTTGAGGTCTAGGGAGTCCAAGTCCGGCTAGATCTGTCCCAAACCAGTTAGGAACTTAATTACCATGCAGTGAACCATCAACTAAGGGTCGTGTCGCACAAAGTACTACCTCTGCGGGTGACATGGAATCCCGTGCGGGTCGCACAGGGCCAGACTAGTGCAGCACGGGTCAGCATTTCGTGCGACAGCACACGTGTTGGCAGCCCGAAGCCTAACCAAGTAAAAATAAAAACCCTAGGACACTTTATTATTAGAAATCACTAGAAAACAATCAAATTGTTACTTACTTTAGTTTTGTTTTAGTTTGATTGTTTGTTTATCTCATTTTGCTATTGTTCTAAGACAAAAAAAAAACATCTCAATTGACCGACCTAGATTTTGTGAACCGGTAAACCTAATACTCAACTAATCTTGTTAGGAACTCAAGTCCATGTGCAATTTTAATTTTTTATTAACATTTAACAAGAAATTAATACGCACGAAAATGGATCTAGTTATTCAAGTCATTAACATCGCAAAAAGAGAAGCATAGGAGGTTACCTCTTCCGAAATCGTATTCGGATGGCTCGAATCCAATCTCTTGGAGTCGGTGGCGTGCTCGTCACCCTCGCGGCTGCCTCTGGTTGCCTCGAGTCCACCTAGAAGATTAACCAAAGTCTCAAGACAAGTGCTAGCTTGTCCGAGACGATAGCTAATTCCCTGTTTAACTCCTTCGCACGTTTAACTATTTAACTGGAAGGAAAATCGCTCAACACATGAGCTAGAGAGGGAGATGGCGGCGCATGCAAGAGGAGAACAAATTTTGCCCTGTTGCTTGAGCCGTCGGCCAGAGAGAGAGGGAGAGAGAGAATTAGGTCAAGCCTTGGTGTTTCCATAAACGACGTTGCTATATATGAAACCTATCTCTCTTCCAATTTTATCTGGACAGATTTGCCCCTCAAAATCTGAAAATTTCAGGGCCCATGTGGGCTAACCCACATAATATAATGGCCCATTAATTTACTCTATTAATCCATCTCAAATCGGACTTTTAATTAACTGATTAAACAAAAGACCGATTAGCTTAGTATAATAAATATACGTTTGAACGAACTTAATTATTTACATATTAATAATTAATTTAGAATTAGCATATGCATTATATTGTTTCTATATGATCCTCTTGAGTTAATTAATTATAACGGTTTGCAACGGTATATAATTAATTAATCAACTTATCATATTTTCGCAGTACTCGCTACTGCAAATAAACAAATAATGCACGTATGGTTAAAGTCCTATTTGTGTGAGCCTTTGAGGATTTATGTTATGTTGGCCATGGAAAATAAATCACCATTTATTTCCATTAATCATAAGCGGTATCTAGCAACACGTTATGATTCCCAATTCGCATAAATAAATATTGTACCAATACAGTACTTCAATCCTGCATAAGAAAAAGTATCTTATTGTTTTGATTCCTATGTCACATGATATCCTTGTATAATCCAAGATAGGAATGTGTCATTCTTGCAGATTATACATTTCTTGATCTAGAGTTGACCGCCTAGTTGCGCGCATACGATCCAACTCCATCAAGGGGTCCAGTAGATATCATCACTCACTAGGTGAATTAAAATTAATCAAGATTAAAATAAAAAATTACCGAAATTGTCTTTTCTTCCTTTTCTTCCTCTTCGATTTAAATAACCTTTTCTCTTTCTCTTCCGTTTTCTATTTTATTAGATTGAAATAAAAAAAAACAATAAAAAATAAAAAATATGCATATAATTACAAAGTTATAAATAAAATACAGAAAAAACAAAGAATATACCTCAAAATGAGAATTATTTTAGCTTCTCGTAGATCTCCTTTGCTTTCCCTTCTGATTTTTCTATTTTCCGGAATTTTTTTTTATTTTTAGCTATTTTTTATGTGCTTTTGGATAACACAAAAATATTCTCGGTTTTAGAGGGGAAAAGAAAAGGCCAAGAACAGTTTATGAGAGAGTGAAGGAGATAGAGTGGAGAAGGAGGAGGTAGATGTGAAATTCTGCGGAATATTAGTACCGGTTTTTTATAAAAAACCGGTACTAATAGTTGCCGTAAAAGTAAAAAAACGGCTATATTTTAGTACCGGTTTTTTATAAAAAACCGGTACTACAAATATATTTTTAGTACCGGTTTTTTATAAAAACCGGTACTAAAATATATGCGTTTTTTCTTTTCTTTTCCCGGAAATATAGTACCGATTTTTTTAAAAAACCGGTACTAAAAATATATACTGACAATTACCAATTTGCCACCATGTATTATTTATACCGGTTTTCTTAAAAACCGGTACTAATAGTCTGGTACTAAAAATCTTTTTTGGTGTAGTGATAACACAATCCATATATTTATTTCATTGGGTCATGTCTTGTACTATGTTCCAGTAACATATACATATGTAATTAAGTCGATAACTCCTTACCTATGATTTGTAGAACTTAATCATCACTTAACTAGCATACTAATCTTATATGATAATTAATGTTTCTTGTTAATTATCAAGATTATGGACTCTTTAGAGATATTATTGTCATTCTGATGAATGATCCACAGAGATCTACAATTCAGATCCTCAACCTGAATGATCTGTCAACAATTAACTCTAGGAACAAATGATCAAGCATCATCAATAACATAAACTAATATAATAGCCACCAACTGATTGACTTCTAGGACATATCTCTAACAAATCCATCCCTGTGGTTCGACCCCTAACCATATCCAACGATATACCGTACGCTTGCGGTACATTTTAGGGTACTATTAGTTTGTACCATCACTAACCTACTGATTTACCTAATTAGCTGGGTTAGAGCCCTAACTAATTAGTTATGTAGTCCTTACGTTAATTATGTACTAATCCTAAGTAGTTAGACCCTAGACAATAATTAGGTAACATCTAGCTAAGGTTACTAACCTAACTCCAATCCTAGCTAGGGTTAACTAGGTTTACCTAGAGTTAGGGTTAGTTTACCACATCTAATTCAAATTAAGATTAGCTAAGGTTAGTTAGTACTACCTAGGACTTGCTAGGGAGTTAGGATTAGTTAGGGTTAGTTAGGATTACCTATGGCTAGCTAGGGTTGGTTTGGGTTAGAGTTAGGGTTAGTTTGGGTTGGATTTAGAGTTAGTTAGGACTACTTAGGGCTGGCGAGAGTTGGAGTTAGGATTAGCTATGGTAACCTAACTCTAACCTTAACTAACCCTAAATAGTAAACCTAAGTCTAGGCTAGCTTTGAGTTAATGTTAGAGTTGGGATTAGTTAGTTTACCCTTAAAAAAGCTAGGGTCTTATAAGTTGGGTTAGCTACAGATAGTTATGGTTAGTTAGGACTACGTAAGGCAAGCTAGGGTTAGCCTAATTAGGGTTACCTAGGATAACTAACCTTGCTAACCCTAACTTGCTACTTAGGATTATCCTAAGACCATAGTTAGTTACGTTATGGTTGGAAATACCTAGGGAACTAAGTTAAATAGCATAACTAAGGTAAGTTATGATATTAGGTTGTGCTTGGGTTAGGGTTAGCTAAGGTATTAGTGTTACCTAGGATAACTAATTAGAGTTAATCCAACATAGGCTAGCCTTCGGGTAACCCTAGCTAAGAGTTAGGTATCCCCTTTTTATCTAAGGTAAGGGTTACCCTAGGGCTAGCTATGGCTAAGGCTATAGTTAGCCCTAGGATTAGTTAGGGTTATAGTTAGGGCAACGCTAACTTAGGAAGACCATAGGTTATCCCTAGATCTAAACTACCTTAACTAAACCTAGGTTAAAACTAATCCTAACACTAATCTTAACCTTAGCTATCCCTTACCAACCATAGTTAAGGCTAACCTTAACTAAAGAGAGTTAGCTAGAATTAGTTAGGGTAACCTCGGGCAAGCTAAGGCTTGTTGGGGTTAGTTATGATTAGTTAGGCCTTAGGTAGCCATGGATAGAATTACCTACAGTTAGTTAATCAAATCTTAACTCAAATCCCAGCTAACCTTAGCTAGCCCGAGGTAGCAAACCATAACTAACTAACCCTATTAGCCCTACTTAGGGTTACTTCAGGTAGTCCTTAACCTAGGTAGGTATCAGGGTTAGTAAGATACCTAGGGCTATCAAGAGCCAACAAGGGTTAGAGTTAGGGATATCTAGGGTTAGTAAGAGCTACCTAGGCATTAGCAAGCTAGCGATAGCTAAGGTTAGTAAGGGCTAACCCTAACTAACCCTAGTTAGCCCTACATAACCTTAACTCTAGTTAGAGTTAGATAGGATTGTAAGAGATATCTTCCTATGTTAGCTAGGGTTAGCTATGGTTAGTTAGGGATACGTAAGGCTAGCTAGGTTTGGTTAGGGTTAGAATTATGGTTAGTTAGGGCTACCTAGGACCTGCTTTGGTTGGCGAGGATTTTAGGGTTAGAAAGGGTTAATTAGGACTACCTAGTGCTAGCTAGGGTTGGCAAGGGTTAGTTAAGGCTACTTAGGGTTAGCAAGGGTAGTTAGGGCTACCTAGGATAAGCTAGCCTAAGTTGGGCAAAACTAATCCTAACTCTAACCATAGCTATTAACCACAAGGTTAGTTAGGTAGCCTTAGGTAATCCTAACCATAACTAACCCTTGCAAATCTAATTTTAACCTAGTAAACCTAACTCTAACCTTACATATATATACGGTTAACCCCAAGTGCTACTTCCAACAACCCTAGGTAGTATGATGACATATCTTAGTTAGGATTAGATATGGTTATCCTAGGTAGTCGTCGCTAGCCCTAGGTAGTCCTAACTACACTAGTTAGCCCAACTAAAGCTAACCTAGGGGTAACTAGGGTTAGTTATGGTCTAACAAGGTAATAACTAAATCCTAGCCATAGTTAGGGATAGCTAGGTTAATCGTTGCTAGGGTTAGCCTTAGGATTAGTTAACTAACCTCTATCCCTAGTAACTATAGCTAACCTTAATCCCTAGGCTAACTCTAACCCTAGTTTAACTAATCATACTCAAGCTAGTATTAACTATCCCTAGGTAACCCCAGTTATCCCTAGTCTACTTACCTAGGTATAAGCTATGGCTTAGATTTGGTAGCCCAAGCAATAACTAACCCTAACTCTAGGGTAGTTAAGGTTAGAGTTAGGATTTGCTAGGATTAGTAAGAAAGAATGTATTATTTAGGGTTACCAATTAGGGTTATATTGAACTAACCTAGCTAACCCTAACTTAGGGTTACCTATGTTTAATTCTCAACATAGCTAATCCTAAATAACCCTACTAACTAACCCTAACTAACCCTAGGTAGTCCTAACTAGGATTAATTAGGGTTAGCTTGACCCCAACCCTATGCTTACTCTAAGTTTAGCTTAACCCCAACCCTAATTAGGGTTAGCTAGGGTAGCTCTACTTAGGGTTAGCTAGGGTTAGAGTTAGGGTTAGTTAGCTACTAGGGTTAGTTAGCTATTAATTAACCTAGCTAACTTGGGTTAGTTAACTAGCTACCAGGGTTAGTTAGCTACTAACTAACCTAGCTAACTAGGATTAGTTAACTAGCTAGCTAACTAACTAGGGTTAGAGTTAGGGTTGGCTAGGGTTAGTTAGGTTTTTCTATGTTAGCTAGGGTTAGCTATGGTTAGTTAGGGCTACCTAGGTCAAGCTAAACCATAGCTAACCCTGGCAATAACCTTAGTGTTTTATTCTCCACGAGTTAGTTAGGTTAGGTAGGGTTGGAGTTAGGTTTAGTTATGGTTAGAGTTAGGGTTACCTAGAGTAAGTCTAACCCTACCTATATGGTTAGATATGGTTAGGTTACTCTAGGGTTAGCTATGGTCAGAGTTAGGGTTAGCTGGGGATAGTTACCAACCCAACAAAAAATTGAGCTACCTAAGTAGCCCTAACTAAGGTTATGGTTACAATTGATTAGTGTTAGTCATGGCTATTATGTTAAGCTATTTAGGTAACCCTTGAATTACCTAGAGCCTAGCTAGCCTTATGGTTAACCCTAACTTTGGCTAGTTAACCGTAGCTAACTCTTAGGTTAAATAACTAATCCTAGGGCTACCTTGGGCTAGCTAGGGTTATCTTGGGCTAGTTAGGATTTGTTAGGCTAGGATATGGTAGCTATTTAACCCAAGATTGCTCAAGGTAGTCTCAAGTTAGCAAGGGATTGATTTTAACAAACCTACCTAGTCCAACATAGGTAATCCTAGGTAATCCTGACTATCCATTAACAACCCTAACTCCAAACCTAGCTAGTTAACTAACTCTAGTTAGCTAGGTTAGTTAGCTAGTTAACTAACCCTAGTTAGCTAGGTTATTTAGCGACTTCGGGTTAACTAGGGTTTGTTAAGATTAGTACTAACTAACTCCAACTAGTTAGGGTTACCCATTGCTAAGATTTTTAGGACTACTTAGAGCTAACTTAGCCCTAACTTTAGGTTAGCCCTACCTTGTTAACTAACGGTAGCTAGGGTTAGGTATCCCTAAGTAATTAGTAAGAGCTACCTAGGGCTAACCCTAATTCTAAGTAGCCTTAACTTAACACTAGTTCAAACCATAGCTATCTACTTAGGATTAGTTAGAGTTAGCTAGCCCTAACAAATCCTAGTTAACCCTAACTTTAGCCGTAACTAACCATAGCTGACCCTAGCTATCCCCAGTTAGTTTGGGTTGGAATTAAGGTTAGTTAGGATTAGTTAGTACTACCTAGGGCTTGCTAGGGTTAGATATGGTTAGAGTTAGGGACAACTAGGGATTGATAGGGCTACCTAGGGATAGCTTGGGTTACCTAGGATTAGAGTTAGGGTTACCTAGGGTGGGTTAGGGCAACTTAGGGGTAGTTATGATTATTTAAGACTACTTAGGGCTAGATATGATTAATTGGGGTTAGAGTTACGATTTTTTAGGATTACTTAGGGCTAACCGTATATATCCCAAGGTAGTCTTAACTAACCCCAGCTAACATTAACTCTAACCTTAGCTAGCCTTAGGTAGCCCTAACTAATCCTAACAAATCCTAGCTCTAACCCCAACTAACCATATCTAGTCCTAGGTAGTCTTAACTAACCCTAGCTCGCCCTAGGTAATTAGCTAGTGTTATTTTTAGGATTAGCTAACTATGTTAACCCTAGCTAAGGCTACATAGGGCTAGCTATCCCTAGGTAACCTTATTTATGGTTTAGCCCAAACTCTAAGTTTAGTTAGGGCTAACCTAACCAGGTAGGATTACTTATGATTAGCTAACTAATCCGAACTCTAACCCTAAATTAGTTAGGGATAACTAAGGTTAGTAAGGGCTACCTTAACTAGGGTTAGATAACCTTACTTGCTAATAAGTTAA
Source organism: Rhynchospora breviuscula (assembly GCA_027562975.1). Taxonomy (NCBI): domain Eukaryota; kingdom Viridiplantae; phylum Streptophyta; class Magnoliopsida; order Poales; family Cyperaceae; genus Rhynchospora; species Rhynchospora breviuscula. The sequence goes on along the minus strand of CM050400.1, from coordinate 69,610,406 downwards.
TCCAAGCTAACCTAACCCTATCTAGCTCTAGGTAGGGCTAAGTTAGCTCCAAATAACTCTAGCTAACATGCTATAGGGATACCTATGTTAGGGTTAGGGGTTAGAGTAAGTTGGTTAGGGTTAGCTTGTCCAAGGGGTAAGCAACTCTAATTAGTCCTAACTAACCCAAGGGCTACCTAGGGATAGCTAATCTGAGTTAACTAACCATAGTTAGGGTTAGTTAAGGTTAGTTATGGTTAGCTATGCCCTAGGTGGACTCTAACAAGGGTTAACTAACCCTAGCCCTGGTTAGCTATGGTTAGTTAGGGCTACGTAAGGCAAGCTAGGGTTAGCTAGGGTTAGAGTTAGGGTTAGTTAGGTCTTCCTTAGTCAGCTAGGGTTAGCTATAGTTAGCTAGGTAGCCTTAACAAACCCTAATTCTAACGTAAGATAACCCTAGCTAGTGTTAGTTATGGTTAGCTTGAGTTAGAATTAGGGTTAGACTTACGTAGCCCTAACTAAACCTCGCTAGGGTTAGCTGAGATTAATCCTGATTAGGGTTAACAATATCTAACCCTATGTAACCCTAACTCTAACCCCAACTAACCATATCTAGCCCTAAGGAGTCTTAATTAACCCCAACTAACTCTAACCCTACCTTAGCTAACCTTAACTCTAAGGGTTAGTTAGGGTTGTGCCCTAGGTATCCCTAACTAACCATAACTAACCCTATGGAACCTTAGGTTAGTTCGGGTTAGTTTGGACTATTTAGGGCTAGCTAGGTTTAGCTTGAGTTTGAGTTATAATTAGTTAGGGTTACCAAATTCTAATTTGAATTAGTTAGCAAGGGCTAGTTAAGGTTAATGTTACGGTTACCTAGGATTAGTAAGGGCAACCTAAGGATCTCTGGACTTAGCTGTGGGTAGCCCTGGATAGGGTTAGAGTTAGGGTTAGCTAGAGTTATGTAGGGCTACCTATGGTTAGCTAAGGTTAGATGGTTAGTTAGGACTACCTAGAGTTAGAGTTAGGTTTACCTTGAGTTTGTTAGGGCTACCTTCGGGTTAGGATTAGTAAGAGCACGCCTAGGCATGTTTAATAGGGTTACTAACAATAGCCTAACCCTAGGGTTACCCTAAGTAGTCCTAGAGTTAGTCTACTACTTAGGGTGACCTAACTTACGGTCAGTTAGGGCTAATTCTAGGGCTACCATGTTAGGGTAATACCTATGGGTAACTCTAACCTAGGGTTAGTTTGGGCCAAATCTAACTCTATGTAGATCTCTAACCAATACCCATAGTTAGGGATTTTAACTAACCCTTGTTTCTAACCTAGAGTAAGTCTAATCCTACAAGAGTTTAACTAGGCCATGCTAGGGTTAACTAGCCTAATTAGGATTAATCATATCATAGTTTGACTTACCTAAGGTTACTATTGAGCTAACAATCTAAGGTTACTTTTGACAAGGGTTTGTTAGGGCTAACCCTAGCTACGGTTAGTTAGGGTTTGTTAGCTCTAACTAACCATAGCTAGAATTAGTTAAGGCTACCTAAGGCTAGGATTTGCTAGGATTAGTTAGGGCTACTTAAGGCTAGCTAAGGTTTGCTAGGTTTGGTTTGGACTATATAGGGCTTAGGATTTAGGGCTACCTTAGGTCTACCCTAGTAGCATGACCAGCTTGGGTTGACGAGCCCTAACTAACCCTAAGTAGCTAACTAATCTAATCCTAACTCAAGGTAAACCTAACTCTAACTCTAGGATGTCCTAACTAACCATAGCTAACCCTAGCTAACCATAGGTAGCGCTACATAAACCTAGTTAACCCTAACTCTAAACCTAACCAGGGCTACCCATAGCTAAGCCTAGGGATCCCAAGGTGGCCCTTACTAATCCTAGGTAACCGTAACACAGACCCTAACAAATCCTAACTTGCCCTAGGTAGCCCAAACTAACCATAGCTAACCCTAACAAACTTAGGAATTATTAGCCCTTACTCTAGTGTACCTTGAGTTAGTTAGGGCTAGAGTTAAGGTTACCTCACTCTACCCTACCATTCTTGTTGTTTGGGCTACCTCGGGCAAGCTAGGGTTAGTGTGACCTATGGAGTTTGGGTTAGTTAGGGCTAGCTAGGGTTAGCTAGGATTAGAGTTAGGGATAATTAGAGTTAGTTAGGGCTACCTAAGGTTAGGTTAGGGCTCGGGTTACTTAAGAAGACCTAACTAACCCTAGCCAACCCTAACTTTAACCCTAGCTTGCCTTACGTAGACCTAACTAACCCTTACTCGGGATTAGTTAGGTTAGTTATGGTTAGTTAGGGCTACCTAGGACAAGTTAGGGTTATCTAGGGCCACCTAAGGCTTGCTAAGATTAGAGTCAAGCTTAGTTGGGGTTAGTTAGAGTTAGTTAGCACTAGGTAACCTAAGCTGTCCCTTGGTAGCCCTATCTAACACAAGTTGACGTCCCTAACTCTAACCATATCTAACCCTAGCAACAAACCCCAGCTAACCCTAACTCTAACTCCAGCTAACACTAATTAGTTACCCTAACCTTAGCCAACCCAAACCAGCCCTAGCTATACCTAGGTAGCTCTTACTAACCCTAGCTATCCCTAACTATCCCTAGGTAGCTCTTATTAACCCTAGCTATCGCTAGCTAACCTAAGCTAACACTAAACAGCCCTAAGAAATCCTTGTTAACCCTAACTTTAACCCTAGCTAACTGTTGGTAACCCAAACTAACTCTAACTCAAACTCTAGCTAAACCTAGCTAGCCCTAGACAATCCAAACTAACCCTAGCTAACCTTAACTCTAACCTTAGATAGCCTTAGGTTGCCCTAACTAATCCTAGCAAACCCTAACTCTGACCCTAATCCCAACTTAGGGATAGCTACTTTATGTTAGAGTAATGGTAGTCGCTAGGTAACCCTCACTCTAACCCTAGGTCGCCCTAATCTTTTAGCTAAACCTAATAGCTAACATATGGTTAGTGAGTACTAGTTAGGTATGGTTAGAGTTAGTATTATCTAGAGTTTAGTTTAATCCAGTTAAGTAGGTAGCCCTTGGGGTTACTAAGTACCTAGATATCTAAGGTTAGTTAGGATTACTTAAGCCATAGCTAGTTAGTTAGTTAACCTTAAATCTAGATAACGCCATATATGGTTAGAATTAGAGTCAGAGCTAGCCTAGGGTTAGGTTTAGCTAGGACTAACCCTAGCTAATCCTATAGTTGGGGTTATCTAGAGTTAAGGTTAGCAATGGTTAGTTAGGGCTACCTAAGGCAAGTTAATTAGGCCTACCTAGGGTTACCTATGTAGGGCTAGGTTTAGAGTTGGCAAGGGTTAGTTAGGGCTACCTAGGGTCGGGATCGGTTTTAACGAACCTACCTTGGTAATCCTAGGTTTTGTACTAGATATCCCTAGGTAACCATAGTTAACAATCCTAACTCCAACCCTCGCGAGCCCTAACTCTAATCCTAGGTAACCCTACCTTAACTTGTTAGCTAGGATTAGTAACTCTAACCATGGTATATTTAGATAGGGATAACTATTCAGGGTTTAGAGTTAAGAGTTAGGGTTTGTTAGGATTATTTAGCCCTATGCTTAGACCGGGTTAGCTATCCCTAAGGTTAACTAACCATAACTAACTCTACACCCTAGCTAAACCTAGTTAGGCCCTACCTAACAGATTAGCTAAACTTGACCATAGCTAATCCTAAATTAGGTCTAGGTAGTCTACCTTGGGCTAACCTTAGGTAGTAGCATGCCTTAGGTAACTGTAGATTTCTTGCTTACCCAAACCCTAGATAGCCCTAACTCTAGCCCTACCTTAACTTAGGCTCGCCCTAACTAACGCTAACTAATCAAAACCTAACAAATCTTGATAGAGTTAGGACATATCCTTAGCTAATACTAACCCTAAATGCTATTATCTAGCCTTAACTACCTAGGGTACATAGCCCTAACTAACCATAACTAGCACTACCAAAGAAATAGGCTTTTGCAACTGTTAATATTAAATAACAGTCATAAAAGTCTTTAATGACTGTTAATATTAAATAACAGTTGCCATAAATTCCCGCCAATATTAGTCATTGATATCATTATTATTCATTGGTATTTGGACCGTACTTGGCACTCAAATGACACTCAAACCATTAAATTATTCACTAAATTGCTATGTTTTCCAAGGATTTGGCTTTGCCGTCGTTTCTTCTCTTATTTTACAGGACTTTGATGATTTCTGGTGATGTTCGAGCTAGTAGAAGGTTTTCGGCACAAGACGAATGTTAGACGACTCATTCCTAGCACAAGAAGGCATTTTTCAGACTTCAACTCGGACCGAGTTACTGTAGCAAATAGATTCAGATGCACACATCTCCATCTCGGTCCGAGTTCACTCTATCTCGGTCCGAGTTGGACGCCGCCTTGACTCATATGGCAAGTTTTTATACAAGGAAGTTGATTGTTTTGGTAGATTTTCTTGTCCTGACTCCTTAGACCTCTTTCCTTGTGTGTGGAACCAATATATAAGGCTGTCTCTCTGCCTTAGAAAGATATCAAAACCTCCACACCTCAAATCACCATTTGAAGCATAATTTCCTTTGTTCTTCCACTATATTTCATCAAGGCAACCTATTCTTGAGGCGACGGCAGCAAGGAGAAGTTGTGACACGCCCCCATCGCCTTTGAAGATTGAAGATTGAGCATAGAGGGAGTATTCAGTTATTCTACCTATGTTTTTATCTCTAATTCTCATGGGCTTGTATCTTGTTATTTCTATGATATTTGTTGTGTGTTTTGATACGATGTTAGGCTAAATTTATGTAGTCTTAGGAGTAAGGTAGTAACTTAGGTTTGGATGTTGTGATTTGACTTGTTATTTTATAATATGTTTTGTTGACTTGATTTGTTGAGAATTATTATAATTGCTTGTTTGAATTCCTTGTCATTTCCTAATCACCTTCTAGTTGTACGGCCGCATCTAGTTAAGTCTAAGTTAGGATAAACAAGATTAGTTTGAATTAAGTTTTTGGGATAAATCGTAGATCCGAAAGAGGAGGTTAGTTGACACCATAAGTGTAACTTTTAGATAGTTCAAAAGACATCTAAATATCCTTAAGAACTCCAACAAACAAGTTTAGATTAGTTAATACCTATACCAAAAGTTGTCGTTTAATTAGTCTAATTAGGTTAGGTTGTGATTAAGCCAGTTTCTAGTCCAACAAGCGAATGCTGAGGTTTAGTAAATCTAGGTTTAGCCAACAAACCCTAACTCAAAGCATAAAGTACCAAAACAAGTAAAAACCACACACTTTCACTCTCAACTCGGACCGAGTTGAGGGTTGATCGCTTGAAAAACACCATTCGATGCACGAAAGTGATAAGTTCTGAGTTCTAGAGTCCAAACCAAGGTGAAACCTGAACCCTAAGACGCTTTTTATATTGTTTAAAACCCCAAAACTTTACTTTGATATTTTAGATTATTTTAATCAACCAAAATACCCAAAAACATCTACTTTACTTGCACTTTAGATTCAATTAGTCAAAACTCCATAAAAATATTCTCATCTAGCTTTTGAAAAAGGATAAGTCCGGTAATCAATTGTACCGTCCCTTGGGTTCGACCCTAAAGCTTAACTCCAAACGACTAGTAAGGTTACCTCTAGGTTTATAAATTTTATTTGATACCTAGGTCCTAGGCCTTCATCAAATTGGCGCCGTTGCGGGGGACGGTGTTGATATCGGATCCTTATTTAAGTATCAAGAGACTAGATTTTTATTGTTTTTTTTTCCTTTTAACCCACACTTTTCTCTCTTTTGATTGTTGAACTGGCAGGAAGAACGCACAAGAAGAAGTCCCCACCACCCAAGATCAGAGACTACTTCTTCCGACGTTTAGCGACAGACCCAGAACTCCTCCAGGCCTCAATTCCGACTTCATCTCGGACCGAGCCAGACTCAACTCGGACCGAGTTGGACCCCGAGCGAGGAGAAAAGAGCCAAACAATGGCCGAGCCACTCACGCCTGAGGCCATAGCTCAACAAACTCACGAATTGGAGGCCCTTCGCCTTCAACTTGAGGAAAGAGAGGCTCGACTTAATGCTAATCGGACCCTCCTCGCTGGTCAAAGGAGGGATTTTGACAATGAGCGTCGCCGATGGACCAACGAAGATGAGGGGAGCATCCACAACTTCGATGATGAAAAAGAGCTAGGACATGAAAGGACACTCGGAGAATTTGGAGCTCCTAGCGCTAGAGATGTGGGAGGACCGTTGGTGATTCTAGGCATTGAAGCCAACAACATGCAAATCGCCCCCAACCACGTCACACTTGTGCAACAAAATCCTTTTTATGGAGATGACAAAGAGGACCCACATGCTCATTTGCAAACTTTTATTGATTGCACTAAATTGATTAAGTTTAATGGTGTACCTCAACAAGCAATTAGGCTTTTGTTGTTTCATTTTACCCTTAAGGATAGAGCCAAAAAATGGTACAAAACTTTGAAAAAAGGGTCAATTAGGTCTTGGGATCAAATGGCACAAACCTTCTTGGATAGGTATTTTCCCGCGGATCGGTCGGATGCAATTAGAAGGGAATTGAATAATTTTGCACAAAAAGAAGATGAATCAATGAGGGATGCATGGGAACGGTTTAGGGATTTGAAAAATTCTTGTCCGCACCATGGAATTCAAGAATGGATGCTCATTAAATCTTTTTATGGTGGACTTTATGACAATATTAAGATTAACATTGATTCTCTTTCAGGTGGTGCATTCAAAAGACTCGACGCGGCACGAGGGCGAGATTTGCTTGATTATTGTGCGAGAAATTACACATGGTACCCTCTACTCATCCACCGCCACTCAAGTACTTCGAGGCAACAAGTTGATGAGATTACGACTAGAGATGAGAGGATCGCAGAGCTAGAAACCGAACTCGCCTCTTACCAATCGGCTCAAGGGACACATCTCTATTCGAACAAATGTGGAGCATGCGGCAAGGAGGGACATACAGCTCTCAATTGCCCTCTTGCTAAAATTGGTAACGGAGGGGCCCAAGTGAACTCCCTAAACAATGAGCCCCCTTTCGGTGCAAAGTACCAAAATAACCCACCAAGCTTGTATAGAAATGCCCAATTCAATAACAACAATAGAGACCAATCATTTCAAAAGAAACCCTTTTTTAATAGGGAAGAGATTCCAATTGTTGTTCAAGAATTCATGAGTGAACAAGAGAAATTTAATAAATTTGTGGCTATAGGATTGGACGAATTGAAGGCCACCACCAACGAATTGAAGGGTAATGCGAGCACTTTGCAACGATTGGAGCGAATGATGGAAACGCATTTTTTCCGACCACCCGGGAAGCTTCCGGGGCAGCCGCAGGTCAACCCAAATGCAGAAATAAAGACCTTGCATGTTTTGAGAAGCGGGCGACAGTATGAAGACCCTCCCATGCCACTCGATGAGACAACTAGACCCCCAACTCGGTCCAAGATGGAAGTTCCGGTTGCAGAGGAGCCTATTCTGGAGCAGTTGAGACCTTTCCCTCCACTCTCAAAGGACTTGGAGACTGAAGGGCCTATCAGTGAGTCGCTGCAAGATGAACAGGAGCCCTGACCAAGCCCAACTCGGTCCGATATCAGCTCAACTCGGTCCGAGATGGGAGGTAAAAATGGCAAAAACAGGGCGTCGGCTGAGGGAAAAGAGAAGGGATCGCAACCTAAGGCAACTTATCAACCCCCTGTGCCATTTCCTCAGCGTCTCATGAAGAAGAAGGAGGATTCTCAGTTCCGAGCTTTTTGGGAGATCTTGAAGCAAATGAGGATTACAATCCCGTTCACCGACGCGATAGCACAAGTGCCCATCTATGCTAAGTTCTTGAAAGAGTTATGCACTGGCAAAAGATCCATGGAAGAGCTCAAAACGGTGGCCCTAACACATAAGAGTAGCGAGGCGTTGAAGAGCAAGATGCCCCCAAAGCTAGAAGATCCGGGTAGGTTTGCTCTCCCTTGTACTATTGGTAAAGCAACAATCAAGCAAGCATTGTATGATATGGGAGCTAGTGTTAGTTTGATGCCCAAGACGGTCTATGAAAAGATTGGGTTTGGCGAGTTGAGACCCACACGCATGACATTGCAACTAGCCGATTCCTCAATGCGGTTGCTGTTGGGTATTTTGGAGGACATGCCTGTCCAAGTGGGAAAGTTTGCTGTACCAGGGGATTTTGTGGTCATGGATATGGAAGAAGATAAGAATGTGCCTATCATTTTGGGACGCCCCTTCCTTAGAACCGCCGGTGTGATGATGGATGTCCGAGATGGGACTATTTTGGTTAGAGTTGGGGGGGAGCAACTCCAGTTCTCGATAGACCATGCTATGAGATGCCCGGACCCCGCCAACAAGTGCTTTATGATTCAAGAGGTGCTAGAAATTGAAGAAACGCTCAAGGAACAATACCATGATGCCCTTGAAAGCTACCAAGATTCTCTCGATTATCTTCAAGAGTTGATAGGAGTAGAGGAGACATTAGATGAGGCGTTAGAGGGTCAAAGAGACATTTTTCAAGCTAGCTCGACCCCCAACTCGGACCGAGATGAGCCCCGAGTTGAGAAAAAAAAGGTGACAGATCCTCTATTTGGTCCAAACAACCCTGGTTCGGTCCGAACTAAGGCCCCCAAAGTTGAATTGAAGCCTCTCCCGACCTCCCTCAGGTATGAATCTCTTAGTCTTAGTCAAACGAACCCCGTTATTACTAATTCTAAGCTAGATGCAGGACAAACGAAGAAGCTCTTGGTTGAAAAAGGAGTAATCGGGTACTCGTTTGATGATCTCTCAACTTTCACGCGTGGGATTCTCTTTGAAGACATTACCAACAAGAGATATGACAAGTCACTCGCCGTCTCGCTCTCCGAGCCCGATCCAATCAAGACTTAGCGAATGATGGTCAAGCTAGGGACCTAAAACAAGCGCTTTTTGGGAGGCAACCCAAGGATTTCTCACTTCTTTTCTCTTTTATTTTTATTTTTATCTTGAAAAAAGGAAAATACAAAAAAATTAGAAAATAAAAAACCTATAAAAATTTGTAAAACAGAAAAATAAAAAAAATAGAATTTGATTGTTGATTTTGTTTGATTAATTGTAGGAATTTTTGAAGGAACAAACGAAGGAAGATGGAATCCATGCTAGAGCACCATGGGTTACGTGAGCCAACTATCCCCGATCGACCTCATACGGGTTGCACAACAGCTCAAGGAAAGGAGTAAGTCATCTTGGAAATCGAGAAGAAAAACTAGGAGCACATCGACACGGTGCAAAGCAAATTTTGGCTAAGTTCTCTTTTCCCTCCTTATTTTCTTTTCTTTTTGATTGAATGCATTGAGGACAATGCTTGATTTAAGTTTGGGGGGAGGGAATAGGAGGAAAAATCGAAATTTTATGTTCAAATAAGCCAAATTTTTGCATTTTCCACTCTCTGCTTGCTCCGAGTTGGATCCATCTCGGTCCGAGTTGAGACTTAAAAATTCGATTTTTGCACTGTTTTCAATGGAATTTTCTTGGAAAATCAATTGAATATGCTTAATTGCTCTCGATTTGTATTTTAAAGGATGAAACTCACACTGATGAAACTGTTTTGATGTCAAACAAAATTTTCCTCAAAGGACCCTACAATGTTTTGATATCTCGAATTAATTTTTGCACCAATGGGCCAAACTGAAAGTATTTCACAAGAATGGAAATCGATTTTGGATGCTTAAAAATTGTTGAAACACTCTAAGTCGTTTCTCACAAGTTTTTACCGAGTGAACGAATTTGTATTTCACAAACTTTTGTTCAAAAAGAAATTTATCAATTTTGAAAATTATATGATGAACTTTGCCTTGTTGAAATTGCTTTTTAATCGCTTGAATCACCAACAAGCAAATCTAAATTGATTAAAATTCAAATAGTTGTGAAAACGAGGACGCGTCGAGACCTTTTCCCACCAACTCAACCACAAATATCGGAGGCTTAAGGAACTTAGCAAAAAAATGTTTAAAGTTCGTAGTGGTCTGTAGCGAAAAAATGCGTAAAAACCGGACCGACCTCCCTGGTACGACATGTGCCAGTAGCATCTTTGCAAGGTAAATGACTCGCATTAAATCCTCTAAGGTGTAAAGCCCCACAACTCGACTTGCACAAATAAAAATTGGTGAAAATTGAAAATGTGTGAAATTTTGAGAAAAAGTTCATCATAAAATTTTTTACTTTGATAAAGGCCTTTACAAATTTTTGTGAGATATGGAAGAGAACGGGTAATTGAAATTGAGATCGCATGTGAATTGACAAAGTGAAGCTAGAGTTCTTGAATTTGAGAAAAACTTTTTATTTAGGACCAAGAGTTGCATGATTTAATTTGTAGAACCACTACAGGAAACTACTTCAAGTGCATCAAGCCGCTCTGATGCTATCGAGGCTAGTTGCATCCATTTGTCGATGCCACAGACCTGTGGCATCAATTTTTTTCTGGTGCGACTACCATGGATGCTACTGATTCAATAGCATCAGTTTTTTGATAGCATGGGCATTAATCTGATGCAACTGAAATTATTAGTGGCATCAGTATGCCTGATGCATGTTCTTGTTGTTTTGCATCCGTAGAACGCATGCAATTGGTTTCGTTAGCATCAATTAAGCAGATGACAATATATCTTTCTTTCATAAAAAAAACTGATGCTATTATTTTTGTTAGCATCAACTAAACTGATGCCAAGGTCCATTATTTGCATCCACTGAGTAAATGCCAAGGTCTATTCTTTGCATCCACTAAACGGATGTAATGATTCTGTTAGCATCAACCAAGTAGATGGAAATATATATTCTTTGCATTAGGTAAACGAATGTCATTATTTCCATTAGCATCAACCATGATGATGCAGTTACATGGTTAGTGGATGCTATTCTTTCAATTAGCATCAAACATGCTAATGCATTTAAATAATATAAAATAATATAAAAATAATTTCAAGCACAACAAATAATATAAAATCATCAAAATTTTAATTTTCAAACATCAATTATCCATAATACTTCAAATTAACCAAACTACATTGATACCACATACAAAACACTTCTAGATAACCCGAATACCAAACTAAAAATATAATAGTACCATCCATTATAAACATACTAAAACAACACCAAACAAGAACATTGCGTACTTAACAAAACCCCCAAATTCTATTATCTACCCAAATTCAAATCTACTAATATTCATCTTCTTCATCATCACTTCCATCACTCTCAAATTCTAACTCATCATCATCACTTTCATCACTTTCTAACTCTGGCTCGTCATAGTCTGGTTCATCATATACTCACTAAATTAAGTATTAGTTATAAGAGTTCATTAGTTTTATAAACTACAATGTAAAATGATAGATTTTAGCCTGAAAGACAGTACCATTGGAGACCCTGATCTGTCTTGGTCTCAACAGAATATGTAACACCACCCATCTTGACTCTATCTTGTTCTCAAACAAACAAAAGCTGCTCACTTGGTGCTAGAAAAATGATAAACAAACAATTGATAATGAGTTGACTTGAGAATCTTGACAATGTGTTAGCTATTTTTTTGCTCAATTTGAAAAGACATTGTCAAGTCCTTATTAAAACAAGCAATTATTTTATAGAAATATGTGCAAGGATAACCACAGTTGCAGCAATCTAGCAAAATCTATAATAGTATATATAGAGATACAAAAACAGAAGCAAAAACAAATCGAACAAAATTCACAAATAAAATCCAAAGAAATTCCTTACTTAAGGGTTGAGTGTTCAATCTATTGTACCGAGCTCTTCCATCCCACGGCAGATTTCGGAATCCCCATCGACCTGAGGACTGAAGCCTTCTTGAGTCTCCGCCATCCATCACTGGCGCCCTGCCATTAGCCTAGTAGTTGTACAATTATTGATAAGAAGTGATATGCGAAGTATCAAGAAAAGAGGTACTTGGATGAAGAGCTTGGCAGCGGCAGCTCGCTTGAGGTAGATTCGAAGCTTGCGCTCATGGAAAACCTTCTCGAGGAGAGCATCTTGTGTGATTTCGTGAGCGCTCGCGCCCTGAGAGGGACTTGTAGTCGCACGAAATCGCACGTGGTCGCGTTCGTTTAAAATGTAGTATTTATTAGCATCAGCCGTGTAGATGCAACTTAAAATTAATCGCATGCAAAAAATCTATGCGATCAAATAAAATAAGATGGCATGAGCTATTTTGATACCGTTGCTCTTGTTAGCATCCACAGAATTGATGCGAGTGGCATACATAAATTTTTTTTGTAGGCATCCAAAATTTACGGATGCAATTGATAAAGAGCTGATGCTATTGCTAGAAGCCTGATGCTATTGCTGCAGTTTCCTGTAGTGAACACTAAACTTGGTTCTTGAAATCAAATTTTGGTTTGACTTATTTGATTTAAGTGTGAGAAATTTTTAGACATAAGCAATTGATTTTCTTAACAAAATTTATTGGTTTGAGAAACGACTCGATTCTAGATTTAAGTACAGTCCAAATTTCTAAGCTTAGGGCGTTGCTTGAGGACAAGCAAAGTTTAAGTTTGGGGGATTTGATATCGTTATTATTCATTGGTATTTGGACCGTACTTGGCACTCAAATGACACTCAAACCATTAAATTATTCAATAAATTACTATGTTTTCCAAGGATTTGGCTTTGCCGTCGTTTCTTCTCTTATTTTACAGGACTTTGATGATTTCTGGTGATGTTCGAGCTATTAGAAGGTTTTCGGCACAAGACGAATGCTAGACGACTCATTCCTAGCACAAGAAGGCATTTTTCAGACTTCAACTCGGACTGAACAGGGTGGAAACTATAGCTAAAACGCAAAATTTAGTACGAAAGTGCTTAGTTTCGAGTTTTAGCATCCAAACACAAGCGAAACTTGACTCCTAGGACATTTTTATTCATTGTTTAAACCCCAAAACACTGCTTTACTTATTTTAATTACTATTTAGTTTAGTTTATCTTATTTCGAGTCTAAAAACCAACCAAAAATATTTACCTAGTGCATCGTTTAGTTTTCTTTTATTTAAACCTTCATAAAAATATTTCTATCTAGATTTTAAGAAAGGATAAGTCCAGTATTCATAAATCCGTCCCTTGGGTTTGACCCTAAAGCTATATTCCGAACGATTAGTGAGATTAGCTCTAGGTTTACAAATTTATTTGATTCCTAGGTTCTAAGCCTTCATCAATACATCAATTTGAACCCATAAATAATTGCATGATACTGTACTAGGTGAATCCATTAAAATGTATAGACGTACTCTTATAAAGTTATTTTTTGCTGTAGTTAATTTCGTTAAAATATTGAAAGGAATCAAATGGAAACATAAATAATTATTAAAATCAATCGAGCTATATTTTTCCATTTCCATTTCCAGCGAAGCACTGTACAGACTATCTACAGACCAAACGGCTGTAGACAGTTTTAGGAAAACCTAATTAAATAATTAACAACTGGTTTTATTTAAAAACAGTCCTTAAAAATGTTCTGCAACTGTTATAAAGTAAAAAAAGTCATAAAAAGACGGGAAAAAAATGCTGCAACTGTAATTAAGTAAAAACAGTCATAAAAATTTGGGACCCACTTGCCATACCACAATTCACCCCAATATGACTAATATTGGCGGAAATTTATGGCGACTGTTATTTAATATTAACAGTCATTAAAGACTTTTATGACTGTTATTTAATATTAACGGTCACAATGTTTCCAGAAAAATTTATTTTTTCTTTTTCTCATGCTTAAGTTTAGCAATTGTTTTAATTCAAAACAGTTGTAAAGATTTGAACTTATATTACGACAATGCCATAGATTTTGTAGGTGACTGTTATTATAAAAAGAAGTTGCTAATCTCCAGTTGCAAAAGCCTGTTTGTGTGGTAGTACTAGTTATGGTTAGTTAGGGCTACGTACCCTAGGTAGTTAGGGCTAGATAATATCATTTAGGGTTAGTATTTGCTAGGGATATGTCCTAACTCTACCAAGATTTGTTAGGTTTTGATTAGTTAGCGTTAGTTAGGGCTAGCCTAAGTTAAGGTAGGGCTAGAGTTTGGGCTATCTAGGGTTTGTTAGTTACTAGGGTAAGCAAGAAATCTACAGTTACCTAAGGCATGCTACTACCTAAGGTTAGCCCAAGGTAGACTATCTAGACCTAATTTAGGATTAGCTATGGTCAAGTTTAGCTAATCTGTTAGGTAGGGCATAACTAGGTTTAGCTAGGGTGTAGAGTTAGTTATGGTTAGTTAACCTTAGGGATAGCTAACCCGGTCTAAGCTTAGGGCGAAATAATCCTAACAAACCCTAACTCTTAACTCTAAACCCTAAATAGTTATCCCTATCTAAACCTACCATGGTTGGAGTTACTAATCCTAGCTAACAAGTTAAGGTAGGGTTACCTAGGATTAGAGTTAGGGCTCGCGAGGGTTGGAGTTAGGATTGTTAACTATGGTTACGTAGGGATACCTAGTACAAAACCTAGGATTACCAAGGTAGGTTCGTTAAAACCGATCCCGACCCTAGGTAGCCCTAACTAACCCTTGCCAATTCTAAACCTAGCCCTACATAGGTAACCTTAGGTAGGCCTAACTAACTTGCCTTAGGTAGCCCTAACTAACTATTGCTAACCTTAACTCTAGATAACCCTAACTATATAATTAGCTAGGGTTAGTCCTAGCTAAGCCTAATCCTAGGCTAGCTCTGACTCTAATTCTAACCATACATGGCGTTATCTAGATTTAAGGTTAACTAACTAACTAGCTATGGCTTAAGTAATCCTAACTAACCTTAGATATCTAGGTACTTAATTACCCTAAGGGCTACCTACTTAACTGGATTAAACTAAACTCTAGATAATGCTAACTCTAACCATACCTAACTAGTCCTAACTAACCATATGTTAGCTATTAGGTTTAGCTAAAAGATTAGGGCGACCTAGGGTTAGAGTGAGGGTTACCTAGCGACTACCATTACTCTAACATAAAGTAGCTATCCCTAAGTTATGATTAGGGTCAGAGTTAGGGTTTGCTAGGATTAGTTAGGGCAACCTAAGGCTATCTAAGGTTAGAGTTAAGATTAGCTAGGGTTAGTTTGGATTGTCTACGGCTAGCTAGATTTAGCTAGAGTTTGAGTTAGAGTTAGTTGGGGTTACCAACAGTTAGCTAGGGTTAAAGTTAGGGTTAACAAGGATTTCTTAGGGCTGTTTAGTATTAGCTTAGGTTAGCTAGCGATAGCTAGGGTTAGTAAGAGCTACCTAGGGATAGTTAGGGATAGCTAGGGTAAGTAAGAGCTACCTAGGGATAGCTAGGGCTAGTTTGGGTTGGCTAAGGTTAGGATAACTAATTAGTGTTAGCTAGAGTTAGAGTTAGGGTTAGCTGGGGCTCATTGCTAGGGTTAGATATTGTTAGAGTTAGGGACGTCAACTTGGGTTAGATAGGGCTACCAAGGGATAACTTAGGTTACCTAGTGCTAACTAACTCTAACTAACCCCAACTAAGCTTAACTCTAACCTTAGCTAGCCTTAGGTGGCCCTAGCTAACCCTAACTAACCCTAACTTGTCCTAGGTAGCCCTAACTAACCATAACTAACCTAACTAATCCTGTGTAAGCGTTAGTTAGGTCTACGTAAGGAAAGCTAGGGTTAGCTAGGGTTAGTTAGGTCTTCCTAAGTAACCCGAACCCTAACCTAACCCTAGGTTGCCCTAAATAACTCTAGTTGTCCCTAACTCTAACCCTAGCTAACCCTAGCTAGCCCTAACTAACCCAAACTCCATAGGTCACGCTAACCCTAGTTTGCCCGAGGTAGCCCTAACAACAAGAATGTTAGGTTAGAGTGAGGTAACCTTAACTCTAGCCCTAACTAACTCAAGGTACACTAGAGTAAGGGCTAATAATTCCTAAGTTAGTTAGGGTTAGCTATGGTTAGTTTGGGCTACCAAGGGCAAGTTAGGGTTTGTTAGGGTATGTGTTACGGTTACCTAGGATTAGTAAGGGCCACCTTGGGATCCCTAGGCTTAGCTATGGGTAGCCCTGGTTAGGGTTAGAGTTACGGTTAGCTAGGGTTATGTAGGGCTACCTATGGTTAGGTAGGGTTAGTTATGGTTAGTTAGGACATCCTAGAGTTAGAGTTAGGTTTACCATGAGTTAGGATTAGATTAGTTAGCTACTTAGGGTTAGTTAGGATTCGTCAACACAAGCTGGTCATGCTACTAGGGTAGACCTAAGGTAGCCCTAAATCCTAAGCTCTATATAGTCCAAACCAAACCTAGCTAACCTTAGCTAGCCTTAAGTAACCCTAACTAATCCAAGAAAATCCTAGCCTTAGGTAGCCCTAACTAATCCTAGCTATGATTAGTTAGAGCTAACAAACCCTAACTAACCGTAGCTAGGGTTAGCCCTAACAAACCCTTGTCAAAAGTAACCTTAGAATATTAGCTCAATAGTAACCTTAGGTAAGTCAAACTATGATATGATTAATCCTAATTAGGCTAGTTAACCCTAGCATAGCCTAGTTAAACTCTTGTAGGATTTTGCTAAACTTATCATAGCAAATTAGCTAGGGTTTATGCAAGTTAACCCTAGCTAACCTTAACTTTAACCTTAGCTAACCTTAGGGCTAACTCAACAAAATAGAGTAGCTCTATGGTTAGGCTAGCTAGGGTCATAACCCTAAGGTTAGTAGTCATAATACTAGAGTTAACCAAACATAGGCTAGAGTTACTACGATTATCTATAAACCTAAGGTTAACTTAGAATTTACCATAGCTAACCCTAGATATGGTTAACCATAGCTAACCCTAGTTAACCTCAGCTAACCCTAGCTATCCCAACTCTATTCCCGCTACTATGATTAGTTAGGTAGGTAGTTAGGGATAGCTAGGGTTAGTAAGATAGATTAATCCTAGGTGTACCTAACATAACCCTATTAGTTAGGATTAGCTAAGGTTAGTTAAAATCATATTGCCTAGGATTAAAATTAGGGCGAGGGATAATCTTACCTAATATAACATAGCCCTAAACTAAGAGCCCTAACTCTAATCCTAACTAATAGTCTTTACTAGCCCTAGGTAGGTTTATCTAACCGTAACCACCATAGCTATCCCTAGCTAAGGTAATTACCTAGAGTTAGAGTTTGGTACTCTAGTTACCCAAGCTAACCCTAACTAATAAGGTTGCCCTAGATATGCTTTCCATATGTAGCCCTAGCTAACCCTAATCCTAGCTAACCCTAGCTAATCCAAGATAGTCCTAACTCTAACCTGACCCTAGGGATAATTTGGGTTAACCGTAGAGCTAACCCTAGCTACCAAGTTAACCTAAAGTAGTTAGGATTACTTAGTTATATCTTGCCTAACTAACCAAGCTAACTAATATCACACATTTATATATATGTTTTGACCGGACTTTACCCTCAATCACAACTCAATACCTTTGTTTTATGCGTGTTTTAGTTTATTTCTGTAGGAATTTGGTACTTCTTGGGTCTATATTCATTTTGTAGGAACTTGGAGGAAATTTGGTGAAGTTTGGCCCACAAAACATGAAGAAATGCTCCCGTGCGGCCCGCACCAAGTCCTGTGCGGGGTGCACAGTGTCCAGCCAGCACGCCAGACAAGCGAGATGGGCTAGACGACTCATTCCTGGCCCATACGACCCGCACCCACTTTCCATGCGCCCTGCACATGACTTTGAGCCCTAGTTTCGCTGCTATTTAAAGCCCCTGAAGAGCCGAAATTAGGGCATCCTATCTTCTCTCCCATCCAAGGCGGCGCCGCAACGAAAACCTACCCAATCTACCTCTTCATCTCTCCCGTGCACCCCGCACAGCCACCCTGTGCGACCCGCACAGGGAATCATGCCGCCTTGCGAGCCACGTTCAAACCACCATTCCACCGCCGATCGACCCAAGCAGCCATATGTCCGGTCTAGAGGCTAGGAAGAGGCTTGATTAGGGGCGTTTGCCTTCCTCCTTTCTTCTCTCTGGTTATGGAGATTGTATCTTTCCCTTTCTTGCATTTTTATTGTGTTTCTATTATGGTAGGCCAGATTAGTTTGTTCTAGGGTCATGTTTGAACCAAGGTTAGGATTGATGTAATGGATGAATGATTAAAGGTGTAGACTAATTGATTGAATTGAGTAAGCGACTTGAGATAGGTTAGGAGCCGAAAGGTGATCAATTGGTATCCTAAAAGGAGAAGATTTCTAATTAGGCGAAAGTCGGTTAGATACCTTAGTAAACCAACTTGTGGACTTAGGATAGTTAAGCCAACAAGCGAAAGTGAGGGTTAACTAGACTAATGGGGGCTTTAGACTAGGTTCTGGTCACGATACCATAACCAACATAGGACAGTTGAGGTCTAGGGAGTCCAAGTCCGGCTAGATCTGTCCCAAACCAGTTAGGAACTTAATTACCATGCATTGCACCATCAACTAAGGGTCGTGTCGCACCAAGTACTACCTGTGCGGGTCACATGGAATCTCGTGCAGGTCGCACAGGGCCAGACTGGTGCAGCACGGGTCAGCATTTCGTGCGACAGCACACGTGTTGGCAGCCCGAAGACTAACCAAGGTAAAAACAGAAACCCTAGGACGCTTTATTATTAGAAATCACCAGAAAACAACCAAATTGTTACTTACTTTAGTTTTGTTTTAGTTTGACTGTTTGTTTATCTCATTTTTCCATTGTTCTAAGATAAAAAAAGACATCTCAATTGACCGACCTAGATTTTGTGAACCGGTAAACCTAATACTCAACTAATCCGTCCCTGTGGTTCGACCCCTAACCATATCCAACGATATACCGTACGCTTG
This sequence comes from Rhynchospora breviuscula, assembly GCA_027562975.1. NCBI lineage: Eukaryota > Viridiplantae > Streptophyta > Magnoliopsida > Poales > Cyperaceae > Rhynchospora > Rhynchospora breviuscula. The sequence continues at coordinate 69,591,558 of CM050400.1, read as the reverse complement.
CGGTACATTTTAGGACATTTTAGGGTACTATTAGTTTGTACCATCACTAACCTTCTGATTTACCTAATTAGCTAGGTTAGAGCCTTAACTAACTAGTTATGTAGTCCTTTGGTTAATTATGTACTAACCCTAAGTAGTTAGACCCTAGACAACAATTAGGTAACATCTAGCTAAGGTTACTAACCTAACTCTAATCCTAGCTAGGGTTAACTAGGTTTACCTAGAGTTAGGGTTAGTTTACCCCATCTAATTCATACTAAGATTAGCTAAGGTTAGTTAGTACTACCTAGGGCTTGCTAGGGAGTTAGGATTAGTTAGGGTTAGTTAGGATTACCTTTGGCTAGCTAGGGTTGGTTTGGGTTAGAGTTAGGGTTAGTTTGGGTTGGATTTAGAGTTAGTTAGGACTACTTAGGGCTGGCGAGAGTTGGTGTTAGGATTCGCTATGGTAATCTAACTCTAACCTTAACTAACCCTAAATAGTAAACCTAACTCTAGGCTAGCTTTGAGTTAATGTTAGAGTTGGGATTAGTTAGTTTACCCTTAAAAAAGCTAGGGTCTAATAAGTAGGGTTAGCTACAGATAGTTATGGTTAGTTAGGACTACGTAAGGCAAGCTAGGGTTAGCCTAATTAGGGTTACCTAGGATAACTAACCTTGCTAACCCTAACTTGCTACTTAGGATTAGCCTAAGACCGTAGTTAGTTACGTTATGGTTAGAAATACCTAGGGAACTAAGTTAAATAGCATAACTAAGATAAGTTATGATAGTAGGTTGAGCTTGGGTTAGGGTTAGCTAAGGTATTAGTGTTACCTAGGATAACTAATTAGAGTTAATCCAACATAGGCTAGCCCTCGGGTAACCCTAGCTAAGAGTTAGGTATCCCCTATTTATCTAAGGTAAGGGTTACCCTAGGGCTAGCTATGGCTGAGGCTATGGTTAACCCTAGGATTAGTTGGGGTTATAGTTAGGGTAACGCTAACTTAGGAAGACCATAGGTTATCCCTAGATCTAAACTACCTTAACGAAACCTAGGTTAAAACTGACCCTAACTCTAATCTTAACCTTAGCTATCCCTTACCAACCATAGTTAAGGCTAACCTTAACTAATGAGAGTTAGCTAGAATTAGTTAGGGCAACCTCGGGCAAGCTAAGGCTTGTTGGGGTTAGTTATGGTTAGTTAGGCCTTAGGTAGCCATGGATAGAATTACCTACGGTTAGTTAATCAAATCTTAACTCAAATCCCAGCTAACCTTAGCTAGCCCGAGGTAGCAAACCATAACTAACCAAACTAATTTAGAGTTTACCATAACTAACTAACCCTATTAGCCCTACTTAGGGTTACTTCAGGTGGTCCTTAACCTTGGTAGGTATTAGGGTTAGTAAGATACCTAGGGCTATCAAGAGCCAGCAAGGGTTAGAGTTAGGGATAGCTAGGGTTAGTAAGAGCTACCTAGGTATTAGCAAGCTAGCGATAGCTAAGGTTAGTAAGGGCTAACCCTAACTAACCCTAGTGAGCCCTACATAACCTTAACTCTAGTTAGAGTCAGATAGGATTGTAAGAGATATCTTCTTATGTAAGCTAGGGTTAGCTATGGTTAGTTAGGGATACGTAATGCTAGCTAAGTTTGGTTAGGGTTAGAATTATGGTTAGTTAGGGCTACCTAGGACCTGCTTTGGTTGGCGAGGGTTTTAGGGTTAGAAAGGGTTAATTAGGACTACCTAGTGCTAGCTAGGGTTGGCAAGGGTTAGTTAAGGCTACTTAGGGTTAGCAAGGGTAGTTAGGGCTACCTAGGATAAGCTAGCCTAAGTTGGGAAAAACTAATCCTAACTCTAACCATAGCTATTAACCCCAAGGTTAGTTAGGTAGCCTTAGGTAATCCTAACCATAACTAACCCTTGCAAACCTAATTTTAACCTAGTAAACCTAACTCTAACCTTACATATATATATGATTAACCCCTAGTGCTACTTCCAACAACCCTAGGTAGTATTATGACATATCTTAGTTAGGGTTAGATATGGTTACCCTAGATAGTCGTCGCTAGCCCTAGGTAGTCCTAACTACACTAGTTAGCCCAACTAAAGCTAACCTAGGGGTAACTAGGGTTAGTTATGGTCTAACAAGGTAATAACTAAATCCTAGCCATAGTTAGGGATAGCTAGGTTAATCCTTGCTAGGGTTAGCCTTAGGATTAGTTAACTAACCTCTATCCCTAGTAACTATAACTAACCTTAATCCCTAGGCTAACTCTAATCCTAGTTTAACTAATCATACTCAAGCTAGTATTAACTATCCCTAGGTAACCCCAGTTATCCCTAGTCTACTTACCTAGGTATAAGTTATGGCTTAGCTTTGGTAGCCCAAGCAATAACTAACCCTAACTCTAGGGTAGTTAAGGTTAGAGTTAGGATTTGCTAGGATTAGTAAGAAAGAATGTATTATTTAGGGTTACCAATTAGGGTTATATTGAACTAACCTAGCTAACCCTAACTTAGGGTTACCTATGTTTAATTCTCAACATAGCTAATCCTAAATAACCCTACTAACTAACCCTAACTAACCCTAGGTAGTCCTAACTAGGATTAATTAGGGTTAGCTTGACCCCAACCCTATGTTTACTCTAAGTTTAGCTTAACCCCAACCCTAATTAGGGTTAGCTAGGGTAGCTCTACTTAGGGTTGCTAGGGTTAGAGTTAGGGTTAGTTAGCTATTAATTAACCTAGCTAACTTGGGTTAGTTAACTAGCTACCAGGGTTAGTTAGCTACTAACTAACCTAGCTAACTAGGATTAGTTAACTAGCTAGCTAATTAACTAGGGTTAGAATTAGGGTTGGCTAGGGTTAGTTAGGTTTTTCTATGTTAACTAGGGTTAGCTATGGTTAGTTAGGCTACCTAGGTCAAGCTAAACCATAGCTAACCCTGGCAATAACCTTAGTGTTAGTTCTCCATGAGTTAGTTAGGTTAGGTAGGGTTGGAGTTAGGTTTAGTTATGGTCAGAGTTAGGGTTACCTAGAGTAAGTCTAACCCTACCTATATGGTTAGATATGGTTAGGTTACTCTAGGGTTAGCTATGGTCAGAGTTAGGGTTAGCTGGGCAAAGTTACCAACCCAAGCAAAAATTGAGCTACATAAGTAGCCCTAACTAAGGTTATGGTTACAATTGATTAGTGTTAGTCATGGCTATTATGTTAAGCTATTTAGGTAACCCTTGAATTACCTAGAGCCTAGCTACTCTTAGGGTTAACCCTAACTCTGGCTAGTTAACTGTAGCTAACTCTTAGGTTAAATAACTAATCCTAGGGCTACCTTGGGCTAGCTAGGGCTATCTTGGGCTAGTTAGGATTTGTTAGGCTAGGATATGGTAGCTATTTAACCCGAGATTGCTCAAGGTAGCCTCGAGTTAGCAAGGGTTAGTTAGGGCTACCTAGGGTCGGGATCAATTTTAATAAACTTACCTAGTCCTCATAGGTAATCCTAGGTAATCCTAATTATCCATTAACAATCCTAACTCTAAACCTAGCTAGTTAACTAACTCTAGTTAACTAACTCTAGTCAGCTAGGTTAGTTAGCGACTTAGTGTTGGCTAGGGTTTGTTAGGATTAGTAATCCTAGTTAATTAGGACTAAGATAGGATTAGCTAGGAAGACCCTAACTAACCCTAGCCTAATTAGGTTAGCTAGCCCAAGGCCATAAGTTCTGGGTTAGAGTTATTACCTAGTGAGGGTTAAAATTAACTAACCCTAACCTTAACTAAAACTAACCTAGCTTAACTAACCCATAATTAGGTTACCCAAGCTATCCTAACCTTAGGTTATCCTCGGGCTAACCCTATAATTTAGTTACTCTAGGGATTAATTCTAATCCATTAAGGTTAGCTGGTGACCTACCTAGGGCGAAATGGACTTATAGTTAGAGTTAGGTAGCCAAGTAATTAACTAACCATATCTTTAGGGTTAGTAATTGTTTTATCCTAGCTCGGATTAGTTATAACCGGCCCTAGGTAGACCTAACTAATCCTAATTAGGATTAGTTATCCGGGTTAATTAGGGCTAACCAATGGCTATCTAGGGTTGGATAGGGCTAGAGTTAGGATTATCTTTGGATGGCTAGGGTTGGTTTGGGTTAGAGTTAGGGTTAGTTTAGGGCAGATTTAGGGTTAGTTTGGACTACTTAGTTGGAGTTAGGGTTAGCTAGGGTTGAAATTAGGGTTAGTTATGGTTAAGATTACCTAAAGCTACCTAACTCTATGGTTAGTCCTAATTGGGTTACCCTAACTAACCCTTGTTTGGTTACTAACCCTAGCTATGTATAACCGGGGTTAGAGTTATGATTAGGTAGGGTGAGTTAGAGCTACCTAAGCGAAGTTACTCTACCAACCCCTAGCTTTGGGTAACCCTAGGGTTAGCAAATTGGTTCGTATAGCCCTAGGTAGGGTTAGATAACTTAACCCTTGCTAGACTTAGCTATAACTAGCTATGATAGGATTTAGCTAACTTCCTAAGTTTGGACTACCTAGGGTTGAAATTGCAGTCTAACTTAGCCCTTACTAACCCTAATTTCAACCCTAGCTTAATATTTACAATGTTAGGGTTAACTAGGTAGCCCCTATACCTAAACTTTACCGAGGGATATCCTTAGGACTACTTAGTTGATTTGTTAGGGCTTGCCCTACTGTTGGTTAGTTAGGGCTACCTAAGGTAACCTTAGCCCTAACTAATCCTAACAAACCCTAAGTTAGGGCTAACTAGCTAAACCCTTGCTAACCTTAGCGCTAGGTAGGTTAGGACCTTAAGTTAATTACCTAACTTAGGGGTTAGCTACCTTAGTTAGAATCTGTTTGCTAAACCCTATGCTAGGTACTCTACTTAGGGTTAGTTATCTCTAAATAGTTTTGCTACCTAGTAAGCTATGGTTAATTACGGCTAATTAGTTAAGTTACCCTAGTTAGCCTAATCGTATACTAACTTAACTTAGGAAGATATCTCTTACAATCCAATCTAATTCTAAGTAGAGTTAAGGTTATGTAGGGCTAACTAGGGTTAGTTATGGTAGCCCTAGTTAGGACTAACCCTAGCTATCCCTAGTTTGCTAATCCCTAGGTAGCTCTTATTAACCCTAGTTATCCCTAACTCTAACCCTTGCTAACTCTAGATAGCCATAGGTAGTACTAACTAACCCCAACTAGTTAGGGTTACCCATTGCTAGGATTTTTAAGACTACTTAGAGCTAACTTAGCCCTAACTTTAGGTAGCCCTACCTTGTTAACTAACGGTAGCTAGGATTAGGTATCCCTAAGTAATTAGTAAGAGCTACCTAGGGCTAACCCTAACTCTAAGTAGCCCTAACTTAACACTAGTTCTAACCATAGCTATCTACTTAGGATTAGTAAGAGTTAGCTAGCCCTAACAAATACTTGTTAATCCTAACTTTAGCCCTAACTAACCATAGCTGACCCTAGCTATCCCCAGTTAGCTTGGGTTGGAATTAAGGTTAGTTAGGGTTGGTTAGTACTACCTAGGGCTTGCTAGGGTTAGATATGGTTAGAGTTAGGGACAACTAGGGATTGATAGGGCTACCTAGGGATAGCTTGGGTTACCTAGGATTAGAGTTAGGGTTACCTAGGGTGGGTTAGGGCAACCTAGGGGTAGTTATGATTATTTAAGACTACTTAAGGCTAGATATGATTAATTGGGGTTAGAGTTACGATTTTTTAGGATTACTTAGGGCTAACCATATATATCCCAAGGTAGTCTTAACTAACCCCAGCTAACGTTAACTCTTACCTTAGGTAGCCTTAGGTAGCCCTAACTGATATCATCATACTATATTGGTATTTGGACCGTACTTGGCACTCAAAACACACTCGAACCAACAAATTATTTAATAAATTGTCATGTTTTTCCAGGATTTGGCTCTGCCGTCGTTTCTTATCTTCTCTCTACAGGTTTTGATGATTTCTGATGATCTTGGAGCATGTATGTGGACTTCCGGTGTTTTCCGCGCGCTAGACGACTCATCCCTAGCATTGGAGGCGATTTTCAGCACTCTGTTCGGACCGAACGACATCCTGTTCGGTCCGAATGACACTGTAGCCGGCACCAGACTCTCTCTCTCTTCTGTTCGGTCCGAATGACCATCTGTTCGGTCCGAACAAACCACCGCCATGACTCATATGGAAGGTTTTTCTACATGGCAACTCGTGGTTTTGGCAACTTCTCCTGCCTTGGCGACCAGGCAACCTCCCCAAGCACCAGAAGACTACTATATAAGCTCCTAAACACCTGAAGAAAGGCATCGGGGATTCGATACCCTAATTCCACCTTTCCAAAGGCGTTCTCTCTCTTCTACCTTCGGAGATCATAAACCTTGAAGCGACGGCAGCAAGGTGACCAGTTTGGCGACTATCCAGCAACACCCCACTGCCTTGAAGACCGAAAGACTGAAGCAAAAGGAGTATTTGGTTTATTCTTCTATGTTTCTTTCTCTTGATTTGATGGGCTTGTATCTTTACTGTTATTTTATGTTTATTGTGTGTTTTGCTACTATGTTAGGCTAGTTTTTATGCAGTCTTAGGCTTAGGGAAGTAACTTGATGTTTGGATGATGTTTACTTGACTTGTTATGTTTTGATATGCTTTGAGATTTGTTTATTGTGAATTGCATATGTTGCTTGAGTTAAAACACTTGTTTAAATCTCTAATTACCTTCTAGTTGAACAGCTGCATCTAGTTAGTCTAAGTTAGGATAAACAAGTCACGTTAAATTCGAGTACTTGCGATAAATCGTAGATCCGAAAGGGGAGATTAGTTGACACCAAAAGTGTAACTTTTAGACCAGTCCAAAAGACCTCTTAATAACCTTACGAACTCCAATAAACAAGTTTAACTAGTTGAATTCTATACCAAAAGTTGCGAACCAACCAAGTTAATTAGGTTAGGTTGTGATCGAACTAGTATCTGTCCCAAAAAGCGAAAGCTGAGGTTTAGAACATCTAGGTTTGACCAACAAACCCTGAATTGAGGCATTGACCAACATAACAAGCCGTTTAAACCCACTTTTCCCTTCTGTTCGGACCGAACAGAATCCTGTTCGGACCGAACAGAGCGGTAATTGTAGCTAAAACGCGGAGTTTGTTGCGAAAGTACTTGATTTCGGGTTTTAGCGTCCAAACACAAGTGAAACCTGACTCCTAGGACGTTTTTATTCATTGTTTAGACCCAAAAAAAAAATTCTACTTTACTTATTTTTATGATATTAGTTTTACTTCAAGTCTAAAAACCAACCAAAAATATTTACTTGGTAAATCGTTTAGTTTTCTTTTATATGAATCTTCACAAAAATATTTCTGTCTAGCTTTCGAGAAAGGATAAGTCAGGTATTCATTAATCCGTCCCTTGGGTTCGACCCTAAAGCTATATTCTGAACGATTAGTGAGGGTAGCTCTAGGTACAAATTTATTTGGTACTAGGATTTAATTCCTTCATCACTAACTAATCCTAACAAATCCTAGCTCTAACCCCAACTAACCATATCTAGTCCTAGGTAGTCTTAACTAACCCTAGCTCGCCCTAGGTAATTAGCTAGTGTTATTTTTAGGGTTAGCTAACTATGTTAACCCTAGCTAAGGCTACATAGGGCTAGCTATCCCTAGGTAACCTTAGTTATGGTTTAGCCCAAACTCTAACTTTAGTTAGGGTTATCCTAACCAGGTAGGATTACTTATGATTAGCTAACTAATCTGAATTCTAACCTTAAATTAGTTAGGGATAACTAAGGTTAGTAAGGGCTACCTTAACTAGGGTTAGATAGCCTTACTTGCTAATAAGTTAACCCAAGCTAACCTAACCCTATCTAACTCTAGGTAGGGCTAAGTTAGCTCCAAATAACTCTAGCTAACATGCTATAGGGATACCTATGCTAGGGTTAGGGGTTAGAGTAAGTTGGTTAAGGTTAGCTTGTCCAAGGGGTTAGCAACTCTAATTAGTCCTAACTAACCTTAGGGCTACCTAGGGATAGCTAATCTGAGTTAACTAACCATAGTTAGGGTTAGTTAAGGTTAGTTATGGTTAGCTATGCCCTAGGTGGACTCTAACAAGGGTTAACTAACCCTAGCCCTGGTTAGCTATGGTTAGTTAGGGCTACGTAAGGCAAGCTAGGGTTAGCCAGTGTTAGAGTTAGGGTTAGTTAGGTCTTCTTTAGTCAGCTAGGGTTAGCTGTAGTTAGCTAAGTAGCCTTAACAAATCCTAATTCTAACGTAAGCTAATCCTAGCTAGTGTTAGTTATGGTTAGTTTTGGTTAGAATTAGGATTAGCCTTACGTAGCCCTAATTAAACCTCGCTATGGTTAGCTGAGGTTAATCCTGGTTAGGATTAACAATATCTAACCCTATGTAACCCTAACTCTTACCCCAACTAACCATATCTAGCCCTAAGGAGTCTTAATTAACCCCAACTAATTCTAACCCTACCTTAGCTAACCTTAACTCTAAGGGTTAGTTAGGGTTGTGCCCTAGGTATCCCTAACTAACCATAACTAACCCTATGGAACCTTAGGTTAGTTCGGGTTAGTTTGGACTATTTAGGGCTAGCTAGGTTTAGCTTGAGTTTGAGTTGTGCCCCCAACCACGTCACACTCGTGCAACAAAACCCATTCTACGGAGATGACAAAGAGGATCCCCATGCTCACTTACAAACCTTTATTGATTGCACTAAATTGATTAAGTTCAATGGGGTTCCTCAACAAGCAATTAGGCTATTGTTATTTCATTTCACCCTTAAGGATAGAGCCTAAAAATGGTACAAAACATTGAAAAAAGGGTCAATTCGGTCCTGGGATCAAATGGCACAAACATTTTTGGATAGATATTTCTCTGCGGACCGTTCTGATGCGATTAGAAAGGAACTGAATAATTTTGCTCAAAAAGAGGAGGAATCAATGAGGGACGCTTGGGAAAGATTTAGGGATTTAGAGAATTCTTGCCCACATCATGGGATCCAAGAATGGATGTTAATTAAATCTTTCTATAGTGGACTCTATGACAATATAAAAATTAATATTGATTCTCTTTCAGGTGGCGCATTCAAGAGGCTCGACGCAACTCAAGGACGTGACTTGCTCGATTATTGCGCAAGGAACTATACTTGGTACCCAATCCCGTCTCACCGCCGGTCTAGCCATTCTAGGCATCAAATCCATGAGATAACTTCCAAGAATGAGAGGATCGCGGAGTTGGAAGCCGAGCTTGCCGCCTATCAATCCGCACAAGGGACCCACCTCAATTCCAACACTTGTGGCGCGTGCGACGAAGAAGGGCACACCTCAATTAATTGCCCGCTCGCAAAGACTGGCAACGGAGGGCACCAAGTGAACTCGATCAACAACGAGCCCTCCTACTTTTCTAGACACATATTCAGTCGAAGTTATTCATTGAGTGATGGGGAACAAGCAGATTGGGAAAATATGAACCACCCCAAATACCATAACAATGTGACAAATAGACCATATGTGCCAAGAAACCAGTACAAAAATACCAACTAACCAACTGTGTTTAAAAATACAAAATTTAATAACAACAGTCGTGATCAACCGTTCCCAAAAAAGTCAGTTTACAATAGAGATGGTATACCACCAGTTGTCCAATACTTTATGCATGAACAAGGCAAATTTAATCAGATGTTAGTTGAAGGTATGGAGGAACTTAAGACTAATGCCAGTACCTTGACCAGGTTGGAACAAATGATGGAGTCGCACTTTTCGAGGCAACCCGGAAAGCTTCCAGGACAGCCTCTGGTGAACCCTAATGCTGAGATAAAGGCCCTGCACGTTCTGAGAAGCGGAAGGGAATACCAGGACCCACCAATGCCGGCAGATGCCGAAATCTAGAGCTCTGTTCGGACCGAACAGGAGCCCATTCGGTCCGAACAGAGTGGTCCAGAGGAGTTGGAGCCAGTCCTCGAGCAAATTTTGTCATTTCTTCCCCTTGAGAAGGCACCCCAGGCTGAAGAAGTGACATTGGAGAGTCAGAATGCCGCTGAACCGACACCCGACCCATCTGTTCGGTCCGAACAAGGTACTAAGGAGGCTGAATCGAAGGGCAAAGGCAAGCCGGAGCGTTCCGTGCAAGCATACAGGCCCCCTGTGCCCTTTCCTCAGCGATTGGTGAAGTCTAAGGAGGATGCTCAGTTCCGGATCTTTTGGGACATACTCAAGCAAATGCGGATCACCATCCCATTTACCGATGCGATTGCTCAAGTTCCCATCTATGCCAAGTTCATGAAAGAGTTGTGCACAGGCAAAAGAACAATGGAGGAACTGAAAACGGTAGTGTTAACATACAAGAGCAGCGAAGCCTTGAAGAGTAATATGCCACCTAAGCTCTCGGATCCAGGTCGGTTTGTTCTTCCTTGCACTATTGGTAATGCCATTATCAAACAAGCTCTATGTGACATGGGTGCAAGCGTTAGCCTCATGCCCAAGACAGTCTATCAGAAGATCGGGTTTGGCGAACTTCTACCCACAAGCATGACTCTAAGACTCGCCGACTCCACAATCCGAATACCGATGGGGGAATTGAAGGACGTACCTGTACAAGTCGGTAAATTTCTGGTGCCCGGCGATTTCGTGGTCATGGACATAGAAGAAGATAAGGAGGTGCCTATCATCTTGGGATGCCCCTTTCTCAGAACCGCCGGTGTGATGATGGATGCCCGAGACGGGATAATTTTGGTCAGAGTGGGGGGGGAGCAGCTCTTATTTTCAATCAACCATGCTATGAGATGCCCCGACCCCAAGGAAACTTGTTTCATGATCGAAAAAGTACCCGAAATTGAAGAATCTCTTGAAAAACAGTACCAAACCGCCCTGGAAACCTACCAAACCCTTCTCTGTGACATGCAAGAGGTAATTGGAGTAGAAGAGACCATGGAGATCGAAGAAGAGGGCGAAACCACACCAACAAAACCCTGTTCGGACCTCTGTTCGGTCCGAATGGAGGCCCGAACAGATCATCTGGAGAGCCCTGGCGCTCTGTTTGATCCGAACAGCTCTGGTTCGATCCGAACAGAGTCCCCAAAAGTCGAACTCAAACCTCTTCCCGCGTCCTTAAGGTACGAATTTCTAGGCTCGGATCAAACATACCCAGTTATTGTTAATTCGGAGCTAGATGCAGGTCAAACGGAGAAGCTCTTGGTGGAGCTAAGGGCCCATAGAGGTGCAATAGGCTATTCAATTGACGACTTGAAGGGTATCGATCCCTCGATTTGCACGCATCGAATTCTAATGGAGGAAGACCACAAGCCGACTCGAGAGGCGCAAAGACGGCTAAATCCCAACCTCAAGGAAGTGGTCAAGAAGGAGATTCTCAAGCTCCTTGATGCGGGCATCATCTATGCAATCTCCGATAGCAAATGGGTGAGCCCGGTCCACGTGGTTCCGAAGAAGGGAGGCACAACGGTGGTCAAGAATGACAAAGACGAGCTGATTCAAACCCGAGTGGTGATCGGATGGAGGATGTGCATCGATTACCGCAAGCTCAATGCGGCAACACGCAAAGATCACTTCCCTCTTCCTTTCGTTGATCAATTGCTTGAAAGATTGGCTAATCACTCGTATTTTTGTTATTTAGATGGTTATTCGGGTTTCTTTCAAATACTAGTCCATCCAAATGACCAAGAAAAAACCACCTTTACTTGCCCATATGGTACATATGCCTATAAAAGAATGCCTTTTGGTCTTTGTAATGCACCCGCAACCTTCCAACGTGCTATGATGGCAATTTTTTTGGATTTTATTGAAAAAAAAATGAAAGTGTTTATGGATGATTTCTCCGTTTACGGTACTTGTTTTGATTCTTGTCTTGCTAACCTCTCTAAAATCTTGCAGCGATGCGAAGAGGTTAACTTGGTTTTGAATTGGGAGAAATGCCATTTTATGGTGCAAAAAGGAGTTGTGCTAGGCCACATGGTGACTTCTCAAGGGATCAAAGTCGACAAGGTAAAAATTGAGGTGATCGAGAAGCTTGAAGTGCCAAAGAATGTCAAGGACGTGCGAAGCTTTCTAGGACATGCCGGATTCTATCGCCGATTCATCAAAGACTTTTCAAAAATTGCAAAACCATTAAGTAATCTTCTTGTGAAAGATAATGACTTTATTATTGATGAGGATTGTCTTAATGCATTTAATAGGTTGAAAGAAGCTCTCGTCTTCGCCCCGATCTTGCAACCGCCCGATTGGACACAACCATTCGAGCTCATGTGTGACGCAAGCGATTTCGCTATTGGAGCGGTGCTCGGGCAAAGGAAAGACAAGAAGCCAGTTGCCATCTACTACGCAAGCAAGGTGCTCGACCCGACTCAATTGAACTACACAACCACCGAGAAGGAACTCCTCGCCATCGTGTTTGCCCTAGATAAGTTTCGATCTTATTTGGTGGGTTCCAAGGTGATTGTTTTCACAGATCACGCGGCAATTAGGTATCTCTTGAGCAAGAAAGACGCCAAGCCACGACTCATACGGTGGGTCCTTCTTCTTCAAGAGTTTGACCTTGAGATTAGAGACAAAAAGGGCACCGAGAACTCTGTCGCTGACCATTTGTCACGCCTACATTGGGAGGAGGATCAAGAAAATCAAGTTCCGATCGATGACTCCTTCCCGGACGAGAAATTGATGAAAATCGACCTCTGTTCGGACCGAACAGATGCTCATTCGGACCGAATGAAAGCCTTGGAGGACGACTGGGTGCACCTGGCACAGCAAATCCTATCTCTGGAGTCTCATTCGGACCGAACAGATCCCTGTTCGGACCGAACAGAGGTCCGAATGGCACGTTTTCAGCCACCTTGGTATGCCGATTTGGCCAACTACCTCGCGAGTGGGGCGCTTCCTCCTGAGATGAGCTGGCAGGAGAAGAAGAAGCTCAAGGCAGATGCTAAATACTACTTTTGGGAGGAGCCCTACCTCTTTAAGCTCGAAATTGACGATATCTATAGGCGATTCTAGCAAGCTGTCACTCCTCCGCCTATGGTGGCCATGCCTCTTTCTCCAAAACGGCTGCCAAGGTACTCCAATCGGGCTTCTATTGGCCTTCTCTTTTTAAAGATGCACGTTTTTTTGTCATGTCATGTGATCAATGTCAAAGAACGGGCAATATTTCAAAAAGAAATGATATGGCCCTTAACCCGATTCTTGAGGTGGAAATTTTCGATGTATGGGGAGTAGATTTTATGGGTCCGTTTCCTAGTTCTCATGGTTATGAATACATCTTGGTCGCCGTTGATTATGTATCAAAATGGGTCGAGGCAATTCCATGCAAATCTGCGGACTCCAACTCGGTGATTAGGCTATTCTCTAAGGTGATTTTTCCGCGATTTGGTGTGCCTAGAGCAGTGATTAGTGATGGTGGAAAGCATTTCATCAACCGGAACTTCGACAATCTTTTGAAGAAGCATGGTGTGACTCATAAGGTGGCAACTCCATACCATCCTCAAACGAGTGGCCAAGTGGAAGTGTCAAATAGGGAGATCAAGTCTATTTTGGAAAAAACGGTGGCTAGGACTCGCAAGGATTAGGCAAACAAGCTCGACGACGCACTATGGGCCTACCGCACCGCCTTCAAGACACCTATTGGCATGAGTCCTTTCAAGCTCGTCTACGGAAAGCCATGTCATCTTCCGGTCGAGATAGAACATAAGGCGTATTGGGCGACTCGAGCGATTAACATGGATCTTCTAAAAGCCGATGAAAAGCGCATCCTTGACTTGCACGATTGGATGAGGTACGCCTAAACTCATATGAAAATGCTAAACTTTACAAAGAAAGAACAAAATTTGTGCATGATAGGCGGATCTCGAGGAGAGAATTCAAGGAAGGCGACTTGGTGCTACTATTCAACTCGAGACTCAAACTTTTTCCAGGCAAATTGAAGTCAAGATGGCCCGGCCCCTTTCGAGTCATGAAGGTCTACCCGTTTGGAGCAATAGACATTTGCGACAAACATGCGGAACCATTCAAGGTCAACGGGCAACGTTTGAAGCACTACATCGCCAATGAAGCACAAGAAGAAGTTCAAGCCATCACGCTTGGCGAGCCCGACCAAAGTGAAGCCTAGAAAAAGACGGTCAAGCTAAGGACCTAAAACAAGCGCTTCTTGGGAGGCAACCCAAGAATTTTCTCTATCTCTCTCTCTTTTATTTTATTTTATTTTCATTTTTTTATTTTGTCAAGAAAAATATAGAAAAATACAAAAAAAATCAGAAAACTTAAAATATAAAAAAAATCATCAAAACAGAAAACCAAAAACAAACGTTTAATTTATTGTCTCTTTCATTTGTAGGAAAATTAGAGCGAATAACGAGGAAATATGTGATTCATACTAGAGCACCATGGGTTACGTGAGCCAACTAACCCCGATCGACCTCATATGGATTGCAGAACAACTCAAGAAAAGGAGATGAGCCAACCTGGATATCGAGAGAGTGAATTAGGCGCGAAATATGGCGAAACAGGCAAATTTACACAGTTTGTTCAGACCGAACAGAATTATGTTCGGTCCGAATGGAGGGAGTCGGACAGGGACTTGTTTCAACAGATCATTTGGTCCGAACAAGATGGTGTTCGGTCCGAACAGAATAGGTAATGGCCTTCAATTTGGTATTTTTGGGCTGACATTTGAATTGATTCATCCAGGTGGCCCATTGATACTTAAATGGATGCATTCATTAGTCTGGACCCGACCCAATTCCATCCAGACCCGAACCAAACCCGATTAAACCAAAACCGTCCCCCACATCTCTCTCTCTCTCCCATTCACACCCCTTCATCTCCCTCTCGTTCTCTCTTCTCCAAACCGAAACCAAAACCCACAAAACCCTCCTCCATCAATCCACCACCATTTCTCTGGATCAAGGACTCAAAACGACCGCCTCTCTACTCTCTCGCTATTGCTCCTCTCGGTTTTCGACGTCAAGGCCTCTACGCGACGGATTTTTCACGGCACGCTCCACGAAAATTTCGGCCAACTTCTCGGATTCTTGTTTTCTATCAACGCGAAGCACTCAAGGGACCTCTCCACTATCCCTAGAAGAAGTTTGTGGAGTCTAGAAGGGACTTCAAGCGGCGGCACCACCTCGGCTCCAACCCGACTTCACATCAACTCTAGTAGGCACCCTCTTGACTTGTTTTCGCTTCTTTCACGCCCTAGGCGCTTCTCTTGTGTCCCAAGACCACTCAAAAGGCGTTGAAGAGCGCTGATAGCCGCTGCCACATTCCAAACCGACAAGTTCGAGCAAATTTGGGGTCTACCAAGGTCCAATTGCATCTCTTTCTATTTCTATTGCTCAATTGACATTTAATCTGGTTAGTTTGAGGTTTGTATGAGCTTGTATCAGCAAAAGAGATGTGTACCAGCGATTTGGGTGAAACCCGTACCAGTTCGGCCAACATTTACCAGTTTCCCTCCTCTGTTCGGTCCGAACAGACTTTCATTCGGTCCGAACAGAGCACTGTTCACAGCCAAAACCTCTCTAAACCTCATTCATTCGGTCAGAACAGCTCTTTGTTCGGTCCGAACAGGCCCCTGAACTTCGTGAAAACCTCGTCTTTTTGAACCGGCACCATGTCTAAGAGAACCACACGTTCTAGCTCTAAGGCAGCCGCTGCTGCATCTTCTTCTCAGGCCCCGCAGCAGCCCGAACAGCCTGGAGTTGACCCAGCTTGGCTCCGGAATCCCGAGGCGGCAAAATATGAGAAAAATGCCAAGTTTGAGATGCCGTGGGATTTCATGTTCCAAAACTACCTCAAGATCAGAAAGCGGACATTTGAGCACACCAGATTCATGGACATCGCGACCCTTGAGAAGTTTGGCGTGGCGGAGCAATTCCTTGAGCTTACAAGCAAGGTTGGTATTACTCCCGCTTTTTGGAATCACCGTGAAAAGGCATATCGGGTCTTGACCCAAGAGTTTCTCTCCTCACTTAGACTCTTGGATATGGATGGGAGGGATTATATTTGGTTCCGATTGAGGAACAACACGCACCGGGCATGGTTGGATGAGTTGGCGGGGGTATACATGTTGGAAAATGGGCTCGTGGAAGAAATTACATGGACTAGGGAGCCAAATGAGGAAGCCAACAAGGAGATTGTTTGGGCCAAGCTTTGCGGTCGGAGTGCCAAGCTACAAGCTAGGCTAATTCACCACCCTCTTCTTCGGATCCTTCTCCGAGGGATCGCGGCCACAATTTTTGCTAGAGGAGAAACAGTGAATGTCACCAATGAGAAAGAGATTGGCATTCTATGGCACATGCTTCAACCCGAGCCCGAGAAGTTGAATTTGATTAAGATAATGGTGAAGCATTGGATTCATCAAAGGGATATGGAGCATGCTACGGGCAATATAACCATGGGCTCATTTGTGACGCTTCTAGCCAAGCGTATGGAGATCCCAATGCCCAAGGAAACTATGTGCACCGGCTACACTCATTATGATGACGAGAGGTTTAGGGCAGCCCGCTTCTTGAAGATTTGCCATCACGGAGCGGAGATTGAACACAAGTACTTGTGGTTACGCGACCATGCAAGCGATTTCTACCTTCCGTATCCACACAAGGTAGATGTTTCTAACCACAACACTTGGCGAATTCCTCTTGATTTGTGACTCCTAGGGGAGCTGTGGCTCCAAGGTTTCCTACACCGACTCCCATGGAAACCGACACGGCGGGACCCTCCGAGAGACATGACTCACCGCCTCGTGCCACCCCTTTCTATGAAACCGACCCACAAGTGCCACAATGGGCCAAGAACCTCATGAATATGGTGGGCGACCTAACAAAACTCACCATGGAGACAAGGGAGGAAGTACGGAAGAGCACGGAAGCACAAGCCGACTATGGGATGCAGTTGAGTCGGTTATCAAGCGAGTTTGAGGAATATGGCGAGAAGCTAGATCAATTTGGCCATAAACTAGACAATGTCTCCAATGTGACCTACGACAACAACTCTTATTTGAGGAATGGATATTGGCCCGGCGAAGACGATGATCCGAACTTGAGCTCCTCAGTCCCGTCGGTGCACAGTCATGCCTCGCCACCACGATCTCCACCGCGCCATGCCATGGCCCATGAGACATTTTCAGACCCAAACTTTTACCCATACTTGGGTAATCAAGTTTATGAGTCACCACAGCCGTTTATGCAGCCACAACACCTCATGCCACAGCAAGGAGCCCAAGGAGCACAAGCACCACCGTTTGAATGGGTGGAATGGCAAGGACCTCAACGCCCCGCTCAGTCGGATCCTAACTTTTACCCATACTTGGGTAATCAAGTCGACTTGCAGCAGCCACAGGACCACCCCGACAGCTTCTTCGACATCTTCCCAAGCTATGACGGTGGATTTCGCCAAGGCTCCTCCTCTCAGGGCCCTCCACCTCCTCCCTACTAACCCGGTACCCTTTCGTTTTCTCCTATTTAAATTTCTCTGTGAATGAATGCTTGGGACAAGCATTATACAAGTTTGGGGAGGCATAGGAGAAAAAGTGGATTTGGGGACGAAATGGGTTGATTTTTGGATAAAATGGACGAATTTTTCGCAATTTATGCTTCTCTGTTCGGTCCGAACAGGTCTCTGTTCGGTCCGAATGCACTGTTTGGATTTCTGAAAAATACACAGTGTCTGTTCGGTCCGAATGGATACCTGTTCGGTCCGAACAGACATTCAAAAACCGGATTTTTCGAGAAATTTGGCTTGGAATTGAATTGATTTGGCCTAAACTCTCTCAATTTGGATTTTAAATGATGAATCTCACACTGCTTGAAACTGTTTTGAGTCAAAGAAAAATTTTCTCAAAGAACCTCAGAATATTTTGATATCTCAACTCAATTTTTGCACCAATGGACAAAATGAAATTATTTTTGCAAAAATAGGACTCAATTTTGGATGCTTAGAATTGTCAAATCAGTTTTAGTCGGCTCTCACAAGTTCTTACCGAGTGAACGGCTTTGTATTTCACAAACTTTTGTTCAAGAACGAATTTATCAACTTGGGAAATTATGAATTGAACTTTGTCTTGTCAAAAAATTTTGTTTAATCACTTGAATCACCAACGAGCAAATTTAATGGGAGAATTAAAAATCAAATAGTTGTGAAAACGAGGATGCACCGAGGCCTTTTCCACCAACTTAGCCACAAATTAGAGGGTATTGGGTTAATCATGAATTGTTAGGAATTACACCTCAAAGAAATCAAGAAATAATTGGACAATTCATGATTAATTCTACTGGACCTGATGTGAAAGCATTAGCAAAGGAGTTGTTGAGTATTATGGCCCAAGTGTACCGTGGCCATAGTCGAGCAACACCAGTCCAACCTCCCTAGCATGTCATGTGCTAGTAGCAAAATTCAAGGCCAATGACACCGCATGATATCCTCTAGGGTGCAAAGCCCCACGACTCGACTTGCACAAACAAATTGGTGAAAAATGAAATTGGTTTCGAAGAAAAGTTCACTATGAAATTTCCGACTTTGATAAAAGACTTTACAAATTTTTGTGAAATATGAAAAAGAATGGGTAATTGAAATTGAGATCGCATTTGAATTGATAAATAGAAGCTAGAGTTCTTGAGTTTGAGAAAAGAATTACATTAGGACCAAGAGTTGCATGAATTGAATTGTAGAACACAAGACTCGGTTTTAGGAATTTTTATTTGACTCATTTGAATTAAGTGTGAGAATATTTTAGGCTTGAGCAATTGATTTTCATGACAAATTTCTTGGTTTGGGAAACGATTTGATTGTTAGTTGTAAGTACAGTCCAAAATTCTAAGCTTAGGGCGTTGCTTGAGGACAAGCAAAGTTTAAGTTTGGGGGGATTTGATATCATCATATTTTATTGGTATTTGGACCGTACTTGGCACTCAAAACACACTCGAACCAACAAATTATTTAATAAATTGCCATGTTTTTCCAGGATTTGGCTCTGCCGTCGTTTCTTATCTTCTCTCTACAGGTTTTGATGATTTCTGATGATCTTGGAGCATGTATGTGGACTTCCGGTGTTTTCCGCGCGCTAGACGACTCATCCCTAGCATTGGAGGCGATTTTCAGCACTCTGTTCGGACCGAACGACATCCTGTTCGGTCCGAATGACACTGTAGCCGGCACCAGACTCTCTCTCTCTTCTGTTCGGTCCGAATGACCATCTGTTCGGTCCGAACAAACCACCGCCATGACTCATATGGAAGGTTTTTCTACATGGCAACTCGTGGTTTTGGCAACTTCTCCTGCCTTGGCGACCAGGCAACCTCCCCAAGCACCAGAAGACTACTATATAAGCTCCTAAACACCTGAAGAAAGGCATCGGGGATTCGATACCCTAATTCCACCTTTCCAAAGGCGTTCTCTCTCTTCTACCTTCGGAGATCATAAACCTTGAAGCGACGGCAGCAAGGTGACCAGTTTGGCGACTATCCAGCAACACCCCACTGCCTTGAAGACCGAAAGACTGAAGCAAAAGGAGTATTTGGTTTATTCTTCTATGTTTCTTTCTCTTGATTTGATGGGCTTGTATCTTTACTGTTATTTTATGTTTATTGTGTGTTTTGCTACTATGTTAGGCTAGTTTTTATGCAGTCTTAGGCTTAGGGAAGTAACTTGATGTTTGGATGATGTTTACTTGACTTGTTATGTTTTGATATGCTTTGAGATTTGTTTATTGTGAATTGCATATGTTGCTTGAGTTAAAACACTTGTTTAAATCTCTAATTACCTTCTAGTTGAACAGCTGCATCTAGTTAGTCTAAGTTAGGATAAACAAGTCACGTTAAATTCGAGTACTTGCGATAAATCGTAGATCCGAAAGGGGAGATTAGTTGACACCAAAAGTGTAACTTTTAGACCAGTCCAAAAGACCTCTTAATAACCTTACGAACTCCAATAAACAAGTTTAACTAGTTGAATTCTATACCAAAAGTTGCGAACCAACCAAGTTAATTAGGTTAGGTTGTGATCGAACTAGTATCTGTCCCAAAAAGCGAAAGCTGAGGTTTAGAACATCTAGGTTTGACCAACAAACCCTGAATTGAGGCATTGACCAACATAACAAGCCGTTTAAACCCACTTTTCCCTTCTGTTCGGACCGAACAGAATCCTGTTCGGACCGAACAGAGCGGTAATTGTAGCTAAAACGCGGAGTTTGTTGCGAAAGTACTTGATTTCGGGTTTTAGCGTCCAAACACAAGTGAAACCTGACTCCTAGGACGTTTTTATTCATTGTTTAGACCCCAAAAAAAATTCTACTTTACTTATTTTTATGCTATTAGTTTTACTTCAAGTCTAAAAACCAACCAAAAACATTTACTTGGTAAATCGTTTAGTTTTCTTTTATATGAATCTTCACAAAAATATTTCTGTCTATCTTTCGAGAAAGGATAAGTCAGGTATTCATTAATCCGTCCCTTGGGTTCGACCCTAAAGCTATATTCTGAACGATTAGTGAGGGTAGCTCTAGGTACAAATTTATTTGGTACTAGGATTTAATTCCTTCATCACTAACTAATCCTAACAAATCCTAGCTCTAACCCCAACTAACCATATCTAGTCCTAGGTAGTCTTAACTAACCCTAGCTCGCCCTAGGTAATTATCTAGTGTTATTTTTAGGGTTAGCTAACTATGTTAACCCTAGCTAAGGCTACATAGGGCTAGCTATCCCTAGGTAACCTTAGTTATGGTTTAGCCCAAACTCTAAGTTTAGTTAGGGCTATCCTAACCAGGTAGGATTACTTATGATTAGCTAACTAATCTGAATTCTAACCTTAAATTAGTTAGGGATAACTAAGGTTAGTAAGGGCTACCTTAACTAGGGTTAGATAGCCTTACTTGCTAATAAGTTAACCCAAGCTAACCTAACCCTATCTAACTCTAGGTAGGGCTAAGTTAGCTCCAAATAACTCTAGCTAACATGCTATAGGGATACCTATGCTAGGGTTAGGGGTTAGAGTAAGTTGGTTAAGGTTAGCTTGTCCAAGGGGTTAGCAACTCTAATTAGTCCTAACTAACCTTAGGGCTACCTAGGGATAGCTAATCTGAGTTAACTAACCATAGTTAGGGTTAGTTAAGGTTAGTTATGGTTAGCTATGCCCTAGGTGGACTCTAACAAGGGTTAACTAACCCTAGCCCTGGTTAGCTATGGTTAGTTAGGGCTACGTAAGGCAAGCTAGGGTTAGCCAGGGTTAGAGTTAGGGTTAGTTAGGTATTCTTTAGTCAGCTAGGGTTAGCTGTAGTTAGCTAAGTAGCCTTAACAAATCCTAATTCTAACGTAAGCTAATCCTAGCTAGTGTTAGTTATGGTTAGTTTTGGTTAGAATTAGGATTAGCCTTACGTAGCCCTAATTAAACCTCGCTATGGTTAGCTGAGGTTAATCCTGATTAGGGTTAACAATATCTAACCCTATGTAACCCTAACTCTTACCCCAACTAACCATATCTAGCCCTAAGGAGTCTTAATTAACCCCAACTAATTCTAACCCTACCTTAGCTAACCTTAACTCTAAGGGTTAGTTAGGGTTGTGCCCTAGGTATCCCTAACTAACCATAACTAACCCTATGGAACATTAGGTTAGTTCGGGTTAGTTTGGACTATTTAGGGCTAGCTAGGTTTAGCTTGAGTTTGAGTTAGAATTAGATAGGGTTACCAAATTCTAATTTGAGTTAGTTAGCAAGAGCTAGTTAAGGTCAATGTTACGGTTACCTAGGATTAGTAAGGACAACCTAAGGATCCCTGGACTTAGCTGTGGGTAGCCCTGGATAGGGTTAGACTTAGAGTTAGATAGGGTTATGTAGGGCTACCTATGGTTAGCTAAGGTTAGTTATGGTTAGTTAAGACTACCTAGAGTTTGCTAGGATTAGTTAGGGCTACTTAAGGCTAGCTAAGGTTAGCTAGGTTTGGTTTGGACTATATAGGGCTTAGGATTTAGGGCTACCTTAGGTCTACCCTAGTAGCATGACCTTCTTGGGTTGACGAGCCCTAACTAACCCTAAGTAGCTAACTAATCTAATCCTAACTCAAGGAAAACCTAACTCTAACTCTAGGATGTCCTAACTAACCATAACTAACCCTAGCTAACCACAGGTAGCCCTACATAACCCAAGCTAACCCTAACACTAACCCTAACCATGGCTACCCATAGCTAAGCCTAGGGATCCCAAGGTGGCCCTTACTAATCCTAGGTAACCATAACACATACCCTAACAAACCCTAACTTGCCCTTGGTAGCCAAAACTAACCATAGCTAATCCTAACTAACTTAGGAATTATTAGCACTTACTCTAGTGTACCTTGAGTTAGTTAGGGCTAGAGTTAAGGTTACCTCACTCTAACCTTGCATTCTTGTTGTTAGGGCTACCTCGGGAAAGTTAGAGTTAGCGTGACCTATGGAGTTTGGGTTAGTTAGGGCTAGCTAGGGTTAGCTAGGGTTAGAGTTAGGGACAACTAGAGTTAGTTAGGGCTACCTAGGGTTAGGTTAGGGTTCGGGTTACTTAGGAAGACCTAACTAACCCTAGCCAACCCTAACTCTAACCCTAGCTTGCCTTACGTAGACCTAACTAACCCTTACTCGGGATTAGTTAGGTTAGTTATGGTTAGTTAGGGCTACCTAAGGCTAGCTAAGGTTAGAGTTAAGCTTAGTTGGGGTTAGTTAGAGTTAGTTAGCACTAGGTAACCTAAGCTATCCCTTGGTAGCCCTATCTAACCCAAGTTGACATCCCTAACTCTAACCATATCTAACCTTAGCAACAAACCCCAACTAACCCTAATTCTAACTCCAGCTAACACTAATTAGTTACCCTAACCTTAACCAACCCAAACTAGCCCTAGCTATCCCTAGGTTGCACTTACTAACCCTAGCTATCCCTAACTATCCCTAGGTAGCTCTTACTAACCCTAGCTATCGCTAGCTAACCTAAGCTAACACTAAACAGTCCTAAGAAATCCTTGTTAACCCTAACTTTAACCCTAGCTAACTGTTGGTTAGAGTTAAGGTTAGCTGGGGTTAGTTAAGACTACCTTGAGATATATATGGTTATCCCTAAGTAATTCTAAAAAATCGTAACTCTAACCCCAATTAATCATATCTAACCCTAAGTAGTCTTAAATAATCATAACTACCCCTAGGTTTCCCTAACCCACCCTAGGTAACCCTAACTCTAATCATAGGTAACTCAAGCTATCCCTAGGTAGCCCTATCAATCCCTAGTTGTCCCTAACTCTAACCATATCTAACCCTAGCAAGCCCTAGGTAGTACTAACTAACCCTAACTAACCTTAATTCCAACCCAAGCTAACTGGGGATAGCTAGGGTCAGCTATGGTTAGTTAGGGCTAAAGTTAGGGTTAACAAGGATTTGTTAGGGCTAGCTAACTCTAACTAATCCTAAGTAGATAGCTATGGTTAGAACTAGTGTTAAGTTAGGACTACTTAGAGTTAGGGTTAGCCCTAGGTAGCTCTTACTAATTACTTAGGGATACCTAACCCTAGCTACCGTTAGTTAACAAGGTAGTGCTACCTAAAGTTAGGGCCAAGTTAGCTCTAAGTAGTCCTAAAAATCCTAGCAATGGGTAACCCTAACTAGTTGGGGTTAGTTAGTACTACCTACGGCTATCTAGAGTTATCAAGGGTTAGAGTTAGGGATAACTAGAATTAATAAGAGCTACCTAGGGATTAGCAAACTAGGGATAGCTAGGGTTAGTCCTAACTAGGGCTACCATAACTAACCCTAGTTAGCCCTACATAACCTTAACTCTACTTAGAGTTAGATTGGATTGTAAGAGATATCTTCCTAAGTTAGGTTAGTATACGATTAGGCTAACTAGGGTAACTTAACTAATTAGCCGTAATTAACCATAGCTAACTAGGTAGCAAAACTATTTAGAGATAACTAACCCTAAGTAGAGTACCTAGCATAGGGTTTAGCAAACAGATTCTAACTAAGGTAGCTAACCCCTAAGTTAGGTAATTAACTTAAGGTCCTAACCTACCTAGCGCTAAGGTTAGCAAGGGTTTAGCTAGTTAGCCCTAACTTAGGGTTTGTTAGGATTAGTTAGGGCTAAGGTTACCTTAGGTAGCCCTAACTAACCAACCGTAGGGCAAGCCCTAACTAATCAACTAAGTAGTCCTAAGGATATCCCTCGGTAAAGTTTAGGTATAGGGGCTACCTAGTTAACCCTACCATTGTAAATATTAAGCTAGGGTTGAAATTGAGGTTAATAAGGGCTAAGTTAGACTGCAATTTCAACCCTAGGTAGTCCAAACTTAGAGAGTTAGCTAAACCCTATCATAGCTAGTTATAGCTAATTCTAGCAAGGGTTAAGTTATCTAACCCTACCTAGGGCTATGCGAACCAATTAGCTAACCCTAGGGATACGCAAAGCTAGGGGTTGGTAGAGTAACTTCGCTTAGGTAGCTCTAACTAACCCTACGTAATCATAACTCTAACCCCAGTTATGCATAGCTAGGGTTAGTAACCAAACAAGGGTTAGTTAGGGTAACCCAATTAGGACTAACCATAGAGTAAGGTTGGTTTAGGTAATCTTAACCATAACTAACCCTAATTACAACCCTAGCTAACCCTAACTCCAACCCTCGTCCGCCCTAAGTAGTCCAAACTAACCCTAAATCTGACCTAAACTAACCCTAACTCTAACCCAAACCAACCCTAGCCAGCCAAAGATAATCCTAACTCTAGCCCTATCCAACCCTAGCTAGCCATTGGTTAGCCCTAATTAACCCGGATAACTAATCCTAATTAGGGTTAGTTAGGTCTACCTAGGGCCAGTTATAACTAATCTGAGCTAGGATAAAACAATTACTAACCCTAAAGATATGGTTAGTTAATTACTTGGCTACCTAACTCTAACTATAAGTCCATTCAGCCCTAGGTAGGTCACCAGCTAACCTTAATGGATTAGGGTTAATCCCTAGAGTAACTAAATTATAGGGTTAGTCCGAGGATAACCCAAGGTTAGGATAGCTGGAGTAACCTAATTATGGGTTAGTTAAGCTATGTTAGTTTTAGTTAAGGTTAGGGTTAGTTAATTTTAACCCTCACTAGGTAATAACTCTAACCCAGAACTTATGGCCTACGGCTAGCTAACCTAATTAGGCTAGGGTTAGTTAGGGTCTTCCTAGCTAATCCTAACTTAGACCTAATTAACTAGGTTTACTAATCCTAACAAACCCTAGCTAACCCTAAGTCGCTAACTAATCTAGCTAACTAGAGTTAGTTAACTAGCTATGTTTAGAGTTAGGGTTGTTAATGGATAGTTAGGATTACCTAGGATTACCTATGTAGGACTAGGTAGGTTTGTTAAAATCGATCCCGACCCTAGGTAGCCCTAACTAACCCTTGCTAACTCGAGAGTACCTTGAGCAATTTTGGGTTAAATAGCTACCATATCCTAGCCTAACAATTCCTAATTAGCCCAAGATAACCCTAGCTAGCCCAAGGTAACCCTAGGATTAGTTATTTAACCTAAGAGTTAGCTACGGTTAACTAGCCAAAGTTAGGATTAACCCTAAGGCTAGCTAGGCTCTAGGTAATTCAAGGGTTACCTAAATAGCTTAACATAATAGCCATGACTACCACTAATCAAT
This sequence comes from Rhynchospora breviuscula, assembly GCA_027562975.1. Taxonomy (NCBI): domain Eukaryota; kingdom Viridiplantae; phylum Streptophyta; class Magnoliopsida; order Poales; family Cyperaceae; genus Rhynchospora; species Rhynchospora breviuscula. Next base: position 69,565,922 of record CM050400.1, on the reverse strand, counting down.
TGTAACCATAACCTTAGTTAGGGCTACTTAGGTAGCTCAATTTTTGCTTGGGTTGGTAACTATCCCCAGCTAACCCTAACTCTGACCATAGCTAACCCTAGAGTAACCTAACCATATCTAACCATATAGGTAGGGTTAGACTTACTCTAGGTAACCCTAACTCTAACCATAACTAAACCTAACTCCAACCCTACCTAACCTAACTAACTCATGGAGAACTAACACTAAGGTTATTGCTAGGGTTAGCTATGGTTTAGCTTGACCAGTTAACTACCCCAAGTTAGCTAGGTTAATTAATAGCTAACTAACCCTAACTCTAACCCTAGCTAACCCTAATTAGGGTTGGGGTTAAGCTAAACTTAGAGTAAACATAGGGTTGGGGTCAAGCTAACCCTAATTAATCCTAGTTAGGACTACCTAGGGTTAGTTAGGGTTAGTTAGTAGGGTTATTTAGGATTAGCTATGTTGAGAATTAAACATAGGTAACCCTAAGTTAGGGTTAGCTAGGTTAGTTCAATATAACCCTAATTGGTAACCCTAAATAATACATTATTTCTTTCTAATCCTAGCAAATCCTAACTCTAGCCTTAACTACCCTAGAGTTAGGGTTAGTTATTGCTTGGGCTACCAAAGCTTATACCTAAGTAAGTAGACTAGGGATAACTGGGGTTACCTAGGGATAGTTAATACTAGCTTGAGTATGATTAGTTAAACTAGAGTTAGAGTTAGCCTAGCGATTAAGGTTAGCTATAGTTACTTGGGATAGAGGTTAGTTAACTAATCCTAACGCTAACCCTAGCAAGGATTAACCTAGCTATCCCTAACTATGGCTAGGATTTAGTTATTACCTTGTTAGACCATAACTAACCCTAGTTACCCCTAGGTTAGCTTTAGTTGGGCTAACTAGTGTAGTTAGGACTACCTAGGGCTAACGACGACTACCTAGGGTAACCATATCTAACCCTAACTAAGATATGTCATAATACTACCTAGGGTTGTTGGAAGTAGCACTAGGGGTGAACCATATATATATGTAAGGTTAGAGTTAGGTTTACTAGGTTAAAATTAGGTTTGCAAGGGTTAGTTATGGTTAGGATTACCTAAGGCTACCTAACTAACCTTGGGGTTAATAGCTATAGTTAGAGTTAGGATTAATAGCTATCGTCAGAATGACAATAATATCTCTAAAGAGTCCATAATCTTGATAATTAACAAGGAACATTAATTATCATATAAGATTAGTATGCTAGTTAATTGATGATTAAGTTCTACAAATCATAGGTAAGGAGTTACCGACCTAATTGCATATGTATATGTTACTGGAACATAGTACAGTACATGACCCAATAAAATAAATATATGGATGGTGTTATGTGTCATTATATATTTCATACGTGTTTGATTCCGAGTTTGAGATGGTTCAGTTTTTCCACATGAGGATAGGTTCTATAAATATCGTCTAACGTTGATTCCTGATAAGGGCTGCTATACGGACTTTATTTATATTCTCTTGAATTGTGCGGGGAAAAACTGTTAATCAAGACAACCGTATGTCCCTCATTAGTTCACCTAGTGAGTGATGATATCTACTAGGCCCATTGATGGAGTTGGATCGTATGCGCGCAACTAGGCGATCAACTCTAGATCAAGAAATGTATAATCTGCAAGAATGACACATTCCTATCTTAGATTATACAAGGATATCATGTGACATAGGAATCAAAACAATAAGATACTTTTTCTTATGCAGGATTGAAGTACTGTATTGGTACAGTATTTATTTATGCGAATTTAGAATTATAATGTGTTGCTAGATACCGCTTATGATTAATGGAAATAAATGGTGATTTATTTTCCATGGCCAACATAACATAAATCCTCAAAGGGTCACACAAATAGGACTTTAACCATACGTGCATTATTTGTTTATTTGCAATAGCGAGTACTGCGAAAATATGATAAGTTGATTAATTAATTATATATCGTTGCGAACCGTTATAATTAATTAACTCAAGAGGATCATATAGAAACAATATAATGCATATGCTAATTCTAAATTAATTATTAATATGTTAATAATTAAGTTCGTTCAAACGTATATTTATTATACTGAGCTAATCGGTCTTTTGTTTAATCAGTTAATTAAAAGTCCGATTTGAGATGGATTAATAGAGTAAATTAATGGGCCATTATATTATGTGGGTTAGCCCACATGGGCCCTGAAATTTTCGAATTTTGAGGGGCAAATCTGTCCAGATAAAATTGGAAGAGAGATAGGCTTCATATATAGCAACGTCGTTTATGGAAACACCAAGGCTTGACCTAATTCTCTCTCTCCCTCTCTCTCTGGCCGACGGCTCAAGCAAGAGAACAAAATTTGATCTCCTCTTGCATGCGCCTCCATCTCCCTCTCTAGCTCATGTGTTAAGCGATTTTCCTTCCAGTTAAACAGTTAACCGCGCAAAGGAGTTAAACAAGGAATTAGCTATCGTCTCGGACAAGCTAGCACTTGTCTTGAGACTTTGGTTAATCTTCTAGGTGGACTCGAGGCAACCAGAGGTAGCCGTGAGGGTGACGAGCACGCCACCGGCTCCAAGAGATTGGATTCGAGCCATCCGAATACGATTTCGGAAGAGGTAACCTCCTACGCTTCTCTTTTTGCGATGTTAATAACTTGAAAAACTAGATCTGTTTTCATACGTATTAATTGCTTGTTAAATGTTAATAAAAAATTAAAATTGCACATGGACTTGAGTTCCTAACAGGATTAGTTGAGTATTAGGTTTACCGGTTCACAAAATCTAGGTCGGTCAATTGAGATGTTTTTTTTTTGTCTTAGAACAATGGTAAAATGAGATAAACAAACAATGAAACTAAAACAAAACTAAAGTAAGTAACAATTTGGTTGTTTTCTGGTGATTTCTAATAATAAAGCATTCTAGGGGTTCTGTTGTTACCTTGGTTAGGCTTCGGGCTGCCAACACGTGTGCTGTCGCACGAAATGCTGACCCGTGCTGCACTAGTCTGGCCCTGTGCGACCCGCACGGGATTCCATGTGACCCGCACAGGTAGTACTTGGTGCGATACGACCCTTAGTTGATGGTGCAATGCATGGTAATTAAGTTCCTAACTGGTATGGGACAGATCTAGCCGGACTTGGACTCCCTAGACCTCAACTGTCGTATGTTGGTCATGGTATCGTGACCAGAACCTAGTCTAAAGCCCCCATTACTCTAGTTAACCCTCACTTTCGCTTGTTGGCTTAACTATCCTAAGTCCACAAGTTGGTTTACTAAGGTATCTAACCGACTTTCACCTAATTAGAAATCTTCTCCTTTTGGGATACCAATTGGTCACCTTTCGACTCCTAACCTACCTCAAGTCGCTTACTCAATTCAATCAATTAGTCTACACCTTTAACCAAGAATAAGTGTGGCCATTCACCTAGTAGGAGGTTCAACACAACTCAACAAACACAAAGCAAGCATAAACAATAAACAACCAACAAGTGATAAACCATAGAAACTTAATCATTCATCCATTACATCAATCCTAACCTTGGTTCAAACATGACCCTAGAACAAACTAATCTAGCCTACCATAATAGAAACACAATAAAAATGCAAGAAAGGGAAAGATACAATCTCCATAACCAAAGAGAAGAAATGAGGAAGGCAAACGCCCCTAATCAAGCCTCTTCCTTGCCTCTAGACCGGAGATATGGCTGCTTGGGTCGATCGGTGGTGGAATGGTGGTTGGAACGTGGCTCGCAAGACGGCAGGATTCCTTGTGCGGGTCGCACAGAGTGGCTGTGCGGGGTGCACGGGAGAGATGAAGAGGTAGATTGGGTAAGTTTTCATTGCGGCACCGCCTTGGATGGGAGAGAAGATAGGATGCCCTAATTTCGACGCTTCAGGGGCTTTAAATAGCAGCGAAACTAGGGTTTAAAGTCACGTGCAGGGCGCATGGAATGCGGGTGCGGGTCGTATGGGCCAGGAATGAGTCGTATGGCCCATGTCTCTTGTCTGGCGTGCTGGCTGGACCCTGTGCACCTCGCACAGGATTTGGTGCGGGCCGCACGGGAGCATTTCTTCATGTTTTGTGGGCCAAACTTCACCAAATTTCCTCCAAGTTCCTACAAAATGAATATAGACCCAAGAAGTACCAAATTCCTACAGAAATAAACTAAAACACGCATAAAACAAAGGTATTGAGTTGTGATTGAGGGGAAAGTCCGGTCAAAACATATATATAAATGTGTGATATCAGTTAGCATGGTTAGTTAGGCAAGATATAACAAAGTAATCTTAACTACTTTAGGTTAACTTGGTAGCTAGGGTTAGCTCTACGGTTAACCCAAATTATCCTTAGGGTCAGGTTAGAGTTAGGACTATCTTGGATTAGCTAGGGTTAGCTAGGATTAGGGTTAGCTAGGGCTACATATGGAAAGCATATCTAGGGCAACCTTATTAGTTAGGGTTAGCTTGGGTAACTAGAGTACCAAACTCTAACTCTAGGTAGTTACCTTAGCTAGGGATAGCTATGGTAGTTACGGTTAGATAGGCCTACCTAGGGCTAGTAAAGACTATTAGTTAGGATTAGAGTTAGGGCTCTTAGTTTAGGGCTAAGTTATATTAGGTAAGATTATTCCTCGCCCTAATTTTAATCCTAGGCAATATGATTTTAACTAACCCTAACTAACCCTAGCTAATCCTAACTAATAGGGTTATGTTAGGTAAACCTAGGATTAATCTATCTTACTAACCCTAGCTATTCCTAACTACCTACCTAACTAATCATAGTAGCGGGAATAGAGTTGGGATAGCTAGGGTTAGCTGAGGTTAACTAGGGTTAGCTATGGTTAACCATATCTAGAGTTAGCTATGGTAAATTCTGAGTTAACCTTAGGTTTATAGATAATCGTAGTAACTCTAGCCTAAGTATGGTTAACTCTAGGATTATGACTACTAACCCTAGGGTTATGACCCTAGCTAGCCTAACCCTAGAGCTACTCAATTTTGTTGAGTTAGCCCTAAGGTTAGCTAAGGTTAAAGTTAAGGTTAGCTAGGGTTAACTTGCATAAACCCTAGCTAATTTGCTATGATAGATTTAGCTAAATCCTACAAGAGTTTAACTAGACCATGCTAGGGTTAACTAGCCTAATTAAGATTAATCATATCATAGTTTGACTTACCTAAGGTTACTATTGAGCTAATAATCTAAGGTTACTTTTAACAAGGGTTTGTTAGGGCTAATCCTAGCTACGGTTAGTTAGAGTTTGTTAGCTCTAACTAACCATAGCTAGAATTAGTTAGGGCTACCTAAGGCTAGGATTTGCTAGGATTAGTTTGGGCTACTTAAGGCTAGCTAAGGTTAGCTAGGTTTGGTTTAGACTATATTGGGTTAGGATTTAGGGCTACCTTTGGTCTACCGTAGTAGCATGACCAGCTTGGGTTGACGAGCCCTAACTAACCCTAAGTAGCTAAATGATCTAATCCTAACTCAAGGTAAACCTAACTCTAACTCTAGGATGTCCTAACTAACCATAACTAACCCTAGCTAAAAAGAAAACTAAACGATGCACTAGGTAAATATTTTTGGTTGGTTTTTAGACTCGAAATAAGATAAAATAAACTAAATAGTAATTAAAATAAGTAAAGCAGTGTTTTGGGGTTTAAACAGAGAATAAAAATGTCCTAGAAGTCAGGTTTCTCTTGTGTTTGGACGCTAAAACTCGAAACTAAGCACTTTCACACTAAATTTTGCGTTTTAGCTACAGTTGCCACCTGTTAGAGTTATGTCCTAGAAGCCAATCATTATATGGCTACTTCTATGGTTTATGTTATTGATGATATTTGATCATTTATTCCTTGATTTATTTATTGACAGATCATTCAGGTTGAGGATCTGAATTGTCGATCTCTGTGTTTCATTTATAATAAATGACAATAATAAATCTAAAAGGTCCGTAATCTTGATAATTAACAAGGAATATTAATTATCGGATAAGATTAGTTGCCAACTTAATTGCATATGTGTATGTTGTGGAACATAGTACAGGACACGACCCAATGAAATAAATATATGGATTGTGTTATGTGTCATTATTTATTTCATTTGAGTTTGATTCTAAGTTTGAGGTGGTTCAACTTTTCCACATGAGGATAGGCTTAATAAATATCGTCTACCGTTGATTCCTGATAAGGGCTGCTATACGGACTTTATTTATGTTCTCTTGAATTGTGCGGGGAAAAGTTGTTCATCAAGAAAACCGTATGTCCCTCATTAATTTATTTAGTGAGCGATGATATCTGTTTGGGCCCCTTGATGGAGATGGATTGTTTGCTAGCAACTGATACAGTCATCTCTAGATCAAGAAACGTATAATCTGCAAGAATGACACATTCCTATCTTGGATTATACGATGATATCATGTGACATAAGAATTAGACAAGGAAATACTATTATTTCTTATGCAGGATTAAAATATTGTAGTAGTACACTATCTATGCGAATTGGGAATCATAACGTGTTGCTAGATACCGCTTATGATTATTAGAATTAAATAGCGATTTAATTCCAAGGCCAACATAGCATAAATCCTCAAAGGGTCACACAAATAGAGTTATAATCACACGGTGCATTATTTATTTATTCGCAATAATGTGTATTGCAGAAATATGATAAGTTGATTAATTAATTATATACCGTTGCGAACCGTTATAATTAATTAAGTCAAATAGATCATATAGAAATAATTTAATGCATTATCTAAACCCTATATAATTATTAATTTGTTAATAATTATTTTTGTTTCAACACATTTAATATAATATGGTTATATTAATTAATTGGGCCGCCGTTTAATCGCAAATGAATAGCCCAATTAAAGAGCAATTAAAAGGGGCTTTAAATAATGTAATTATGGACCCAAGACATAAGGTGATGTGGCCCATATAGGCCCATGTGTAGGCCAGCCTAGGGTAGGTGGTAGGTGTGTGGCAATTGTGTAAATAGATAGAACTTTGGTCTAGGGTTGGAGCATTATAAAAGGGACCCCTTGGAGGCTCAAACCCTAACCTTTCTCTCTCCTCTATTCCTAGCCGCCACAACTCCTCTCTCTCCCTCTCTTGGCCGGCCACCACCATCTCTTTCTCCCTTATTTGCTCATGTGTTGAGCCATCCACTTCCAATATTAATTATAGAATTAATCGCGCAAGGAAGGAAGGGTTTAGCCTTGACCTCTAATCGCTAGCACGATTTCGAGGTCGTGATTAAACTCTTGGTGGACTAGAGGCCGACCTAGGAGAAGAAGGAAGTGCGGAGCGAGCACGCCATCGATTTCAAGCCGTTGGATTCGAGCCTTCTTGTTACAAAACAAGAAGAGGTACCTTCCTATTCTCAATCTCTTATGTGTGAATGCTTGGACTAGATCCATCGAGGTCTAAGTCGTTTGGATTGTTAATTAAATAGTTAATTAGCACAAAAATTTGAAAATTAGACTTCCTAACACCTCCCTGTTCGGTCCGTACAGGAGTCTGTTCGGTCCGAACAGAAGGTAAAGGTGGGCTTAATTGGTCCGTTATGCTAACTAATGCTTTAAGTTAGGGTTTATTGGTCAAACCTAGATATTCTAAACCTCAGCTTTCGCTTGTTGGGACAGATTCTGGTTTAATCACAACCTAACCTAATTAACTTGATTGGTTCGCAACTTTTGGTATAGAATTCAATCAATTAAACTTGTTTATTGGAGTTCGTAAGGATATTTAGAGGTCTTTTGGACTGGTCTAAAAGTTACACTTTTGGTGTCAACTAATCTATCCTTTCGGATCTACAATTTATCCCAAGTACTTGAATTAAACGTGACTTGTTTATCCTAACTTAGACTAACTAGATGCAGCTGTTCAACAAGAAGGTAATTAGAGATTTAAACAAGTATTTTAACTCAAGTAACAGATATAATTCGCAATAAACAAATCTCAAAGCATAGTATAACATAACAAGTCAAATAAACGTCATCCAAACATCAAGTTCCTTCCATAATCCTAAGACAACATAAAAACTAGCCTAACATAGTAGCAAGACACGCAATAAACATAAAATAACAGTAAAGATACAAACCCATCGAATCAAGAGAAAGAAACATAAAAGAATAAACCAAATACTCATTTTTGCTTCCGTCTTTCGGTCTTCAAGGCAGTGGGGTGATATCTCTTATTTATATATGTATTTTGACCGTACTTAGCACCCAAATACTATCCAAACCAATGATACTCAATGTGCTTTTGTGCTTTATTTTGCAAGATTGGGTGCTGCCGTGGAATTTGACTTGTTTTGTAGGAACGTGGTGGATTTGACACAATAATTGCATAAAAGGGAGAATTTTTGGGAAGAAAATAACTAAATGGAATCTATAACACTGTAGAGCTCATCCTAAACTTTCCAACGATATTTGAATCACCTCAATCGGAGTCCGGATGAAGAAATTATGATCAAAATACTATCGGTGCACAATATTGGAAAACCATTTCGGTCCGAAATCCCCTATTTCAGTCCGAAATCGCGTGAAAAAATCGGTTTTGGCAAGTTTTGAAGATGAAAACTTTATTTTATGGCATGAACTCATGAACCCTTGCCCTAACCTACCTCCCAAGCCTCCTCCCTGGCCATATATGCACGAAAATACAGAGAGGAAAGTATCTGACCTTCCATAGCATATTTTTCCACCTTTTCCACCACCGTTCTCACGCCGAAAGGCGTGAGATTCCACCTCTCGCAGCGGAGCACGACCATGGTAGCAAATTTGGGGCGATTCTGGATGCGACAGCGGTAGAACCGATCCAACCACGGCTCTAGGCGATCGATATCTCGAGTTAGAAGCGATATTTGGTTTATTCCTTCCTTTTCTCTTGATATTTTGATCATATGGAGTTTGTATCTTATTTTACTTGCATGTTAGGATAGATTAATTATGTCTTAGGGCTAAGTAGTAGTTTAGTTTAGTATTTGTGATGACTTGATGGATTGATTGCTATGTTATGTGATTTATCGTGTTGAGAACTATTGATATGCTTAGTTATATTATTTGTTTGCTTGATGTTTACCTATTGATGAATCGCGACGTCTTTAGGGCATTAAACTAAACTAAACATATGATTGATTAAGTATTTGAGGTAAGCCAAACACTCGAAAAAGGAGGTTAGTTCACAACCGAAAGGTGTAGCTTTTACTGATCCGACAGGACTTTAAATACCTCTGGAAATCCAACATGATAATCTTAAGTGACTAAAATCCGACACGAAAAACCGAGTTCCAAACTAATTCCAAAACCAAAATTGCGACAGCTGAGGCTAGGATTTAGGTCTGGTCGACAAGTAACCTTCACAAAAGGTGGTATTAAATTATCAAGTCAGAACAGAGAGTTTGGAGCATATTTTGGAGCGACTTATATAGATTTCGGTCCGAAATCTATACATTTCGATCCGAAATCCTTGCTGCCCGTGTGAAAACATGTGTACTAAGAGTTTCAAAGCTAAACTAAATGAACCCTAAACCCTAGGACATCTCTTGCATTTATTTAGAGTCCAGAAATTACCAAAAATAATTTAGTTACTTACATCATCCAAAATCCCATAAAAATTGTCTTGTCTAGCTTTCGTGAGAAAGTAAAGTCTAGTAATCAATTGTACCGTCCCTTGGGTTCGACCCTTAGCTTTACCAGAACGACTAGTGAGGTAAAACAAGGTATATAAATTTATTTGATACCTAGGTTTTCAAGCCTTCATCATGGGGTATTGCTGGATGGTCGCCAAACTGATCACCTTGTTGCCGTCGCTTCAAGGTTGATGATCTCCAAAGAGAGTAAAAGCATTTGGAAAGGTGGAATTAGGTATGGAGAATCAAAGATGCCTTTCCTCAGGCGTGTAGAGGTATATATGGACGTCCCAGGTGGCAAGAATGGAAGGCTAGGGCACCAGGGCGCAAGAAAATGCCATAAAGATCAACTTCCATGTAAAGAACATTGCCATATGTGACATCGCGGCAATCTGTTCGGACCAAACAGGATCTGTTTGGACCGAATGGATGAGAGGTGCGCTGGTCTGGCGGCTACAGTGTGTTCGGACCGAACAGATAGTCATTCGGTCCGAATGGGGTGCTTAGATAGGCCTCCACTGCTAGGAATGAGTCGTCTAGCGTGCGCAAAACGTCGGGAATCCATCTATACGCTCCAAAATTATCAAAAATCATCAAAACCTGTACAGAGAAGAGAAGAAACGACGGCATAGCCAAATCCTGGAAAAATATGGCAATTTATTAAATAATTTGTTGGCTCGAGTGTATTTTGAGTGCCAAGTACGGTCCAAATACCAATGAAATACAATGATATCAAATCGCCCCAAACTTAAATTTTGCTTGTCCTCAAGCAACGCCCTAAGCTTAGAATTTCGGACTGTACTCACAACTAAAATCAAGTTGTTTCCCAAACTAATAAAATTTGTCATGAATAATCAATTGCTTAAGCCTAAAACTTTCTCACACTTAAATCAAATGACTCAAATAGAAATTCCTAAAACCAAGACTTGTGTTCTACAATTCAATCCATGCAACTCTTGGTCCTAATGAAATTATTTTCCTCAAACTCAAGAACTCTAGCTTCTATTTGTCAATTCAATTACGATCTCAATTTCAATTACCCGTTCTTTTTCATATTTCACAAAAATTTGTAAAGTCCTTTATCAAAATCGAAAATTTTATAATGAACTCCTCTTAAAACCAATTTCAATTTTTCACCAATTTTTCTTTGTGTAAGTCAAGTCGTGGGGCTTTGTACCCTAGAGGATTTTTGTGCGAGTCATTGACCTTGTAGAAGCTACTGGCACATGTCGTACCAGGGAGGTCGGTCCGATTTTTACGCATTTTTTTTTCGCTACAGACCACTTCGGACTCAACCATTTTGCTAAGTACCTTAAGCATTCAATTTTGTGGTTGAGTTGGTGGAAAAAGGCCTCGACGTGTCCTCATTTTCACAACTATTTGATTTTATTGTCCCTTTAAATTTGTTTTTTCTTTTTGCTCGTTGGTGATTCAAGCGATTAAAACAGATGAAGTTCATTTCATAATTTCCCAAGTTGATAAATTTCTTTTTGAACAAAAGTTTGTCAAATATAAATTCGTTCACTCGGTAAAAATTTGTGAGAACCGACTAAAACTGATTTAACAATTCTAAGCATCAAAAAATCGAGTCCTATTTTTGCAAAAATAATTTCATTTTGTCTATTAGTGCAAAAATCAAATCGAGATATCAAAACATTCTAGGGTCCTTTGAGAAAATTCTTCTTTGACTCAAAACAGGTTCAGGTAGTGTGAGATTTATCATTTAAAATCCAAATCGAGAGAGTTTAGGCCAAATTAATTCAAATCCAAGTCAAAACAGTTGAAAAATTCAGTTTTTGAATGTCTATTCGGACCGAACAAAGACTGTGCATTTTTTCAGAAGTCCAGAACAGTTCATTCGGTCCGAACAGGGACTTGTTCAGACCGAACAGGGACTTGTTCGGACCGAACAGAGAAGCCAAAAATGCGAAAATTTTACCCATTTCATCCAGAAATCAACCTATTTCGTCCCAGAACACCCTTTTTCTCCTATGCCCCCCGAAACTTATATAATGCTTGTCCCAAGCATGCATTCACAAAGAAATTTAAATAGGAGAAAAAGAAAAGTTACCGTTTTAGTAGGGAGGAGGTGGAGGTCCCCGAGAAGAGGAGCCTTGGAGGAATCCACCGTCATAGCCCGGGAAGATATCGAAGAAGTTATCGGGGTGGTCCTGTGGCTGCTGCACCTCGACTTGGTTACCCAAGTATGGGTAGAGGTTAGGATCCGATCGAGCGGGGCGTTGAGGGTCTTTCCATTGCACCCATTCAAATTGCGTTTATGCTCCTTGTGATCCTTGTGGTGGCACGGGCTGCTGCAACTGCATTGGCGGCTGTGGAGACATTGTCGAGTTTATTTCCAAATCGATCGAGCTTCTCGCCATATTCCTTAAACTCGCTCGATAGCCGGCTCAATTGCATCCCATAGTCGGCTTGTGCCTCCGTGCTCTTTCTTACTTCATCCCTTGTCTCCATGGTAAGTTTTGTAAGATCACCCACCATATTCATGAGGTTTAAAGCCCACTGTGGCACTTGTAGGTCACTTGCATAGGAAGAAGAAGCATGGAGACAAGAAGCATGTTAGCTGATATCATCATATTTCATTGGTATTTGGACCGTACTTAGCACTCAAAACACACTCGAACCAACAAATTATTTAATAAATTACCATATTTTTCCAGGATTTGGCTATGCCGTCGTTTCTTCTCTTCTTTGTACAGGTTTTGATGATTTTTGATGATTTTGGAGCATATAGATGGATTCCCGACGTTTCGCACATGCTAGACGACTCAGTCCTAGCAGTGGAGGCCTATCTCAGCACCCCATTCGGACCGAATGACTATCTGTTCGGTCCGAACACACTGTAGCTGCCAGACCAGCGCACCTCTCGTCCGTTCGGTCCGAACAAATTGCCACGATGTCACATACGGCAATGTTCTTTACATGGAAGTTGATCTTTATGGCATTTTTTTGCGCCCTGGTGCCCTAGCCTTCCATTCTTGCGACCTGGGACATCTATATATACCTCTACACGCCTGAGGAAAGGCATCTTTGATTCTCCGTACCTAATTCCACCTTTCCAAAGACGTTTACTCTCTTTGGAGATCATCAACCTTGAAGCGACGGCAGCAAGGTGATCAGTTTGGCGACCATCCAGCAATACCCCACTGCCTTGAAGACCGAAAGACGGAAGGAAAAAGAAGTATTTTGTTTATTCTTTTATGTTTTTTTCTCTTGATTCGATGGGCTTTGTATCTTTACTGTTATTTTATGTTTATTGCGTGTCTTGCTACTATGTTAAGCTAGTTTTTATGTTGTCTTAGGATTAGGGAAGGAACTTGATGTTTGGATGACGTTTATTTGACTTGTTATGTTATACTATGCTTTGAGATTTGTTTATTGCGAATTATATCTGTTACTTGAGTTAAAATACTTGTTTAAATCTCTAATTACCTTCTTGTTGAACAGCTGCATCTAGTTAGTCTAAGTTAGGATAAACAAGTCAAGTTTAATTCAAGTACTTGGGATAAATTGTAGATCCGAAAGGATAGATTAGTTGACACCAAAAGTGTAACTTTTAGACCAGTCCAAGAGACCTCTAAATATCCTTACGAACTCCAATAAACAAGTTTAATTGATTGAATTCTATACCAAAAGTTGCGAACCAATCAAGTTAATTAGGTTAGGTTGTGATTAAACCAGAATCTGTCCCAACAAGCGAAAGCTGAGGTTTAGAATATCTAGGTTTGACCAATAAACCCTAACTTAAAGCATTAGTTAGCATAACGGACCAATTAAGCCCACCTTTGCCTTCTGTTCGGACCGAACAGGGTGGCAACTGTAGCTAAAACGCGAAATTTAGTGCGAAAGTGCTTAGTTTCGAGTTTTAGCGTCCAAACACAAGCGAAATCTGACTCCTAGGACATTTTTATTCTCTGTTTAAACCCCAAAACACTGCTTTACTTATTTTAATTACTATTTAGTTTATTTTATCTTATTTCGAGTCTAAAAACCAACCAAAAATATTTACCTAGTGCATCGTTTAGTTTTCTTTTATTTAAATCTTCATAAAAATATTTCTATCTAGATTTTAAGAAAGGATAAGTCCAGTATTCATAAATCCGTCCGTTGGGTTCGACTCTAAAGCTATATTCCGAACGATTAGTGAGATTAGCTCTAGATTTACAAATTTATTTGATTCCTATGTTCTAAGCCTTCATCAATACATTAATTTAAACCCATAAATAATTGCATGATACTGTACTATGTGAATCCATTAAAATGTATAGTCGTACTCTTATAAAGTTATTTTTTGTTGTAGTTAATTTCGTTAAAATATTGAAAGGAATCAAATGGAAACATAAATAATTATTAAAATCAATTGAGCTATATTTTTCCATTTCCAGCGAAGCACTGTACAGACTGTCTACAGACCAAACGGCTGTAGATAGTTTTAGGAAAACCTAATCAAATAATCTACAACTGGTTTTACTTAAAAACAGTCATTAAAATTGTTCTGCAACTGTTATAAAGTAAAAAAAGTCATAAAAAGACGGGAAAAAAATGCTGCAACTGTAATTAAGTAAAAACAATCATAAAAATTTGGGACCCACCTGCCATACCACAATTCACCCCAATAATGACTAATATTGGCGGGAATTTATGGCGACTGTTATTTAATATTAACAGTCATGAAAGACTTTTATGATTGTTATTTAATACTAGCAGCAGTGCCCGCTCAATGTGCGGGCAATTCTTTATTTGATATAATCCAAAAGTTTAAAGATTTTTAATATATATTTTTTTATGTGAATTTTTTTTTCTTAAAAAATTGCGCTACACATGATTGAATAAGGACTTTCATTATATAATTTTTCGTGAGCTACCCTTAGACCTATCAATAATCAATAAAAAAAAAGACAAAATCTGGGGCACCATTTTTAACAGTATTAATAAAATCAATCTCCATAAGCACTTTCCAATAATAATATATTCTTAGATACAAAATAAAATGACACAAATCAAATTTAACCACAAAGCAGATCAATTCTATTTCTTCCACAAACTGATTCTAGTACTTCAGTTTGTTGACAAAAGCTTGTACAAATTTTTATTCATGATTGTTACTTCTTATCTTTTAATTAAAAAGTTTGAAGATTTAGGTATGAATTTTTAATCCATCAAAATGATATCTCATTCTTCAATACGGTCGTTGGATGTGTAGATCCGGATTAAAAAATAATAAAAAATATTTTCAATTGATTTATAGAGTTACTGAATTGTAGCATTTGTCAAAGATAAGATGATGAAATCACGGATGGCAAAATTTTAACACGGGCTAGGTGTTAGAATGCATGAGCTGAAAATAAATATAATTAACTTGTATAAACTGTGCATGAGAATTTGTATACCATTAGCGAATAATCTATGACTTTAGCCATTTAATTGAAGAGTGCATGCATGAGACAGTTGTTAGCGATATATATACATCAAAATATATGTTTCTTACTCCATCTTGAATAGGAAAAAGATTATGCATCCTCGAGTAGAATTTAATTTGAGTATAAGCTGAAACATATGTCATTGTATAATTTATGCTATGATTGATTGGAACAAAAATAATAATATCATTATTAATAATGATGGTAAATTTGGATAAAATATAATGAGGGTAAAAATTTGAACCGTATTCAGCTGCCCAAATCATTCTCAATTGTTTTCTTCCTGATTTCTTTCCCTCGCCTTATTCCGATTTTGTTTTCCTAGTATATGTATAAATTATTTTCTCTCGCTCGTCATTTCAGCAAACTATTCGTTTTTGCTCAAAACAAAAATAAAAGAGTAGAGAATTGTTTTCTTTTTCTACGTCAATTTCCTTCGTTTGCTTATCTGATTATAGAGGACAGAATAGTATTTGTTGGGCATTTTTTCCTATTTGGACTATTAGATACATGTATTAGTATACATAACATAACAGAAAAAATAAATGATCCAATCCAAGAGATATATATTTTGCAATTAAAAATATTCTATACGATAAACATATTGTATACTGATCCTTACATCCTCCTTTTTCCTTTCCCCCTCTTTCTTTTCAATTTTACCTTTTTTTTAATTATTCCCCTTCCAATCAAAGCCTTAAATGTACAACTATCACATTGTCTATGCTTCATATTCTGATTTTGTTGTCAACAAACCTAAATTACAGGAAATACAACTAATAAGCACAATCCATGACAAATTTTGTATCATGATAAGAGAGAAATAGTTAAAAAAAAAGAACTCACATAATTAACTATTTAATTTGGATTTCCTGCTTACATAAACCACAAACTGAACTAAACAAATTTCAAATTTGTGACTTATAAAACATTCTTAGCAAGTTAGATGACAAATTAAAAAGATCAAGCTTTTATTTGAACTCAAAAGTGAAGCCAGAGAACAAGATGTAGACAAGATATAGCATTTCAACCTGTAACCCATTAAGTATAGACAATTCGATATGGGACTATTTTCAGATCCATATGCGACACTCAGAAGAAGATGAAATTAACAAGACATTCATCTTGATATCCTTGCAACTCTGGCTCTTCTTTTAATCTTCTTTTAAGCTCACTAATTGTTACCCTCAAAAGATAAATATTACATAAACAAGGGAAAAATGGTATATGATAATAACTTGATTAGACTGCATCATATCCAACGGGAGCAATTAAACTAAGATGCTGCATGATTCTTATTCTTTCGAATCTTTTCCATGGCTTCTTAGGTCAGGTACCCAGAAGGATTGATACAAAACATTATGTTTATTTAATTTTATAAATAAAGGAAAAAAATTCTCATTGTATGGAGGGGTATATGGCAATAACTTGGAGGTCATATATGCAATAACAAATCTACCAAGTTATTGGTGAAAGAGAAAGTACAGTATTTTTCTAAAGCAAGTCACTAAGAGGAATATTTATATATTTTTAATAATTCTCTTTTCCTTTTTATCTTTTAATAAGAAGTTATTTATAAATAATGAAAATAGGTCTTCTATCACTTGCAAGAGCAGTGTTCTTAGATAATAACACATTGGATCTCAGAATACATTTTTCCAAAAGAAATAATGATGAACAGAATATGGCTACATACATCTTGGGCAATGACTCTTCCCTAGGACAGCACCGACGATTGAGATGCATACCATTAATTTGGCTCAAAGTATTCTGTCAACATTAGTAATTAATTTCATCTCTGAGAAAAGATTTCAGCCATCATAATGTATTCAAAGTAACTTTCAAGTAAATCCTGAATAACACAATTGTGAAATATAAATTTTATATAGACAAAACATAATTAGTTTGACATTAGTTTGACATAAGAAACAAGAGACCCAGAGTCAGTAAAGTCTCCTCTTGTACAGTTGCACGACTCTATTTTCTGTCTCCATAAAGAAATGTTAAAAATAATTTTAAGAATGAAGTACTTAACCAAGAAGAACATAGAGTCGTGCATTATTGTTGTTTATGTTTCAGTTAGATCATGCCACATAAAATGGGAATAGAATTTTATTGACAGGCAATAGGTTTAAGCAAGAAGTCAAACGATGGATCTCAGTGGGCTTAAAGGTCCAGCTTGGCATATTGAACCTAATTCAAGCTCATACCAGATGCTTGCTCTTTGGCAACAGTTAGTGTTTGCTTAACTAAGGCTAAAGGCTTGGTTTGTGTAAATACAAACACTGGTTTTTTACTCAGAAAATGACCCTACCTGCCCATTAGGCAGCTCATAGTTCTTCTCAATAGAGGAACCGGTGCGGGCGGTCTCAAGTTGCTGCTCATAGTCAATAACATATAGGCCAACTTCTCCTTAATGTCACGAACAATTTCACGCTCTGCTGTGGTGGCGAAGGAGTAGCCATGCTCTGTCAGGATCTTCATGAGATAGTCGATGAGGTCACGACCTGCGAGATCTAGACGAAGGATATCATGTGGTAGCGCATAACCTTCATAGATGGGCACTGTGTGGCTGACACCATCACCAGAGTCGAGCACAATACCTGGCAAAGGAAAAGACGGACATTAGGAAGGATCATAGTTGCAAAATTATGTCCCTTGTATTTAAGTAATAGTGACATTGATAATCTGATTCTTCCATGGACAACACTTATTGACCTCCATAGTCCATAATCGAAAAAACCATACAAGTACAAACTATGCTGTCAAAGGTTTAACCATGATCTAACAGATATCTTAGAAACTTCAAAACTTGCAAATTATGTCATCTACATGCAGGCATATTGATTATTAATAACTGTGAAGAAGTGAGTACCTCAATAACAACAGAAAAAATTACATAAAAGTGCAAACTATTATCAACTGAACTGGATAGCTACATACATGGCAGGGTATAATTTACTATTAAAAACTATTATCAATAGAATCACAGCTTGCTATAATTTAACACAGCACAGTATAAGACATACCAGTGGTACGACCGCTGGCATACGGCCTGGATAGCTACATACATGGCAGGTGTATTGAAAGTCTCAAACATGATCTGTGTCATCTTCTCGCGGTTAGCCTTGGGGTTAAGAGGTGCCTCAGTCATGAGGTGCTCCTCAGGTGCAACATGGAGCTCATTGTAAAAGGTGTGATGCCAGATCTTTTCCAAGTCATCCCAGTTGCTGAAAATTCCGTGCTCAATTGGGTACTTGATGGTCAGAATACCCCTCTTTGATTGGGCCTCGTCACCCACATATGCATCCTTTTGGCCCATACCAACCATCACACCAGTGTGACAGGGGAAGCCCACAATATTGGGGAACACAGCACGTGGAGCATCATCACCAGCAAATCTAGCCTGTAAATAAAGCAGGATTTGTTCTGTTAAATGTATTTACTTTGCTTATTTGTTTTATAGAAGCAGGGATAGGAGGAAATTGGACATTATTTTAAATGACATTAGTTGAGGTCTAGTTTGTATTTTCAATGTTCTATACCAAACACACGGCATTTCCTATTGATTATGGATGTAGGATGTTTGCATGATATATTTTGGTTAATTTCTGTGATGTATTGAGCTATTGTCAGAGTGTACAATTAGAGTATTTTTGTAAAATTACCTTAACCATTCCAGGATAAGGAGGTTACACTTAACTGAATAAATGGAAGTTGATCTTTAGAATAAATTAAATGGAAAATTAAAGTTTTATAAACTGTAAAATGAAAAATCAACAAAGAGATGAAATTAAATGATATCCTTCAGAATAACAGATCAAGTGACTATATATAGGTTGATAAAAATGTATTGCATTTTAAGAATTTTTGAGCAAAAAATTAAATCAAATACACAAAAGAAGTAACTATGATAGAACAAAGTTTACATTTTGGCAACCATGGAATTTTTTTTACTGCATCTGGTGGTAATACAATCATGCTGTCATGGTCATTAATGATGAGAAACTTGTTATTATTGTGCTGGTCTACAGTAGTGGTATTATCGATTCTTAATTAATGAATTGATAATTGAAATTAATGGATCACATTACTGGCATTCAAATTGATGAAAATTGGATTGAAATGGAAGAACCTAGCCATATTATAGGGAGGAATCACCAGCTTTATGACCTTTGTCTTGAAAGTATAAATCCTTAAATATTAGAAAACAAATTAAAAGTTAAGAATGCACATGCTCACTGCATAACTTGATCTCATGTAGCAGTGAAACAAATATAATTTCAGTACCTTCTTTCTTTTCAATCGTTGTTCTCATGTCTCTCTTTCCTTTACTGGAAAAGATAAAAAAAAAAAACTAAGTTAACAGAAAAACCTCTAAATAAAATTAAAACCTTTGATAAAGGGACAACAATCTTACGAAAATGCTGATGCGAAGCTTCGTCTTCATTTCTTGTAAGCGAATAGAGGACAACCTAGAAGAGCTTCAAGAAGAAGTACCTCCTAGTCCTATTTGATCTTTTCCATCAATAGAGATCGTGTTTAAGGTTTCAATCAACGCTGAGAAAGTAAGGGGAGGCGCGATGGACAAAAAAAAAAAAAAAGAGGAGGCGGTGATCAACCTTTGCGAGAGCAAGAAAGGGAGGTGGCTGCCTCCGGTGTTTAGATTGACAGAGGAGGAGGAGGAGGTGGAAGAACGGAAATTTAGAGTAGAGGAACAAACCTAGAAAGTGTCTGACAGCGACTTTCTATTCTCGTGTTATTAGGGCAAACGCGAAGAGGGGAAACGGGGGTGGAGGGAGGGTACCACATCGGCTTTCCTTTTTCTGAGAACTTGTCTGAGAATTGCGATAATTTGTGAGAAATCATTTGCGATAAGAAGAGGGGAGAGAGGGGTAGCGAATTTGTGAAGAGCGGCGGAAAGTGACTCATGTGAAGGAGCGGACTGGAGATGACCTTACACTGTGCGTGGGCCTTCTTATGTGAAATAATGAAACGAACAGCCGAACAAAACAAACGCCAAAAAAAAAAGGATGCAGGGAATCGAACGCGCGTCGTCTGGATACGCAAACTTGTGTAATACCATCCAGCGACCAGATAATTTCTGTCAAATAGCATGACTCTTTATTAGAAATACAAATCTAAACCGCACATCATATCAAATTGCACAGATCAATGGTTTATAATTGATGTTAACACATGTTTCCACCCCTAGTGGTTGGAATTCATGACCTTTCTATGGCTGCTTTTATAAGTAGTATAGATTAACGGTCACAATGTTTCTAGAAAAAATTATTTTTTCTTTCTCTCATGCTTAAGTTTAGCAATTGTATTAATTCAAAACAGTTGTAAAGATTTGAACTTATATTATGACAATGCCATAGATTTTGTAGGTGACTGTTATTATAAAAAGCAGTTGCTAATCTCTAATTGCAAAAGCCTGTTTCAGTGGTAGTGCTAGTTATGGTTAGTTAGGGCTCCGTACCCTAGGTAGTTAGGGCTAGATAATATCATTTAGGGTTAGTATTAGCTAGGGATATGTCCTAACTCTACCAAGATTTGTTAGGTTTTGATTAGTTAGCGTTAGTTAGGGCAACCCTAAGTTAAGGTAGGGCTAGAGTTAGGGCTATCTAGGGTTTGTTAGTTACTAGGGTAAGCAAGAAATCTACAGTTACCTAAGGCATGCTACTACCTAAGGTTAGCCCAAGATAGACTACCTAAGGTTAGCCCAAGGTAGACTACCTAGACGTAATTTAGGATTAGTTATGGTCAACTTTAGCTAATCTGTTAGGTAGGGACTAACTAGGTTTAGCTAGGGTGTAGAGTTAGTTATGGTTAGTTAACCATAGGGATAGCTAACCCGATCTAAACTTAGGGCTAAATAATCCTAACAAACCCTAACTCTTAACTCTAAACCCTAAATAGTTATCCCTATCTAAACCTACCATGGTTAGAGTTACTAATCCTAGCTAACAAGTTAAGGTAGAGTTACCTAGGATTAGAGTTAGGGCTCGCGAGGGTTGCAGTTAGGATTGTTAAATATGGTTACCTAGGATTAGAGTTAGGGCTCGCGAGGGTTGGAGTTAGGATTGTTAGGGTCGGACCCTAGGTAACCCTAACTAACCCTTGCCAACTCTCAACCTAGCCCTACATAGGTAACCCTAGGTTGGCCTAACTAACTTGCCTTAGGTAGCCCTAACTAACCATTTCTAACCTTAACTCTAGATAACCCTAACTATAGGATTAGCTAGGATTAGTCCTAGGTAAGCCTAACCCTAGGCTAGCTCTGACTCTAATTCTAACCATATATGGCGTTATCTAGATTTAAGGTTAACTAACTAACTAGCTATGGCTTAAGTAATCCTAACTAACCTTAGATATCTAGGTACTTAGTAACCCCAAGGGCTACCTACTTAACTGGATTAAACTAAACTCTAGATAATGCTAACTCTAACCATACCTAACTAGTCCTAACTAACCATATGTTAGCTATTAGGTTTAGCTAAAAGATTAGGGCGACCTAGGGTTAGAGTGAGGGTTACCTAGTGACTACCATTACTCTAACATAAAGTAGCTAGGGTTAGTTTGGATTGTCTAGGACTAGCTAGGTTTAGCTAGAGTTTGAGTTAGAGTTAGTTGGGGTTACCAACAGTTAGTTAGGGTTAAAGTTAGGGTTAACAAGGATTTCTTAGGGCTGTTTAGTGTTAGCTTAGGTTAGCTAGCGATAGCTAGGGTAAGTAAGAGCTACCTAGGGATAGTTAGGGATAGCTAGGGTTAGTAAGAGCTACCTAGGGATAGCTAGGGCTAGTTTGGGTTGGCTAAGATTAGGGTAACTAATTAGTGTTAGCTGGAGTTAGAGTTAGGGTTAGCTGGGGTTTGTTCCTAGGGTTAGATATGGTTAGAGTTAGGGACGTCAACTTGGGTTAGATAGGGCTACCAAGGGATAGCTTAGGTTACCTAGTGCTAACTAACTCTAACTAATCCCAACTAAGCTTAACTCTAACCTTAGCTTGCCTTAGGTAGCCCTAGCTAACCCTAACTAACCCTAACTTGTCCTAGGTAGCCCTAACTAACCATAACTAACCTAACTAATCCCGAATAAGGGTTAGAGTTAGGGTTGGCTAGGGTTAGAGTTAGGGTTGGCTAGGGTTAGTTAGGTCTTCCTAAGTAACCCGAACCCTAACCTAACCCTAGGTAGCCCTAACTAACTCTAATTGTCCCTAACTCTAACCCTAGGTAGCCCTAACAACAAGAATGCTAGGTTAGAGTGAGGTAACCTTAACTCTAGCCCTAACTAACTCAAGGTACACTAGAGTAAGGGCTAATAATTCCTAAGTTAGTTAGGATTAGCTATGGTTAGTTTGGGCTACCAAGGGCAAGTTAGGGTTTGTTAGGGTATGTGTTACGGTTACCTAGGATTAGTAAGGGCCACCTTGGGATCCCTAGGCTTAGCTATGGGTAGCCCTGGTTAGGGTTAGAGTTAGGGTTAGTTAGGGTTATGTAGGGCTACCTATGGTTAGTTATGGTTAGTTTGGACATCCTAGAGTTAGAGTTAGGTTTACCATAGCTATCCCTAGCTAAGGTAACTACCTAGAGTTAGAGTTTGGTACTCTAGTTACCCAAGCTAACCCTAACTAATAAGGTTTCCCTAGATATGCTTTCCATATGTAGCCCTAGCTAACCCTAATCCTAGCTAACCCTAGCTAATCCAAGATAGTCCTAACTCTAACCTGACCCTAGGGATAATTTGGCTTAACCGTAGAGGTAACCCTAGCTACCAAGTTAACCTAAAGTAGTTAGGATTACTTAGTTATATCTTGCCTAACTAACCAAGATAACTGTTATCACACATTTATATATATGTTTTGACCAAAATTTACCCTCAATCACAACTCAATACCTTTTTTTATACGTGTTTTAGTTTATTTCTGTAGGAATTTGGTACTTCTTGGGTCTATATTCATTTTGTAGGAACTTGGAGGAAATTTGGTGAAGTTTGGCCCACAAAACATGAAGAAATGCTCCCGTG
This sequence comes from Rhynchospora breviuscula, assembly GCA_027562975.1. Lineage (NCBI taxonomy): Eukaryota > Viridiplantae > Streptophyta > Magnoliopsida > Poales > Cyperaceae > Rhynchospora > Rhynchospora breviuscula. Next base: position 69,542,801 of record CM050400.1, on the reverse strand, counting down.
CGGCCCGCACCAAATCCTGTGCGGGGTGCACAGGGTCCAGCCAGCACGCCAGACAAGCGAAATGGGTTAGACGACTCATTCCTGGCCCATACGACCCGCACCCGCTTTCCATGCGCCCTGCATGTGACTTTGAACCCTAGTTTCGCTGCTATTTAAAGCCCCTGATGCGCCGAAATTAGGGCATCCTATCTTCTCTCCCATCCAAGGTGGCGCCGCAACGAAAACCTATCCAATCTACCTCTTCATCTCTCCCGTGCACCCCGCACAGCCACCCTGTGCGACCCGCACAGGGAATCCTGCCGCCTTGCAAGCCACGTTTCAACCACCATTCCACCGCCGATCGACCAAGCAGCCATATCTCCGGTCTAGAGGCAAGGAAGATGCTTGATTAGGGCGTTTGCCTTCTACCTTTCTTCTCTTTGATTATGGAGATTGTATCTTTCCCTTTCTTGCATTTTGGTTGTGTTTCTATTATGGTAGGCTAGATTAGTTTGTTCTAGGGTCATGTTTGAACAAAGGTTAGGATTGATGTAATGGATGAATGATTAAGTTTCTATGGTTTATCACTTGTTGGTTGTTTATTGTTTATGCTTGCTTTGTTTTTGATGAATTGTGTTGAACCTCCTACTAGGTGAATGGCCACACTTATTCTTGGTTAAAGGTGTAGACTAATTGATTGAATTGAGTAAGCAACTTGAGGTAGGTTAGGAGCCGAAAGGTGACCAATTGGTATCCCAAAAGGAGAAGATTTCTAATTAGGCGAAAGTCGGTTAGATACCTTAGTAAACCAACTTGTAGACTTAGGATAGTTAAGCCAACAAGAGAAATTGAGGATTAACTAGACTAATGGGGGCTTTAGACTAGGTTCTGGTCACGATACCATGACCAACATATGACAGTAGAGGTCTAGGGAGTCCAAGTCCGGCTAGATCTGTCCCAAACCAGTTAGGAACTTAATTACCATGCATTGCACCATCAACTAAGGATCGTGTCACACCAAGTACTACCTGTGCGGGTCACATGGAATCCCGTACGGGTCGCACAGGGACATACTGGTGAAGCACGGGTCAACATTTCGTGCGACAGCACACGTGTTGGCAGCCCGAAGCCTAACCAAGGTAAAAACAGAAACTCTAGGACGCTTTATTATTAGAAATCACCAGAAAACAACTAAATTGTTACTTACTTTAGTTTTATTTTAGTTTGATTGTTTGTTTATCTCATTTTGCCATTGTTCTAAGACAAAAAAAAACATCTCAATTGACCGACCTAGATTTTGTGAACCGGTAAACCTAATACTCAACTAATCCGTCCCTGTGGTTCAACCCCTAACCATATCCAACGATATACCGTACGCTTGCGGTACATTTTAGGACATTTTAGGGTACTATTAGTTTGTACCATCACTAACCTACTGATTTACCTAATTAGCTGGGTTAGAGCCCTAACTAACTAGTTATGTAGTCCTTAGGGTTAACTAACCTAACTCTAATCCTAGCTAGGGTTAACTAGGTTTACCTAGAGTTAGGGTTAGTTTACCACATCTAATTCATATTAAGATTAGCTAAGGTTAGTTAGTACTACCTAGGGCTTGCTAGGGAGTTAGAATTAGTTAGGGTTAGTTAGGATTACCTTTGGCTAGCTAGGGTTGGTTTGGGTTAGAGTTAGGGTTAGTTTGGGTTGGATTTAGAGTTAGTTAGGACTACTTAGGGCTGGCGAGAGTTGGAGTTAGGATTAGCTATGGTAACCTAACTCTAACCTTAACTAACCCTAAATAGTAAACCTAATTCTAGGCTAGCTTTGAGTTAATGTTAGAGTTGGGATTAGTTAGTTTACCCTTAAAAAAGCTAGGGTCTAATAAGTAGGGTTAGCTACAGATAGTTATGGTTAGTTAGGACTACGTAAGGCAAGCTAGGGTTTGCCTAATTAGGGTTACCTAGGATAACTAACCTTGATAACCCTAACTTGCTACTTAGGATTAGCCTAAGACCATAGTTAGTTACGTTATGGTTAGAAATACCTAGGGAACTAAGTTAAATAGCATAACTAAGGTAAGTTATGATAGTAGGTTGAGCTTGGGTAAGGGTTAGCTAAGGTATTAGTGTTACCTAGGATAAAAAATTAGAGTTAATCCAACATAGGCTAGCCCTCGGGTAACCTTAGCTAAGAGTTAGGTATCCCCTATTTATCTAAGGTAAGGGTTACCCTAGGGCTAGCTATGGCTAAGGCTATGGTTAACCCTAGGATTAGTTGGAGTTATAGTTAGGGTAACGCTAACTTAGGAAGACCATAGGTTATCCCTACATCTATACTACCTTAACTAAACCTAGGTTAAAACTAACCCTAACTCTAATCTTAACCTTAGCTATCCCTTACCAACCATAGTTAAGGCTAACTTTAACTAATGAGAGTTGGCTAGAATTAGTTAGGGTAACCTCGAGCAAGCTAAGGCTTGTTGGGGTTAGTTATGGTTAGTTAGGCCTTAGGTAGCCATGGATAGAATTACCTACGGTTAGTTAATCAAATCTTAACTCAAATCCCAGCTAACCTTAGCTAGCCCGAGGTAGCAAACCATAACTAACCAAACTAATTTAGAGTTAACCATAACTAACTAACCCTATTAGCCCTACTTAGGGTTACTTCAGGTAGTCCTTAACCTAGGTAGGTATCAGGGTTAGTAAGATACCTAGGGCTATCAAGAGCCGGCAAGGGTTAGAGTTAGGGATAGCTAAGGTTAGTAAGAGCTACCTAGGCATTAGCAAGCTAGCGATAGCTAAGGTTAGTAAGGGCTAATCCTAACTAACCCTAGTTAGCCCTACATAACCTTAACTCTAGTTAGAGTTAGATAGGATTATAAGAGATATCTTCCTATGTTAGCTAGGGTTAGCTTTGGTTAGTTAGGGATACGTAAGGCTAGCTAGGTTTGGTTAGGGTTAGAATTATGGTTAGTTAGGGCTACCTAGGACCTGCTTTGGTTGGCGAGGGTTTTAGGGTTAGAGAGGGTTAATTAGGACTACCTAGTGCTAGCTAGGGTTGGCAATGGTTAGTTAAGGCTACTTAGGGTTAGCAAGGGTAGTTAGGGCTACCTAGGATAAGTTAGCCTAAGTTGGATAGCTCTAACCATAGCTATTAACCCCAAGGTTAGCAAGGGTAGCTCTAACCATAGCTATTAACCCCAAGGTTAGTTAGGTAGCCTTAGGTAATCCTAACCATAACTAACCCTTGCAAACCTAATTTTAACCTAGTAAACCTAACTCTAACCTTACATATATAAATGGTTAATCCCTAGTGCTACTTCCAACAACCCTAGGTAGTATTATGACATATCTTAGTTAGGGTTAGATATGGTTACCCTAGGTAGTCGTTTCTAGTCCTAGATAGTCCTAACTACACTAGTTAACCCAACTAAAGCTAACCTAGGGGTAACTAGGGTTAGTTATGGTCTAACAAGGTAATAACTAAATCCTAGCCATAGTTAGGGATAGCTAGGTTAATCCTTGCTAGGGTTAGCCTTAGGATTAGTTAACTAACCTCTATCCCTAGTAACTATAGCTAACCTTAATCCCTAGGCTAACTCTAACCCTAGTTTAACTAATCATACTCAAGCTAGTATTAACTATCCCTAGGTAACCCCAGTTATCCCTAGTCTACTTACCTAGGTATAAGCTATGGCTTAGCTTTGGTAGCCCAAGCAATAACTAACCCTAACTCTAGGGTAGTTAAGGTTAGAGTTAGGATTTGCTAGGATTAGTAAGAAAGAATGTATTATTTAGGGTTACCAATTAGGGTTATATTGAACTAACCTAGCTAACCCTAACTTAGGGTTACCTATGTTTAATTCTCAACATAGCTAATCCTAAATAACCCTACTAACTAACCCTAACTAGCCCTAGGTAGTCCTAACTAGGATTAATTAGGGTTAGCTTGACCCCAACCTTATGTTTACTCTAAGTTTAGCTTAACCCCAACTCTAATTAGGGTTAGCTAAGGTAGCTCTACTTAGGGTTAGCTAGGGTTAGAGTTAGGGTTAGTTAGCTATTAATTAACCTAGCTAACTTGGGTTAGTTAACTAGCTACCAGGGTTAGTTAGCTACTGACTAACCTAGCTAACTAGGATTAGTTAACTAGCTAGCTAATTAACTAGGGTTAGAGTTAGGGTTAGCTAGGGTTAGTTAGGTTTTTCTATGTTAGCTAGGGTTAGCTATGGTTAGTTAGGGCTACCTAGGTCAAGCTAAACCATAGCTAACCCTGGCAATAACCTTAGTGTTAGTTCTCCATGAGTTAGTTAGGTTAGGTAGGGTTGGAGTTAGGTTTAGTTATGGTGAGAGTTAGGGTTACCTAGAGTAAGTCTAACCCTACCTATATGGTTAGATATGGTTAGGTTACTCTAGGGTTAGCTATGGTCAGAGTTAGGGTTAGCTGGAGATAGTTACCAACCCAAGCAAAAATTGAGCTACCTAAGTAGCCCTAACTAAGGTTATGGTTACAATTGATTAGTGTTAGTCATGGCTATTATGTTAAGCTATTTAGGTAACCCTTGAATTACCTAGAGCCTAACTAGCCTTAGGGTTAACCCTAACTTTGGCTAGTTAACCGTAGCTAACTCTTAGGTTAAATAACTAATCCTAGGGTTACCTTGGGCTAGCTAGGGTTATCTTGGGCTAGTTAGGATTTGTTAGGTTAGGATATGGTAGCTATTTAACCCAAGATTGCTCAAGGTAGTCTCGAGTTAGCAAGGGTTAGTTAGGGCTACCTAGGGTCGGGATCGATTTTAACAAACCTACCTAGTCCTACATAGGTAATCCTAGGTAATCCTAATTATCCATTAACAACCCTAACTCTAAACCTAGCTAGTTAACTAACTCTAGTTAGCTAGGTTAGTTAGCGACTTAGGGTTAGCTAGGGTTTGTTAGGATTAGTAATCCTAGTTAATTAGGTCTATGTTAGGATTAGCTGGGAAGACCCTAACTAACCCTAGCCTAATTAGGTTAGTTAGCCCTAGGCCATAAGTTCTGGGTTAGAGTTATTACCTAGTGAGGGTTAAAATTAACTAACCCTAACCTTAACTAAAACTAACCTAGCTTAACTAACCCATAATTAGGTTACCCCAGCTATCCTAACCTTGGGTTATCCTCGGATTAACCCTATAATTTAGTTACTCTAGGGATTAACCCTAACTTATGATTTTCACCTTGGATTAGGGTTGATACCATACTAATCTAACGCCTCTTGAATTGCTAACCTAACTTTCGTTGGTCAATTATTCAAGTCCGTTTGCTGTGGTTCAATGAGACAACTAATTAATGGTTAGTTAATTAGAAACCGTGTCATACAACTCGATTGGTCGTCTTTCGATTTTAACCTATCTAGTGATATTGCCATTGTTTAACTTATCAATTCAATATTTAATTACCCCAACTAAATGTGCGCATTCATCAAGTCGTGTATAATGATTAACAAGTAAACAACAACAAATAAGCATGCCAACAAACAAATCACAATGATATAAAGCACAAATCAAGTCTACAACATCCCTAATCAATAGATTACTTCTACATCCCTAAGACATAAATAGATCTAGCCTAACATAGTCTCATACATCATGTAAATCACTGAAAATAGCAAATAAAAAGACATAGTATCAAAAATAACAATAAAGAGTAGGTGATACAACAATAAACCGAATATTCGAGTCGAATAGCACCGCCGTCGCGTCACAAACTACTCCGAAATCGGTGGAATTTGCTGCAACAGTGGACAAGAGCCTCCAAACACGTGCTAGGACCTGTATATCTCGAGTACAAGGTGGAATCTTGCGCCGCAATGGAGAAACGACGCAAGAACGAGGTGTTTTTGGCTCTCAAAAGTAGATCTAGGGCAAGGAAACGTGGGAATCCCTCTTCTCTGGCAGGGGAGAGTAAGATTATTTGCTCTGTGGAAGCGTGCTAGGGCCAGGGAGTCAAGTTTCCATAGAAGAAACTTGCCAAAACAGGAGAATTCGGCTGGGTGTTCGGCTGGAGCCAGCCGAATGGTAGGCCGAATGGTCTGCAGATGTCGTGGGCTGAGAGCTGTTTGGGCCAGGAATGAGTCATCTGGCTTGAAATAGGCTGGTGCACGCCAATTGAGGTCTGTCTCCTTGCATCCAAGTGATTTCTTCGCGTTGTTCGTCCAAAAACGTCCAATCGTTGCGCTGTTTCCACCAAGTACCTACAAAATAGTTGAGAAGCGGCGGCAGTACCAAATCCTGGAAAATATGGCATAAAACCACAGTGAATAATATGAGTTGAGTTATAATTTAGGTGTATAGTCCGGCCAAAATGCATATATAAATCCGCGATATCAGGATCTACAATTTATCCCAAGTACTTGAATTAAACGTGACTTGTTTATCCTAACTTAGACTAACTAGATACAATTGTTCAACTAGATGGTAATTAGAGATTTAAACAAGTATTTTAACTCAAGTAACAGATATAATTCGCAATAAACAAATTTCAAAGCATAGTATAACATAACAAGTCAAATAAACGTCATCCAAACATCAAGTTCCTTCCCTAATCCTAAGACAACATAAAAACTAGCCTAACATAGTAGCAAGACACGCAATAAACATAAAATAACATTAAAGATACAAGCCCATCGAATCAAGAGAAAGAAACATAAAAGAATAAACCAAATACTATTTTTTGCTTCCGTCTTTCGGTCTTCAAGGCAGTGGGGTATTGCTGGATGGTCGCCAAACTGATCACCTTGCTGCCGTCGCTTCAAGGTTGATGATCACCAAAGAGAGTAAACGCCTTTGGAAAGGTGGAATTAAGTATGGAGAATCAAATATGTCTTTCCTCAGGCGTGTAGAGGTATATATGGACGTCCCAGGTCGCAAGAATGGAAGGCTAGGGCACCAGGGCGCAAGAAAATGCCATAAATATCAACTTCCATATAAAGAACATTGCCATATGTGACATGGCCACAATCTGTTCGGACCGAACGGATGAGAGGTGCGCTGGTCTGGCGGCTACAGTGCGTTCGGACCGAACAGATAGTCATTCGGTCCGAATGAGGTGCTGAGATAGGCCTCCACTGCTAGGAGTGAGTCGTCTAGCGTGCGCAAAATGTCGGGAATCCATCTATATGCTTCAAAATCATTAGAAATCATCAAAACCTGTACAGAGAAGAGAAGAAACGATAGCAGAGCCAAATCCTGGAAAAATATGGCAATTTATTAAATAATTTGTTGGTTCGAGTGTATTTTGAGTGCCAAGTACTGTCCAAATACCAATGAAATACAATGATACATTTAATTTGTAGGATAAACAAGTCACGTTTAATTCAAGTACGTGGGATAAATTGTAGATCCGAAATGATACATTCGTTGACACCAAAAGTGTAACTTTTAGACCAGTCCAAAAGACCTCTAAATATCCTTACAAACTCCAATAAACAAGTTTAATTGATTGAATTCTATACCAAAAGTTGCGAACCAATCAAGTTAATTAGGTTAGATTGTGATTAAACCAGAATCTGTCCCAACAAGCGAAAGCTGAGGTTTAGAATATCTAAGTTTGACCAATAAACCCTAACTTAAAGCATTAGTTAGCATAACGGACCAATTAAGCCCATCTTTGCCTTCTATTCGGACCGAACAGGGTGGCAACTGTTGCTAAAGTGTGAAATTTAGTGCGAAAGTGATTAGTTTCGAGTTTTAGCGTCCAAACACAAGCGAAACCTGACTCCTAGGACATTTTTATTCTCTGTTTAAACCCTAAAACACTGCTTTACTTATTTTAATTACTATTTAGTTTATTTTATCTTATTTCGAGTCTAAAAACCAACCAAAAATATTTACATAGTGCATCGTTTAGTTTTCTTTTATTTAAATCTTCATAAAAATATTTCTGTCTAGATTTTAAGAAAGGGTAAGTCCAGTATTCATAAATCTGTCCCTTGGGTTCGACCCTAAAGCTATATTCTAGATTTACAAATTTATTTGATTCCTAGGTTCTAAGCCTTCATCAATACATCAATTTGAACCCATAAATAATTGCATGATACTGTACTAGGTGAATCCATTAAAATGTATAGACGTAGTCTTATAAAGTTATTTTTTGCTGTAGTTAATTTCGTTAAAATATTGAAAGGAATCAAATCGAAACGTAAATAATTATTAAAATCAATTGAGCTATATTTTTCCATTTCCATTTCCAGCGAAGCACTGTACAGACTGTCTACAGACCAAACGGCTGTAGATAGTTTTATGAAAACCTAATTAAATAATCTACAACCGGTTTTACTTAAAAACAGTCATTAAAAATGTTCTGCAACTGTTATAAAGTAAAAAAAGTCATAAAAAGACGGGGAAAAAATGATGCAACTGTAATTAAGTAAAAACAGTCATAAAAATTTGGGATCCACCTGCCATACCACAATTCACCCCAATAATGACTAATATTGGCGGGAATTTATGGCGACTGTTATTTAATATTAACAGTCATTAAAGACTTTTATGATTGTTATTTAATATTAACGGTCACAATGTTTCCAAAAAAATTTATTTTTTCTTTTTCTCAGGCTTAAGTTTAGCAATTGTTTTAATTCAAAACAGTTGTAAAGATTTGAACTTATATTATGACAATGCCATAGATTTTGTAGGTGACTGTTATTATAAAAAGCAGTTGCTAATCTCCAGTTGCAAAAGTCTGTTTCTGTGGTAGTGCTAGTTATGGTTACTTAGGGCTGCGTACCCTAGGTAGTTAGGGCTAGATAATATCATTTAGGGTTAGTATTAGCTAGGGATATGTCCTAACTCTACCAAGATTTGTTAGGTTTTGATTAGTTAGCGTTAGCTAGGGCAAGCCTAAGTTAAGGTAGGGCTAGAGTTAGGGCTATCTAGGGATTGTTAGTTACTAGGGTAAGAAAGAAATCTACAGTTACCTAAGGCATGCTACTACCTAAGGTTAGCCCAAGGTAGACTACCTAGACCTAATTTAGGATTAGCTATGGTCGACTTTAGCTAATCTGTTAGGTAGGGCCTAACTAGGTTTAGCTAGGGTGTGGAGTTGGTTATGGTTAGTTAACCTTAGGGATAGCTAACCCGGTCTAAGCTTAGGGCTAAATAATCCTAACAAACCCTAACTCTTAACTCTAAACCCTAAATAGTTATCCCTATCTAAACCTACAATGGTTACAGTTACTAATCCTAGCTAACAAGTTAAGGTAGGGTTACCTAGGATTAGAGTTAGGGCTCGCGAGGGTTGGAGTTAGGATAGTTAACTATGGTTACCTAGGGATACCTAGTACAAAACCTAGGATTACCAAGGTAGGTTCGTTAAAACCAATCCTGACCCTAGGTAACCCTAACTAACCCTTGCCCATTCTAAACCTAGCCCTACATAGGTAACCCTAGGTAGGCCTAACTAACTTGCCTTAGGTAGCCCTAACTAACCATTGCTAACCTTAACTCTGGATAACCCTAACTATAGGATTAGCTAGGGTTAGTCCTAGCTAAGCCTAACCCTAGGCTAGCTCTGACTCCAATTCTAACCATATATGGCGTTATCTAGATTTAAGGTTAACTAACTAACTAGCTATGGCTTAAGTAATCCTAACTAACCTTAGATATCTAGGTACTTAGTACACCTAAGGGCTACCTACTTAACTGGATTAAACTAAACTCTAGATAATGCTAACTCTAACCATACCTAACTAGTCCTAACTAACCATATGTTAGCTATTAGGTTTAGCTAAAAGATTAGGGCGACCTAGGGTTAGAGTGAGGGTTACCTAGCGACTACCATTACTTTAACATAAAGTAGTTATCCCTAAGTTAGGATTAAGGTCAGAGTTAGGGTTTGCTAGGATTAGTTAGGGGAACCTAAGGCTATCTAAGGTTAGAGTTAAGGTTAGCTAGGGTTAGTTTGGATTTTCTAGGGCTAGCTAGGTTTAGCTTGAGTTTGAGTTAGAGTTTGTTGGGGTTACCAACAGTTAGCTAGGGTTAAAGTTAGGGTTAACAAGGATTTCTTAGGGCTGTTTAGTGTTAGCTTAGGTTAGCTAGCGATAGGTAGGGATAGTAAGAGCTACCTAGGGATAGTTAGGGATAGCTAGGGTTAGTAAGAGCTACCTTGGGATAGCTAGGGCTAGTTTGGGTTGGCTAAGGTTAGGGCAACTAATTAGTGTTAGCTGGAGTTAGAGTTAGGGTTAGCTGGGGTTTGTTGCTAGGGTTAGATATGGTTAGAGTTAGGGACGTCAACTTGGGTTAGATAGGGCTACCAAGGGATAGCTTAGGTTACCTAGTGCTAACTAATTCTAACTAACCCCAACTAAGCTTAACTCTTACCTTAGCTAGCCTTAGGTAGCCCTAGCTAACCCTAACTTGTCCTAGGTTGCCCTAACTAACCATAACTAACCTAACTAATCCCGAGTAAGGGTTAGTTAGGTCTACGTAAGGCAAGCTAGGGTTAGAGTTAGGGTTGGCTAGGGTTAGTTAGGTCTTCCTAAGTAACCCGAACCCTAACCTAACCCTAGGTAGCCCTAACTAACTCTAGTTGTCCCTAACTCTAACCCTAGCTAATCCTAGCTAGCCCTAACTAACCCAAACTCCATAGGTCACGCTAACCCTAGCTTGCCTGAGATAACCCTAACAACAAGAATGCTAGGTTAGAGTGAGGTAACCTTAACTGTAGCCCTAACTAACTCAAGGTACACTAGAGTAAGGGCTAATAATTCCTAAGTTAGTTAGGGTTAGCTATGGTTAGTTTGGGCTACCAAGGGCAAGTTAGGGTTTGTTAGGGTATGTGTTACGGTTACCTAGGATTAGTAAGGGCCACCTTGGAATCCCTAGGCTTAGCTATGGGTAGCCCTGGTTAGGGTTAGAGTTAGGATTAGCTAGGGTTATGTAGGGTTACCTATGGTTAGCTAGGGTTAGTTATGGTTAGTTAAGACATCCTTGAGTTAGAGTTAGGTTTACCTTGAGTTAGGATTAGATTAGTTAGCTACTTAGGGTTAGTTAGGGCTTGTCAACCCAAGCTGGTCATGCTACTAGGGTAGACCTAAGGTAGCCCTAAATCCTAAGCCCTATATAGTCCAAAGAAAACCCAGCTAACCTTAGCTAGCCTTAAGTAGCCCAAACTAATCCTAGCAAATCCTAGCCTTACGTAGCCCTAACTAATCCTAGCTATGGTTAGTTAGAGCTAACAAACCATAACTAACCGTAGCTAGGGTTAGCCCTAACAAACCCTTGTCAAAAGTAACCTTAGATTATTAGCTCAATAGTAACCTTAGGTAAGTCAAACTATGATATGATTAATCCTAATTAGGCTAGTTAACCCTAGCATGGCCTAGTTAAACTCTTGTAGGATTAGACTTACTCTAGGTTAAAAACAAGGGTTAGTTAAAATCCCTAACTATAGGCATTGGTTAGAGATCTATATAGAGTTAGATTTAGCCCAAACTAACCCTAGGTTAGAGTTACCCATAGGTATTACCCTAACATGGTAGCCCTAGGATTAGCCCTAACTGACCGTAAGTTAGGTCACCCTAAGTAGTAGACTAACTCTAGGACTACCTAGGGTAACCCTAGGGTTAGGCTATTGATAGTAACCCTATTAAACATGCCTAGGCGTGCTCTTACTAACCCTAACCCCAAGGTAGCCCTAACAAACTCAAGGTAAACCTAACTCTTACTCTAGGTAGTCTTAACTAACCATAACTAACCTTAGCTAACCATAGGTAGCCCTACATAACCCTAGCTAACCCTAACTCTAACTCTATCCAGGGCTACCCACAGCTAAGTCAAGGGATCCTTAGGTTGCCCTTACTAATCCTAGGTAACCGTAACATTAACCTTAACTAGCCCTTGCTAACTAACTCAAATTAGAATTTGGTAACCCTAACTAATTCTAACTCAAACTCAAGCTAAACCTAACTAGCCCTAAATAGTCCAAACTAACCCGAACTAACCTAAGGTTCCATAGGGTTAGTTATGGTTAGTTAGGGATACCTAGGGCACAACCCCAACCAACCCTTAGAGTTAAGGTTAGCTAAGGTAGGGTTAGAGTTAGTTGGGGTTAATTAAGACTTCTTAGGGCTAGATATGGTTAGTTGGGGTTAGAGTTAGGGTTACATAGGGTTACATATTGTTAACCCTAACCAGTATTAACGTCAGCTAACCCTAGCGAGGTTTAGTTAGGGCTACGTAAGGCTAACCCTAATTCTAACCTAAGCTAACCATAACTAACACTAGCTAGGGTTAGTTTACGTTAGAATTAGGGTTTGGTAAGGCTACCTAGCTAACCCTAGCTGACTAAGGAAGACCTAACTAACCCTGGCTAACCCTAACTTGCCTTACGTAACCCTAACTAACCATAGCTAACCAGGGCTAGGGTTAGTTAACCCTTGTTAGAGTCCACCTATAGCATAGCTAACCATAACTAACCTTAACTAACCCTAACTATGGTTAGTTAACTCAGATTAGCTATCCCAAGGTAGCCCTAGGGTTAGTTAGGACTAATTAGAGTTGCTAACCCCTTGGACAAGCTAACCCTAACCAACTTACTCTAACCCCTAACCCTAACATAGGTATCCCTATAGCATGTTAGCTAGAGTTATTTGGAGCTAACTTAGCCCTACCTAGAGTTAGATAGGGTTAGGTTAGCTTGGGTTAACTTATTAGCAAGTAAGGCTATCTAACCCTCGTTAAGGTAGCCCTTACTAACCTTAGTTATCCCTAACTAATTTAGGGTTAGAGTTTGGATTAGTTAGCTAATCATAAGTAATCCTACCTGGTTAGGTTAGCCCTAACTAAACTTTGAGTTTGGGCTGAACCATAACTAAGGTTACCTAGGGATAGCTAGCCCTATGTAGCCTTAGCTAGGGTTAATTAAGACTACCTAGGACTAGATATGGTTAGTTGGGGTTAGAGTTAGGATTTGTTAGGATTAGTTAGGGCTACCTAAGGCTAGCTAAGGTTAGAGTTAAGGTTAGCTGGGGTTAGTTAAGACTACCTTGGAATATATATGGTTAGCCCTAAGTAATCCTAAAAAATCATAACTCTAACCCCAATTAATCATATCTAGCCCTAAGTAGTCTTAAATAATCATAACTACCCCTAGGTTGTCCTAACCCACCCTAGGTAACCCTAACTCTAATCCTAGGTAACCCAAGCTATCCCTAGGTAGCCCTATCAATCCCTAGTTGTCCCTAACTCTAACCATATCTAACCCTAGCAAGCCCTAGGTAGTACTAACTAACCCTAACTAACCTTAATTCCAACCCAAGCTAACTGGGGATAGCTAGGGTCAGCTATGGTTAGTTAGGGCTAAAGTTAGGGTTAACAAGGATTTGTTAGGGCTAGCTAACTCTAACTAATCCTAAGTAGATAGCTATGGTTAGAACTAGTGTTAAGTTAGGGCTACTTAGAGTTAGGGTTAGCCCTAGGTAGCTCTTACTAATTACTTAGGGATACCTAACCCTAGCTACTGTTAGTTAACAAGGTAGGGCTACCTAAAGTTAGGGCTAAGTTAGCTCTAAGTACTCCTAAAAATCCCAGCAATGGGTAACCCTAACTAGTTGGGGTTAGTTAGTACTACCTATGGCTATCTATAGTTAGCAAGAGTTAGAGTTAGGGATAACTAGGGTTAATAAGAGGTACATACGGATTAGCAAACTAGGGATAGCTAGGGTTAGTCCTAACTAGGGCTACCATAACTAACCCTAGTTAGCCCTACATAACCTTAACTCTACTTAGAGTTAGATTGGATTGTAAAAGATATCTTCCTAAGTTAGGTTAGTATACGATTAGGCTAACTAGGGTAACTTAACTAATTAGCCGTAATTAACCATAGCTAACTAGGTAGCAAAACTATTTAGAGATAACTAACCCTAAGTAGAGTACCTACCATAGGGTTTAGCAAACAGATTCTAACTAAGGTAGCTAACCCCTAAGTTAGGTAATTAACTTAAGGTCCTAACCTACCTAGCGCTAAGGTTAGCAAGGGTTTAGCTAGTTAGGCCTAACTTAGGGTTTGTTAGGATTAGTTAGGGCTAAGGTTACCTTAGGTAGTCCTAACTAACCAACCGTAGGGCAAGCCCTAACTAATCAACTAAGTAGTCCTAAGGATATCCCTCGGTAAAGTTTAGGTATAGGGGCTACCTAGTTAACCCTACCATTGTAAATATTAAGCTAGGGTTGAAATTGGGGTTAGTAAGGGCTAAGTTAGACTGCAATTTCAACCCTAGGTAGTCCAAACTTAGGGAGTTAGCTAAACCCTATCATAGCTAGTTATAACTAATTCTAGCAAGGGTTAAGTTATCTAACCCTACCTAGGGCTATACGAACCAATTAGCTAACCCTAGGGTTACCCAAAGCTAGGGGTTGGTAGAGTAACTTCGATTAGGTATCTCTAACTAACCCTACCTAATCATAACTCTAACCCCAGTTATGCATAGCTAGGGTTAGTAACCAAACAAGGATTAGTTAGGGTAACCCAATTAGGACTAACCATAGAGTTAGGTAGCTTTAAGTAATCTTAACCATAACTAACCCTAATTTCAACCCTAGCTAACCCTAACTCCAACCCTCGTCCGTCCTAACTAGTCCAAACTAACCCTAAATCTGACCTTAACTAACCCTAACTCTAACCCAAACCAACCCTAGCCAGCCAAAGATAATCCTAACTCTAGCCCTATCCAACCCTAGCTAGCCATTGGTTAGCCCTAATTAACCCGAATACCTAATCCTAATTAAGGTTAGTTAGGTCTACCTAGAGCCAGTTATAACTAATCTGAGCTAGGAAAAAATAATTACTAACCCTAAAGATATGGTTAGTTAATTACTTGGCTACCTAACTCTAACTATAAGTCCATTCAGCCCTAGGTAGGTCACCAGCTAACCTTAATGGATTAGGGTTAATCCCTAGAGTAACTAAATTACAGGGTTAGCCCGAGGATAACCCAAGGTTAGGATTGGGGTAACCTAATTATGGGTTAGTTAAGCTAGGTTAGATTTAGTTAAGGTTAGGGTTAGTTAATTTTGACCCTCACTAGGTAATAACTCTAACCCAGAACTTATGGCCTAGGGCTAGTGATATCTCGTATTTATATGTACATTTTGGTCGGACTTTACACTTAAATGGTAACTCAAACCCCTACATTCATTGTGCTTCGTGCTATATTTGTCTAGAATTGGGTACTGTTGTGGTTTTGTATTGAATTGCAGGAACTTGGTGGATCATGCACAATTTATTGCACAAAATGGTGGATTTAGGAGAAGAAAATAGCTGAATGGAAGCTATAACATTGTAGAGCTCATCCTAACCTTTCCAACGGTTTTTGAATCGCCTCAATCGGAGTCCGGATGAAGGAATTATGGCCGAAATACTAGCGGAGACCAAAATCTGCATATTACGCTTACTGTTCGGTCCGAATAAACAGTTGTTCGGTCCGAATGAACAGTAATTTGGTCCGAACAGAGAGCCGACAGAGCTGTTTTGGCAAGTTTTGAAGAAGGAAAGTCCATATTTTGGCAAGATTTCGTGATCTTTGGACCTAGCCTCCTTCTCAAGTCATCCTAGACCTGCTATAAATGTATCCTACTGCCTGGGATGGAGGGGGAAGTCATCAACCATGAAATTCCACTTTCCACCACGTTTGGACACCTTTTCACCACCGTTCTCACGCCGAAAGGCGTGAGATTCCACCTCTCGCAGTAGAGCACGAACATCGCAGCGACTTTGGAGAGATTCTAGATGCGACGGCAGTAGTTTCAATCCAACCACGGCTCTAGACGTTCGATATCTCGAGTTAGAGGCGATACTTGGTTTATTTCTTCCTTTCTCTTGATATTTGATCGAATGGAGTTTGTACCTTCTTTATTTGTATTTGTTGTTTGTCTTGTTAGCATGATAGCTTAGATTTATTATGTCTTAGGGTAAGGATGTAGGTTAGGATTAGTTTGATGTTATGATATGTTTGACTTGATACTTTGGCTTGTGATCTATCTATTGAGTACAATTGGAGGCGACGAGGAGATCCAAAGGATGAATGCATGCAACGGTTATATCACCAACTCGATGTTGTCAACAGCGACATAAGGAAAGCATGCGAGGAAGGATGGAGCGAAGATCTAAACAATGCATGTGTGCAACAAGTATATCACCAAGCCAATGTTGTCAACAACACCATAAGAAAAGCATGCGGAGGAGGACGGAGCGAGCACCAAGACCCATATGCCCACTACATGGACCATACACCACGCAACATGGAGGAATCTATCTCTTCTACAGATCGACTCAAGCATCAACTCAATGTGGTAAACAACACGATAAGGAAAGCATGTGGTGAAGGACAACTTGATGCAAGACACGTACATGATGCATACAACTCTGGTTTGACAAATAACTCTTGTTTTTCTTGGTATAATTCACGTTCAGCGTCTCAAGATGAATCTAGATCAAATTTCATGGCTAAAACTTCTAATCCTCAATTATTTTCGCAAATGTCAAATGATGAACTAATGTATAAAGATTTCATTGAAAACCAAAGAAAACAAAATGAGGAACTTCTTGAAAAATTGAATTCTCTAACATCTAAGATCAATGGTATTGCCACACAACAAGAAAAGATATTTGAGACCACAATTGTTCAAGAACTTTGTTCCTCATATAGATCACAAGATGAACAAAATGATACAATGATATTACAAAGTAATGAGGAATTAGAAAGTTTTAGTTGTTTGAAAGAAATTGCTATTTGTTATGAGACCGACGGTGATGATGACACACAATTTGAAACAAATGAAGAACAAGAGACAATTGAAGAATCAAAGGTTGTAACACCTCCACCCAATATCCTCCCAATTTTCATTCCACTTAGATTAACTTATATTGACAAATCTAATGAGTTGGAATTGAAGGATCCTTCAATAGCTTATATCATTGATGAAACTGAGAAGAAGGAAGATGGTGGTAGACCTCTCCAAGTCGAGGCATCCGACATGACAAATGCAAAGATCACCAAAATTGACTTGAGCTCTCAACTTGAAAAATGCTTGAAGAATCATGATGTGATGGAAGACGACAAACTACAAATCAAGTATCACATCAAAATCGAGCGAAGGAAGATGATATCAAAACAAGAAAGTGCCAAGCATGTTTCAAGAGTCTTACGCAAGTACTTTTGGGTAAATTATGATGCGTTAAATGGGCGTAAAGTGAAAATAAGATGAACATGAGAAGTGGTCAAGCTCGTGACCTAAAACAAGCGCTTCTTGGGAGGCAACCCAAGTCCTAAAATTTTTATTTATTTATTTACTAAAATTTTCTATCAAAAAAAAAAAAAAAAGCTCTCATGGTTGGTTTGGATTTCATTGTTGGATATGTAGGTTTTGATTCATGATGGATGTCTTACTTGCAACTCACGCTAGAGCACCACGGGTCGAGAAACAAAGAAGCACACGACCCACGCACGACCTCATGTGAGTTGCATGCCACAAGGAAGCTGCCACGCTGCTGTCCCATGCCAAATAGAGTCGAATTCATGTGAAAATCAATGCCTCGATTCGGTTAGTTTCCCTTTTCCTCCTTTTTAATTTTTTTTTTTATCTTTGTAATTGCATTGAGGACAATGCTTTATTCAAGTTTGGGGGGGCATAGGAGAAAAATGAGTTCTGGGGATGAAATGGGTTGGTTCTGGTTGAAAATGGGTGAAATTTTCGAATTTTTAGCTTCTCTGTTCGGTCCGAATGAACTGTTCTGAACTTCTGAATATTACACAGTCTCTGTTCGGTCCGAATAGACCTCTGTTCCGTCTGAACAGACATTTAAAATTTGAATTTTTCAACTGTTTTGGCTTGGAATTGAATTGATTTTGTCTAAACTCTCTCGATTTGGATTTTAAATGATGAATCTCACGCCGGTTGAAACTATTTTGAGTCAAACAAAAATTTTCTCAAAGGACCCTAGAATGTTTTGATATCTCAATTTGATTTTTGCACCAATGGGCCGATTTGAAATATTTTTGCAAAATTAAAGCTCGACTTTCGATGCTTAAAATTGTTAAATCACTTTTAGTCGATTCTCACAAGTTTTTACCGAGTGAACGGATTTGTATTTGACAAACTTTTGTTCAAAAGAAAATTTATCAACTTTGGAAATTATAAGATGAACTTTGTCTTGTTGAAATTGTTTTTCAATCGCTTGAATCACCAACAAGCAAACTTAATGGGACAATTAATTCAAATAGTTGTGAAAACGAGGATGCACCGAGACCTTTTTCCACCAACTCAGCCACAAATCGGAGGGTATTGGGTTAATCATGAATTGTTAGGAATTACACCTCAAGAAATCGAGAAATAATTGGACAATTAATGGTTAATTCTACCGGACCCGGTGTGAAAGCATTGGTAAAGGAGTTGTTGAGTATTATGGCCAAGTGTACCGTGGCCATAGTCGAACAACATCCGTCCAACCTCCCTAGTATGTCATGTGCTAGTAGCATATTCAAGGTCAATGACACCGCATTATATCCTCTAGGGTGCAAAGCCCCACGACTCGACTTGCACAAAGAAAATTGGTGAAAAATAAAATTGGTTTTAAGAGAAGTTCATCATAAAATTTCTGATTTTGATAAAGGACTTTACAATTTTTTGTGAAATATGAAAACGAACGGGTTATTGAAATTGAGATCGCATTTGAATTGACAAAGAGAAGCTAGAGTTTTTGAATCTGAGAAAAAGATTTCATTAGGACCAAGAGTTGCATGAATTAATTTGTAGAACACAAGACTTGGTTTTTGAAATTTTGATTTGACTCATTTGATTTAAGTGTGAGAAATTTTTAGGCATAAGCAATTGATTTTCATGACAAATTTCTAGGTTTGGATACTCGATTCTTAATTTTATGTAAAGTCCATCTTCCTAAGTGTAGAGTATTGCTTGAGGACAAGCAAAGTTTAAGCTTGGGGGGATTTGATATCTCGTATTTATATGTACATTTTGGTCGGACTTTACATTTAAATGGTAACTCAAACCCCTACATTCATTGTGCTTCGTGCTATATTTGTCTAGAATTGGGTACTGTTATGGTTTTTGTATTGAATTGCAGGAACTTGGTGGATCATGCACAATTTATTGCATAAAATGGTGGATTTAGGAGAAGAAAATAGTTGAATGGCAGCAATAACATTGTAGAGCTCATCCTAAGCTTTCCAACGGTTTTTGAATCGCCTCAATCGGAGTCCGGATGAAGGAATTATGGCCGAAATACTAGCGGAGACCAAAATCTGAATATTACGCTTACTGTTCGGTCCGAATGAACAGTAACTCGGTCCGAACAGAGAGCCGACAGAGCTGTTTTGGCAAGTTTTGAAGAAGGAAAGTCCATATTTTGGCAAGATTTCGTGATCTTTGGACCTAGCCTCCTTCTCAAGTCATCCTAGACCTGCTATAAATGTATCCTACTGCCTGGGATGGAGGGGGAAGCCATCAACCATGAAATTCTACTTTCCACCACGTTTGGACACCTTTTCACCACCGTTCTCACGCCGAAAGGCGTGAGATTCCATCTCTCGCAGTAGAGCACGAACATCGTAGCGACTTTGGAGAGATTCTAGATGCGACGGCAGTAGTTTCAATCCAACCACAGCTCTAGACGTTCGGTATCTCGAGTTAGAGGCGATACTTGGTTTATTTCTTCCTTTCTCTTGATATTTGATCGAATGGAGTTTGTACCTTCTTTATTTGTATTTGTTGTTTGTCTTGTTAACATGATAGCTTAGATTTATTATGTCTTAGGGTAAGGATGTAGGTTAGGATTAGTTTGATGTTATGATATGTTTGACTTGATACTTTGGCTTGTGATCTATCTATTGAGTAATATTTACATTCTTGATTGATTTGATTGTTTGACCTAGTTTACTTCTAGATGAATGGCCACATTTAGTTAAGTTACAAAATTAGGATTAATCAATTGGAATTAAATAAAGTACATGGGATAAGTTTAAGATTCGAAAGAGGAGACTAGCTTGCACTGAAAGGTGTAGCTTCTAAATTGGCTGAAAGGCAATTTAGATATCCCTAAGAAAACCAATAATTTAGACATAGGCTAATTAAAATACCGACACGAAAGTTTAGGTTTAATTGATCTATGTGGGTAAAGTAGAGTCCTGGGCTAATTTCTAATCCAAAATACGACAGTTGAGGAATAGGAACCCTAGTTACAGCCAGTCTAAGCCCTTCACAACGTCAAAGCCAAGTTTAAACCGTCATAACTCAATTCCATACTCTCAGTTCGGACCGAACGGGTCTGGTTCGGGCCGAACTGAAAGTAGGAATTCTGGTAACTCGGTATTTAACGCGAAAGCGAGTGATCCGGTGATCCAGAAGCTAAACCTAAGTGAAATCTGACCCTTAGGACATTCATTTGCATATTAAAAACACCAAAAATATCTCTTTAAGCATTTGGATTATTTTAGATAATTAAAACACCAAAAAAATATTTATTTACTTGCACCTTTAGATTTAATCAACTAAAATCCCATAAAAATTAATTGTCTAGCTTTCGTGAGGAAGTAAAGTCTGGTAATCAATTGTACCGTCCTTTGGGTTCGACCCTAAAGCTTAACTAAAACGACTAGTGAGGTTAGCTCTAGGTTTACAAATTTATTTGATATCCTAGGTTCTAGGCCTTCGTCAACTCGCTAACCTAATTAGGCTAGGGTTAGTTAGGGTCTTCCTAGCTAATCCTAACTTAGACCTAATTAACTAGGATTACTAATCCTAACAAACCCTAGCTAACCCTAAGTCGCTAACTAACCTAGCTAACTAGAGTTAGTTAACTAGCTAGGTTTTGAGTTAGGGTTGTTAATGGATAGTTAGGATTACCTAGGATTACCTATGTAGGACTAGGTAGGTTTGTTAAAATCGATCCCAGCCCTAGGTAGCCCTAACTAACCCTTGCTAACTCGAGACTACCTTGAGCAATCTGGGGTTAAATAGCTACCATATCCTAGCCTAACAAATCCTAACTAGCCCAAGATAATCCTAGCTAGCCCAAGGTAGCCCTAGGATTAATTATTTAACCTAAGAGTTAGCTACGGTTAACTAGCCAAAGTTAGGGTTAACCCTAAGGCTAGCTAGGCTCTAGGTAATTCAAGGGTTACCTAAATAGCTTAACATAATAGCCATGACTAATACTAATCAATTGTAACCATAACCTTAGTTAGGGCTACTTAGGTAGCTCAATTTTTGCTTGGGTTGGTAACTATCCCCAGCTAACCCTAACTCTGACCATAGCTAACCCTAGAGTAACCTAACCATATCTAACCATATAAGTAGGGTTAGACTTACTCTAGGTAACCCTAACTCTAACCATAACTAAACCTAACTCCAACCCTACCTAACCTAACTAACTCATGGAGAATTAACACTAAGGTTATTGCCAGGGTTAGCTATGGTTTAGCTTGACCTAGGTAGCCCTAACTAACCATAGCTAACCCTAGCTAACATAGAAAAACCTAACTAACCCTAGCCAACCCTAACTCTAACCCTAGTTAGTTAGTAGCTAACTAACCATGGTAGCTAGTTAACTAACCCAAGTTAGCTAGGTTAATTAATAGCTAACGAACCCTAGTAGCTAACTAACCCTAACTCTAACCCTAGCTAACCCTAAGTAGAGCTACCCTAGCTAACCCTAATTAGGGTTGGGGTTAACCTAAACTTAAAGTAAACATAGGGTTGGGGTCAAGCTAACCCTAATTAATCCTAGTTAGGACTACCTAGGGTTAGTTAGGGTTAGTTAGGGTTAGTTAGTAGGGTTATTTAGGATTAGCTATGTTGAGAATTAAACATAGGTAACCCTAAGTTAGGGTTAGCTAGGTTAGTTCAATATAACCCTAATTGGTAACCCTAAATAATACATTCTTTCTTACTAATCCTAGCAAATCCTAACTCTAACCTTAACTACCCTAGAGTTAGGGTTAGTTATTGCTTGGGCTACCAAAGCTAAGCCATAGCTTATACCTAGGTAAGTAGAATAGGGATAACTGGGGTTACCTAGGGATAGTTAATACTAGCTTGAGTATGATTAGTTAAACTAGGGTTAGAGTTAGCCTAGGGATTAAGGTTAGCTATAGTTACTAGGGATAGAGGTTAGTTAACTAATCCTAAGGCTAACCCTAGCAATGATTAACCTAGCTATCCCTAACTATGGCTAGGATTTAGTTATTACCTTGTTAGACCATAACTAACCCTAGTTACCCCTAGGTTAGCTTTAGTTGGGTTAACTAGTGTAGTTAGGACTACCTAGGACAAGCGACGACTACCTAGGGCAAGCGACGACTACCTAGGGTAACCATATCTAACCCTAACTAAGATATGTCATAATACTACCTAGGGTTGTTGGAAGTAGCACTAGGGGTTAACCATATATATATGTAAGGTTAGAGTTAGATTTACTAGGTTAAAATTAGGTTTGCAAGGGTTAGTTATGGTTAGGATTACCTAAGGCTACCTAACTAACCATGGGGTTAATAGCTATGGTTAGAGTTAGGATTAGTTTTGTCCAACTTCGGCTAGCTTATCTTAGGTAGCCCTAACTACCCTTGCTAACCCTAAGTAGCCTTAACTAACCCTTGCCAACCCTAGCTAGCACTAGGTAGTCCTAATTAACCCTTTCTAACCCTAAAACCCTCGCTAACCAAAGCAGGTCCTAGGTAGCCCTAACTAACCATAATTCTAACCCTAACCAAACCTAGCTAGCCTTACGTATCCCTAACTAACCATAGCTAACCCTAGCTAACATAGGAAGATATCTCTTACAATCCTATCTAACTCTAACTAGAGTTAAGGTTATGTAGGGCTAACTAGGGTTAGTTAGGGTTAGCCCTTACTAACCTTACCTATCGCTAGCTTGCTAATGCCTAGGTAGCTCTTACTAACCCTAGCTATCCCTAACTCTAACCCTACCTAGGTTAAGGACTACCTGAAGTAACCCGAAGTAGGGCTAATAAGGTTAGTTAGTTATGGTTAACTCTAAATTAGTTTGGTTAGTTATGGTTTGCTACCTCGGGCTAGCTAAGGTTAGCTGGGATTTGAGTTAAGATTTGATTAACTAACCGTACGTAATTCTATCCATAGCTACCTAAGGCCTAACTAACCATAACTAACCCCAACAAGCCTTAGCTTGCCCGAGGTTGCCCTAACTAATTCTAGCTAACTCTCATTAGTTAAGGTTAGCCTTAACTATGGTTGGTAAGGGATAGCTAAGGTTAAGATTAGAGTTAGGGTTAGTTTTAACCTAGGTTTAGTTAAGGTAGTTTAGATCTAGGGATAACCTATGGTCTTCCTAAGTTAGCGTTACCCTAACTATAACCCCAACTAATCCTAGGGTTAACCATAGCCTTAGCCATAGCTAGCCCTAGGGTAACCCTTACCTTAGATAAATAGGGGATACCTAACTCTTAGCTAAGGTTACCCGAGGGCTAGTCTATGTTGGATTAACTCTAATTAGTTATCCTAGGTAACACTAATACCTTAGCTAACCCTAACCCAAGCTCAACCTACTATCATAACATACCTTAGTTATGCTATTTAACTTAGTTCCCTAGATATTTCTAACCATAACGTAACTAACTATGGTCTTAGGCTAATCCTAAGTAGCAAGTTAGGGTTATCAAGGTTAGTTATCCTAGGTAACCCTAATTAGGCTAACCCAAGCTTGCCTTATGTAGTCCTAACTAACCATAACTATCTGTAGCTAACCCTACTTATTAGACCCTAGCTTTTTTAAGGGTAAACTAACTAATCCCAACTCTAACATTAACTCAAAGATAGCCTAGAGTTAGGTTTACTATTTAGGGTTAGTTAAGGTTAGAGTTAGGTTACCATAGCTAATCCTAACTCCAACTCTCGCCAGCCCTAAGTAGTCCTAACTAACTCTAAATCCAACCCAAACTAACCTAACTCTAACCCAAACCAACCCTAGCTAGCCAAAGGTAATCCTAACTAACCCTAACTAATCCTAACTCCTTAGCAAGTCCTAGGTAGTACTAACTAACCTTAGCTAATCTTAATATGAATTAGATGTGGTAAACTAACCCTAACTTTAGGTAAACCTAGTTAACCCTAGCTAGGATTAGAGTTAGGTTAGTAACCTTAGCTAGATGTTACCTAATTATTGTCTAGGGTCTAACTACTTAGGGTTTGTATATAATTAACCTAAGGACTACATAACTAGTTAGTTAGGGCTCTAACCCAGCTAATTAGGTAAATCAGTAGGTTAGTGATGGTACAAACTAATAGTACCCTAAAATGTCCAAAAAATGTACCGCAAGCGTACGGTATATCGTTGGATATGGTTAGGGGTAGAACCACAGGGACGGATTAGTTGAGTATTAGGTTTACCGGTTCACAAAATCTAGGTCGGTCAATTGAGATGTTTTTTTTTGTCTTAGAACAATGGCAAAATGAGATAAACAAACAATCAAACTAAAATAAAACTAAAGTAAGTAACAATTTAGTTGTTTTCTGGTGATTTCTAATAATAAAGCGTCCTAGAGTTTCTGTTTTTACCTTGGTTAGGCTTCGGGCTGCCAACACGTGTGCTGTCACACGAAATGTTGACCCGTGCTTCACCAGTATGTCCCTGTGCGACCCGTACGGGATTCCATGTGACCCGCACAGGTAGTACTTGGTGTGACACGATCCTTAGTTGATGGTGCAATGCATGGTAATTAAGTTCCTAACTGGTTTGGGACAGATCTAGCCGGACTTGGACTCCCTAAACCTCTACTGTCATATGTTGGTCATGGTATCGTGACCAGAACCTAGTCTAAAGCCCCCATTAGTCTAGTTAACCCTCAATTTCTCTTGTTGGCTTAACTATCCTAAGTCTACAAGTTGGTTTACTAAGGTATCTAACCGACTTTCGCCTAATTAGAAATCTTCTCCTTTTGGGATACCAATTGGTCACCTTTCGGCTCCTAACCTACCTCAAGTTGCTTACTCAATTCAATCAATTAGTCTACACCTTTAACCAAGAATAAGTGTGGCCATTCACCTAGTAGGAGGTTCAACACAATTCATCAAAAACAAAGCAAGCATAAACAATAAACAACCAACAAGTGATAAACCATAGAAACTTAATCATTCATCCATTACATCAATCCTAACCTTTGTTCAAACATGACCCTAGAACAAACTAATCTAGCCTACCATAATAGAAACACAACCAAAATGCAAGAAAGGGAAAGATACAATCTCCATAATCAAAGAGAAGAAAGGTAGAAGGCAAACGCCCTAATCAAGCATCTTCCTTGCCTCTAGACCGGAGATATGGCTGCTTGGTCGATCGGCGGTGGAATGGTGGTTGAAACGTGGCTTGCAAGGCGGCAGGATTCCCTGTGCGGGTCGCACAGGGTGGCTGTGCGGGGTGCACGGGAGAGATGAAGAGGTAGATTGGATAGGTTTTCGTTGCGGCGCCACCTTGGATGGGAGAGAAGATAGGATGCCCTAATTTCGGCGCTTCAGGGGCTTTAAATAGCAGCGAAACTAGGGTTCAAAGTCACATGCAGGGCGCATGGAAAGCGGGTGCGGGTCGTATGGGCCAGGAATGAGTCGTCTGGCCCATGTCGCTTGTCTGGCGTGCTGGCTGGACCCTGTGCACCCCACACAGGATTTGGTGCGGGCCGCACGGGAGCATTTCTTCATGTTTTGTGGGCCAAGCTTCACCAAATTTCATCCAAGTTTCTACAAAATGAATATAGACCCAAGAAGTACCAAATTCCTACAGAAATAAACTAAAACACGCATAAAACAAAGGTATTGAGTTGTGATTGAGGGTAAAGTCCGGTCAAAACTTATATATAAATGTGTGATATCTGTTAGCTTGGTTAGTTAGGCAAGATATAACTAAGTAATCCTAACTACTTTAGATTAACTTGGTAGCTAGGGTTAGCTCTACGGTTAACCCAAATTATCCCTAGGGTCAGGTTAGAGTTAGGACTATCTTGGATTAGCTAGGGTTAGCTAGGATTAGGGTTAGCTAGGGCTACATATGGAAAGCATATCTAGGGCAACCTTATTAGTTAGGGTTAGCTTGGGTAACTAGAGTACCAAACTCTAACTCTAGGTAGTTACCTTAGCTAGGGATAGCTATGGTAGTTACGGTTAGATAGGCCTACTTAGGACTAGTAAAGACTATTAGTTAGGATTAGAGTTAGGGCTCTTAGTTTAGGGCTAAGTTATATTAGGTAAGATTATCCCTCGCCCTAATTTTAATCCTAGGCAATATGATTTTAACTAACTCTAACTAACCCTAGCTAATCCTAACTAATAGGGTTATGTTAGGTAGACCTAGGATAAATCTATCTTACTAACCATATCTATCCCTAACTACCTACCTAACTAATCATAGTAGCGGGAATGGAGTTGGGATAGCTAGGGTTAGCTGAGGTTAACTAGGGTTAGCTATGGTTAACCATATCTAGAGTTAGCTATGGTAAATTCTGAGTTAACCTTAGGTTTATAGATAATCGTAGTAACTCTAGCCTAAGTATGGTTAACTCTAGGATTATGACTACTAACCCTAGGGTTATGACCCTAGCTAGCCTAACCATAGAGCTACTCTATTTTGTTGAGTTAGTCCAAAGGTTAGCTAAGGTTAAAGTTAAGATTAGCTAGGGTTAACTTGCATAAACCCTAGCTAATTTGCTATGATAGGTTTAGCTAAATCCTACAAGAGTTTAACTAGGCCATGCTAGGGTTAACTAGCCTAATTAGGATTAATCATATCATAGTTTGACTTACCTAAGGTTACTATTGAGCTAATAATCTAAGGTTACTTTTGACAAGGGTTTGTTAGGGCTAACCCTAGCTACGGTTAGTTAGGGTTTGTTAGCTCTAACTAACCATAGCTAGGATTAGTTAAGGCTACCTAAGGCTAGAATTTGCTAGGATTAGTTAGGGCTACTTAAGGCTAGCTAAGGTTAGCTAGGTTTGGTTTGGACTATATAGGGTTTAGGATTTAGGGCTACCTTAGGTCTACCCTAGTAGCATGACCAGCTTGGGTTGACGAGCCCTAACTAACCCTAAGTAGCTAACTAATCTAATCCTAACTCAAGGTAAACCTAACTCTAACTCTAGGATGTCCTAACTAACCATAACTAACCCTAGCTAACCATAGGTAGCCCTACATAACCCTAGCTAACCCTAACTGTAACCCTAACCAGGGCTACCCATAGCTAAGCCTAGGGATCCTAAGGTAGCCCTTACTAATCCTAGGTAACCGTAACACATACCCTAACAAACCCTAACTTGCCATTGGTAGCCCAAACTAACCATAGCTAATCCTAACTAACTTAGGAATTATTAGCCCTTACTCTAGTGTACCTTGAGTTAGGCCTAACCTAGCATTCTTGTTGTTAGGGCTACCTCGGGCAAGCTAGGGTTAGCGTGACCTATGGAGTTTGGGTTAGTTAGGGCTAGCTAGGGTTAGCTAGGGTTAGAGTTAAGGACAACTAGAGTTAGTTAGGGCTACTTAGGGTTAGGTTAGGGTTCGGGTTACTTAGGAAGACCTAACTAACCCTAGCCAACCCTAACTCTAACCCTAGCTTGCCTTACGTAGACCTAACTAACCCTTACTTGGGATTAGTTAGGTTAGTTATGGTTAGTTAGGATAAGTTAGGGTTAGCTAGGGCTATCTAAGGCTAGCTAAGGTTAGAGTTAAGCTTAGTTGGGGTTAGTTAGAATTAGTTAGCACTAGATAACCTAAGATATCCCTTGGTAGCCCTATCTAACCCAAGTGGACGTCCCTAACTCTAACCATATCTAACCCTAGCAACAAACCCCAGCTAATCCTAACTCTAACTCCAGCTAACACTAATTAGTTACCCTAACCTTAGCCAACCCAAACAAGCCCTAGCTATCCCTATGTAGCTCTTACTAGCCCTAGTCATAAAAGTCTTTAATTAAAACGCAATGTTTTATGACTGTTACTTAATATTAACGGTCACAATGTTTCTAGAAAAATTTATTTTTTCTTTTTCTCATGCTTATGTTTAGCAATTGTTTTAATTCAAAACAGTTGTAAAGATTTGAACTTATATTACGACAATGCAATAGATTTTGTAGGTGAGTGTTATTATAAAAAGCAGTTGCTAATCTCCAGTTGCAAAAGCCTGTTTCTGTGGTAGTGCTAGTTATGGTTAGTTAGGGCCACGTACCCTAGGTAGTTAGGGCTAGATAATATCATTTAGGGTTAGTATTAGCTAGGGATATGTCCTAACTCTACCAAGATTTGTTAGGTTTTGATTAGTTAGCGTTAGCTAGGGCAAGCCTAAGTTAAGGTAGGGCTAGAGTTAGGGCTATCTAGGGTTTGTTAGTTACTAGGGTAAGAAAGAAATCTACAGTTACCTAAGGCATGGTACTACCTAAGGTTAGCCCAAGGTAGACTACCTAGACCTAATTTAGGATTAGCTATGGTCAACTTTAGCTAATCTGTTAGGTAGGGCCTAACTAGGTTTAGCTAGGGTGTGGAGTTAGTTATGGTTAGTTAACCTTAGGGATAGCTAACCCGGTCTAAGCTTAGGGCTAAATAATCCTAACAAACCCTAACTCTTAACTCTAAACCCTAAATAGTTATCCCTATCTAAACCTACCATGGTTAGAGTTACTAATTCTAGCTAACAAGTTAAGGTAGGGTTACCTAGGATTAGAGTTAGGGCTCGTGAGGGTTGGAGTTAGGATTGTTAACTATGGTTACCTAGGGATACCTAGTACAAAATCTAGGATTACCAAGGTAGGTTCGTTAAAACCGATCCTGACCCTAGGTAACCCTAACTAACCCTTGCCAACTCTAAACCTAGCCCTACATAGGTAACCCTAGGTAGGCCTAACTAACTTGCCTTATGTAGCCCTAACTAACCATTGCTAACCTTAACTCTAGATAACCCTAACTATAGGATTAGCTAGGGTTAGTCCTAGCTAAGCCTAACCCTAGGCTAGCTCTGACTCTAATTCTAACCATATATGGCGTTATCTAGATTTAAGGTTAACTAACTAACTAGCTATGGCTTAAGTAATCCTAACTAACCTTAGATATCTAGGTACTTAGTAACCCCAAGGGCTACCTACTTAATTAGATTAAACTAAACTCTAGATAATGCTAACTCTAACCATACCTAACTAGTCCTAACTAACCATATGTTAGCTATTAGGTTTAGCTAAAAGATTAGGGCGACCTAGGGTTAGAGTGAGGGTTACCTGGGGTTTGTTCCTAGGGTTAGATATGGTTAGAGTTAGGGACGTCAACTTGGGTTAGATAGGGCTACCAAGGGATAGCTTAGGTTACCTAGTACTAACTAACTCTAACTAACCCCAACTAAGCTTAACTCTAACCTTAGCTAGCATTAGGTAGTCCTAGCTAACCCTAACTAACCCTAACTTGTCCTAGGTAGCCCTAACTGACCATAACTAACCTAACTAATCCCGAGTAAGGGTTAGTTAGGTCTACGTAAGGCAAGCTAGGGTTAAAGTTAGGGTTGGCTAGGGTTAGTTAGGTCTTAGCTCTAAATCCTAAGCCCTATATAGTCCAAAGCAAACCTAGCTAGCCTTAAGTAGCCCTAACTAATTCTAGCAAATCCTAGCCTTAGGTAGCCCTAACTAATCCTAGCTATGGTTAGTTCGAGCTAACAAACCCTAACTAACCGTAACTAGGGTTAGCCCTAACAAACCCTTGTCAAAAGTAACCTTAGATTATTAGCTCAATAGTAACGTTAGATAAGTCAAACTATGATATGATTAATCCTAATTAGGCTAGTTAACCCTAGCATGGCCTAGTTAAACTTTTGTAGGATTAGACTTACTCTAGGTTAAAGACAAGGGTTAGTTAAAATCCCTAACTATGGGTATTGGTTAGAGATCTACATAGAGTTAGATTTAGCCCAAACTAACCCTAGGTTAGAGTTACCCATAGGTATTACCCTAACATGGTAGACCTAGGATTATCCCTGACTGACCATAAGTTAGGTCACCCTAAGTAGTAGACTAACTCTAAGATTACCTAGGCGTGCTCTTACTAACCCTAACCCCAAGGTAGCCTTAACAAACTCAAGGTAAACCTAAGTCTAACTCTAGGTAGTCCTAACTAACCATAACTAAGCTTAGCTAACCATAGGTAGCCCTACATAACCCAAGCTAACCCTAACTCTAACCCTATCCAGGGCTACCCACAGCTAAGTCCTGGGATCCTTATGTTGCCCTTACTAATCCTAGGTAACCGTAACATTGACCTTAACTAGCTCTTGCTAACTAACTCAAATTAGAATTTGGTAACCCTAACTAATTCTAACTCAAACTCAAGCTAAACCTAGCTAGCCTGAAAGAGTCCAAACTAACCCGAACTAACCTAAGGTTCTATAGGGTTAGTTATGGTTAGTTAGGTATACCTAGGGCACAACCCTAACTAACCCTTAGAGTTAAGGTTAGCTAAGGTAGGGTTAGAGTTAGTTGGGGTTAATTAAGACTCCTTAGGGCTAGATATGGTTAGTTGGGATTAGAGTTAGGGTTACATTGGGTTAGATATTGTTAACCCTAACCAGGATTAACCTCAGCTAACCCTAGCGAGGTTTAGTTAGGGCTACGTAAGGCTAACCCTAATTCCAACCCAAGCTAACCATAACTAACACTAGCTAGGGTTAGCTTAGCCTTAACTAATCCTAACAAACCCTAAGTTAGGGCTAACTAGCTAAACCCTTGCTAACCTTAGCGCTAGGTAGGTTAGGACCTTAAGTTAATTACCTAACTTAGGGGTTAGCTACCTTAGTTAGAATATGTTTGCTAAACCCAATGCTAGGTACTCTACTTAGGGTTAGTTATCTCTAAATAGTTTTGCTACCTGGTTAGCTATGGTTAATTACGGCTAATTAGTTAAGTTACCCTAGTTAACCTAATCGTATACTAACCTAACTTAGGAAGATATCTCTTACAATCTAATCTAACTCTAAGTAGAGTTAAGGTTATGTAGGGCTAACTAGGATTAGTTATGGTAGCCCTAGTTAGGACTAACCCTAGCTATCCCTAGTTTGCTAATCCCTAGGTAGCTCTTATTAACCCTAGTTATCCCTAACTCTAACCCTTGCTAGCTCTAGATAGCCGTAGGTAGTACTAACTAACCCCAACTAGTTAGGGTTACCCATTGCTAGGATTTTTAGGACTACTTAGAGATAACTTAGCCCTAACTTTGGGTAGCCCTACCTTGTTAACTAACGGTAGCTAGGGTTAGGTATCCCTAAGTAATTAGTAAGAGCTACCTAGGGCAAACCCTAACTCTAAGTAGCCCTAACTTAACACTAGTTCTAACCATAGCTATCTACTTAGGATTAGTTAGGGTTATACTAATGACCATAGCTATTTAAATACTTTATACTATCTAGAATATGATTCTTATCTTATTTCTTCAAAAAGAATTGATTATAAATGGTAAAAACGCAAATAAATGGAAATAATGCAATTTTGAGCTGTGTTTGAGAATTTGAATCGTTTCTTGATTCATTCTAACTAATTTGATCACAACAATCTACATTTAAACTCTTTATACAGTCTAAAATATTATTCGTATGTTATCTATTAAAAAAGATTGGACTATACGTGGTTATTACGCATATAAAGAGCAAATAATACAATTCTGGTCAACGTTTCAGCATTTCAATCATTTTAGGATTTATTCTAAGTCATTTGATCACAATAATCTACATTTAAACTCTTTATACTGTCCAGAATATGTTTCTTATATTATTTATTCAAAAAGATTGGATTATACATGGTAATTATGCATATAAAGTGCAAATAATGCAATTCTGAGCATTGTTTGAGCATTTTAATCATTTCTGGATTCATTCTAAGTCATTTGATCACAATAATCTACATTTAAACTCTTTATACTGTCCAGAATATGTTTCTTATATTATTTATTCAAAAAGATTGGATTATACATGGTAATTATGCATATAAAGTGCAAATAATGCAATTCTGAGCATTGTTTGAGCATTTTAATCATTTCTGGATTCATTCTAAGTCATTTGATCACAATAATCTATATTTAAACTCTTTATACTGTCCAGAATATGTTTCTTATATTATTTATTCAAAAAGATTGGATTATACATGGTAATTACGCATATGAAATGCAAATAATGCAATTCTGAGCAACGTTTGAGCATTTCAATCGTTTCCAGATACATTCTAAGTCATTTGATCACAATAATCTACATTTATTCTCTTTATACTGTCTAAAATATGATTCCTATGTTATCTATTCAAAAAGATTGGATTATACATGGTAATTACGCATATAAAAAGCAAATAATGCAATTCTGAGCAACGTTTGAACATTTCAATCGTTTCTGGAGTCATTCTAAGTCATTTTATCACAATAATGTACATTTAAACTCTTTATACAGTCTAAAATATGATTTCTATGTTATATATTAAAAAAGATTGGATTATACATCTTAATTACGCATATAGAGTGTAAATAATTCAATTCTGTGCATCAGTTGAGCATTTCATTTGTTTCTGGATTCATTCTAAGTCATTTGATCACAATAATCTACATTTAAACTCGTTATACTTTTTATAATATGTTTTGTATGTTATTTATTCAAAAAGATTGGATTATACATGGTAATTACGCATATAAATTGCAAATAATGCAATTCTGAGCATTGTTTGAGCATTTTAATCATTTGTAGACTTATTCTAAGTCATTTGATTATAATAATCAAAATTTAAACTCTTTATACTGTCCGGAATATGACTCATATGTTATTGGTTCAAAAAGATTGAATTATACATGGTAAATACGCATATAAAGTGCAAATAATGCAATTCAGAGCAACGTTTGAGCATTTCAAACGTGTCTGAATACATTCTAAGTCAATGTATCACAATAATCTACATTTAAACTCTTAATACTATCTAGAATATGATTCTTATGTTATTTATTCAAAAAGATTTGATTATACATGATAAATACGTAAATAAATGCAAATAATGCAATTTTGAGCTGTATTTGAGCATTTCAATCGTTTGTTGACTTATTCTAATAAATTTGATCACAATAATCTACATTTAAACTCTTTATACTGTCCAAAATATGATTCATATGTTATTTATTCAAAAAGATTGGATTGTACATGGTAAATACGCATATAAAGTGCAAATCATGCAATTCAGTGCAACGTTTGAACATTTCAATCGTTTCTGAATTCATTCTAAGTCATTGGATCACAATATTCTACATTTAAACTCTTTATACTGTCTAGAATATGATTCTTATGTTATTTATTCAAAAAGATTGGATTATACATGGTAATTACGCATATAAATTGAAAAAATGCAATTCTGAGCATCGTTTCAGCATTTCAATCTTTTCGGGATTCCTTCTAAGTCATTTGATCAAAATTATCTACATTTAAACTCTTTATACTGTCCATAATATGATTCGTATGTTATTTATTCAAAAAGATTGGATTATACACGGTAATTACGCATATAAAGTGAAAAAATACAATTATGGGCATCGTTTGAGCATTCCATTCATCTCTGGTTACATTCTAAGTCATTTGATCATAATAATCTACATTTAAACACTTTATACAGTCCAGAATATTATTCATATGTTATTTGTTCAAAATGATTTGAATATACATTGTAATTACGTATATAAAGTGTAAATAATGCAATTCTGAGCATCGTTTCAGCATTTCAATCGTTTCTGGATTCATTCTAAGTCATTTGATCAAAATAATCTACATTTTAACTCTTTATACTGTCTAGAATATGATTCTTATGTTATTTATTCAAAAAGATTGGATTCTACATGGTAATTACGCATATAATTTGAAAAAATGCAATTCTGAGCATCGTTTTAGCTTTCCAATCGTCTCTAGATATATTCTAAGTTATTTGATCATAATAATCTACATTAAAATACTTTATACTGTCTAGAATGTGATTCATAAGTTATTTATTCAAAAAGATTTGATTATACTTGTTAATTACGCAAATAAATTCCAAACAATGCAATTCTGAGAATCGTTTAAGCATTTCAATCGTTTCTGGAGTTATTCTAAGTCATTTTTTTTTATTGAATATTCTAAGTCATTTGATCACAGTAATCTACATTTAAACTCTTTTTACAGTCTAGAATATGATTCATATGTTATTTATTAAAAAAGATTGGATTATACATGGTAATTATGCATATAAAGTGCAAATAATTTAATTCTGTGCATCGTTTGAGCATTTCATTCGTTTCTAGATTCATTCTAAGTCATTTGATCACAATAATCTACATTTAAACTCGTTATACTGTCTAGAATATGTATTGCATGTCATTTATTCAAAAAGATTGGATTATACATGGTAATTACGCATATAGATTGCAAATAATGCATTTCTGAGCATTGTTTGAGCATTTTAATCGTTTCTTGACTTATTCTATGTCATTTGCTCATAATAATCAAAATTTAAACTTTTTATTCTGTCTAGAATATGATTCATATGTTGTTTGTTCAAAAATATTGGATTATACAAGGTAAATGCGCATATAAAGTGCAAATAATGCAATTCAGAGCAACGTTTGAGCATTTCAATCGTTTCTGAATTAATTCTCTGTCATTGGATTACAATAACCTACATTTAAACTCTTTATACTGTCTTGAATAAGATTCTTATCTTATTTATTCAAAAAGATTTGATTATACATGGTAAATACGCAAATAAATGCAAATAATGCAATTCTGAGCTGTGCTTGAGCATTTCAATCGTTTCTTGATTCGTTCTAACAAATTTGATCACAATAATCTACATTTAAACTCTTTATACAGTCTAGAATATGAATCCTACGTTATCTATTCAAAAAGATTGGAATATACATGGTAATTACGCATATAAAGAGCAAATAATGCAATTCTGGGCAACGTTTGAGCATTTCAGTCGTTTCTGGATTCATTCTAAGTCATTTGATCACAATAATCCACATTTAAACTCTTTATACTGTCCAGAATAAGTTTCTTATATTAGTTATTCAAAAAGATTGGATTATACATGGTAATTACGCATATAAATTGCAAATAATGCAATTCTGAGCATCGTTTGAGCATTTCAATCGTTTCTTGATTTATTCTAAGTCATTTGATCACAACAATCAATATTTAAACTCGTTATACTGTCCAGTATGATTCATATGTTCTTTGTTAAAAAAGATTGGATTATACAAGGTAATTACGCATATAAAGTACAAATAATACAATTCTGAGCATCGTTTGAGCATTTTAATCGTTTCTGGATTCATTCTAAGTCATTTGATCACAATAATCTACATTTAAACTCTTTATACTGTCCATAATTTGATTCGTATGTTATTCATTCAAAAAGATTGGATTATAAATTGTAATTACGCATATGTAGCGTAAAAATGCAATTCTGTGCATCGGTTGTGCATTCCAATCGTTTCTGGATACATTATAACTCATTTGATCACAATAATCTACATTTAAACACTTTATACTTTCTAGAATACGATTCATATGTTATTTATTCAAAAAGATTTGATTATATATGGTAAGTACGCAAAAAAAAATGCAAATAATGCAATTCAGAGCTGTGTTTGAGCATTTCAAACAATTCTTGATTTATTCTAACAAATTTGATAACAATAATATACAATTAAACTCTTTATACTGTCTAGAATATAATTCATATGTTTTTTATTCAAAAATATAGGATTATACATGGTAATTACGCATATAAAGTGCAAATAATACAATTCTGAGCATCGTTTGAGCATTTCAATCGTTTCTGGATTCATTCTAAGTCATTTGATCACAATTACCAACATTGAAACACTTTATACTGTCCAGAATATGATTCATATGTTATTTATTCAAAAATATTGGATTATACGTGGTATATATGCATATAAATTGCAAATAATGCAATTCTGAGCAACGTTTAAGCTTTTCAATCGTTTTTTGATTCATTCTAAGTCATTTGATCACAATAATCAACATTTAAACATTTTATACTGTCCAGAATATGTTTCTTATCTTATTTATTCAGATAGATTGGATTATACATGGTAATTACGCATATGAAGTGCAAATAATGCAATTCTGAGCAACGTTTGAGCATTTCAATCGTTTCCAGATACATTCTAAGTCATTTGATCACAATAATCTACATTTATTCTCTTTATACTGTCTAGAATATGATTCCTATGTTATCTATTCAAAAAGATTGGATTATACATGGTAATTACGCATATAAAGAGCAAATAATGCAATTCTGAGCAACGTTTGGGCATTTCAATCGTTTCTGGATTAATTCTAAGTCATTTGATCACAATAATCTACATTTAAACTATTTATACTGTCCATAATATGATTCGTATGTTATTTATTCAAAAAGATTGGATTATACATGGTAATTACGCATATAAAGTGCAAAAATGCAATTCTGAGCATCATTGGAGCAATCCAATTTTTTCTGGAAACATTCTAAGTCATTTGATCACAATAATCTACATTTAAACTATTTATACTGTCTAGAATATGATTCATATGTTATTTATTCAAAAATATTAGATTATACTTGGTAATTACGCATATAAATTGCAAATAATGCAATTCTGATCATCGTTTGAGCATTTCAATCCATTCTGGATTCATTCTAAGTCATTTGATCACCATAATCAACATTTAAACTCTTTATACTGTCCAGAATATGATTCCTATGTTATTTATTCAAAAAGATTGGATTATACATGGTAATTACGCATATAAAATGCAAAAATGCAATTCTGAGCATCGTTCGAGCATTCCAATCGTCTCTGGATACATTCTAGGTCATTTGATCAGAATAATCTACATTTATACACTTTATACTGTCTAGAATATGATTCGTATGTTATCTATTCAAAAAGATTGGATTATACATGGTAATTACGCATATAAAGAGCAAATAATGCAATTCTGAGCAACGTTTGGGCATTTCAATCGTTTCTGGATTAATTCTAAGTCATTTGATCACAATAATCTACATTTAAACTATTTATACTGTCCATAATATGATTCGTATGTTATTTATTCAAAAAGATTGGATTATACATGGTAATTACGCATATAAAGTGCAAAAATGCAATTCTGAGCATCATTGGAGCAATCCAATTTTTTCTGGAAACATTCTAAGTCATTTGATCACAATAATCTACATTTAAACTATTTATACTATCTAGAATATGATTCATATGTTATTTATTCAAAAATATTAGATTATACTTGGTAATTACGCATATAAATTGCAAATAATGCAATTCTGATCATCGTTTGAGCATTTCAATCCATTCTGTATTCATTCTAAGTCATTTGATCACCATAATCAACATTTAAACTCTTTATACTGTCCAGAATATGATTCATATGTTCTTTATTCAAAAAGATTGGATTATATCTGGTAATTACGCATACAAAGTGCAAATAATGCAATTCTGAGCAACGTTTGAGCTTTTCAATCGTTTTTGGATTCATTCTAAGTCATTTGATCACAATAATCTAAATTGAAACTCTTTATACTGTCTAGAATATAATTCATATTTTTTTTATTCAAAAATATTGGATTATACATGGTAATTACGCATATAAATTGCAAATAATGCAATTCTGAGCATCGTTTGAGCATTTCAATCGTTTCTGGATTCATTCTAAGTCATTTGATCACAACAATCAACATTTAAACTCTTTATACTGTCCAGAATCTGATTCCTATGTTATTTATTCAAAAATAATGTATTATATGTGGTAATTACGCATATAAATTGCAAATAATGCAATTCTGAGCAACGTTTGAGCTTTTCAATCATTTTTGGATTCATTCTAAGTCATTTCATCATAATAATCAACATTTAAACTTTTTATACTGTCCAGAATATATTTCTTATGTTATTTATTCAGAAAGATTGGATTATACATGGTAATTACGCATATGATGTGCAAATAATGCAGTTCTGAGCAACGTTCGAGCATTTCAATCGTTTTCGGATACATTCTAAGTCATTTGATCACAATAATCTACATTTATACTCTTTATACAGTCGAGAATATGATTCCTATGTTGTCTATTCAAAAAGATTGGAATATACATGGTAATTACGCATATAAAGAGCAAATAATGCAGTTCTGAGCAACGTTTGAGCATTTCAATCGTTTCTGGATTTATTCTAAGTCATTTGATCACAATAATCTACATTTAAACTATTTATACTGTCCATAATATGATTTGTATGTTATTTATTCAAAAATATTATATTATACATGGTAATTACGCATATAAAGTGCAAAACTGCAATTCTGAGCATCGTTGGAGCAATCCAATCGTTTCTGGATACATTCTAAGTCATTTGGTCACAATAATCTACATTTAAACTCTTTCTACTGTCTAGAATATGATTCATATGTTATTTATTCAAAAAGATTTGATTATACTCGGTAATTATGCAAATAATGCAATTCTGAGCGGTGTTTGAGCATTTCAATCGTTTCTTGATTCATTCTGAGAAATTTGATCATAATAATCTACATTTAAACATTTTATACAGTCTAGAATATGATTCCTATGTTATCTATTCAAAAAGATTGGATTATACATGGTAATTACGCATATAAAGTGGAAATAATGCAAATCTAATCATCGTTTGAGCTTTTCAATCATTTTTAGATTCATTCTAAGTCATTTGATCACAATAATCTAAATTTAAACTCTTTATACTGTCCATAATATTTTTCGTATGTTATTTATTCAAAAAGATTGGATTATACATGGTAATTACGCATATAAAATGCAAAAATGCAATTCTGAGCATCGTTCGAGCATTCCAATCGTCTCTGGATACATTCTAGGTCATTTGATCAGAATAATCTACATTTATACACTTTATACTGTCTAGAATATGATTCCTATGTTATCTATTCAAAAAGATTGGATTATACATGGTAATTACGCATATAAAGAGCAAATAATGCAATTCTGAGCAACGTTTGGGCATTTCAATCGTTTCTGGATTAATTCTAAGTCATTTGATCACAATAATCTACATTTAAACTATTTATACTGTCCATAATATGATTCGTATGTTATTTATTCAAAAAGATTGGATTATACATGGTAATTACGCATATAAAGTGCAAAAATGCAATTCTGAGCATCATTGGAGCAATCCAATTTTTTCTGGAAACATTCTAAGTCATTTGATCACAATAATCTACATTTAAACTATTTATACTGTCTAGAATATGATTCATATGTTATTTATTCAAAAATATTAGATTATACTTGGTAATTATGCATATAAATTGCAAATAATGCAATTCTGATCATCGTTTGAGCATTTCAATCCATTCTGTATTCATTCTAAGTCATTTGATCACCATAATCAACATTTAAACTCTTTATACTGTCCAGAATATGATTCATATGTTCTTTATTCAAAAAGATTGGATTATATCTGGTAATTACGCATACAAAGTGCAAATCATGCAATTCTGAGCAACGTTTGAGCTTTTCAATCGTTTTTGGATTCATTCTAAGTCATTTGATCACAATAATCTAAATTGAAACTCTTTATACTGTCTAGAATATAATTCATATTTTTTTTATTCAAAAATATTGGATTATACATGGTAATTACGCATATAAATTGCAAATAATGCAATTCTGAGCATCGTTTGAGCATTTCAATCGTTTCTGGATTCATTCTAAGTCATTTGATCACAACAATCAACATTTAAACTCTTTATACTGTCCAGAATCTGATTCCTATGTTATTTATTCAAAAATAATGTATTATATGTGGTAATTACGCATATAAATTGCAAATAATGCAATTCTGAGCAACGTTTGAGCTTTTCAATAATTTTTGGATTCATTCAAAGTCATTTCATCATAATAATCAACATTTAAACTTTTTAGACTGTCCAGAATATATTTCTTATGTTATTTATTCAGAAAGATTGGATTATACATGGTAATTACGCATATGATGTGCAAATAATGCAGTTCTGAGCAACGTTCGAGCATTTCAATCGTTTCCGGATACATTCTAAGTCATTTGATCACAATAATCTACATTTAAACTATTTATACTGTCTAGAATATGATTCATATGTTATTTATTCAAAAATATTAGATTATACTTGGTAATTACGCATATAAATTGCAAATAGTGCAATTCTGAGCATCGTTTGAGCATTTCAATCCATTCAGGATTCATTCTAAGTCATTTGATCACCATAATCAACATTTAAACTCTTTATACTGTCCAGAATATGATTCATATGTTCTTTATTCAAAAAGATTGGATTATATCTGGTAATTACGCATACAAAGTGCAAATAATGCAATTCTGAGCAACGTTTGAGCTTTTCAATCGTTTTTGGATTCATTCTAAGTCATTTGATCACAATAATCTAAATTGAAACTCTTTATACTGTCTAGAATATAATTCATATTTTTTTTATTCAAAAATATTGGATTATACATGGTAATTACGCATATAAATTGCAAATAATGCAATTCTGAGCATCGTTTGAGCATTTCAATCGTTTCTGGATTCATTCTAAGTCATTTGATCACAACAATCAACATTTAAACTCTTTATACTGTCCAGAATCTGATTCCTATGTTATTTATTCAAAAATAATGGATTATATGTGGTAATTACGCATATAAATTGCAAATAATGCAATTCTGAGCAACGTTTGAGCTTTTCAATCATTTTTGGATTCATTCTAAGTCATTTCATCATAATAATCAACATTTAAACTTTTTATACTGTCCAGAATATATTTCTTATGTTATTTATTCAGAAAGATTGGATTATACATGGTAATTACGCATATGATGTGCAAATAATGCAGTTCTGAGCAACGTTCGAGCATTTCAATCGTTTCCGGATACATTCTAAGTCATTTGATCACAATAATCTACATTTATACTCTTTATACAGTCGAGAATATGATTCCTATGTTATCTATTCAAAAAGATTGGAATATACATGGTAATTACGCATATAAAGAGCAAATAATGCAGTTCTGAGCAACGTTTGAGCATTTCAATCGTTTCTGGATTTATTCTAAGTCATTTGATCACAATAATCTACATTTAAACTATTTATACTGTCCATAATATG
The DNA here is from genome assembly GCA_027562975.1 of Rhynchospora breviuscula. Classification (NCBI taxonomy): domain Eukaryota; kingdom Viridiplantae; phylum Streptophyta; class Magnoliopsida; order Poales; family Cyperaceae; genus Rhynchospora; species Rhynchospora breviuscula. Next base: position 69,501,570 of record CM050400.1, on the reverse strand, counting down.
ATTTGTATGTTATTTATTCAAAAATATTATATTATACATGGTAATTACGCATATAAAGTGCAAAACTGCAATTCTGAGCATCGTTGGAGCAATCCAATCGTTTCTGGATACATTCTAAGTCATTTGGTCACAATAATCTACATTTAAACTCTTTCTACTGTCTAGAATATGATTCATATGTTATTTATTCAAAAAGATTTGATTATACTCGGTAATTATGCAAATAATGCAATTCTGAGCGGTGTTTGAGCATTTCAATCGTTTCTTGATTCATTCTGAGAAATTTGATCATAATAATCTACATTTAAACATTTTATACAGTCTAGAATATGATTCCTATGTTATCTATTCAAAAAGATTGGATTATACATGGTAATTACGCATATAAAGTGGAAATAATGCAAATCTAATCATCGTTTGAGCTTTTCAATCATTTTTAGATTCATTCTAAGTCATTTGATCACAATAATCTAAATTTAAACTCTTTATACTGTCCATAATATTTTTCGTATGTTATTTATTCAAAAAGATTGGATTATACATGGTAATTACGCATATAAAATGCAAAAATGCAATTCTGAGCATCGTTCGAGCATTCCAATCGTCTCTGGATACATTCTAGGTCATTTGATCAGAATAATCTACATTTATACACTTTATACTGTCTAGAATATGATTCCTATGTTATCTATTCAAAAAGATTGGATTATACATGGTAATTACGCATATAAAGAGCAAATAATGCAATTCTGAGCAACGTTTGGGCATTTCAATCGTTTCTGGATTAATTCTAAGTCATTTGATCACAATAATCTACATTTAAACTATTTATACTGTCCATAATATGATTCGTATGTTATTTATTCAAAAAGATTGGATTATACATGGTAATTACGCATATAAAGTGCAAAAATGCAATTCTGAGCATCATTGGAGCAATCCAATTTTTTCTGGAAACATTCTAAGTCATTTGATCACAATAATCTACATTTAAACTATTTATACTGTCTAGAATATGATTCATATGTTATTTATTCAAAAATATTAGATTATACTTGGTAATTATGCATATAAATTGCAAATAATGCAATTCTGATCATCGTTTGAGCATTTCAATCCATTCTGTATTCATTCTAAGTCATTTGATCACCATAATCAACATTTAAACTCTTTATACTGTCCAGAATATGATTCATATGTTCTTTATTCAAAAAGATTGGATTATATCTGGTAATTACGCATACAAAGTGCAAATAATGCAATTCTGAGCAACGTTTGAGCTTTTCAATCGTTTTTGGATTCATTCTAAGTCATTTGATCACAATAATCTAAATTGAAACTCTTTATACTGTCTAGAATATAATTCATATTTTTTTTATTCAAAAATATTGGATTATACATGGTAATTACGCATATAAATTGCAAATAATGCAATTCTGAGCATCGTTTGAGCATTTCAATCGTTTCTGGATTCATTCTAAGTCATTTGATCACAACAATCAACATTTAAACTCTTTATACTGTCCAGAATCTGATTCCTATGTTATTTATTCAAAAATAATGGATTATATGTGGTAATTACGCATATAAATTGCAAATAATGCAATTCTGAGCAACGTTTGAGCTTTTCAATCATTTTTGGATTCATTCTAAGTCATTTCATCATAATAATCAACATTTAAACTTTTTATACTGTCCAGAATATATTTCTTATGTTATTTATTCAGAAAGATTGGATTATACATGGTAATTACGCATATGATGTGCAAATAATGCAGTTCTGAGCAACGTTCGAGCATTTCAATCGTTTCCGGATACATTCTAAGTCATTTGATCACAATAATCTACATTTATACTCTTTATACAGTCGAGAATATGATTCCTATGTTATCTATTCAAAAAGATTGGAATATACATGGTAATTACGCATATAAAGAGCAAATAATGCAGTTCTGAGCAACGTTTGAGCATTTCAATCGTTTCTGGATTTATTCTAAGTCATTTGATCACAATAATCTACATTTAAACTATTTATACTGTCCATAATATGATTTGTATGTTATTTATTCAAAAATATTATATTATACATGGTAATTACGCATATAAATTGCAAAACTGCAATTCTGAGCATCGTTGGAGCAATCCAATCGTTTCTGGATACATTCTAAGTCATTTGGTCACAATAATCTACATTTAAACTCTTTCTACTGTCTAGAATATGATTCATATGTTATTTATTAAAAAAGATTTGATTGTACTCGGTAATTATGCAAATAATGCAATTCTGAGCGGTGTTTGAGCATTTCAATCGTTTCTTGATTCATTCTGAGAAATTTGATCATAATAATCTACATTTAAACATTTTATACAGTCTAGAATATGATTCCTATGTTATCTATTCAAAAAGATTGGATTATACATGGTAATTACGCATATAAAGTGGAAATAATGCAAATCTAATCATCGTTTGAGCTTTTCAATCATTTTTAGATTCATTCTAAGTCATTTGATCACAATAATCTAAATTTAAACTCTTTATACTGTCCATAATATTTTTCGTATGTTATTTATTCAAAAAGATTGGATTATACATGGTAATTACGCATATAAAATGCAAAAATGCAATTCTGAGCATCGTTCGAGCATTCCAATCGTCTCTGGATACATTCTAGGTCATTTGATCAGAATAATCTACATTTATACACTTTATACTGTCTAGAATATGATTCCTATGTTATCCATTCAAAAAGATTGGATTATACATGGTAATTACGCATATAAAGAGCAAATAATGCAATTCTGAGCAACGTTTGGGCATTTCAATCGTTTCTGGATTAATTCTAAGTCATTTGATCACAATAATCGACATTTAAACTATTTATACTGTCCATAATATGATTCGTATGTTATTTATTCAAAAAGATTGGATTATACATGGTAATTACGCATATAAAGTGCAAAAATGCAATTCTGAGCATCATTGGAGCAATCCAATTTTTTCTGGAAACATTCTAAGTCATTTGATCACAATAATCTACATTTAAACTATTTATACTGTCTAGAATATGATTCATATGTTATTTATTCAAAAATATTAGATTATACTTGGTAATTATGCATATAAATTGCAAATAATGCAATTCTGAGCATCGTTTGAGCATTTCAATCGTTTCTGGATTCATTCTAAGTCATTTGATCACAACAATCAACATTTAAACTCTTTATACTGTCCAGAATCTGATTCCTATGTTATTTATTCAAAAATAATGGATTATATGTGGTAATTACGCATATAAATTGCAAATAATGCAATTCTGAGCAACGTTTGAGCTTTTCAATAATTTTTGGATTCATTCAAAGTCATTTCATCATAATAATCAACATTTAAACTTTTTAGACTGTCCAGAATATATTTCTTATGTTATTTATTCAGAAAGATTGGATTATACATGGTAATTACGCATATGATGTGCAAATAATGCAGTTCTGAGCAACGTTCGAGCATTTCAATCGTTTCCGGATACATTCTAAGTCATTTGATCACAATAATCTACATTTAAACTATTTATACTGTCTAGAATATGATTCATATGTTATTTATTCAAAAATATTAGATTATACTTGGTAATTACGCATATAAATTGCAAATAGTGCAATTCTGAGCATCGTTTGAGCATTTCAATCCATTCAGGATTCATTCTAAGTCATTTGATCACCATAATCAACATTTAAACTCTTTATACTGTCCAGAATATGATTCATATGTTCTTTATTCAAAAAGATTGGATTATATCTGGTAATTACGCATACAAAGTGCAAATAATGCAATTCTGAGCAACGTTTGAGCTTTTCAATCGTTTTTGGATTCATTCTAAGTCATTTGATCACAATAATCTAAATTGAAACTCTTTATACTGTCTAGAATATAATTCATATTTTTTTTATTCAAAAATATTGGATTATACATGGTAATTACGCATATAAATTGCAAATAATGCAATTCTGAGCATCGTTTGAGCATTTCAATCGTTTCTGGATTCATTCTAAGTCATTTGATCACAACAATCAACATTTAAACTCTTTATACTGTCCAGAATCTGATTCCTATGTTATTTATTCAAAAATAATGGATTATATGTGGTAATTACGCATATAAATTGCAAATAATGCAATTCTGAGCAACGTTTGAGCTTTTCAATAATTTTTGGATTCATTCAAAGTCATTTCATCATAATAATCAACATTTAAACTTTTTAGACTGTCCAGAATATATTTCTTATGTTATTTATTCAGAAAGATTGGATTATACATGGTAATTACGCATATGATGTGCAAATAATGCAGTTCTGAGCAACGTTCGAGCATTTCAATCGTTTCCGGATACATTCTAAGTCATTTGATCACAATAATCTACATTTAAACTATTTATACTGTCTAGAATATGATTCATATGTTATTTATTCAAAAATATTAGATTATACTTGGTAATTACGCATATAAATTGCAAATAGTGCAATTCTGAGCATCGTTTGAGCATTTCAATCCATTCAGGATTCATTCTAAGTCATTTGATCACCATAATCAACATTTAAACTCTTTATACTGTCCAGAATATGATTCATATGTTCTTTATTCAAAAAGATTGGATTATATCTGGTAATTACGCATACAAAGTGCAAATAATGCAATTCTGAGCAACGTTTGAGCTTTTCAATCGTTTTTGGATTCATTCTAAGTCATTTGATCACAATAATCTAAATTGAAACTCTTTATACTGTCTAGAATATAATTCATATTTTTTTTATTCAAAAATATTGGATTATACATGGTAATTACGCATATAAATTGCAAATAATGCAATTCTGAGCATCGTTTGAGCATTTCAATCGTTTCTGGATTCATTCTAAGTCATTTGATCACAACAATCAACATTTAAACTCTTTATACTGTCCAGAATCTGATTCCTATGTTATTTATTCAAAAATAATGGATTATATGTGGTAATTACGCATATAAATTGCAAATAATGCAATTCTGAGCAACGTTTGAGCTTTTCAATCATTTTTGGATTCATTCTAAGTCATTTCATCATAATAATCAACATTTAAACTTTTTATACTGTCCAGAATATATTTCTTATGTTATTTATTCAGAAAGATTGGATTATACATGGTAATTACGCATATGATGTGCAAATAATGCAGTTCTGAGCAACGTTCGAGCATTTCAATCGTTTCCGGATACATTCTAAGTCATTTGATCACAATAATCTACATTTATACTCTTTATACAGTCGAGAATATGATTCCTATGTTATCTATTCAAAAAGATTGGAATATACATGGTAATTACGCATATAAAGAGCAAATAATGCAGTTCTGAGCAACGTTTGAGCATTTCAATCATTTCTGGATTTATTCTAAGTCATTTGATCACAATAATCTACATTTAAACTATTTATACTGTCCATAATATGATTTGTATGTTATTTATTCAAAAATATTATATTATACATGGTAATTACGCATATAAAGTGCAAAACTGCAATTCTGAGCATCGTTGGAGCAATCCAATCGTTTCTGGATACATTCTAAGTCATTTGGTCACAATAATCTACATTTAAACTCTTTCTACTGTCTAGAATATGATTCATATGTTATTTATTAAAAAAGATTTGATTGTACTCGGTAATTATGCAAATAATGCAATTCTGAGCGGTGTTTGAGCATTTCAATCGTTTCTTGATTCATTCTGAGAAATTTGATCATAATAATCTACATTTAAACATTTTATACAGTCTAGAATATGATTCCTATGTTATCTATTCAAAAAGATTGGATTATACATGGTAATTACGCATATAAAGTGGAAATAATGCAAATCTAATCATCGTTTGAGCTTTTCAATCATTTTTAGATTCATTCTAAGTCATTTGATCTCAATAATCTAAATTTAAACTCTTTATACTGTCCATAATATTTTTCGTATGTTATTTATTCAAAAAGATTGGATTATACATGGTAATTACGCATATAAAATGCAAAAATGCAATTCTGAGCATCGTTCGAGCATTCCAATCGTCTCTGGATACATTCTAGGTCATTTGATCAGAATAATCTACATTTATACACTTTATACTGTCTAGAATATGATTCCTATGTTATCCATTCAAAAAGATTGGATTATACATGGTAATTACGCATATAAAGAGCAAATAATGCAATTCTGAGCAACGTTTGGGCATTTCAATCGTTTCTGGATTAATTCTAAGTCATTTGATCACAATAATCGACATTTAAACTATTTATACTGTCCATAATATGATTCGTATGTTATTTATTCAAAAAGATTGGATTATACATGGTAATTACGCATATAAAGTGCAAAAATGCAATTCTGAGCATCATTGGAGCAATCCAATTTTTTCTGGAAACATTCTAAGTCATTTGATCACAATAATCTACATTTAAACTATTTATACTGTCTAGAATATAATTCATATGTTATTTATTCAAAAATATTAGATTATACTTGGTAATTACGCATATAAATTGCAAATAATGCAATTCTGAGCATCGTTTGAGCATTTCAATCCATTCTGGATTCATTCTAAGTCATTTGATCACCATAATCAACATTTAAACTCTTTATACTGTCCAGAATATGATTCATATGTTCTTTATTCAAAAAGATTGGATTATATCTGGTAATTACGCATACAAAGTGCAAATAATGCAATTCTGAGCAACGTTTGAGCTTTTCAATCGTTTTTGGATTCATTCTAAGTCATTTGATCACAATAATCTAAATTGAAACTCTTTATACTGTCTAGAATATAATTCATATTTTTTTATTCAAAAAGATTGGAATATACATGGTAATTACGCATATAAATTGCAAATAATGCAATTCTGAGCATCGTTTGAGCATTTCAATCGTTTCTGGATTCATTCTAAGTCATTTGATCACAACAATCAACATTTAAACTCTTTATACTGTCCAGAATCTGATTCCTATGTTATGTATTCAAAAATAATGGATTATATGTGGTAATTACGCATATAAATTGCAAATAATGCAATTCTGAGCAACGTTTGAGCTTTTCAATCATTTTTGGATTAATTCTAAGTCATTTCATCATAATAATCAACATTTAAACTTTTTATACTGTCCAGAATATATTTCTTATGTTATTTATTCAGAAAGATTGGATTATACATGGTAATTACGCATATGATGTGCAAATAATGCAGTTCTGAGCAACGTTCGAGCATTTCAATCGTTTCCGGATACATTCTAAGTCATTTGATCACAATAATCTACATTTATACTCTTTATACAGTCGAGGATATGATTCCTATGTTATCTATTCAAAAAGATTGGAATATACATGGTAATTACGCATATAAAGAGCAAATAATGCAGTTCTGAGCAACGTTTGAGCATTTCAATCGTTTCTGGATTAATTCTAAGTCATTTGATCACAATAATCTACATTTATACTATTTATACTGTCCATAATATGATTCGTATGTTATTTATTCAAAAGGATTGGATTATACATGGTAATTACGCATATAAAGTGCAAAAATGCAATTTTGAGCAACGTTTGAGCATTTCAATCGTTTCCGGATACATTCTAAGTAATTAGATCACAATAATCTACATTTATACTCTTTATACAGTCGAGAATATGATTCCTATGTTATCTATTTAAAAAGATTGGAATATACATGGTAATTACGCATATAAAGAGCAAATAATGCAATTCTGAGCAACGTTTGAGCATTTCAATCGTTTCTGGATTAATTCTAAGTCATTTGATCACAATAATCAACATTTAAACTATTTATACTGTCCATAATATGATTCGTATGTTATTTATTCAAAAAGATTGGATTATACATTGTAATTACGCATATAAAGTGCAAAAATGCAATTCTGGGCATCGTTTCAGCATTTCAATCGTTTCTGGATTCATTCTAAGTCATTTGATCACAATAATCTACATTTAAAATATTTATACTGTCCAGAATATGATTCGTTGGTTATTTATTCAAAAAGATTGGATTATACATTGTAATTACGCCTATAAATTGTTAATAATGCAATTCTGAGCAATGCTTGAGCATTTCAATCGTTTCGGGATTCATTCTAAGTCATTTGATCACAATAATCAACATTTAAATACATTATACTGTCGAGAATATGTTTGTTATATTATTTACTCAAAAATATTGGTTTATATGTGGTAATTACGCATATAAAGTGCAAATAATGCAATTCTGAGCATCGTTTGAGCATTTCAATCGTTTCTGGATTCATTCTAAGTCATTTGATCACAATAATCAATATTTAAACTCTTTATACTGTCCAGAATATGATTCATATGTTATTTATTCAAAAATATTGGATTATATGTGGATTATTGTGATCAAATTTGTAAGAATAAATCATGAATTGATTGAAATGCTCAAACACAGCTCAGAATTGAATTATTTGCATTTATTTGCGTATTTACCAAGTATAATCAAATCTTTTCGAATAAATAACATAAGAATCATATTCTTGACAGTATAAAGAGTTTAAATGTGGAATATTGTGATCCAATGACTTAGAATGAATTCAGAAATGATTGAAATGCTCAAATGATGCTCAGATTTGCATTATTTGCAATTTATATGCGTAATTACCACGTATGATCCAATCTTTTTGAATAAAAAACATACAAAACATACTCTAGACAGTATGACGAGTTTAATTGTAGATTATTGTGACCAAATGACTTAGAATGAGTCCAGAAACGAATGAAATGCTCAAACGATGCACAGAATTGCATTATTTGCACTTTATATGCGTAATTACAATGTATAATCCAATATTTTTTAATAAATAACATGGGAATCATATTCTAGACTGTATAAGAAGTTTAAATGTAGATTATTGTGATCAAATGACTTAGAATGACTCCAGAATGGATTGAAATGCTCAAACTATTCTCAGAATTGCATTATTTGCATTTCATTTGCGTAATTACGAAGTGTAATCAAATCTTTTTGAATAAATAACATATGAATCATATTCTCGACAGTATAAAGTGTTTAAATGTAGATTATTATGATCAAATAACTTTGAATGTATCCAGAGACGATTAGAATGCTCAAACGATGCTCAGAATTGCATTTTTGCACTTTATATGCGTAATTACCATGTATAATCCAATCTTTTTGAATAAATAACATACGAATCATATTATGGACAGTATAAAGAGTTTAAATATAGATTATTGTGATCAAATAACTTAGAATTAATCCAGAAACGATTGTAATGCTCAAACGTTGCTCATAATTGCATTATTTTCTCTTTATATGAGTGATTACCATGTCTATTCCAATCTTTTTTATATAGAAAAAATAGGAATCATATTCTAGACAGTATAAAGAGTTTAAATGTAGATTATTGTGATCAAATGACTTTGAATGGATCCTGAAACGATTGAAATGCTCAAACGTTGCCCAGAATAGTATTCTATGCTCTTTATATGCGTAATTACCATGTATAATCCAATCTTTTTTAATAGATAACATGGGAATAATGTTCTAGACTGTATAAACAGTTTAAATGTAGATTATTGTGATCAAATTTGTTAGAATAAATCATGAATTGATTGAAATGCTCAAACCCAGCTCAGAATTGAATTATTTGCATTTATTTGCGTATTTACCAAGTATAATCAATTCTTTTTAAATAAATAACATAAAAATCATATTCTAGACAGTATAAAGAGTTTAAATGTAGATTATTGTGATCCAATGACTTAGAATAAATTCAGAAACGATTGAAATGCTCAAAGGTTGCTCTGAATTGCATTATTTGCACTTTATATACGTAATTACCTTGTATAATCGAATCTTTTTGAAGAAATAATATATGAATCATATTCTGGCGAGTATAAAGAGTTTAAATTTTGATTATTGTGATCAAATGACTTAGAATAAGTCAAAAAAATTATTAAAATGCTCAAACGATGCTCAGAATTGCATTATTTGCAATTTATATGCCTAATTACCATGTATAATACAATCTTTTTGAATAAATAACATATAAAACATATTCTAGACTGTATAACGAGTTTAAATGTAGATTATTGTGATCAAATTACATAGAATGAATCCAGAAAGAAATGACATGCTCAAATGATGCACAGAATTGCATTATTTGCACTTTATATGCGTAATTAAGATGTATAATCCAATCTTTTTTAATATATAACATAGGAATCATATTTTAGACTGTATAAAGAGTTGAAATGTATATTATTACGATCAAATGACTTAGAATGACTCCAGAAACGATTGAAATGCTCAAATGATTCTCAGAATTGCATTATTTGCATTTTATTTGCGTAATTACCAAGCATAATCAAATCTTTTTGAATAAATAAAATATGAATCATATTCTAGAAAGTATAAAGTGATTAAATGTAGATTATTATGATCAAATATCTTAGAATGTATCCAGAGACGATTGGAATGCTCAAACGATGCTCAGAATTGCATTTTTGCACTTTATATGCGTAATTACCATTGTATAATCCAATCTTTTTGAATAAATAACATACGAATCATATTATGGACAGTATAAAGAGTTTAAATGTAGATTATTGTGAGCAAATGACTTAGAATGAATCCAGAAATGATTAAAATGCTCAAACAATGCTCAGAATTGCATTATTTGCACTTTATATGCATAATTACCATGTATAATCCAATCTTTTTGAATAAATAAAATAAAAAACATATTCTGGACAGTATAAAGAGTTTAAATGTAGATTATTGTGATCAAATGACTTAGAATGAATCCAGAAATGATTAAAATGCACAAACAATGCTCAGAATTGCATTATTTGCACTTTATATGCATAATTACCATGTATAATCCAATCTTTTTGAATAAATAATATAAGAAACATATTCTGGACAGTATAAAGAGTTTAAATGTAGATTATTGTGATCAAATGACTTAGAATAAATCCTGAAATGATTGAAATGCTGAAACGTTGACCAGAATTGTATTATTTGCTCTTTATATGCGTAATTACCATGTATAGTCCAATCTTTTTTAATAGATAACATACGAATCATATTCTAAACTGTATAAAGAGTTTAAATGTAGATTATTGTGATCAAATTTGTTAGAATGAATCAAGAAACGATTGAAATTCTCAAACACAGCTCAAAATTGAATTATTTCCATTTATTTGCGTATTTACCATGTATAATCAATTCTTTTTGAATAAATAACATAAGAATCATATACTAGACAGTATAAAGTATTTAAATGTAGATTATTGTGATCCAATAACTTAGAATGAATTCAGAAACGATTGAAATGCACAAACGTTGCACTGAATTGCATTATTTGTACTTTATATGCGTATTTACCATGTATAATCATATTTTTTTGAACAAATAACATATGAATCATATTCTGGACAGTATAAAGAGTTTAAATTTTCATTATTGTGATAAAATGACTTAGAATAAGTCAAGAAACGATTAAAATGCTCAAATGTTGCTCAGAATTGCATTTTTGCATTTTATATGCGTAATTACCATGTATAATGTAATCTTTTTAAATAAATAACATACGAATCATATTATGGACAGTATAAAGAGCTTAAATGTAGATTATTGTGATCAAATGACTTAGAATGAATCCAGAAACGATTGAAATGCTTACACGATGCTCAGAATTGCATTATTTGCAATTTATTGGCGTAATTACCTTGTATAATCCAAATTTTTTGAATAAATAATATAAGAAACATATTCTGTACAGTATAAAGAGTTTAAATGTAGATAATTGTGATCAAATGACTTATAATGAATCAAGAAACGATTGCAATGCTCAAATGAAGCTCAGAATTGCAATATTTGCTATTTATATGCGTAATTACCATGTATAATCTAATTCTTTTGAATAAATAACATACAAAACATATTCTAGACTGTATAACGAGTTTAAATGTAGATTATTGTGATCAAATGGCTTAGAATGAATCGAGAAACGATTGAAATGCTCAAACCATGCTCAGAATTACATTATTTGCACTTTATATGCATAATTACCATTTATAATACAATCTTTTTGAATAAATAATATAAGAAACATATTTTGGATAGTATAAAGAGTTTAAATGTAGATTATTTTGATCAAATGACTTAGAATGAATCCAAAAACGATTGAAATGCTCAAACGTTGCCCAGAATTGCATTATTTGCTTTTTATATGCGTAATTACCATGTATAATCCAATCTTTTTGAATAGATAACATAGGAATCATATTTTAGACTGTATAAAGAGTTTAAATGTAGATTATTGTGATCAAATTTGTTAGAATGAATCAAGAAACGTTTGAAATGCTAAAGCACAGCTCAGAAATGCATTATTTGCATTTTTTTGCATATTTACCATGTATAATCAAGTCTTTTTTAATAAATAACACAAGAATCATATTCTAGACAGTATAAAGAGTTTAAATGTAGATTATTGTGATCCAATGACTTAGAATGAATCCAGAAACGATTGAAATGCTCAAATGTTGCTCTCAATTGCATTATTTGCAATTTATATGCGTATTTACCATGTATAATCCAATCTTTTTGAACAAATAACATATGAATCATATTCTGGGAAGTATAAACAGTTTAAATTTTGATTATTGTGATCAAATTACTTAGAATAAGTCAAGAAACGATTCAAATGATCAAACTATGCTCAGAATTGAATTATTTGCAATTTATATGCGTAATTGACATGTATAATCCAATCTTTTTGAATAAATAAAAGACAAAACATATTCTAGACAGTATAACGAGTTTAAATGTACATTATTGTGATGAAATGAGTTAGAATGCATCCAGACACGAATGAAATGCTCAGATGATGCACAGAATTGCATTATTGGCAATTTATATGCGTAATTACCAAGTATAATCTAATATTTTTGAATAAATAACATATGAATCATATTCTAGACAGTATAAATAGTTTAAATGTAGATTATTGTGATCAAATGACTTAGAATGAATCCAGACACGAATGAAATGCTCAGATGAAGCACAGAATTGCATTATTTGCACTTTATAAGCGTAATTACCATGTATAATCCAATCTTTTCTAATAAATAACATATGAATCATATTATGGAAAGTATAAATAGTTTAAATGTAGATTATTGTGGTCAAATGACTTAGAATGAATCCAGAAATGATTTAAATGCTCAAACGATGCTCAGAATTGCATTATTTGTACTTTATATGCGTAATTACCATGTATAATACAATCTTTTTGAATAAATAATATAACAAACATATTCTCGACAGTATAAAGTATTTAAATGTAGATTATTGTGATCACATGACTTAGAATGAATCCAGAAACGATTGAAATGCTTAAGCGTTGCTCAGAATTGCATTATTAACAATTTATATGCGTAATTACAATGTATAATCCAATCTTTTTGAATAAATAACCATACGAATCATATTCTGGACAGTATAAATATTTTAAATGTAGATTATTGTGATCAAATGACTTAGAATGAATCCAGAAACGATTGAAATGCTGAAACGATGCCCAGAATTGCATTTTTGCACTTTATATGCGTAATTACCTTGTATAATCCAATCTTTTTGAATAAATAACATACGAATCATATTATGGACAGTATAAATAGTTTAAATATTGATTATTATGATCAAATTTCTCAGAATAAATCAAGAAACGATTGAAATGCTCAAACACCGCTCAGAATTGCATTATTTGCATTTTATTTGCATAATTACCGAATATAATCAAATCTTTTTGAATAAATAACACATGAATCATATTCAAGACAGTATAAAGAGTTTAAATGTAGATTATTGTGGCCAAATGACTTAGAATGTATCCAGAAACGATTGGATTGCTCCAACGATGCTCAGAATTGCATTTTTGCACTTTATATGCGTAATTACCATGTATAATCCAATCTTTTTGGGTAAATAACATACGAATCATATTATGGACAGTATAAATAGTTTAAATGTAGATTATTGTGATCAAATGACTTAGAATTAATCCAGAAACGATTGAAATGCTCAAACGTTGCTCAGAATTGCATTATTTGCTATTTATATGTGTAATTACCATGTATATTCCAATCTTTTTGAATAGATAACATAGGAATCATATTCTCGACTGTATAAAGAGTATAAATGTAGATTATTGTGATCAAATTACTTAGAATGTATCCGGAAACGATTGAAATTCTCAAACGTTGCTCAGAATTGCATTATTTGCACTTCATATGCGTAATTACCATGTATAATCCAATCTTTCTAAATAAATAACATAAGAAACATATTCTGGACAGTATAAAAAGTTTAAATGTTGATTACCGTGATCAAATGACTTAGAATAAATTCAAAAACGATTGAAAAGCTCAAACGTTGGTCAGAATTGCATTATTTGAGTTTTATGTGCGTAATTACCACATATAATCCAACATTTTTGAAGAAATAACATAGGAATCATATTCTGGAGAGTATAAAGAGTTTAAATGTCGATTATTGTGATCAAATGACTTAGAATGAATCCAGAAACGATTTGAAATGCTCAAACGATGCTCAGAATTGAATTATTTGCACTTTAAATACTTAATTACCATGTATAATCAATTATTTTTTAATAAAAAAGATATGAATTATATTCTAGACAGTATAAAGAGTTTAAATTTAGATTATTGTGATAAAATGACTTAGAATGAATCCAAAAACGATTGAAAAGCTCAAACGTTGCTCAGAATTGCATTATTTGCACTTTAGATGCGTAATTACCACATATAATCAAATATTTTTGAATAAATAACATATGAATCATATTCTGGACAGTATAAGGAGTTTAAATATTGATTATTGTGATCAAATGACCTAGATTGACTCCAGAAAGGATTGAAAAGCTCAAACGATGCTCAGAATTGCATTATTTGCAATTTATATGCGTAATTTCAATTGAAAAGCTCTAGAATATGATTTTTATGTTATTTATTTAAAAAGAATTGATTATACTTGGTAAATACGCAAATAAATGCAAATAATTCAATTCTGAGCTGGGTTTCAGCATTTCAATCAATTCATGATTTATTCTAACAAATTTGATCACAATAATCTACATTTAAACTGTTTATACAGTCTAGAACATTATTCCTATATTATTTATTCAAAAAGATTGGATTATACATGGTAATTATGCATATAAAGTGCAAATAATGCAATTCTGAGCATTGTTTGAGCATTTTAATCATTTCTGGATTCATTCTAAGTCATTTGATCACAATAATCTACATTTAAACTCTTTATACTGTCCAGAATATGTTTCTTATTTTATTTATTCAAAAAGATTGGATTATACATGGTAATTATGCATATAAAGTGCAAATAATGCAATTCTGAGCATTGTTTGAGCATTTTAATCATTTCTGGATTCATTCTAAGTCATTTGCTCACAATAATCTACATTTAAACTCTTTATACTGTCCATAATAAGATTCGTATGTTATTTATTCAAAAAGATTGGATTATACATTGTAATTACGCATATAAATTGTTAATAATGCAATTCTGAGCAACGCTTAAGCATTTCAATCGTTTCTGGATTCATTCTAAGTCATTTGATCACAATAATCTACATTTAAATACTTTATACTGTCGAGAATATGTTTGTTATATTATTTATTCAAAAAGATTGTATTATACATGGTAATTACGCATATAAAGTACAAATAATGCAATTCTGAGCATCGTTTGAGCATTTAAATCGTTTCTGGATTCATTCTAAGTCATTTGACCACAATAATCTACATTTAAACTATTTATACTGTCCATAATATGATTCGTATGTTATTTATTAGAAAATATTGGATTATACATGGTAATTACGCATATAAAGTGCAAATAATGCAATTCTGAGAATCATTTGAGCATTTCAATCATTTCTGGATTCATTCTAAGTCATTTGATCGCCATAATATATATTTCAACTCTTTATACTGTCCATAATATGATTCGTATGTTATTTATTCAAAAAGATTGGATTATACATGGTAATTACGCATATAAATTGCAAATAATGCAATTCTGAGCATCGTTTGAGCATGTCATTTCTTTCTGGATTCATTCTATGTAATTTGATCACAATAATCTACATTTAAACTCGTTATACTGTCTAGAATATGTTTATATGTTATTTATTCAAAAAGATTGTATTATACATGGTAATTAGGCATATAAATTGCAAATAATGCAATTCTGAGCATCGTTTGAGCATTTTAATCATTTTTTTGACTTATTCTAAGTCATTTGATCACAATAATCAAAATTTAAACTCTTTATACTCGCCAGAATATGATTCATATATTATTTCTTTAAAAAGATTCGATTATACAAGGTAATTACGTATATAAAGTGCAAATAATGCAATTCAGAGCAACCTTTGAGCATTTCAATCGTTTCTGAATTTATTCTAAGTCATTGGATCACAATAATCTACATTTAAACTCTTTATACTGTCTAGAATATGATTTTTATGTTATTTATTTAAAAAGAATTGATTATACTTGGTAAATACGCAAATAAATGCAAATAATTCAATTCTGAGCTGGCTTTGAGCATTTCAATCAATTCATGATTTATTCTAACAAATTTGATCACAATAATCTACATTTAAACTCTTTATACAGTCTAGAACATTATTCCTATGTTATCTATTAAAAAAGATTGGATTATACATGGTAATTACGCATATAAAGAGCATAGAATACTATTCTGGGCAACGTTTGAGCATTTCAATCGTTTCAGGATCCATTCAAAGTCATTTGATCACAATAATCTACATTTAAACTCTTTATACTGTCTAGAATATGATTCCTATGTTTTCTATATAAAAAAGATTGGAATAGACATGGTAATCACTCATATAAAGAGCAAATAATGCAATTATGAGCAACGTTTGGGCATTACAATCGTTTCTGGATTCATTCTAATTTATTTGATCACAATAATCTATATTTAAACTCTTTATACTGTCCATAATATGATTCGTATGTTATTTATTCAAAAAGATTGGATTATACATGGTAATTACGCATATAAAGTGCAAAAATGCAATTCTGAGCATCGTTTGAGCATTCCAATCGTCTCTGGATACATTCAAAGTTATTTGATCATAATAATCTACATTTAAACACTTTATACTGTCGAGAATATGATTCATATGTTATTTATTCAAAAAGATTTGATTACACTTGGTAATTACGCAAATAAAATGCAAATAATGCAATTCTGAGAATAGTTTGAGCATTTCAATCCATTCTGGAGTCATTCTAAGTCATTTGATCACAATAATCTACATTTAAACTTCTTATACAGTCTAGAATATGATTCCCATGTTATTTATTAAAAAATATTGGATTATACATTGTAATTACGCATATAAAGTGCAAATAATGCAATTCTGTGCATCGTTTGAGCATTTCATTCGTTTCTGGACTCATTCTAAGTCATTTGGTCACAATAATCTACAATTAAACTCGTCATACTGTCTAGAATATGTTTTGTATGTTTTTTATTCAAAAAGATTGGATCATACGTGGTAATTACGCATATAAATTGCAAATAATGCAAATCTGAGCATCATTTGAGCATTTCAATCATTTCTGAATTCATTCTAAGTAATTGGATCACAATATTCTACATTTAAACTCTTTATACTGTCAAGAATATGATTCTTATGTTATTTATTCGAAAAGATTTGATTATACTTGGTAAATACGCAAATAAATGCAAATAATTCAATTCTGAGCTGTGTTTGAGCATTTCAATCAATTCATGATTTATTCTTACAAATTTGATCACAATAATCCACATATAATCCAATATTTTTGAATAAATAACATATCAATCATATTCTGGACAGTATAAAGAGTTTAAATATTGATTATTGTGATCAAATGACTTAGAATGACTCCAGAAAGGATTGAAAAGCTCAAACGATGCTCAGAATTGCATTATTTGCAATTTATATGCGTAATTACCAAGTATAATCTAATATTTTTGTATAAATAACATATGAATCATATTCTAGACAGTATAAATAGTTTAAATGTAGATTATTGTGATCAAATAACTTAGAATGTATCTGGAAACGATTGAAATGCTCAAACGTTGCTCAGAATTGCATTATTTGCACTTTATATGCGTAATTACCATGTATAATACAATCTTTTTGAATAAATAATATAACAAACATATTCTCGACAATATAAAGAATTTAAATGTTGATTATTGTGATCAAATGACTTAGATTGAATCCAGAAACGATTGAAATGCTCAAGCGTTGCTCAGAATTGCATTATTAACAATTTATATGCGTAATTACAATGTATAATCCAATCTTTTTGAATAAATAACAAACGAATCATATTCTGGACAGTATAAATATTTTAAATGTAGATTATTGTGATCAAATGACTTAAAATGAATCCAGAAATGATTGAAATGCTTAAACGACGCCAAGAATTCCATTTTTGCACTTTATATGCGTAATTACAATGTATAATCGAATCTTTTTGAATAAATAACATACGAATCATATTATGGACAGTATAAAGAGTTTAAATGAAGATTATTGTGATCAAATGACTTAGAATGAATCCAGAAAAGATTGAAAACCTCAAACGATGCTCAGAATTGCATTTTTGCAATTTATATGCGTAATTACCACGTATAATCCAATCTTTTTGAATAAATAACATAAGAACCATATTCTGGACAGTATAAAGAGTTTAAATATAGATTATTGTGATCAAAAGACTCAGAATGAATCCAGAACCGATTGAAATGCTCAAACGATGCTTAGAATTTCATTCTTTGCAATTTATATGCGTAATTACCAAGTATAATCCAATCTTTTTGAATAGATAACATAAGAATCATATTCTATACTGTATATAGAGTTTAAATGTAGATTATTGTGATCAAATTTGTTAGAATGAATCAAGAAACGATTGAAATGCCAAAGCACAGCTCAGAAATGCATTATTTGCATTTATTTGCGTATTTACCATGTATAATCATGTCTTTTTTAATAAATAACATAAGAATCATATTCTAGACAGTATAAAGAGTTTAAATGTAGATTATTGTGATCCAATGACTTAGAATGAATTCAGAAACGATTGAAATGCTCAAACGTTGCTCTCAATTGCATTATTTGCAATTTATATGCGTATTTACCATGTACAGTCCCCTCTTTTTGAACAAATAACATATGAATCATATTCAGATGCTCAAACGATGCTCAGAATTGAATTATTTGCAATTTATATGCGTAATTGACATGTATAATCCAATCTTTTTGAATAAATAAAAGACAAAACATATTCTAGACTGTATAACGAGTTTAAATGAAGATTATTGTGATCAAATGACTTAGCATGAATACAGAAAAGAATGAAATGCTCAGATGAAGCACAGAATTGCATTATTTGCACTTTATATGCGTAATTACCATGTATAATCCAATCTTTTCTAATAAATAACATACGAATCATATTATGGACAGTATAAATAGTTTAAATGTAGATTATTGTGGTCAAATAACTTAGAATGAATCCAGAAACGATTGAAATGCTCAAACGATGCTCAGAATTGCATTATTTGTACTTTATATGCGTAATTACCATGTATAATACAATCTTTTTGAATAAATAATATAACAAACATATTCTCGACAGTATAAAGTATTTAACTGTAGATTATTGTGATCAAATGACTTAGAATGAATCCAGAAACGATTGAAATGCTTAAGTGTTGCTCAGAATTGCATTATTAACAATTTATATGCGTAATTACAATGTATAATCCAATCTTTTTGAATAAATAACAAACGAATCATATTCTGGACAGAATAAATATTTGAAATGTAGATTATTGTGATCAAATGACTTAGAATGAATCCAGAAACGATTGCAATGCTCAAACGATGCTCAGAAATGCATTATTTGCATTTTTTTGCGTATTTACCATGTATAATCAAGTCTTTTTTAATAAATAACACAAGAATCATATTCTAGACAGTATAAAGAGTTTAAATGTAGATTATTGTGATCCAATGACTTAGAATGAATCCAGCAACGATTGAAATGCTCAAATGTTGCTCTCAATTGCATTATTTGCAATTTATATGCGTATTTACCATGTATAATCCAATCTTTTTGAACAAATAACATATGAATCATATTCTGGGAAGTATAAACAGTTTAAATTTTGATTATTGTGATTAAATTACTTAGAATAAGTCAAGAAACGATTCAAATGCTCAAACTATGCTTAGAATTAAATTATTTGCAATTTATATGCGTAATTGACATGTATAATCCAATCTTTTTGAATAAATAAAAGACAAAACATATTCTAGACAGTATAACGAGTTTAAATGTACATTATTGTGATAAAATGACTTAGAATGAATCCAGACACGAATGAAATGCTCAGATGATGCACAGAATTGCATTATTTGCAATTTATATGCGTAATTACCAAGTATAATCTAATATTTTTGACTAAATAACATATGAATCATATTCTAGACAGTATAAATAGTTTAAATGTAGATTATTGTGATCAAATGACTTAGAATGAATCCAGAAACGATTGAAATGCTCAAACGATGCTCAGAATTGCATTATTTGCACTTTATATGCGTAATTACCATGTATAATACAATCTTTTTGAATAATAAATATAACAAACATATTCTCGACAGTATAAAGTATTTAAATGTTGATTATTGTGATCAAATGACTTAGAATGAATCCAAAAACGATTGAAAAGCTCAAACGTTGCTCTGAATTACATTATTTGCACTTTATATGCGTAATTACCACATATAATCCATTATTTTTGAATAAATAACATAGGAATCATATTCTGGACAGTATAAAGAGTTTAAATGTTGATTGTTGTGATCAAATGACTTAGAATGAATCCAGAAACGATTGAAATGCTCAAACGATGCTCAGAATTGCATTATTTGCAATTATATGCGTAATTATCATGTATAATCCAATATTTTTGAATAAAAAAAATATGAATTATATTCTAGACAGTATAAAGAGTTTCAATTTAGATTATTGTGATCAAATGACTTAGACTGAATCCAAAAACGATTGAGAAGCTCAAACGTTGCTCAGAATTGCATTATTTGCACTTTATATGCGTAATTACCACATATAATCCAATATTTTTGAATAAATAATATAACAAACATATTCTCGACAGTATAAAGTATTTAAATGTTGATTATTGTGATCAAATGACTTAGAATGAATCCCGAAACGATTGAAATGCTCAAGCATTGCTCAGAATTGCATTATTAACAATTTATAGGCGTAATTACAATGTATAATCCAATCTTTTTGAATAAATAACCAACGAATCATATTCTGGACAGTATAAATATTTTAAATGTAGATTATTGTGATCAAATGACTTAGAATGAATCCAGAAACGATTGAAATGCTGAAACGATGCCCAGAATTGCATTTTTGCACTTTATATGCGTAATTACAATGTATAATCCAATCTTTTTGAATAAATAACATACGAATCATATTATGGACAGTGTAAATAGTTTAAATGTTGATTATTGTGATCAAATGACTTAGAATTAATCCAGAAACGATTGAAATGTTCAAACGTTGCTCAGAATTGCATTATTTGCTCTTTATATGCGTAATTACCATGTATATTCCAATCTTTTTGAATAGATAACATAGGAATCATATTCTCGACTGTATAAAGAGTATAAATGTAGATTATTGTGATCTAATTACTTAGAATGTATCTGGAAACGATTGAAATGCTCAAACGTTGCTCAAAATTGCATTTTTTGCACTTCATATGCGTAATTACCATGTATAATCCAATCTTTCTGAATAAATAACATATGAATCATATTTTAGACATTATAAAGAGTTAAATTTAGATTATTTTGATCAAATGACTTAGAATGATTCAAGAAACGATTGAAATGCTCAAACGATGCTCAGAATTGCATTATTTGTAATTTATATGCTTAATTACCATGTATAACAAATCTTTTTGAACAAATAATATATGAATAATAATGGACAGTATAAAATGTATAAATGTAGATTATTATGATCAAATGACCTAGAATGCATCCAGAGATGATTGGAATGCTCAAACGATGCTCAGAATTGCATTTTTACATTTTATATGCGTAATTAACATGTATAATCCAATCTTATTGAATAAATAACATAGGAATCATACTATGGACAGTATAAAGAGTTTAAATGTAGATTATTGTGATCAAATGACTTAGAATGAATCCAGAAACGATTGCAATGCTCAAACGTTGCTCAGAATTGCATTATTTGCATTTTATTTGCATAATTACCGAGTATAATCAAATTTTTTTGAATAAATAACACATGAATCATATTCTAGACAGTATAGAGAGTTTAAATGTAGATTATTGTGACCAAATGACTTAGAATGTATCCAGAAACAATTGGATTGCTCCAATGATGCTCAGAATTGCATTTTTGCACTTTATATGCGTAATTACCATGTATAATCCAATCTTTTTGAATAAATAACATACGAATCATATTATGGACAGTATAAATAGTTTAAATGTAGATTATTGTGATCAAATGACTTAGAATTAATCCAGAAACGATTGAAATGCTCAAACGTTGCTCATAATTGCATTATTTGCTCTTTATATGCGTAATTACCATGTATATTCCAATCTTTTTGAATAGATAACATCGGAATCATATTCTCGACTGTATAAAGAGTATAAACATAGATTATTGTGATCAAATTACTTATAATGTATCCGGAAACGATTGAAATTCTCAAACGTTGCTCAGAATTGCATTATTTGCACTTCATATGCGTAATTACCATGTATAATCCAATCTTTCTGAATAAATAACATAAGAAACATATTCTGGACAGTATAAAAAGTTTAAATGTTGATTACCGTGATCAAATGACTTAGAATAAATCCACAAACGATTGAAAAGCTCAAACGTTGCTCAGAATTGCATTATTTGCGTTTTATATGCGTAATTACCATGTATAATCCAACATTTTTGAATAAATAACATAGGAATCATATGCTCGAGAGTATAAAGAGTTTAAATGTCGATTATTGTGATCAAATGACTTAGAATGAATCCAGAAACGATTGAAATGCTCAAACGATGCTCAGAATTGAATTATTTGCACTTTATATACGTAATTACCATGTATAATCAGTTATTTATGAATAAAAAAGATATGAATTATATTCTAGACAGTATAAAGAGTTTAAATTTAGATTATTGTGATAAAATGACTTAGAATGAATCCAAAAACGATTGAAAAGCTCAAACGTTGCTCAGAATTGCATTATTTGCACTTTATATGCGTAATTGCCACATATAATCCAATATTTTTGAATAAATAACATATGAATCATATTCTGGACAGTATAAAGAGTTTAAATATTGATTATTGTGATCAAATGTATTAGAATGACTCCAGAAAGGATTGAAAAGCTCAAACGATGCTCAGAATTGCATTATTTGCAATTTATATGCGTAATTACCAAGTATAATCTAATATTTTTGTATAAATAACATATCAATCATATTCTAGACAGTATAAATAGTTTAAATGTAGATTATCGTGATCAAATAACTTAGAATGTATCTGGAAACGATTGAAATGCTCAAACGTTGCTCAGAATTGCATTATTTGCACTTTATATGCGTAATTACCATGTATAATACAATCTTTTTGAATAAATAATATAACAAACATATTCTCGACATTATAAAGAATTTAAATGTTGATTATTGTGATCAAATGACTTAGATTGAATCCAGAAACGATTGAAATGCTCAAGCGTTGCTCAGAATTGCATTATTAACAATTTATATGCGTAATAACAATGTATAATCCAATCTTTTTGAATAAATAACAAACGAATCATATTCTGGACAGTATAAATATTTTAAATGTAGATTATTGTGATCAAATGACTTAGAATGAATCCAGAAACGATTGAAATGCTTAAACGACGCCAAGAATTCTATTTTTGCACTTTATATGCGTAATTACAATGTATAATCCAATCTTTTTGAATAAATAACATACGAATCATATTATGGACAGTATAAAGAGTTTAAATGAAGATTATTGTGATCAAATGACTTAGAATGAATCCAGAAAAGATTGAAAACCTCAAACGATGCTCAGAATTGCATTTTTACAATTTATATGCGTAATTACCACGTATAATCCAATCTTTTTGAATAAATAACATAAGAACCATATTCTGGACAGTATAAAGATTTTAAATATAGATTGTTGTGATCAAAAGACTCAGAATGAATCCAGAACCGATTGAAATGCTCAAACGATGCTTAGAATTGCATTCTTTGCAATTTATATACGTAATTACCAAGTATAATCAAATGTTTTTGAATAAATAACATATGAATCATATTATAGACAGTATAAAGAGTTTAAATTTAGATTATTTTGATCAAATGACTTAGAATGATTCCAGAAACGATTGAAATGCTCAGACGATGCTCAGAATTGCATTATTTGCAATTTATATGCTTAATTACCATGAATAATCAAATTTTTTTGAACAAATAGCATATGAATAATATTCTGGACCGTATAAAGTGTATTAATGTAGATTATTATGATCAAATGACCTAGAATGCATCCAGAGACGATTGGAATGCTCAAACGATGCTCAGAATTGCATTTTTGCATTTTATATGAGTAATGACCATGTATAATCCAATCTTATTGAATAAATAACATATGAATCATACTATGGACAGTACAAAGAGTTTAAATGTAGATTATTGTGATCCAATGACTTAGAATGAATCCAGAAACAATTGAAATGCTCAAACGTTGCTCAGAATTGCATTATTTGCACTTTATATGCGTAATTACCAAGTATAATCCAATATTTTTGAATAAATAACATATGAATCATATTCTAGACAGTATAAAGTGTATAAATGTAGATTATTCTGATCAAATGTCCTAGAATGTATCCAGAGACGATTGGAATGCTCGAACGATGCTCAGAATTGCATTTTTGCATTTTATATGCGTAATTACCATGTATAATCCAATCTTTTTGAATAAATAACATACGAAAAATATTATGGACAGTATAAAGAGTTTAAATTTAGATTATTGTGATCAAATGACTTAGAATGAATCTAAAAATGATTGAAAAGCTCAAACGATGATTAGATTTGCATTATTTCCACTTTATATGCGTAATTACCATGTATAATCCAATCTTTTTGAATAGATAACATAAGAATCATATTCTAGACTGTATAAAATGTTTAAATGTAGATTATTATGATCAAATTTCTCAGAATGAATCAAGAAACGGTTGAAATGCTCAAACACCGCTCAGAATTGCATTATTTGCATAATTACCGAGTATAATCAAATCTTTTTGAATAAATAACATATGAATCATATTCTAGACAGTAGAAAGAGTTTAAATGTAGATTATGGTGATCAAATGACTTAGAATGAATCCAGAATGGATTGAAATGCTCAAACGATGATCAGAATTGCATTATTTGCAATTTATATGCGTAATTACCAAGTATAATCTAATATTTTTGAATAAATAACATATGAATCATATTCTAGACAGTATAAATAGTTTAAATGTAGATTATTGTGATCAAATGACTTAGAATGTTTCCAGAAAAAATTGGATTGCTCCAATGATGCTCTGAATTGCATTTTTGCACTTTATATACGTAATTACCATGTATAATCCAATCTTTTTGAATAAATACCATACGAATCATATTATAGACAGTATAAATAGTTTAAATGTAGATTATTGTGATCAAATGACTTAGAATTAATCCAGAAACGATTGAAATGACCAAACGTTGCTCAGAATTGCATTATTTGCTCTTTATATGCATAATTACCATGTATAATCCAATCTTTTTGAATAGATAACATAGGAATCATATTCTAGACAGTATAAAGAGAATAAATGTAGATTATTGTGATCAAATGACTTAGAATGTATCTGGAAACGAATGAAATGCTCAAACGTTGCTCAGAATTGCATTATTTGCACTTCATATGCGTAATTACCATGTATAATCCAATCTATCTGAATAAATAAGATAAGAAACATATTCTGGACAGTATAAAATGTTTAAATGTTGATTATTGTGATCAAATGACTTAGAATGAATCAAAAAACGATTGAAAAGCTTAAACGTTGCTCAGAATTGCATTATTTGCAATTTATATGCCTAAATACCACGTATAATCCAATATTTTTTATTAGATAACATAGGAATCATATTCTAGACAGTATAAAGTGTATAAATGTAGATTATTCTGATCAAATGACCTAGAATGTATCCAGAGACGATTGGAATGCTCGAACGATGTTCAGAATTGCATTTTTGCATTTTATATGCGTAATTACCATGTATAATCCAATCTTTTTGAATAAATAACATATGAATCATATTCTGGACAGTATAAAGAGTTTAAATGTTGATTATGGTGATCAAATGACTTAGAATGAATCCAGAATGGATTGAAATGCTCAAACGATGATCAGAATTGCATTATTTGCAATTTATATGCGTAATTACCAAGTATAATCTAATATTTTTGAATAAATAACATATGAATCATATTCTAGACAGTATAAATAGTTTAAATGTAGATTATTGTGATCAAATGACTTAGAATGTTTCCAGAAAAAATTGGATTGCTCCAATGATGCTCTGAATTGCATTTTTGCACTTTATATACGTAATTACCATGTATAATCCAATCTTTTTGAATAAATAACATACGAATCATATTATAGACAGTATAAATAGTTTAAATGTAGATTATTGTGATCAAATGACTTAGAATTAATCCAGAAACGATTGAAATGACCAAACGTTGCTCAGAATTGCATTATTTGCTCTTTATATGCATAATTACCATGTATAATCCAATCTTTTTGAATAGATAACATAGGAATCATATTCTAGACAGTATAAAGAGAATAAATGTAGATTATTGTGATCAAATGACTTAGAATGTATCTGGAAACGAATGAAATGCTCAAACGTTGCTCAGAATTGCATTATTTGCACTTCATATGCGTAATTACCATGTATAATCCAATCTATCTGAATAAATAAGATAAGAAACATATTCTGGACAGTATAAAATGTTTAAATGTTGATTATTGTGATCAAATGACTTAGAATGAATCAAAAAACGATTGAAAAGCTTAAACGTTGCTCAGAATTGCATTATTTGCAATTTATATGCCTAAATACCACGTATAATCCAATATTTTTTATTAGATAACATAGGAATCATATTCTAGACAGTATAAAGTGTATAAATGTAGATTATTCTGATCAAATGACCTAGAATGTATCCAGAGACGATTGGAATGCTCGAACGATGTTCAGAATTGCATTTTTGCATTTTATATGCGTAATTACCATGTATAATCCAATCTTTTTGAATAAATAACATAAGAAAAATATTATGGACAGTATAAAGAGTTTAAATTTAGATTATTGTGATCAAATGACTTAGAATGAATCTAAAAATGATTGAAAAGCTCAAACGATGATTAGATTTGCATTATTTCCACTTTATATGCGTAATTACCATGTATAATCCAATCTTTTTGAATAGAGAACATAGGAATCATATTCTAGACTGTATAAAATGTTTAAATGTAGATTATTATTATCAAATTTCTCAGAATGAATCAAGAAACGATTGAAATGCTCAAACACCGCTCAGAATTGCATTATTTGCATAATTACCGAGTATAATCAAATCTTTTTGAATAAATAACATATGAATCATATTATAGACAGTAGAAAGAGTTTAAATGTAGATTATTGTGACCAAATGACTTAGAATGTTTCCAGAAACGATTGGATTGCTCCAACGATGCTCAGAATTGCAGTTTTGCACTTTATATGCGTAATTACCATGTATAATATAATATTTTTGAATAAATAACATACAAATCATATTATGGACAGTATAAATAGTTTAAATGTAGATTATTGTGATCAAATGACTTAGAATAAATCCAGAAACGATTGAAATGCTCAAACGTTGCTCAGAACTGCATTATTTGCTCTTTATATGCGTAATTACCATGTATAATCCAATCTTTTTGAATAGATAACATAGGAATCATATTCTCGAATGTATAAAGAGTATAAATGTAGATTATTGTGATCAAATGACTTAGAATGTATCCGGAAACGATTGAAATGCTCGAACGTTGCTCAGAACTGCATTATTTGCACATCATATGCGTAATTACCATGTATAATCCAATCTTTCTGAATAAATAACATAAGAAATATATTCTGGACAGTATAAAAAGTTTAAATGTTGATTATTGTGATGAAATGACTTAGAATGGATCCAAAAATGATTGAAAAGCTCAAACGTTGCTCAGAATTGCATTATTTGCACTTTATATGCGTAATTACCACATATAATCCATTATTTTTGAATAAATATAACATAGGAATCATATTCTGGACAGTATAAAGAGTTTAAATGTTGATTGTTGTGATCAAATGACTTAGAATGAATCCAGAAACGATTGAAATGCTCAAACGATGCTCAGAATTGCATTATTTGCAATTTATATGCGTAATTACCATGTATAATCCAATATTTTTGAATAAAAAAATATGAATTATATTCTAGACAGTATAAAGAGTTTCAATTTAGATTATTGTGATCAAATGACTTAGAATGAATCCAAAAACGATTGAAAAGCTCAAACGTTGCTCAGAATTGCATTATTTGCACTTTGTATGCGTAATTACCAGATATAATCCAATCTTTTTGAATAAAGAACATATGAATCATATTCTGGACAGTATAAAGAGTTTAAATGTTGATTATGGTGATCAAATGACTTAGAATGAATCCAGAATGGATTGAAATGCTCAAACGATGATCAGAATTGCATTATTTGCAATTTATATGCGTAATTACCAAGTATAATCTAATATTTTTGAATAAATAACATATGAATCATATTCTAGACAGTATAAATAGTTTAAATGTAGATTATTGTGATCAAATGACTTAGAATGTTTCCAGAAAAAATTGGATTGCTCCAATGATGCTCTGAATTGCATTTTTGCACTTTATATACGTAATTACCATGTATAATCCAATCTTTTTGAATAAATAACATACGAATCATATTATAGACAGTATAAATA
Source organism: Rhynchospora breviuscula (assembly GCA_027562975.1). Taxonomy (NCBI): domain Eukaryota; kingdom Viridiplantae; phylum Streptophyta; class Magnoliopsida; order Poales; family Cyperaceae; genus Rhynchospora; species Rhynchospora breviuscula. Next base: position 69,472,133 of record CM050400.1, on the reverse strand, counting down.
GTTTAAATGTAGATTATTGTGATCAAATGACTTAGAATTAATCCAGAAACGATTGAAATGACCAAACGTTGCTCAGAATTGCATTATTTGCTCTTTATATGCGTAATTACCATGTATAATCCAATCTTTTTGAATAGATAACATAGGAATCATATTCTAGACAGTATAAAGAGAATAAATGTAGATTATTGTGATCAAATGACTTAGAATGTATCTGGAAACGAATGAAATGCTCAAACGTTGCTCAGAATTGCATTATTTGCACTTCATATGCGTAATTACCATGTATAATCCAATCTATCTGAATAAATAAGATAAGAAACATATTCTGGACAGTATAAAATGTTTAAATGTTGATTATTGTGATCAAATGACTTAGAATGAATCAAAAAACGATTGAAAAGCTTAAACGTTGCTCAGAATTGCATTATTTGCAATTTATATGCATAAATACCACGTATAATCCAATATTTTTGAATAGATAACATATGAATCATATTCTGGACAGTATAAAGTGTTTCAATGTTGGTAATTGTGATCAAATGACTTTGAATGAATCCAGAAACGATTGAATTGCTCAAACGATGCTCAGAATTGTATTATTTGCACTTTATATGCGTAATTACCATGTATAATCCTATATTTTTGAATAAAAAACATATGAATTATATTCTAGACAGTATAAAGAGTTTAATTGTATATTATTGTTATCAAATTTGTTAGAATAAATCAAGAATTGTTTGAAATGCTCAAACACAGCTCTGAATTGCATTATTTACATTTTTTTTGCGTACTCCGAATAGATTGCCGCCATGTCAAATATAGCAATGTTCTTTACATGGAAGTTGATCTTTATGACATTTTCTTGCGTCCTGGTGCCCTAGCCTTCCATTCTTGCGACCTGGGACGTCCAAATATACCTCTGCACGCCTGAGGAAAGGCATCTTTGATTCTCCATACCTAATTCCACCTTTCCAAAGGCGTTTACTCTCTTTGGAGATCATCAACCTTGAAGCGACGGCAGCAAGGTGATCAGTTTGGCGACCATCCAGCAATACCCCACTGCCTTGAAGACCGAAAGACGGAAGCAAAAAGGAGTATTTGGTTTATTCTTTTATGTTTCTTTCTCTTGATTCGATGGGCTTGTATCTTTACTGTTATTTTTATGTTTATTGCGTGTCTTGCTACTATGTTAGGTTAGTTTTTATGTTGTCTTAGGATTAGGGAAGGAACTTGATGTTTGGATGATGTTTATTTGACTTGTTATGTTATACTATGCTTTGAGATTTGTTTATTGTGAATTATATCTGTTACTTGAGTTAAAATACTTGTTTAAATCTCTAATTACCTTCTAGTTGAACAGTTGCATCTAGTTAGTCTAAGTTAGGATAAACAAGTCACGTTTAATTCAAGTACTTGGGATAAATTGTAGATCCGAAAGGATAGATTAGTTGACACCAAAAGTGTAACTTTTAGACCAGTCCAAAAGACCTCTAAATTTCCTTACGAACTCCAATAAACAAGTTTAATTGATTGAATTCTATACCAAAAGTTGCGAACCAATCAAGTTAATTAGGTTAGGTTGTGATTAAACCAGAATCTGTCCCAACAAGCGAAAGCTGAGGTTTAGAATATCTAGGTTTGACCAATAAACCCTAACTTAAAGCATTAGTTAGCATAACGGACAAATTAAGCCCACCTTTGCCTTCTGTTCGGACCGAACAGGGTGGTAACTATAGCTAAAAAGCGAAATTTAGTGCGAAAGTACTTAGTTTCGAGTTTTAACGTCCAAACACAGGCGAAACCTGACTCCTAGGACATTTTTATTCTCTGTTTAAACCCCAAAACACTGCTTTACTTATTTTAGTTACTATTTAGTTTATTTTATCTTATTTCGAGTCTAAAAACCAACAAAAAATATTTACCTAGTGCATCGTTTAGTTTTCTTTTATTTAAATCTTCATAAAAATATTTCTGTCTAGATTTTAAGAAAGGATAAGTCCAGTATTCATAAATCCGTCCCTTGGGTTCGACCCTAAAGCTATATTCCGAACGATTAGTGAGATTAGCTCTAGGTTTACAAATTTATTTGATTCCTAGGTTCTAAGCCTTCATCAATACATCAATTTGAACTTATAAATAATTGCATGATACTGTACTAGGTGAATCCATTAAAATGTGTAGACGTACTCTTATAAAGTTATTTTTTGCTGTAGTTAATTTCGTTAAAATATTGAAAGGAATCAAATGGAAACATAAATAATTATTAAAATCAATTGAGCTATATTTTTCCATTTCCATTTCCAACGAAGCACTGTACAGACTGTCTACAGACCAAACGGCTGTAGACAGTTTTAGGAAAATCTAATTAAATAAACTACAACTGGTTTTATTTAAAAACAGTCATTAAAAATGTTCTGTAACTGTTATAAAGTAAAAAAAGTCATAAAAAGACGGGGAAAAAATGCTGCAACTGTAATTAAGTAAAAACAGTCATAAAAATTTGGGACCCACTTGCCATACCACAATTCACCCCAATAATGACTAATATTGGCGGGAATTTATGGCGACTTTTATTTAATATTAACAGTCATTAAAGACATTTATGACTGTTATTTAATATTAACGGTCACAATGTTTCCAGAAAAATTTATTTTTTCTTTTTCTCATGCTTAAGTTTAGCAATTGTTTTAATTCAAAACAGTTGTAAAGATTTGAACTTATATTACGACAATGCCATAGATTTTGTAGGTGACTGTTATTATAAAAAGCAGTTGCTAATCTCCAGTTGCAAAAGCCTGTTTCTCTGGTAGTGCTAGTTATGGTTAGTTAGGGCTAGATAATATCATTTTGGTTTTGATTAGTTAGCGTTAGTTAGGGCTAGCCTAAGTTAAGGTAGGGCTAGAGTTAGGGCTATCTAGGGTTTGTTAGTTACTAGGGTAAGCAAGAAATCTACAGTTACCTAAGGCATGCTACTACCTAAGGTTAGCCCAAGGTAGACTACCTAGACCTAATTTAGGATTAGCTATGGTCAAGTTTAGCTAATCTGTTAGGTAGGGCCTATCTAGGTTTAGCTAGGGTGTAGAGTTAGTTATGGTTAGTTAACCTTAGGGATAGGTAACCCAGTCTAACCTTAGGGCTAAATAATCCTAACAAACCCTAACTCTTAACTCTAAACCCTAAATAGTTATTCCTATCTAAACCTACCATGGTTAGAGTTACTAATCCTAGCTAACAAGTTAAGGTAGGGTTACCTAGGATTAGAGTTAGGGCTCGCGAGGGTTGGAGTTAGGATTGTTAACTATGGTTACCTAGGGATACCTAGTACAAAACCTAGTATTAGCAAGGTAGGTTCGTTAAAACCGATCCCGACCCTAAGTAGCTCTAACTAACCCTTGCCAACTCTAAACCTAGCCCTACATAGGTAACCCTAGGTAGGCCTAACTAACTTGCCTTAGGTAGCCCTAACCAACCATTGCTAACCTTAACTATAGATAACCCTAACTATAGGATTAGCTAGGGTTAGTCCTAGCTAAGCCTAACCCTAGGCTAGCTCTCGACTCTAATTCTAACCATATATAGCGTTATCTAGTTTTAAGGTTAACTAACTAACTAGCTATGGCTTAAGTAATCCTAACTAACTTTAGATATCTAGATACTTAGTAACCCCAAGGGCTACCTACTTAATTGGATTAAACTAAACTCTAGATAATGCTAACTCTAACCATACCTAACTAGTCCTTACTAACCATATGTTAGCTATCAGGTTTAGCTAAAAGATTAGGGCGACCTAGGGTTAGAGTGAGGGTTACCTAGCGACTACCATTACTCTAACATAAAGTAGCTATCCCTAAGTTAGGATTAGGGTCAGAGTTAAGGTTTGCTAGGATTAGTTAGGGCAACCTAAGGCTATCTAAGGTTAGTTAAGGTTAGCTAGGGTTAGTTTGGATTGTCTAGGGCTAGCTAGGTTTAGCTAGAGTTTGAGTTAGAGTTAGTTTGGGTTACCAACAGTTAGCTAGGGTTAAAGTTAGGGTTAACAAGGATTTCTTAGGGCTGTTTAGTGTTAGCTTAGGTTAGCTAGCGATAGTTAGGGTTAGTAAGAGCTACCTAGGGATAGTTAGGGATAGCTAGGGTTAGTAAAGCTACCTAGGGATAGCTAGGGCTAGTTTGGGTTGGCTAAGGTTAGGGTAACTAATTAGTGTTAGCTGGAGTTAGAGTTAGGGTTAGCTGGGGTTCGTTACTAGGGTTAGATATAGTTAGAGTTAGGGACGTCAACTTGGGTTAGATAGGGCTACCAAGGGATAACTTAGGTTATCTAATGCTAACTAACTCTAACTAACCCCAACTAAGCTTAATTCTAACCTTAGCTAGCCTTAGGTAGCCCTAGCTAACCCTAACTTGTCCTAGGTAGCCCTAACTAACCATAACTAACCTAACTAATCCCATGTAAGGGTTAGTTAGGTCTACGTAAGGCAAGCTAGGGTTAGAGTTAGGGTTGGCTAGGGTTAGTTAGGTCTTCCTAACCCGAACCCTAACCTAACCCTAGGTAGCCCTAACTAACTCTAGTTGTCCCTAACTCTAACCCTAGCTAACCCTAGCTAGCCCTAACTAACCCATACTCCATAGGTCACGCTAACCCTAGCTTGTCCGAGGTAGCCCTAACAACAAGAATGCTAGGTTAGAGTGAGGTAACCTTAACTCTAGCCCTAACTAACTCAAGATACACTAGAGTAAGGGCTAATAATTCTTAAGTTAGTTAGGGTTAGCTATGGTTAGTTTGGGCTACCAAGGGCAAGTTAGGGTTTGTTAGGGTATGTGTTACGGTTACCTAGAATTAGTAAGGGCCACCTTGGGATCCCTAGGCTTAGCTATGGGTAGCCTTGGTTAGGGTTAGAGTTAGGGTTAGCTAGGGTTATGTAGGGCTACCTATGGTTAGCTAGGATTAGTTATGGTTAGTTAGGACATCCTAGAGTTAGAGTTAGGTTTACCTTGAGTTAGGATTAGATTAGTTAGCTACTTAGGGTTAGTTAGGGCTCGTCAACCCAAGTTGGTCATGCTACTAGGGTAGACCTAAGGTAGCCCTAAATCCTAAGCTCTATATAGTCCAAACCAAACCTACCTAACCTTAGCTAGCCTTAAGTAACCCTAACTAATCCAAGCAAATCCTAGCCTTAGGTAGCCCTAACTAATCCTAGCTATGGTTAGTAGAGCTAACAAACCCTAACTAACCGTAGCTAGGGTTAGCCCTAACAAACCCTTGTCAGAAGTAACCTTAGATTATTAGCTCAATAGTAACCTTAGGTAAGTCAAACTATGATATGATTAATCCTAATTAGGCTAGTTAACCCTAGCATGGCCTAGTTAAACTCTTGTAGGATTTAGCTAAACCTATCATAGCAAATTAGCTAGGGTTTATGCAAGTTAACCCTAGCTAACCTTAACTTTAACCTTAGCTAACCTTAGGGCTAACTCAACAAAATAGAGTAGCTCTATGGTTAAGCTAGCTAGGGTCAGAACCCTAGGGTTAGTAGTCATAATCCTAGAGTTAACCATACTTAGGCTAGAGTTACTACGATTATCTATAAACCTAAGGTTAACTCAGAATTTACCATAGCTAACTCTAGATATGGTTAACCATAGCTAACTCTAGATATGGTTAACCATAGCTAACCCTAGTTAACCTCAGCGAACCCTAGCTATCCCAACTCTATTCCCGCTACTATGATTAGTTAGGTAGGTAGTTAGGGATAGCTAGGGTTAGTAAGATAGATTAATCCTAGGTCTACCTAACATAATCCTATTAGTTAGGATTAGCTAGGGTTAGTTAGGGTTAGTTAAAATCATATTGCCTAGGATTAAAATTAGGGCGAGGGATAATCTTACCTAATATAACTTAGCCCTAAACTAAGAGCCCTAACTCTAATCCTAACTAATAGTCTTTACTAGCCCTAGGTAGGTCTATCTAACCGTAACTACCATAGCTATCCTAGCTAAGGTAACTACCTAGAGTTAGAGTTTGGTACTCTAGTTACCCAAGCTAACCCTAACTAATAAGGTTGCCCTAGATATGCTTTCCATATATAGCCCTAGCTAACCCTAATCCTAGCTAACCCTAGCTAATCCAAGATAGTCCTAACTCTAACCTGACCCTAGAGATAATTTGGGTTAACCGTAGAGCTAACCCTAGCTACCAAGTTAACCTAAAGTAGTTAGGATTACTTAGTTATATCTTGCCTAACTAACCAAGCTAACTGATATCACACATTTATATATATGTTTTCACCAGACTTTACCCTCAATCACAACTCAATACCTTTGTTTTATGCGTGTTTTAGTTTATTTCTGTAGGAATTTGATACTTCTTGGGTCTATATTCATTTTGTAGGAACTTCGAGGAAATTTGGTGAAGTTTGGCCCACAAAACATGAAGAAATGCTCCCGTGCGGCCCGCACCAAATCCTGTGCGGGGTACAGGGTCCAGCCAGCACGCCAGACAAGCGACATGGGCCAAACGACTCATTCCTGGCCCATACGACCCGCACCCACTTTCCATGCGCCCTGCACGTGACTTTGAACCCTAGTTTCGCTGCTATTTAAAGCCCCTGAAGCGCCGAAATTAGGGCATCCTATCTTCTCTCCCATCCAAGGCGGCACTGCAACGAAAACCTACCCAATCTACCTCTTCATCTCTCCCGTGCACCCCGCACAGCCACCCTGTGCGACCCGCATAGGGAATCCTGCCGCCTTGCGAGCCACGTTCCAACCATCATTCCACCGCTGATCGACCCAAGCAGCCATATGTCCGGTCTAGAGGCAAGGAAGATGCTTGATTAGGGGCGTTTGCCTTCCTCCTTTCTTCTAGGGTCATGTTTGAACCAAGGTTAGGATTGATGTAATGGATGAATGATTAAGTTTCTATGGTTTATCACTTGTTGGTTGTTTATTGTTTATGCTTGCTTTGTGTTTGATGAATTGTGTTGAACCTCCTACTAGGTGAATGGCCACACTTATTCTTGGTTAAAGGTGTAGACTGATTGATTGAATTGAGTAAGCGACTTGAGGTAGGTTAGGAGCCGAAAGGTGACCAATTGGTATCCTAAAAGGAGAAGATTTCTAATTAGGCGAAAGTTGGTTAGATACCTTAGTAAACCAACTTGTGGACTTAGGATAGTTAAGCCAACAAGCGAAAGTGAGGGTTAACTAGACTAATGGGGGCTTTAGACTAGGTTCTGGTCACGATACCATGACCAACATACGACAGTTGAGGCCTAGGGAGTCCAAGTCCGGCTAGATCTGTCCCAAACCAGTTAGGAACTTAATTACCATGCATTGCACCATCAACTAAGGGTCGTGTCGCACCAAGTACTACCTGTGCGGGTCACACGGAATCCCGTGCGGGTCGCATAGGGCCAGACTAGTGCAGCACGGGTCAACTAATACTCAACTAATCCGTCCCTGTGGTTCGACCCCTAACCATATCCAACGATATACTGTACGTTTGCGGAACATTTTAGGACATTTTAGGGTACTATTTGTTTGTACCATCACTAACCTACTGATTTACCTAATTAGCTGGGTTAGAGCCTTAACTAACTAGTTATGTAGTCCTTATGTTAATTATGTACTAACCCTAAGTAGTTAGACCCTAGACAATAATTAGGTAACATCTAGCTAAGGTTACTAACCTAACTCTAATCCTAGCTAGGGTTAACTAGGTTTACCTAGAGTTAGGGTTAGTTTACCACATCTAATTCATATTAAGATTAGCTAAGGTTAGTTTGTACTACCTAGGGCTTGCTAGGGAGTTAGGATTAGTTAGGGTTAGTTAGGATTACCTTTGGCTAGCTAGGGTTAGTTTGGGTTAGAGTTAGGGTTAGTTTGGGTTGGATTTAGAGTTAGTTAGGACTACTTAGGGCTGGCGAGAGTTGGAGTTAGGATTCGCTATGGTAACCTAACTCTAACCTTAACTAACCCTAAATAGTAAACCTAACTCTAGGCTAGCTTTGAGTTAATGTTAGAGTTGGGACTAGTTAGTTTACCCTTAAAAAAGCTAGGGTCTAATAAGTAGGGTTAGCTACAGATAGTTATGGTTAGTTAGGACTACGTAAGGCAAGCTAGGGTTAGCCTAATTAGGGTTACCTAGGATAACTAACCTTGCTAACCCTAACTTGCAATTTAGGATTGGCCTAAAACCGTAGTTAGTTACGTTATGGTTAGAAATACCTAGGGAACTAAGTTAAATAGCATAACTAAGATAAGTTATGATAGTAGGTTGAGCTTGGGTTAGGGTTAGCTAAGGTATTAGTGTTACCTAGGATAACTAATTAGAGTTAATCCAACATAGGCTAGCCCTCGGGTAACCCTAGCTAAGAGTTAGGTATCCCCTATTTATCTAAGGTAAGGGTTACCCTAGGGCTAGCTATGGCTAAGGCTATGGTTAACCCTAGGATTAGTTGGGGTTATAGTTAGGGTAACGCTAACTTAGGAAGACCATAGGTTATCCCTAGATCTAAACTACCTTAACGAAACCTAGGTTAAAACTGACCCTAACTCTAATCTTAACCTTAGCTATCCCTTACCAACCATAGTTAAGGCTAACCTTAACTAATGAGAGTTAGCTAGAATTAGTTAGGGCAACCTCGGGCAAGCTAAGGCTTGTTGGGGTTAGTTAAGGTTAGTTAGGCCTTAGGTAGCCATGGATAGAATTACCTACGGTTAGTTAATCAAATCTTAACTCAAATCCCAGCTAACCTTAGCTAGCCCGAGGTAGCAAACCATAACTAACCAAACTAATTTAGAGTTAACCATAACTAACTAACCCTATTAGCCCTACTTAGGGTTACTTCAGGTAGTCCTTAACCTAGGTAGGTATTAGGGTTAGTAAGATACCTAGGGCTATCAAGAGCCAGCAAGGGTTTAAGTTAGGGATAGCTAGGGTTAGTAAGAGCTACCTAGGCATTAGCAAGCTAGCGATAGCTAAGGTTAGTAAGGGCTAACCCTAACTAACCCTAGTTAGCCCTACATAACCTTAACTCTAGTTAGAGTTAGATAAGATTGTAAGAGATATCTTCTTATGTTAGCTAGGGTTAGCTATGGTTAGTTAGGGATACGTAAGGCTAGCTAGGTTTGGTTAGGGTTGGAATTATGGTTAATTAGGGCTACCTAGGACCTGCTTTGGTTGGTGAGGGTTTTAGGGTTAGAAAGGGTTAATTAGGACTACCTAGTGCTAGCTAGGGTTGGCAAGGGTTAGTTAAGGCTACTTAGGGTTAGCAAGGGTAGTTAGGGCTACCTAGGATAAGCTAGCCTAAGTTGGGCAAAACTAATCCTAACTCTAACCATAGCTATTAACCCCAAGGTTAGTTAGGTAGCCTTAGGTAATCCTAACCATAACTAACCCTTGCAAACCTAATTTTAACCTAGTAAACCTAACTCTAACCTTACATATATATATGGTTAACCCCTAGTGGTACTTCCAACAACCCTAGGTAGTATTATGACATATCTTAGTTAGGGTTAGATATGGTTACCCTAGGTAGTCGTCGCTAGCCCTAGGTAGTCCTAACTACACTAGTTAGCCCAACTAAAGCTAACCTAGGGGTAACTAGGGTTAGTTATGGTCTAACAAGGTAATAACTAAATCCTAGCCATAGTTAGGGATAGCTAGGTTAATCCTTGCTAGGGTTAGCCTTAGGATTAGTTAACTAACCTCTATCCCTAGTAACTATAGCTAACCTTAATCCCTAGGCTAACTCTAACCCTAGTTTAACTAATCATACTCAAGCTAGTATTAACTATCCCTAGGTAACCCCAGTTATCCCTAGTCTACTTACCTAGGTATAAGCTATGGCTTAGCTTTGGTAGCCCAAGCAATAACTAACTCTAACTCTAGGGTAGTTATGGTTAGAGTTAGGATTTGCTAGGATTTGTAAGACAGAATGTATTATTTAGGTTTACCAATTAGGGTTATATTGAACTAACCTAGCTAACCCTAACTTAGGGTTACCTATGTTTAATTCTCAACATACTTAATCCTAAATAACCCTATTAACTAACTCAAACTAACCCTAGGTAGTCCTAACTAGGATTAATTAGGGTTAGCTTGACCCCAACCCTATGTTTACTCTAAGTTTAGCTTAACCCCAACCCTAATTAGGGTTAGCTAGGGTAGCTCTACTTAGGGTTAGTTAGGGTTAGAGTTAGGGTTAGTTAGCTACTAGGGTTAGTTAGCTATTAATTAAACTAGCTAACTTGGGTTAGTTAACTAGCTACCAGGGTTAGTTAGCTACTAACTAACCTAGCTAACTAGGATTAGTTAACTAGCTAGCTAACTAACTAGGGTTAGAGTTAGGGTTGGCTAGGGTTAGTTAGGTTTTTCTATGTTAGCTAGGGTTAGCTATGGTTAGTTAGGGCTACCTAGGTCAAGCTAAATCATAGCTAACCCTGGCAATAACCTTATTGTTTGTTCTCCATGAGTTAGTTAGGTTAGGTAGGGTTGGAGTTAGGTTTAGTTATGGTTAGAGTTAGGGTTACCTAGAGTAAGTCTAACCCTACCTATATGGTTAGATATGGTTAGGTTACTCTAGGGTTAGCTATGGTCAGAGTTAGGGTTAGCTGGGGATAGTTACCAACCCAAGCAAAAATTGATTAGTGTTAGTCATGGCTATTATGTTAAGCTATTTAGGTAACCCTTGAATTACCTAGAGCCTAGCTAGCCTTAGGGTTAACCCTAACTTTGGCTAGTTAACCGTAGCTAACTCTTAGGTTAAATAACTAATCCTAGGGCTACCTTGGGCTAGCTAGGGTTATCTTGGGCTAGTTAGGATTTGTTAGGCTAGGATATGGTAGCTATTTAACCCAAGATTGCTCAAGGTAGTCTCGAGTTAGCAAGGGTTAGTTAGGGCTACCTAGGGTCGGGATCAATTTTAACAAACATACCTAGTCCTACATAGGTAATCCTAGGTAATCCTAACTATCCATTAACAACCCTAACTCTAAACCTAGCTAGTTAACTAACTCTAGTTAGCTAGGTTAGTTAGCGACTTAGGGTTAGCTAGGGTTTGTTAGGATTAGTAATCCATGTTAATTAGGTCTAAGTTATGATTAGCTAGGAAGACCCTAACTAACCATAGCCTAATTAAGTTAGCTAGCCCTAGGCCATAAGTTCTGGGTTAGAGTTATTACCTAGTGAGGGTTAAAATTAACTAACCCTAACCTTAACTAAAACTAACCTAACTTAACAAACCCATAATTAGGTTACCCCAGCTATCATAACCTTGGGTTATCCTCGGGCTAACCCTATAATTTAGTTACTCTAGGGATTAATCCTAATCCATTAAGGTTAGCTGGTGACCTACCTAGGGCTGAATGAACTTATAGTTAGAGTTAGGTAGCCAAGTAATTAACTAATCATATCTTTAGGGTTAGTAATTGTTTTATCTTAGCTCGGATTAGTTATAACTGGCCTTAGGTAGACCTAACTAACCCTAATTAGGATTAGTTATCCGGGTTAATTAGGGCTAACCAATGGCTAGCTAGGGTTGGATAGGGCTAGAGTTAGGATTATCTTTGGCTGGCTAGGGTTGGTTTGGGTTAGAGTTAGGGTTAGTTTAGGTTAGATTTAGGGTTAGTTTGGACTACTTAGGACGGACGAGGGTTGGAGTTAGGGTTAGCTAGGGTTGAAGTTAGGGTTAGTTATGGTTAAGATTACCTAAAACTACCTAACTCTATGGTTAGTCCTAATTGGGTTACCCTAACTAACCCTTGTTTGGTTACTAACCCTAGCTATGCATAACCGGGGTTAGAGTTATGATTAAGTAGGGTTAGTTAGAGCTACCTAAGCGAAGTTACTCTACCAACCCCTAGCTTTGGGTAACCCTAGGGTTAGCTAATTGGTTCGTATAGTCCTAGGTAGGGTTAGATAACTTAACCCTTGCTAGAATTAGCTATAACTAGCTATGATAGGGTTTAGCTAACTCCCTAAGTTTGGACTACCTAGGGTTGAAATTGCAGTCTAACTTAGCCCTTACTAACCCCAATTTCAACCCTAGCTTAATATTTACATTGGTAGGGTTAACTAGGTAGCCCCTATACCTAAACTTTACCGAGGGATATCCTTAGGACTACTTAGTTGATTAGTTAGGACTTGCCCTACGGTTGGTTAGTTAGGGCTACCTAAGGTAACCTTAGCCCTAACTAATCCTAACAAACCCTAAGTTAGGGCTAACTAGCTAAACCCTTGCTAACCTTAGCGCTAGGTAGGTTAGGACCTTAAGTTAATTACCTAACTTAGGGGTTAGCTACCTTAGTTAGAATCTGTTTGCTAAACCCTATGCTAGGTACTCTACTTAGGGTTAGTTATCTCTAAATAGTTTTGCTACCTAGTTAGCTATGGTTAATTACGGCTAATTAGTTAAGTTACCCTAGTTAGCCTAATCGTATACTAACCTAACTTAGGAAGATATCTCTTACAATCCAATCTAACTCTAAGTAGAGTTAAGGTTATGTAGGGCTAACTAGGGTTAGTTATGGTTGCCCTAGTTAGGACTAACCCTAGCTATCCCTAGTTTGCTAATCCCTAGGTACCTCTTATTAACCCTAGTTATCCCTAACTCTAACCCTTGTTAACTCTAGATAGCCGTAGGTAGTACTAACTAACCCCAACTAGTTAGGGTTATCCATTGCTAGGATTTTTAGGACTACTTAGAGCTAACTTAGCCCTAACTTTAGGTAGCCCTACCTTGTTAACTAACGGTAGCTAGGGTTAGGTATCCCTAAGTAATTAGTAAGAGCTACCTAGGGCTAACCCTAACTCTAAGTAGCCTTAACTTAACACTAGTTCAAACCATAGCTATCTACTTAAGATTAGTTAGAGTTAGCTAGCCCTAACAAATCCTTGTTAACCCTAACTTTAGCCCTAACTAACCATAGCTGACCCTAGCTATCCCCAGTTAGCTTGGGTTGGAATTAAGGTTAGTTAGGGTTAGTTAGTACTATCTAGGGCTTGCTAGGGTTAGATATGGTTAGAGTTAGGGACAACTAGGGATTGATAGGGCTACCTAGGGATAGCTTGGGTTACCTAGGATTAGAGTTAGGGTTACCTAGGGTGGGTTAGGACAACCTAGGGGTAGTTATGATTATTTAAGACTACTTAGGGCTAGATATGATTAATTGGGTTTAGAGTTACGATTTTTTAGGATTACTTAGGGCTAACCATATATATCCCAAGGTAGTCTTAACTAACCCCAGCTAACCTTAACTCTAACCTTAGCTAGCCTTAGGTAGCCCTAACTAATCCTAACAAATCCTAGCTCTAACCCCAACTAACCATATCTAGTCCTAGGTAGTCTTAACTAACCCTAGCTCGCCCTAGGTAATTAGCTAGTGTTATTTTTAGGGTTAGCTAACTATGTTAACCCTAGCTAAGGCTACATAGGGCTAGTTATCCCTAGGTAACCTTAGTTATGGTTTAGCCCAAACTCTAAGTTTAGTTAGGGCTAACCTAACCAGGTAGGATTACTTATGATTAGCTAACTAATCCGAACTCTAACCCTAAATTAGTTAGGGATAACTAAGGTTAGTAAGGGCTACCTTAACTAGGGTTAGATAGCCTTACTTGCTAATAAGTTAACCCAAGCTAATCTAACCCTATCTTACTCTAGGTAGGGCTAAGTTAGCTCCAAATAACTCTAGCTAACAAGCTATAGGGATACTTATGTTTGGGTTAGGGGTTAGAGTAAGTTGGTTAGGGTTAGCTTGTCCAAGGGGTTAGCAACTCTAATTAGTCCTAACTAACCCTAGGGCTACCTAGGGATAGCTAATCTCAGTTAACTGATGTGAGTTAAGCTAATACCCAAAAGTGTCCTAAAATTAATCGCAAGCGCACGGTAAATCGTTGGTTCAATTGGGGTCGAATCCATAAGGACGGATACACAAGTACCGGACTCACAAGTTCACAAAGTCTAGATCTAGCAATTTTCAAGAGGTAAACAAACAAATTGGACTTAACAATTACTAAAAATAAAGTCTAACAACAAACAAGAGAGAAACAAGTTGTTTTTGTTGGTAATTTGGTTGCAATTTGGTATAAAAATGTCCTAGGGGTTCAGTTTCAACCTTGGTTAGGCCACGGGCCGTCAGTGCTTGTCACTCTCGTGCCGAAACAGTGACCAGTGCGGGCAGAGAGCCTTGTGCGACCACACAGGACCTCTGTGCGACCGCACAGCCCATGGTTAGTGCCGGATTGATGCGATAAGTTGATTTCTAGCTTGTATGGGACAGGTCTAGCCGTACCTAAACTCTTGAACCTCAACTCTCATAATGTTGGTCACAATATTTGGTGCGGAACCTAGCCTAAAATCCCCATTAGGTCAATTAACCCTCAACTCTCGTAATGTTGGCTTAATTATCCTAAGTCTATGTGTTGATTCACGAAGGCATCTACTAGACTCTCGCCTAAGCGAAAACTTGTCCCTTTTGAGGCTTAAGCTGGTCACCTCTCGGCTCCTAATAGTAGTGCTTGGCATCAGTTTTGAGCTTTTTCCTCTACTGGATTGACATGTCATGGGGCAAGACTCCGCTGGCCAGAAAATTTGCCAAGTCGGCATACCAAGGTAAGACATACATGGGTGCCTGGGACCTCTGTGCGGTCGCACGACATGGGTTCGGACCGAGGTGCGGCTGGGTCGGACCGAGCAGAGACTGGTCGGAGCTGGATTGCACTGGTTCGGACCGAGCAGGCACTTGTTCGGACCGAGCAGAGGCTGGTCTGGTGCTGGGCAAGACCTGTGCGACCGCACAGGAGTGTGGTGCGACCGCACAGAGGGTCTGGACCAGAACCGACATGAGTTGTTCGTCCGGGAACGAGTCATCGATTGGCAGGTCTGACCCGTCTTGCTGCCTTAGCCTTGAGAGGTAGTCTGCAACTGAATTCTCCGTGCCTTTCTTGTCCCGAATTTCTAAGTCAAACTCTTGCAACAAAAGAACCCATCGAATCAACCTTGGCTTGGCATCCTTTTTGCTCATGAGATAGCGGACCGCGGCATGATCGGTGTAGACTATCACTTTAGACCCGACAAGATAGGATCTAAACTTGTCGAGTGCAAACACAACGGCCAAGAGTTCTTTTTCGGTGGTGGTGTAGTTGACTTGTGCCGGATCAAGGACCTTGCTTGCATAGTAGATAGCGACCGGTTTCTTGTCCTTTCGCTGCCCAAGAACGGCCCCAACCGCATAATCACTTGCATCACACATGAGCTCAAAAGGTTGGATCCATTCGGGCGGTTGTAAGATAGGGGCCGACACATGGGCATCTTTGAGCCTTTGGAATGATTGAATGCACTCTTCATTTATGTGAAACTCGCTGTCCTTTATCAAGAGGTTGGTGAGTGGCTTGGCGATTTTTGAGAAATCCTTGATGAAGCGGCGGTAGAACCCGGCGTGCCCCAAGAAACTTCGCACATCTTTGACACATGTGGGCACCCCGAGCTTCTCAATCACCTCCACTTTGGCCTTGTCAACCTCGATTCCATTGGCCGTGACCACATGACCAAGCACCACGCCCCGTTGCACCATGAAATGGCACTTTTCCCAATTCAACACCAAATTGACCTCTTCACAACGCTTCAAAACTCGAGAAAGGTTAGTTAGACAAGAATCAAAGGAGGTACCATAAACCGAAAAATCATCCATAAAAACCTCCATTTCTTTCTCAAGAAAATCCGAAAAAATTACCATCATGGCCCTTTGAAATGTGGCGGGTGCATTGCATAAACCAAACGGCATCCTATGGTACGCGTACGTACCATAGGGACATGTAAATGTGGTCTTTTCTTGGTCAAGTGGGTGGATGGGTATTTGGAAAAAACCGGAAAAACCATCTAAATAACAAAAGAAAGAGTGATTTGCAAGCCTTTCAAGTAGTTGGTCGACAAACGGCAATGGAAAGTGATCCTTGCGCGTGGCCGCATTGAACTTGCGGTAGTCAATGCACATGCGCCAACCGGTTGCCATTCGGGTTTGGATCTCCTTTTCCTTGTCATTCTTCACAACGGTGGTTCCTCCCTTCTTGGGCACGACATGAACCAGGTTCACCCACTTGCTATCCGAAATCGGATAGATTATGCCCGCATCAAGCAACTTTAAAATCTCCTTCTTTACAACCTCTTTCTAGTTGGGGTTGAGCCTTCGTTGCCCCTCAACGGTTGGCTTGTGGTCATCTTCTAGGAGGATACGGTGCGTGCAAATGGATGGGTGGATCCCTTTCAAGTCTCCAATTGAATACCCAATCGCTTTGCGGCGGGCCCTCAACTCGGCCAATAACCTTTCGGTTTGTTCGGGTCCCAAATCAGCATTCACAATCACGGGACATGTCTCATTTGGGCCAAGGAACTCATACCTCAAGCTGTCAGGTAAGGGCTTGAGCTCCACTGCTTGCGGTGCTGGATCGGCGGTATTTTGTGCGATTTCGGCCATGAAAACTTCACCCTAGGAGTGCTGTACGACCGCACAGGAGTCTGGTGCGACCGCACAGGGCTCCAGTTCCACAGTCTGGCCCTCTGTTTCATCATCTGTCAGATCCAGAGAGTCCTGTGCGACCGCACAGGGGTCTGGTGCGACCGCACAGGGGTCTGGTGCGACCGCACAGAGGTCTCTGTGCACGATTTGGCCCCGAATCGCATCAAGCATCAAGTCTTTTTCTTCCATACCCTCTTGCATCTCAGATAGAAAGGTTTTGAGGTACCTGAGAGCCTCATTATATTGATCTCCAAGCATTTCATCACCGGGTTGGTCTATTCCCTCAATCATGCAACATGTGTCGAGTTGGTTTGGATATTTCATGGCCTTGTCAATGGGAAACTCAATTGTCTCACCACCAATCCTTAGAATTAGCTTTCCATCTCTAGCATCCATCAAGTCACCGGCCGTTCTAAGGAAAGGTCTCCCCAAAATGATGGGCACTTCTTTGTCCTCCTCTATCTCCATAACAACAAAATCACCGGGCACATAGAACTTGCCCACTTGGACCAGTACATCCTCAATCACACCAAGTGGGAGCCGCACGGACGAGTCGGCAAGTTGCAAGGTCATGCGTGTGTTCTTCAACTCTCCAACTCCAATTTTCTCAAAGACCGTTCTTGGCATGAGGCTTACACTAGCACCCATGTCACAAAGAGCCTTCTTGATTGTGGCCTTCCCAATAGTGCAAGGAATGGTGTATTTACCCGGGTCATCCATCTTAGCCGGCATTTCGCTTCGAAGGACGGCACTACATTGCTCCGTTAGTCGCACGGTTTTGAGGTCCTCCAAAGGTCTCTTGTTGGAAATGATGTCCTTGAGGTACTTGGCATAAGTGGGGATTTGGGTAATGGCATCGGTGAAGGGTATGGTGATTTGTAGTTGCTTGAGCATTTGTAGGAAGCTCTTGAAGCCTCGGTCTGCTTTGTTTTGGGCTAGCCTCTGAGGAAATGGCACTGGAGGTATGAATCTCGGGTCAGGCTCAACCGGACCACGCTTTTCAGCCTTTTTCTGGCCCTGTGCGGTCGCACGGGACTGGTTCGGACCGAACTAGGGTTGGTTCGGACCGAGCAGAGACTGGCTTCTCTGGACTGGTTTGGCTGGGACCCTTTGTGCGGTCGCACGGGGGCTCTGTGCGGTCGCACGGGGGCTCTGTGCGGTCGCACAGGGGTGTCTCCTGAGCCGAATCGGCCGCCGGTTGCGGTCCCTCATATCTTGTCCCGCTCCTCAATGATATAGCCTTGATTTCTCCTCTGGAATTGGCTTCGGGCTGACTTGGGAGTTGCCCGGGGGCTCTTTGACTTGTCCCGGGTTGAGAGAAATGAGCCTCCATCATTTGCTCGAGCCTTGTCAAAGACTTGAGTCCATCTTCAAATTTGTATAGCTTCTCGGCCACAGATTGGTTCCACTTGCCGGTCTCATGCATGAAGTTCTCCACAACGGGGGGGACATAAGGCACAAATGGTTTCCTTTGGTAGTTCGGGTTCTGATTGTTGTCAAATGTGGCATTGCGGAAGGTGGTGGGATTGTTGTTAGGTTGCCGGTTTTGCACGGGTTGTTGGGGCCTTCTTGGAAAGTAGGGCCGCGGCATGGTTTGGTTTTGAGCATTATCCTTGAAGTTGGGGTTGTTCATGTGTTGCCATTCTTGCTTTTCTTTCTCATCCATGGAATAACTCGCGGTGAAAGGTGGGTTGGGAAAATAGGATGGCTCATTGTTGATGGAGTTGACTTGCTCGAACTCGTCATCCATTTGTGGTCCCGGGCAATTGAGAGAAGTGTGCCCTTCTTCACCTCACGCACCGCATGGGTTGGGTTGATGGTGGTGGACCGCCTTGTCGGTGCTTTTCTTGGCCGCTTCGGCCTCAAGTTGGGCGATTCTTGCATAAAGAGCGGTGATCTCACTCACTTCATACTTGCCTCCACTCTTGACATTGTCCCGCACCGACCATTGTTGGTTGCGCGCCAAATTATCAATTAAGTCAAAAGCGGCTTGCGCATCGCGGTCCATAAGACTTCCACCTGAAACGGCATCAACATTCATGCGAGTACTATCGGTTAATCCATCATAGAAAGATTGAATAACAACCCAAATGGGCAAACCATGGTGTGGACACGAAAATTCCAAGTCCCTAAACCTTTCCCAAGCTTCACTAAGTGTTTCATCGGACCTTTGCCTAAAACTAGAGATTTGGGTCCTAATTTTGGCCGTCCTCTTGTGAGGAAAGTACTTGGTCAAGAAGGTTTGATCCATTTCCTCCCATGTCCTTATGGACCCCTTTTTCAAGGTACCATACCATTTCCTAGCCCTATCCTTGAGAGAAAAAGGAAAAAGCAACAATCTAATTGCGGATGGTGTAACCCCATTCAACTTAATAGTCAAGCAAACTTCCTCAAACATAAGCAAGTGCTCATGTGGGTCCTCATTCTCGCCACCATGAAAGGTGTTTTGTTGCACAAGGCTTATGTGGTTGGGAGTAATGTTGAGGTTGTTCGCCGCAACACCCGACACTCGAATGGCGGCCCCAATGTTGCTTGACTTGGGAGCGGCCAATTGTCTCAAGGTCCGTTGTGGCGGTGTTGGGTCTTCCTCATCCAAGTCGCCATGTGTGCTTGCTTCTCCTTCATCATTGCGTGGGCCTCCATTCCTCAATCTTCGTATCTCCAACTCGAACTGGGCACGCTCAGCTTCCATCTGCAGCCGCTGGGCCTCCAACTGTCGCTGCAATTCCTCGAGTTCGGCCATGTTTTCACCACCAGAGGGGCATGTGCGGTCGCACAAGGGGTCTGTGCGGTCGCACAGGGGATCAGGCTGTGGCTCTGGATGTGGTTTCGGCTGGTCTTTGGTTCCAGCAGCTCCTGTGCGGTCGCACAGAGGTTGCAGGGGCTGGGTTGGTCCGCCGAATGAGGTTTTTGTGGGGCTAATTGGTGTTGGCTCTGGGCTTTGGTCTGAGAGTGTGTTGGTTTCATAGAGAATGCACTGATCGGATTGGACTTTCTTGATTGGATTCGGTAGGTCGGTCGGTGGTCGATCAAGAGAAATCAAGGATTCGGTGGACCTACTCCTCAAGAGATACTCTCGGATTGGGGCCCGTTGAGTCTTGTGTCTCTTTCCGGCCAGCTCTTGTCACTACAAACACCAAAGATAAACAAACAAACAAAATGTGAGAACAAAAGAAATAATCTAGGCCCTTGTTACTAAAGCAAGGATCCGTTATTGTCACCATCCCCGGCAACGGCGCCAAAAAGCTTGATGTGAGATAAGCTAATACCCAAAAGTGTCCTAAAATTAACCGCAAGCGCATGGTAAATCGTTGGTTCAATTGGGGTCGAATCCACAAGGACGGATACACAAGTACCGGACTCACAAGTTCACAAAGTCTAGATCTAGCAATTTTCAAGAGGTAAACAAACAAATTGGACTTAACAATTACTAAAAATAAAGTCTAACAACAAACAAGAGAGAAACAAGTTGTTTTTGTTGGTAATTTGGTTGCAATTTGGTATAAAGATGTCCTAGGGGTTCAATTAAACAATCTACACCTTTAGCCTAAGTTAGGTGTGGCCATTCACCTAAAAGGAGGTTCAATTGGACAATTAAACACAAACAAGCATATTCATTCAACAATCAAGCAAATAGTACACAATAGAAACCAAATATCACATCAATTCAACAAACCTAACTTTGGTTTCCACTAAGTCCCTAGAACATGTCTAAATCTAGCCTAACATAGTGGTAAAACAAGCAAACAAAGTAAATAAATGCAAAGATACAATCTCCATGCTAAACCAAGTCAAAAGGGAAGGCAAAGTGCCCCTTCTTAAGCCCGATCGACTTCTGGACCAGCAAAGGAGGTGCTTGGGCGGAATGGTGATGTGTAGGAGGTCGAGACGGCAAGATCCGAGGCGGTAGAGGCTCGGTGCGGTCGCACAGGATGGCGGTGCGGCCGCACGGGAGGTCGAATGGTGGGAAAATGGAGGGGAAAGGGTTGGTTTCTGCTGCGGCGCCGACTTGGATCGAGGTGGAAAGAGAGATGCCCTAGATGAGGCGATTGGGGCGCCTTATATAGGGGGTTTGGTAGGGTTTGGCGGTCGGTGCGGTCGGATAGGAGTCCTGTGCGATCGCACCAGAGTCGCTGGACCAGGCATGAGTCGGATTCGGCCGAAATGAGCCCGAAATAAGGTGGTGCGGTCGCACCACATTCCTGTGCGGTCGCACAGAGTTGACTGGGCCAGACATGAGCCCGAAGTGTGCCACGTGAGCCGGGAGGGGCCTGTGCGGCCGCACAGGGTCTTCTGGGACTTGGTTTGTGTGCCGTTTCGTGCCGAAATGTATTCTTTTCGCTGCGACTTGGCTCCAAACTCCTACAAATCCAAAATGAAACCCAAGCAGTACCAAATTTCTACAAAACACACTAAAATCAAATAAAACTAAATAAAATCAAGGGTTTTGAGTTATGATTTGGGTAAAAGTCCGGCCTAAAACCATATATAAATATGTGACATCAAGGGGTATGGATAGGGAGAGGTCGCCGGACTAAAGGATCAGCAAAGGCACAAACTGGAGCGGACTTGGATAAATAAGTATTATACACATATACAATATTATGTATTTAACATGCATAATTTAAATATATACTTATATTTTTATAATGGGTGTTAAAATTATGTTTAATTTCTAATCACTAATTATATATTTTGTAATAACAAAAAATTTGAGGGCTAAAAAGTAAAATTGCAAATTAAAAAATGTAACAAAATGCAAAAGCCAAAAGGTTTTTGTTGTGGTTTAATGAAACATATTAGATCCGATTCTTGGAATCCGATCTAAGCTTGGATCGGATTTGCAGAATCTAATCCATGCGATTTCAATCCGATTGTACACCACTATTTTTAAAATTTAATTTTTTTCATTTATTTTCGAAATTCGAGTGAACAGTAACCTCACTTTTAATTTTTTCGGTGATTTATTGGACCAACCAGCATGCTCTGCATCAACCAGCCCAGCCCAGCCAATCTTGGACACTTTATTTTACTGAGAAATTTTGCACCTACATGCTTGCATCAACCGAAAAAATTAAAACTAACGTTACTGTTCACACGAATTACGATAATAACAGTTAAAAAATCAGAATTTTAAAAATAACGTTGTTGGAACGGCGTTTCAATCGCCGAAAATACAGAACCCTTGGATCGGCGTTTCAATAGCCGATCCAAGGTATACCCCCCTATATAAGCGAGACAACGACCCCTCATTCCCACCCCTCTCTCTCTCGCGCGCGCGGGACAGAACCTCTCCTCTCCTCAGGTTAGTTTTTTTTTTTATTTTTATTTTATTTATTTAATTTAATTAGTATAATTAGGTAAGTAATTAAAAAAATAGATTAAATATTGAAAAAATAATGAAAAAATAAGTAAAAAATCAGAATAAATATAAATAATTATAATATGTAATTTGGGAATTTTTTTATTGAATTTAATTAGTTTATTTATTTAATTTAAGTAGTTTAATTAGGTAAGTAATTAAAAAAATAGACTACATATTGCAAAAATAATGAAAAAATTAGTAAAAAATCAGAATAAATATAGATAATTTTAATATGTAATTTGAAAAGTTTTTATTGAATTTAATTAGTTTATTTATTTAGTTTAATTAGTTTAATTAGGTAATTAATAGAAAAAATAGAATAAATATTGAAAAAATAAATAAAAAATTAATAAAAAATCAGAATAATTATAAATAATTATAATATGTAATTACAAAATTTTTTTGAATTATTTTGTACATGTTATAATTGTGGATAAGTTAATTATAAATTAGAAAAAGTAAATAAAATAATAAAAAATTGATAGATTAATTTTTTAAATGTAGCAAAATTTTCTAAAAAGAGACAAGCAGCGCTTCTAGTCGAGGTGAGTTTTTTTTAATATTTATACATTTAATTAATTTATTTTATTGAGGTAAATAAATGAAAAATTAGAATAATTATTATAAAAAAATTTTAAAATATGTAAAAAAATGGAAAATTGGAAATGTTGTTGTATGAGATTGGAAATTTTGTTGTATGAGATTTGGGTTTGTAATTAGGGGGGATTTGGGTGTTTTTTTTTTCGGAAACACTCCAGGTACATGGGAGATGCTGCCGAAATTTTATTAGATTATTTACATTGATAATTTTTATTGTAGTGTAGTAAAAATGCCACCGAGAAGAAG
The DNA here is from genome assembly GCA_027562975.1 of Rhynchospora breviuscula. Lineage (NCBI taxonomy): Eukaryota > Viridiplantae > Streptophyta > Magnoliopsida > Poales > Cyperaceae > Rhynchospora > Rhynchospora breviuscula. Next base: position 69,449,410 of record CM050400.1, on the reverse strand, counting down.
AGTACCAGAGGCACCACCTCGTAAATCTACGAGACTTCGTGGAGATCCTGGCGCTTCTACATCTACCGCTTCTGTTGATGCCGAGGCTTCTACATCAGTGGATCCTGTTGTTCCCCCCGGTCCTATTAATGCAGATCGTCTCTTGCATTTGGATGAGTCGAAAGTTCATGGCACTGGTGTAAGTTATTATTGTTCTTTTACTTTTTTTTACTTATATATTTCTATTTTGGTAGTATTTTTTAAAATAATTAAAAAAGAAATATATACAGCATTGGAGGGCAGTACTACATAGGGCTAAGATGTCACGAACTGCTGAGGTGGATGAGCGTTTGATGACACTTGGACTGATACATTTCGTTCAGTTAGGTCATATGCAGCTCGATCATTCGCTTTTGCAGGGTCTAGCCACGTTCTGGAGGCCAGAGACCCACACTTTCTTTTTTCCGCACGTTGGCGAGATGACGGTCACTCTAGAGGTAAGGATCAATACCTATTTGTAATATTTTTTTTTGTAACTATATATGTATAAAATTTGAACTATTTGCAGGATGTGGCCTTCTTATACGGTTTACCTACGGCTGGCAGAACCGTTACTGGACGGACCGATTACGACACCATACAGTTACTCCAGAATTTGGAGTTGCCGGAGGATACAGACACGGCGATAGTTGAGAAGTGCTTCAGGGAAAAAGAACGGAAGTAAGAAGGTTTTAAAAAATTTATTTTTATGTTAATTTTAAATATATATAGTTCTTACAATCAAATTACATTAATAATGTAATGCAGGAAATCTCATTCCGTTAGGTTAAAGGAACTGCGTAAGATTTGGAATCAGATTGGGGGGCCTGGCACGAATAACGCAGCGAGGATCGACAGATACATACGCGCTTGCGTGTTGGAGATTTTTGGGTGCGAGTTATTTCCTGACGGCACGGGTGACTCGATTCCATATTTTTATTTGCAATTACTGGAGGTTAGCCAAGAAATAAATATCTCACATTTATTGCACTTTAATAAGAAATTAAATATATGAAAGAATTGATGATATTCCTTAAGAAAATAATTCCTATTTGCAGGATCTTCATTCTAGTAACTCGGTGCAGTACAATTGGGGTGGTGCCACTCTTGCCATGCTATACCGAGGCTTGGACACTGCCTTCATTAATAACAATATAAATATTGGTGCTCCTTGGTTGCTCTTGCAATTGTGGTCGTATGCAAGATTACTACTTAGTCGGCCGTCGATCACGAAGGATTTTGATGGTTGGGGTCTACCAAATATTGACTCGTGTCCGCCTTATGGGAGGTATGTTGATTTGATTTTAATTGTAATATTTAAAATATGTTTTATTTGACTTTAACAAACAACAAAATGGAAATGCAGGAAGTGGACGACGAGACATAAATCGAAAAAGTTCACCGGCCCTACTCGCAGTGGGAAACCAGTTGGATCAGCGATTGGAACGCCGATCCAACTGATTTTCCGCTAAAAGTGACTTTTTTTAATGCTTTTACTGTTTTATCTTTTATTATTATTTTCTATTATTACATTTACTTATTAATATTATTATTAATTGCTATTATTATTGCATTATTATTAATATTAATTTGGTAATTGTTATTAGTTATTATATTAGTAATAATTTAATTATTAAATATTATTATAAATTTGGTAATTGTTGTTAGTTATTATATTAGTAATAATTTAATTATTAAATATTATTATAAATTTGGTAATTGTTGTTAGTTATTATATTAGTAATAATTTAATTATTAAATATTATGATTTATTATGTATTTTTGTGATTATTGCATGATTATTACTATTAAATTGGTAAGTGTTATTAGTTATTATATTAGTAATAATTTAATTATTAAATATTATTATTTATTATGTATTTTTGTGATTGCTTATTAATATTATTATTAATTGTTAATAGTTAAAAAAATAAGACTAAGGTAAATTTGTTAGACTTCATTAATGGACCATTTATTATTATTGCACCATTTTATTATTAATGCATGAAAAAAAATTAAGAATCTACCATTTATTATTAATGCAGCATTTATTGTTTAACCTAATAATTAGCTGCAAAAGGACAGGCGTGGTCTGATAAAGTCTGAAAAAGTATACTGATACCCATCTGCCCTCTGCAAAAGGACAGGCATGGTCTGATAAAGTCTGAAAAAGTATACTGATGCCTATCTGCCCTCTGCAAAAGGACAGGCGTGGTCTGATAAAGTCTGAAAAAGTATACTGATGCCCATCTGCCCTCTGCAAAAGGACAGGCGTGGTCTGATAAAGTCTGAAAAAATATACTGATGCATATCTACCCTTTGCAAAAGGACAGGCGTAGTCTGAAAAAAAATCACGTGAAATTAATTTTTTATTGTGTGATTCTAAGTCTAAAATTGTCTATAAAACCACCTTTCATCAACCAGATTATGCAACACACACTCAATTCTTCTTCCTGAAAAATTCACTGTCATGGACAAAGGAAATAGCTCTCACTCCAATAGTGATGTCCCAAATTGGCGAACAGCTACCCGAGATGAATACGGGCCAAATTACCAACATTTCCCTGTCAATACAAATGAAATAGAAAAGGGAGATTATCATGCAAGATGTCGCACATATTTTCGCACTTTCAAATACAATATCTACGAAGATGACGGGATAGAGTTCGATTTAAAAATACACTACCAGTGGCACATTAATGGTGGGGAAGAAAGAGATCGCAAGGAGCACCTCCAAAGAATGCTGATCAAACCTAAACATAAGAATTGTGACTGGTATGAAGATTACTACAAAAAACCGCAACCAATTCCCCAACAAATACCAACAGAAAAACCATATTCAGCACCAAAAACACACTGCACCGTTTATGAATGAATCTACAACTTTCGGGGAGACCACACAGTGACCTGTACAAAGTGTGGTCAGGTTTTCAATTACAAAGAGACCATCTTGCGTGATCACTATGATGACCACGAAAAACAAGCTTGGTGGGATCAACAAGAAAAGAAATGGAAAGAGAGAGATGAGGCGGAAAAAAAGAGAAAAATTGCACAAAAGGCTGCCGAAGAGAGGCAAAAATTGAAAGAAGAAGAAATTGAAAAAAAAATCAGGAAGCGCCTGAGATGGCACAAGGAGAGAGATGAACAAAAAAGTATTGCAGCAGCTAGAATGACAGAGATAGAACAACAAGAAGCCGATGCAGCTTTCTGGAACGAAACCGCTCAATTCGCTGATAATCTTGGTGTGAGCAAACAACAACAAAAGGAAGACGAAGAAGAAGACCCATGGTGGGATGAAATTCTACAATATGCGGACACCCAAAATATCTAAATATTTTGTTTTCTTAGGTAGTTTGTTTTTAAGTAGCAACTGAATGGTTTGTTTTTTAAGTAGTTTTTTCTTTTTTTTATTTTGGTGTGTTACTTTATATTATGGTTATAAAATTTAGCTCTTCTTCTAATGGTGTGCATTTTTTAATTCTGAATTTCTTTGCATATTAATTTTCAATACATATCATAAAAAAATTTAATAAAAGTAAATAGACAAAACAACATATTTCAGTAATATAAGGCAAACATTACAAGTGACGACTGTCACACAAACTTATTTCACTAATAATGACCATAATAAGATACCGATGACAGAAACATAATACTATTCCATTTAGCGGAGATGGACAACATTCACTACAAGAATTTTGATTATTCTCGTGGATCGAAAATTAATTACCGTGGATATTTTAACTTTCCACGGGAATAATAAACGGAAATGACTAAAAAGATGCTTCCCTCGGGAAAGGTTGGTGTATATTCTCGCAAATAATAGAGGTCCCTCCAAAATTTCGTCAAGTTCAGATCTTCCCCGCATCTCTCATTCTTTCTAATTTACAAACCCTAACTCCCTCTTGTTGCCGGCTCTCCATCCCGCAATCGCCTGTGACACTCCCCTGAACCACCTTGCCGACCTCCTGCTTCCCGTAATCCCGTGGGTCACCGACCTCGACTCCGATGCATCTCTTGTGAAACTTCAATCTACTTCTCTAGTCGTGCTATGGAGCCATCGATTTTCAATCTTTGGTATGAAATTCTAGTCTCATAAAAACAACAATTTATTGACCTAAAGACCGTGATTGAGTTGTGGTATTTGTTGTAAGGCAATAGAGAGGCAAGAGATAGTTGGCACACGGCCCTGATCGGAAGGGTGCTTTTAGAACGGTTTTGGTATTACTTATTTTCTTTATATATGAAAAATTGAAGCCGTTAATAAAAACTTTGAATTCTAGTTTTAGACAAGAAGTGTTTCTATGTATGATTCTTAATTAAATAGTGATTAAGCAATTGTAAGTTTTAAGTTATCGATTTCAGGCAAGTGACAACATGTGAAAGATAGGGCATTCGTAGGAGAAGGGAAGATGTCCTCCCTGATAACCTTAGAGCTACTTTTCGACAATTCTGTTACGATAAGGTACAAACTCAATTTTACATGCACTTGCCTATTACTATCATTATTATTTATGTTGGACATACTAGTCAAATAAAAATATGTCATATCCAACTTAATCAATTACAAGGAATTAATATGCTGTCCAACTTAATTAAATTTCTGCAGACCAATTTTCTATCTTAAAATTGCAATGGTTGTTTTATTAGGACTTTTGAACTAACTTGTTTCTACTGGCCTTGCAAGCTATTATGTATTATTAACTTAATTTTATCTTTCTTTTAACATTTACTTTTTTGTTTGGTTCTACTTGTATGTTATTAAGTTATTATCTTTAAATATATGCATCAAGAATAGATTGATTGCGATAGAAGTATCCATACAGCCAAATGCCAGATTATCGGAAAATTGAAGGTGGGAAGGTTTGTACAAGTTCATATCATAGTGCTTTTATAGTCTGTTGGCATAGAGTGTCTCGTATTGTAAATTTTAGCATATATTATCTTCACTTCTCTCATTCACTGGCAAGCCAAGGAAAAAAAAATCATGCTCACCACTAGAAAAATCACAAAATAAAGAAAGCCACATTGTATTCTGTTGGTACAATATTAAGACCAATAATAGCTATCCCAATATCAGTTTGCTTATCACATTATGCTATTTTTTATGCTTATTTTATTTTTAGTGACCTCAACAGGAGGAAGCATGTTGAGTTTATCATCACAAGTGCAAAGTAAGTTCATTAATTAACTTTGACTTTTGGTGTTTTCCCTAGCAACCTTTTAGTATTAATAAGAAGAATAGTTTAAAGGGCAGTAAAAGGTCTCAAAATTGTGACGGAGAGGGGACCAAAGGGACCTCTTATTAGTTGGGTCTTAAAATTATTTCGATCTGATAAGGATGTGCATACGCAACTCAAATCATTTTTTTATTATATGTAGGAATTTAAGAATTGATTGTGGGTATCAGTCTTGTTGCAGCTGGTCAAACTACTAGGTTAATTCTTTTTTTTTATTGGAGAACTACTAGGTTAATTCAAGTACTTATTCAAGTTACAGAATCTTGATTATTTGCATTAACATAAAACCAATATTCCAATAGTACTGATGTACTTGGTTTGAAATTTACCTTCTTCACTTTTCATACTTTCAATAATATTCTGCAATGTTTCATTCATAACAATTTTCAAAAAATGGAGATGTAGCTGGCAATGGTACTGCATATGTCAACAGGGGTGCATATGGCACAGGAGGTATAGATGGCAATGTTGAGAACAACAATGTCTTCAATAGTTACCTTGGTGGCATCAATTTCAGTACATGTTTGGATAGTGTAATTTTGAATGTGTAATTGACAGATACAGATAATGTAAGACTTTTTTTTTTTATGGAGATTTATGTGAGTAAATTTTGTTGACATATATTACAATACTATGCATGCCATGCTTACTATTTTGGTTCTTTTGTGAAAATACAATGAATGTTATCTTTCAGATTATATTAGTTTCCATCAATGGTTCTTAACTGTTGTCTGCTTCATATTTATGTCATATGCTATAGGTGTAATTGGTATTGCAAAATAGCAATTGGTAGAAAATATCAGGGGCAAAATTGGTAAAAATAACAGGCATAAATCTCTATTTTGGATCATGATAATTTTTTTACATCGATATATCCATGGGAAAGCTAAATCCATTATTACACCGAAAAGAGTCATGCCAATCTGTATGGTTGGGATTAAACCTCTACTTCCCTCAGGAAAGAAAAGGTTATTCCCGTGGGAGCATATTCCCGTCGATATATCCATGATTTTAACTATGGTTCCAACCTACCAAGGTGGCACATCGGCATTAAATCCCCGTGGTTAGTTATCCTCGGGAATATCCATGATTTAACCACGGTAATGACTTTTCCCGAGGCTTCCTCGCGGATTTGAATTATTCGCAAGGAGCGCAAATACGAGGAAGCTATTCCCGTCGATATATTATCGTATATTATTATTCCCGTCGAACTATACACGACAAAGACCCTAGTTTTTATGCTAGCAATTGCAGCAAATTCTTGTAGTGATTTGAAGCTGCGGAATGATTTTCAAAACCAGGTGGAACTGCTGGCAGGTGAGTCAACCACGACCCTCCAAGATCAAAACCTTTATTCCTCTCAATCAAATCTGTAAAAAATTTAGGGCCCCTAACATGATATTGATTTCCTTCTAATTTCTTAAATACAATTTTTTCCCCATGATATTATAACATCAATGCAGAAATATAATCGTTGTTCGCTAGTCCGCTCATCTCCGATCAAAATAACACCAGAAGAGACGCAGCTTGGCTTAGGACCCATTTGCTTAAAATTTCAAAATTAAAACTCTATTAGCAAATAAAATAAAATAAATTTAATAATTAATTTAAAATTATTACTTACGAAGAAGTGATATTGCGAATATGAAATGACGAGGAGAAAGTTTATCAATTTCAGACTAACGAGAAAAACTTAGTTTGTGAAGAATAAATAATGACAATTGAGCTTATATAGACAATTTTAAACAGAAAAACAACAAAAAAAATTATTGCAAACCAACTTTGAGTGTTTAAAAATCAAATTGCGCACTAAAAAAAAGCAAATTCAGCGGACTCAAATGGTCAGACCTTGGATCGGCGATAGAAACGCCGATCCAAGTTTGGATCGGCGATTGGAATGCCGATCCAAGCTGCAAACTAACTTTGAGTGTTTATAAATCAAATTGCGCACTAAAAAAAAGTAAATTCACACTCAAAAATCAAATTGCGTACTAAAAAAAAGCAAATTCAGCGGACTCAAATGGTCAGACCTTGGATCGGCGATTGAAACGCCGATCCAAGCTTGGATCGGCGATTGGAATGCCGATGCAAGCTTGGATCGGCGTTTCAATCGCCGATCCAAGGGTTCTGTATTTTCGGCGATTGAAACGCCGATCCAACAATGTTATTTTTAAAATTCCGATTTTTTAACTGTTATTATCGTAATTCGTGTGAACAGTAACGTTAGTTTTAATTTTTTCGGCTTGCATCAACATGTCGGCACATCGCACTTCCCAGGGGAAGGAGAACGAAAATAAAAATCCAAATTCATGGGAAAATTTTAAAATTGGGCCAACAACTTATCTTATATATGGATTTATATAGAATTGCCCCTCAACCCAATTCATTTCCCGTCGGACTGCATTACATCAGTTAATTTGAACGAATCAATGTATGAATTACAAATGAAAACTGATATTATAATATGAATTTATATTTGTTTATATTCTTTTCAAATAGTAAAGCATAGTACTAAGTATTTATGTTAATGTTCCTTATTTCGCTATATCAACTTTCGGGCAGATTATTCCTGCTCGACAAAGTACGGGCTCCGGATAGGGCGGGGCGGGCCGGGTTGGCGTCAGGTTATTTCCACTATCCGAACAGACCCATTACTGATCACCAGACAAACTTCTTTTACTACGAGTCAGTCGGGTACTTAATTACAGACCCATGCATCTTCGACTTAAATTAAATTGAATTAAATTACAAAACGATGATTGAGAGATTCTGATACATGGTACGCGTGCATGTTTTGATTTGTAGGTACATGAAGAGATTAAAGTCTAGAAGTATCTTTTCATTGGCAATAATGCATGCTTTCGTGTCCGTCGAAATCGAACGTTGCCACTTTCAATCGATCGTTTTTAACTAAATAAATGCTTAATTTGTCTCGTTATATCCTTACAGCACAGTTACACCCAGTGCACGTTGCAGCTGCCTGTAAGTAAATGATAACTACAATCTTGTCTTTTTTTTTTTCTATGATCAATTTTGTCCTCCCTCCCTCTTTAATTTCTTCATTGAGTCGGTTGCTTTTGCATGATTTGGCCTTCCACCAACTAATTTGATAGTTTCTTTCTCTGCATGAATTAAAGCAAAACTACTTTCTTTATTTTTAAACAAAAAATCAAGAAAAGAAAAAAGGAGGGGAGAAGAAAGGAACTTTTCATGAAAGACGGGAAAGTGATTTTCGTGTAGTCATATGTTTTGTGTAATTAATGATTGCTGGGGGTAAATGAATAATGATCCATCCATCCTTCGGTGGTGTAGTGCTTGCTACCCTGTGCTCAGATGTTGCCATTCTTCCTACCTCACACCCCCCTCCCCTAAATTAATTATGCCTTCTCCTAAATTTCTACATTTATATGCCTTCTCCTAAATTAATTATTACATATTCATACTACTTTAAAAAAATACCAATCCTAAAGTATATCCGATCTAGATTAAAAATCTACTTAATTTTGAGCTAAAAAATATATCGAATCTTAATTATAAATAATATGGTACATTGATTATTATAATATACTTTGATGAGGGGTGTTAATATAATCTCATAATAGAAAGGTTAAACTCTTTGCTTAAAATTAAAAGAGCACTGGATGTTTGAATGGAAAGAACACTAATATAATATGATTCATTGATTATTCTAAAATTCTAAAGTTTATTAAATTTTGGAAAATCCTCAATCGAACTAATTTAAGACCATTCAATTTAAAAAAATATGAAAAAATTAGCTAATAATTTATAAAAAATATAAATTTGGTTTTCAAGATAATTTCATTATGGTGATCGCGTTTAGCGATTCAGATAGGCCATTTGAAATTTCAGTAGTTGAATCTTGGATAGTGTTTGACATCAAACACGTTTGATTCTAGCATTACTCAAATATTTTTTATCCCATTAATATATTATATCTTTCTTTTAGTCAATCTAAATTATGGCAAAGAAGGACAAAATTAGAAAATATAAAAATGAGACAATCTGATTTGCAAAATTAAATGTTTTACAAAATCTTTATTGCCTTAAATTTTATTTTGATGATTCTTTAGTTTGTTTTAACTTTTGCTCATACATTGGGTGGGCACGTTTGCTAGTTCAGTGTTATATACATACGCACAATCATATCGATGTATACAATTAAAAAATTATATTTAAATTTGATGTTAGTTTTTCTGAATCAAGACAATTTTGTAAAATTGTCGGGTCTCATATGAAAGAAAATATAAAAGTTGAAATAATCTCGAAAGATATCCAACATTACGCTCGTTTTCCTCGAAATGATGGAAAAAAATCTTGAAGAAAAATTATTTCATTGTCATATATGCAGAAGGAAATAATTACACTCAAAGGAATGATAATACCCACAACAATCTTTTGCAAATTGACCCTTACTATTTCAAAAAAGAATAATATTTTGTAATTAAAAATATATTCAGGATATTACATGTGAAAGATTTGAACAAGGCAAAAACCATGTAACAATTTGCCTGGCAGACAAATTTAGTTATAATTATTTACTGCCCTAACAAAATTGCATTTATAGAATACGTCTTACCGAAGATCCCAAAAGATCCATTTGGTCGCAGATTTTCCATTACGATGTCCATTCGTTCAACATGCTGCAGTGTGGGGTGACCCGTTACAATCCGAGCCGCAGCATAGAGACTGCCTCATAGAATCATGGAGAAAAATAAAAAATACATAAGAACAAGAGGCTACTTGGCATGGATGATGAATAAATTAAAACTGAAAACTGTGTGCCCCTAGGTAGAAGAGCCTAAAAGTTTTTTTTTTTAGCTCAAATGAAATATATTCTTGGATTATTTTGAATACATGCTTGACTTTCAGAAAAGGGTTATGCGCGCAGCACGGATGGAATTTAGAAAACAAACACACACAGAGGAGAGAAATAGGTAAAGGCAATATATACAAGGATATATATAGGGGCTGTTTGGATTGTCCGGGAATAGGGGGAATTTCATATTCCTAGGCATAAATTTATTATAAACAATCCAAACTCTTCACAAAATTACACACTTCCCAATACTTTCCGCCTAGGAATAGGCTATTCCTCTTATTCCTAAGCGATCCAAACGGCCCCATATAGTTTTGCTACGGTGAGTTGCGATCAAAACTCTTAGATCTAGTTTAAAATGATCAATCCAAACTGTCCAATATGATCTCTCTATTGAAATCACCATGTAGACCAAATTATATATATATTTTTTGAAATTTTTAAGTATTTTTTTCGGATTTGTAAAAACTGTTGTTTTTTAATGATTCAGAACTAATTAGATTAACGATTTTCTAAAATTTCAAAAAAATACTAAAAAATTTCGAAAAAAAATGTAAAATTTGGTCTGCAAGAAGATTTCAATAGCGAGATCATATTAGACGGTTTGGATCAGTCATTTTGAACTAGATTTAGGAGTTTATATCGCAACTCACCGACCCTTTGGCGAGTTGCAAATCACCATAACAAAACTCTCTCTCTCTCTCTCTCTCTCTATATATATATATATATATATATATATATATATATATATATAAATGCTATGATGCATCGTGATGTATTGAAATTTTTGTACATCACGATAATATCAGTAGATAGTTTTACAAATTAACAAATCTAATTAAAGCCAATCTAATCTATATATTTAAATCTCATAAGAAACCAAACTTTATATTTTTAAAAAATTTTTTACTATTTTTTTCGAATTTTCTAAAACCTGCATTTTTTGGAAATTTCTTATTATTAGTTGGTAAAAAAAAGAAAGTTTTAGAAAATTCGAAAAAAATAGTAAAAAAATTTAAAAAAATATAAAATTTTGTTTGTAATGAGATTTCAATATGTAGATTGGATTGGTTTAATTATATGTGTGTGTGTGTGTGTATAGAGTTTTGCTATGGTGAGTTGCAACTCACCAAAAAGTTGGTGAGTTGCGATCAAAATTCCTAAATTTAGTTCAAAATGATCGATCTAAACCGTCTAATATGATCTCCCTATTGAGATCTCTATGCAGACCAAATTTTACATTTTTTTAAAAAATTTTAAGTATTTTTTTTATTTTCGAAAGTCATTGATCTAATTAGTTCTGAACCGTTCAAAAACAACAGTTTTTAAAAATCCGAAAAAAATATTTAAAAATTTCCAAAAAATATAAAATTTGGTCCCCATAGAGATTTCAATGGAGAGATCATATTGGACGGTTTGGATCGGTCATTTTAAACTAGATCTAAGAGTTTTGATCGCAACTCACCGACCCTTTGGTGAGTTGCAACTCACCATAGCAAAACTCTACACACACACACACACACGCACACACGCACACACACACACACACACACACAGATATATATATAGCATTGCTATGGTGAGTCGCGACATACGAGAGGGTCTGTGAATCGTGCTCAAAACTCCTAGATCTGGTTCAAAATGACTGATCCAAACCGTCCAATACGATCTACCTATTGAAATCTCCATACAGACCAAATTTTATATTTTTTCGACATTTTTAAGTATTTTCTTGAAATTTTAGAAAATCATTAATCTAATTAGTTCTGAACCGTTCAAAAATGGCCGTATTAAAAATAAAAAAAAAATACTTACAAATTTAAAAAAAATATAAAATTTGGTCTGCATGAAAATTTCAATAGGGAAATCGTATGAGACAGTTTGGATCGATCATTTTGAACCATATTAAGAGTTTTGAGTGTGACTTACCATAGCAAAACTCTCTCTCTATATATATATATAGTTTTGCTATAGTGAGTTGCAACTCACCAAAGGGTTGGTGAGTCGCGCTCAAAACTTCTAAATCTAGTTCAAAATGACCGATCCAAACCGTCCAATATGATCTCTATATTGAAATCTCCATGCAGACCAAATTTTATATTTTTTTGAAATTTCTAAGTATTTTTTTCGGATTTTTAAAAATTGCTATTTTTTAACGGTTCAAAACTAATTAGATTAACGATTTTCTAAAATTTAAAAAAATACTTAAAAATTTTGAAAAAATATAAAATTTTGTCTGCATGGAGATTTCAATAAAGAGATCTTATTGGACAGTTTGGATCGGTCATTTTGAACTAAATTTAGGAGCTTTGAGCGCGACTCACCGACCCTTTGGTGAGTTGCAACTCACCATAGCAAAACTCTATGGGTGTGTTTGGATGCAGCGGAATAAGGATTCGGATAAGAATAAGCTCCAAATTTCTTATTCTAGTGCAACCCAAACAACCATGGAATAAGGAATTTGGGCCTTTATTCTTATACTAACAAAACTATGGTATTAGAATAAGAATAAGAATTGGCACGAGATTCTAAAAATTTCTTATTCTTATTCTTATTCGGCCTCCATCCAAACACACCCTATATATATATTATATAGAATTTTTCTATGGTGAGTCGGGCTCAAAACTATTAGATTTGGTTCAAAATGATCGATCCAAATCATCAAATACGATCTCTCTATATATTGAAATATCTATGTAGATCAAATTTTATATTTTTTTTGAAATTTTTAATTGCAAATTGCAACACATGCGCGCATGAAAGAGATATTTGTGTTGTGAGGAAAAAGAGGTAGGTAGATAGAGAGAGAGAGATTAATAGCAAGCTAGGCTTCATGTTAGCTAGATGTAATGTTTTTGTTTGCATGGATCGATATGCATGCTGTCTCCAAAATAAAAATAGAATAACGGTATTTGATTAGGACTAAATTAAAAAGTCGTTATCCATGCAAACGCACAATGCACTGCCCACCTCAACCTCAAAATCTGTTCTTGTCAATTAGTTGTCGCTCTTTAAAATCTCTCTCTCTCTCTCTCTCTCTCTCTACAGAGCTTTCACAAGGCAGGCCTGCCTGATCATTGTTATTTCCTCACAAAAGGGAAAGAAGCAAAACCAAAAGAAAGAAAGCAAGAAAGATAGAGATGAAAGGGAGAGTTTGACATGTATATTATTTAACTATTTTTATTAATCAGTACTGTTCCATTCCTGAGCTGTTTTTTCTGTTCTTCCCTTCTCCTTTCTTCTGCCTTTGTTTGTGTGTCTATAACTATATAACTATATATATATATATATATATGTTATAGTGTATAGTTCTGTTAAATAAATGAATCTAATTAATTATAATAATATTGTTTTTAGTACACTTATATCTTTGACCTTTTGAGTTAATTAATATAAAATGTTGTTAAAAATAATAAAAAATTACTTAAATGCATATCTCATTAAAAATTAATATATTAACATCGATTGTTTGGAATTGAATTTAGATTCTAAACTTTGCAATTAATATATATATTAGAGTCCAAATTATATATATGTTGCTTAAAAAAAAAGCCAATGGCGCAGATCTTCTCATAAATATATACATATTTTTTTTGAAAACCAGGTAGCGGCTACCAGGTGAAAAGGAAAAGAAAGAAAGAAAAGAAAAGATTCAACAAATTTTTAGATGAGCTGTTATACAATTAAATTAGGCAATCAGTAATTATTTTTCTTATTTATTCCATAAAATTTATAGTTTCGTTGCAGTACGAGTAACTAATAATAGAGTTATTTGGAAATGTGTGAAATGTTTCTTTATTTAATTTAAACATAGAATGAACACAAATAATACATATTGCAAATTATACAATTTCAACGTAGAATATATATAAGCCCTTAACACAACTTCAAAAATGTTACAAGTTTTCTAGAGGTTAATTAAAAAATGTATGCGCTTTAGACTAAATAGATAAAACATGTTAACTCGAGGGTAAATATTTCGACGACGGTTCCCGTTTTTTCTGTCCAAGTATATGCATGTACTCATTCCTCGATCATATATATATATATATAATATTTTTGAGGCTCAGTTTATGAAACCCTTGTGTTTCATTTACAATTATGATAGTGTGTGATTTATTTTTGCTTCTACGAGCGAGTTGTAGGAATGTTATAAATTGTTTCCTATGTCTAAATAATCAAGCCATTTTTATTAATTCCTCCAGGTGAAATATGCTGTTGTATGAATATTGAATTTAGTTTCTACATTTGAAATGATAATTTTTAAAAGTAACTAAGTTAGTTTAATTTGGGATTCAACTTAATATGCATATTCTAAATTATGCACTTACATATGAGAGACTTACAAATGTGACGAGATATTTTATCATTTATCCAATGGTTCAGATTTGAACGGTTAAACACCAAATAATACTCAATCTAAATGAAACTTAATTGATGATCCACGTATAACCATCCTTTTTTTTATTTTCAACAATATTAGAATTCATTTGAGGATATCTTATCAAAAATGAAATTGAGAATTTAATTTTTCACAAGTATATTAGAATGTATTAGTCGCCAGGCGACAAAAACGACCGACTCCTCAGAAATGAAACATCAAAGAGAGCAAAATGGAGATGAAGGAGGCGTCGGTGGGTTGAATTTGAATGCACCATTTGGCTAATTCACCAATTCAGTTCTATTTAGTTTAATTAATTTTATAATTTATGGGCGTTATCATGATGATTAATTACGTACATGCGAGGAAAAGAAAAGGAAAAGGAGTTGAGACTTGAGAGTAGTCTCTCTGGAGGTGCCACGTGTCCCATGTCGTCTTATTGCATCCGGTCGGCGTCTCTGTCTGTGTGAAACTGCGTATATACATGCCATGATTAGGGGTCACAGAAATGGCTGTGATCATTAGCGTTTTGTTAATTAGAACGGTACAAATTAAGTTACTGTTAATCACATCGTTTATTATACGGCTGACAAATCCTTGACGTTAACTATTTCGTTTAAATAAACGGTTTAAACAGTTTAACCTTTATAAATAGAAGACATGGAAAGTTCATTTAACACCACAAACTTTAACAAGTTTGCAACCCAATAATTTTACAAACCAACAACAAAAAATGCAGAAATTTAACACACCAAAAGTTTACAAGTTTGCAAATTGCAACCCAGCAAACACATGCATAAAACTACTAATTTCAACAAAAGATGCATAAAACATAACACATATCAAGTTAATACAGCATGATCAGTTCATCACAGTCTCAACCCAAATACAACAAAATCATGATCAATTCATCACTGTCTCAAATTCTCAACCCAAATACAACAAAAGCGCATGATCAGTTCATTGTTGTCTATTAAAGAACTTACCAATACAACAAAAACATCATCACTAAATTAACATGCACCTTGTATTGCTATTAATTAAGGTACTTACTTATCTCATCACGCCTCAATCCTCATAGCCACAGCCTTCATCAATGGTCCATAGAGGTTCACCAAAATGTTCACCATTTTTTGAAAAACATAAATATATAATCAATGAAATATGCAAATTAGCTATTTTTTTTATAAAGATTGAAGAAAATAAATTATAAAGGATGAGGGATCATTCATACCAGTAATCAATTCCCGCAACCAATCTTGAGCAAATAGTAGATCAAGCTTCAATGCTCTCATCAGAGAGAGAGCTTCTACTAGGGCTAAGCACTATACCACTTATACTAAAGGCAGATTCATATGCCACTGTTGATATTGGGACAATTAATCAAATGTCCCGAGCTAATCGAGATAGTACCGGATACTTAGGAACTTTCATTTTCCACCAAGTTGAGATGTCAAACTCCTCGTCCACACTTGCTTCATCAAAATCAGCAGCTATATTCATAAAAAAAAGAATAAATATAATTGAAAAATGTAGGAATTTAAACAATGTGATTAATACATCACCTAGATAGTCATCTAACTCTGATTTTGGAGTCTTAGAGTTCTTCTTTTCTTTTATGTAATCTTTTAGTGCAACCATTGTATTGCTAATAATAGTGGCAGTGGATGCACCTGTTTTCTATCGGTTAAGTAGTATTTTCAAGTTAGAAAACAAATAAATAACAAAAATATTTGAATAAAGAATAAAATTGGCACTTAGGAAAGTAGGTATACCTCATTGACAGCCTATCTTGGTTCTGGTCAGATGGGCCGTCAGTATTTCCTTCCACATACTCATTGAACATTTCTTTCATGCAATTTCTCAAGTTGTTAATAAATGAATCACAAGCTTCAGGGCACAATTGTTTCATGTAGTACTCAACAACAACAATCTTGCATCTAGGATCAAACACACAAGCTATTGTCAATAGAGAATTCCCAATTGTCAAATACTTGTCAAACTTTGCAAGTATCTCAGTCCCTATTTGGACAATAAATGGGTATGGACTGGTAGCCATCTTTTTTATGGTTAGGAAAACTTCACAAAACTCAATGAAGAAGAGTTTTAAGGTAGCATACTTGGTACCACTCAACTTCAATGTGGCAGTATAAAAAACCTTAAACTCAACAACTAAAGCTTTCACTGCCTCTCATAGAAAATCAAATATGTTAAAATTGTACCTCTTATCAAGACTAGCATATCTACAAATGGCTTGTTTGAGCTCCAAGGAAAGCTCCAACGTCAAATAAGTGGAGTTCCATCTAGTAGGAACATCCCAAGCTGGTCTTTTGAAGGGTATATGAGCCTGAACAAATCAAAGTGCAAAAATTAGAATATCAGCAGAACTAAAAACATGTGAATAAGCTGCATATGAAGATAAGTAAATGTTACCTGAGAGCAAGCCAGTTTGAATTTTTCCATTCTTGCTTGTGAGTGACGGATGTACTTCATCGTATTGTACATCTTTTATCTTATCATCCAAAAGATTCAGTCCATCTTGGACAATCAGATTTAAGATGTGGCAACCACACCTCTGGTAGAAGAGTTTAGCTTCAGCTAGTAGGTCATCTTTGATAGGTGTTGAGGCAAAAAGTTTCTTGATGCAAGCATCATTGGAAGAGGCATTGTCAAGTACAAGACATAATGCTCTTTTATCTAAATTGCACATGACTATTTTATCATAAAATGCTTGAGCTATATGTTTACTAGTATGTGGACTAGGCAATGGAACAAATGTGATATTTTTTTCTCAAAATTCAATTATCATCAATGTAATGACATGTAATTGCCATAAACCCTCTATTTCTACCCTTGTTAGTCCACAAATCTACTAGTAAAACTGAACCTACAACACATTTGCCCCAATTCTTGATAAAGATTAACATGTTCCTCTTCATAAATTTTAAGGCAGGCTGACATGAGGGTGTTTCTAGATGGAATTTTGAATTGTGGTTGCAACTCATTAAGTAACACTCTAAAAAAAGTGATTTACACAATTGAAAGGATATTCATGTGCAATTATCTTATTTGCCAAACCTTTCTACACTTCACTTGATCAAAAACCCATGGTATCAACTTTGGCCCTACTGTTTTAACAACGCAAATTAGGGCTGTCAATGAAACCTGTTTACCCTACCCGTACCCCATTCGATATGGCGGGTATGGGTACGGGTAAAGAAAAATTTTCGATAATTTATTGGGTACGGGTAAGGACTATTTCATACCCATTATCTAACGGGTAATATTTTACCAATATATATATATATATATATAATCATGTTTTTAGCATATTTCGTAAGATATGTTATTAATTTCGATCTTCATCCAAAGTTATTTATGATGATGAAAAAATTAATTTACACTCTATATTATATTATAATTTATAATTAATTCTATAAATTTTTTAATTCAATTGATATGAGAATAAATTTCATGATTTTTGTTATATCTAAAATATTATCTAAATATTTTACTTTATCTATATATTTATTTGATATTATTTATTTAGCACATTATATATATTTTTATTAAATTAATAATATAATTATTATCCATTATGTACCATTTTCCTACCCTTACCGTTAATTCTTAACAGGTACGGGTAAAGCCTTTTTTAACGGGTACGGGTATGGGTAAAGAAAATTCTAACTGGTGCGGGTATTAAAATACCTTCTACTGTACCGTACCGTACCCATTGACAACCCTAACACAAATATTAAATTAGCACAATTACACAAAGCATGTACATAAACTACAAGAATGTTGGGCTTTTCCTAGATTTTTGTAGCTAGATTTTTCCATTTATGTGGTAACTTGTTCTATTGCTTGATTTGTTTGATAGACTTTTTCACTTTTGTTGTACCTTGTTCTATTGCATGATTTTCTTGATAGAATTTTTTGTGTGGTTGTAATAAAAATAATTTTAGGGTTATTGCTAGATTATTTTAGTCTAGCAAAATGTCAGCTGATTAATAAGCAAGTAAAAAGAGAGAGCACTTGTCTACACACATTTCTTGAAGTTAGAACTAGCTAATCCACGTAAAAGAAAGAAAGATATATTGAAATTTAATTATGGCCCAAATTTAAAATCCGTTGGCCCAAGGTCCAAATTAATATATCCATATTTATCACCTCTCTCTCTCTCTCTCTCTCTTCGTTAATGTGAAACTAACCGAGCCGAATGGCTTCGCCTGATCTCCTCTCTTCTAATTTTCCATGGATATAATTTAAAAAATAAATGATTTTTTCAGGGGTCGATCAAGAGAGGCTGAGTATCTCTCTCTCTCGTTCCAATCCGATCGCCTCTCAGTTTTCCTCTACCCCTTGAATCGGCTCTTTCCCTCATATCGCCTCTCAATCAAACTGATATCGCCTCTCCCTTGGAATCGCCGCCTCTGACTCTCCCTCGCTCGTCGCCCCATCACGGTAATCTTTCTCTCTCTCACTATCTCTCGTTGTTTTTCTAAATTTGGATTGATTTGACATCTGATTGTTTGAAAAGATATGATAGATGAGGAATTTTGAATGTATAGATTGATTTGAGATACATGTTTCGTACATATTTGAGATACA
Organism: Rhynchospora breviuscula; assembly: GCA_027562975.1. Classification (NCBI taxonomy): domain Eukaryota; kingdom Viridiplantae; phylum Streptophyta; class Magnoliopsida; order Poales; family Cyperaceae; genus Rhynchospora; species Rhynchospora breviuscula. The sequence continues at coordinate 69,430,320 of CM050400.1, read as the reverse complement.
GAAATTTATGGATCTCAAAGAATACAGGTTTCGTACAAATGTTCCTTAGTTTACAACTGTTTGAAAGTGCTTGAACTGTATCTCTAAGAATATTGTCCCTTCTGTTAGTGCTTGAACTGTATAGGCTATATAGCTTTAACTAAGATCTAGTATTTATTGCTTCAAATTCCATCAGTCATACCTTGATTTGGTATATACAAATCGAATGAAATATGTTATATACTGACACATGTCTCTCACCAGAACATCTATGCATGAAACTTGGGGCATCTCACCAGCCAATCCATAACTGACACATGTCTCCAATATTTGTTTTTTTAATAAAATAAAGTAAATAAACTGATGCTTTGAATCTGATTGACTTTTATAAAGAGATGTTACTAGACTTGGTCGGTTGGATGTTCTTTTATAGTCAAATTAATTATGTAATAGACTAAATTTTTTATTAGGATCGAAATTCAAATTACTGTTTTTTTATTATAAACAGTTGCGATTGATTGATTAAGCTCAAATCTGGTTCAAAATATCAGTCTACTATAAAATATTTATGTTTTATAAACTAGCCGAATCCTCTCTGCATCACTGATAGGCTTTATTTTCTTTATATTACTATGTAAACTTGTCGCATCCGGTGTGTCACATGGTTTAAAATTAAAGTTGATACTCATTTCTCAATTTACAGTTTACACTAATTAAACAAACACTACAGGAAACTGTAGTATCTGCATCAGCAATTATGACTTTGCAGAAAAAAAATATCTGTTGCATCGGTCAAAAAAACTTATTTGCATCCGCACTTAGATTTTCAGCATTTTGCATCGACATGTTTTTATCTGCATCAGCTTATTGATGTAAATAATAGTCAGTTGTATGGGAAACGCTGATGTAACTATTTTCATTTATCTGTATCAGATTTACTGAAGTAACTAATTGAACATTCGCTTCTGTCCAGCAGATGCTGTTAATGTATATGCTCTTGCATTAGCTGTGGCAATGAAAATAATACATCGAATTGCATGGGATAAATTGATGTAATTATTCTCACTCGACTGCATCGGTATGACTGATGCAATCAATAGATTATTGCATCGCCCCCAACATATGCAACAAATATGCAGCTTATGCATCGGCTATGTCTATGTAAATAACACAATTAATTGCATGGAAAACACCGATTTAACTAATCTGTGCTACTGCGTGGGATTTACTGATGTAACTAAACTAATTATTGCATCTGTCCAGTGGATGTAAAAACTCTGCAGCTTATGCATCGGCTATATCGATGTAAATACCATAACTAATTGCATGAAAAATACCGATTTAACTAATCCATGCTACTGCATAGGATCTGTTGTTGTAACTAGACTAATTATTATATCTGTCCCATAGATGCAAGAAATGTGTAACTCTTACATCGACTACCCAAATGTAAATAATATAACTAATTGCACGAAATAAACTGATGTAACTATTTCATGCTATTGCATCAGTTTTGTTGACGTGACTAATGGATTATTGCATCTGTTCAGCAAATGCAATTGATGAATTATCTTTGCATCCGCTATGTCAATCTACATATTATAATATTTTCACTAAAAGTTCATTAAAAAAAAATGTAAACTCATGTTAATATTAGAAACTATAATAATATACTAAAAATAAATATAAATAATTTCTTAATTGTGGGTAAGTAAAATTGTAACACTACGCGAAATATTTCCATCAGTAACGGTTAATAAAATTGAATAGTAACGGTTATGCTCCCGTCACAGTAGCCCCCGTAACAAATCTTTATATTAACCATCACAATTTTACCGTCAATGGACGAGAGTTTTGTAACGGTTAATATAAAATAACCGTTACAGATTACCATGGTTTAATAACGGTTATTATAAAATAACCGTTACAAAACGATATTTTTTTTATTTTGTTTGTTTTGTAACGGTTATTAGATAATAACCGTTACAGATATAAGGCTTTTGTAACAGTTATTATCTAATAACCGTTACAAAAGGTCATTATTAAAAAAAAAAAATTTCAGTTTTCTGTGGCTAGCCCCTGTTGCTAGCCGAAATAAGTGTACCAACTGGTACATATATCAATCAATAATATTATCAATCAATCTATATATAGCATGCATATCAGTAATTAAGCTTCAATTTTGTAAGAAAATGCAAAATTAGGATTTGGGTTTTAGCTATTAAGCATCAAAATCTCAGTCACAAAAGATACATACAAGACAAAACAACACTAAATCTCAGTTACAACGACCAAAATCAAGAGAAAGAGAGAGGGAAGAAAATACCGGTTGTCAGCTTGGTCTATTCGAGAGGGAGTCGAGGTGGAGTCGAGGTGCTGTCGAGAGGGAGTCGAGGTGCTGTCGAGGGGTCTCTATTGAGGACCTGTTGAGAGAGAGAGAGAGAGTGAGAGATGGCCGAGAGAGAGAGAGAGGCAGAGAGAGTGAGAGAGAGACGGCCGAGAGAGAGAGAGAGACGGCCGAGATAGAGAGAGAGATGGCGGAGAGAGTGAGAGAGAGGCGGAGAGAGAGAGGTACCTGAGAGTGAGTCGCCGAGAGAGAGAGAGAGATCGCCGGATCGTGAGTCGCCGCCGAGAGAGAGAGAGAGGGTACAGTGGGACTTAGAAAAATTTGGAATGAGAGAGGCGGGATGGAGAGACTCTAGGTTTTACTGACTTAAAAAGAGCGAGCAGGGAGAAATCCTATTAATTTACGGAGATTTAGTAACGGTTATTAGATAATAACCGTTAAGAATTTAAAATGTAAGTTTTGTAACGGTTATTATCTAATAACCGTTACAAAATAGAAGCTTTTTGTAACGGTTATTAGATAATAACCGTTACAAATGAGTTGACAGAATTTTTTTTTTCCGGACGGTTCTTCTGTAACGGTTTTTTTATAAAAACCGTTACTGAATGAACTTGATAATATTTACACCGCTGCCACTACGACTTCTGTGACGGTTTTTTCGAAAACCGTTATAAAAAGAGGGTTACTGATAGACGTTTTTGTGGTAGTGTAATATAGAGTAAATATATAATTAATAGGCAAATTATATATATATGCACGATGATCACTCATGATAATTTTTTTTTAGTTACTCATTGTTAACCTAGAGCTTTTAAAAAAATTAAAATAGATAGACAAATTTCATTCTTACAATAGAAAAAAAATATTTTTCTATCATATTAGCGATTTTAACGTCTTAATTAGTTTTGTACTATCTCACAGAATATTGATGAAAATTATATTTAGCTATTTTTTTGTCCAAAAAAAAATAATCTAAAGTTCTCTACATCTCTGATTAGAAAAATCAGGCCGAAAATCTCTTCATTTTGAACCTGATTTGTGGGTCCCATTCATCAGTTTAACATATCAAACCAAATTTCCTTCCCTGTTCCGACTAAGGGTTATTGCGCGCCTCCAACGCTTCACCTTCCTCCGTCTCTCTCGCTGGGCCAACCGGCAACGGCAAAGGCAACGACCCCCCTCCACTTCTCTACTTTCTCTCTCTCTCTCTCTCTCTCTCTTCAATTTTCAGTCGCCAGGTTCCCATATTTTTTCCTTTGATTCTCTCTCCAATTTTTACACGAAATCAGTTAATTAATCTCAAGAAAGTAAGAAATTGATTGAAACATTTGTATATTAGGTGGTGCTATTATCGAAAAAGGTCTAGTATTGGTGAATTCATCTAGAGTTGAGTTTGTTGCTTATTGCTCTACAGGTTGAAAGGATGGGTTAAATAGAGAAATTGAAATTAAAAAAAAAAACCAGTAGGAATCAAAGAGAAAGTAGAGAAATGGGTTAACAACTTAATATTCGTTGGATATTTGATCGTTCTTCCTGTTGGAGCGTTGGAGGTTTACATTTGAGTTTAGCATGTGGTCCCTTCAAAATTTGGAATTATATAATAATGTGCATATACTCCGTTTTTAGATTAGACGTTTTCTTTTTTTTCATGTGCTCCTTTGTTATAGACATATATGTATGTGCTCCATTGCTAATTACTCTACAGATTTAACTTCTTACACTACGGGAAAAAGAACATTCTGTAACGGATCATCTGTAACGGTTTTTAAAATAACCGTTAAAGAATAGTGGAAAATAGGGCGGGAAAAATGACGCCAGTCATCAGTAACGGTTTTTATAAAAAAATCGTAATAAGTTTTCCGTCATTACGGAAAGAAAAAATAGCTAACTAATCTGTAATGGTTTTTATGTAAAAACCGTTACAGAAGATTTTAAAATCTGTAACGGTTTTTACATAAGAACTGTTACAGATTAGTTAAAAAATAAAAAAACTGTTCATCTTCTGTAACGGTTTTTATATAAAAATTGTTACAGAAACTAATGAAATCTATAACGGTTTTTATGTTAAAACCGTTACAGAAGGCTTCTGATATATTTAATGCCTTCTCCTAAACTCCTTCTCTCTTCCATTATTGCTCATCAATAAGAGCTAGCCGCCGCACCTCTCTCTCTTTCTTAATATAATTTTCCAAATTTCATATCCAATTTCACTCCAAAAAAATAGCAAAAAAATTGTAAAAAATTTGAAAAAATAATAATTAGAAAGAGAAATAGAAGGAGAGAATATTCAAGGTAAAAAAATTAAATTTGATCAGTATTTCATATTTTATTATTTTTTCCTTATTTATTTTAGTTTTTTTAATTTATGGTTAATTTATGTTTTTTTATATAATTTCAGATCTTATTGGATAGGAGAAGAATTACATCGGCCGGATTCAAGTCACACAAGTGTAACGGGTTCAAGTCACACGATTAAAGGTATATTTTAATAAACTTTTCTATTTATTTTATTTTTATGCATGCTGATGAAGGCTTGAAACCCGTATCAAACAAATTTATATACCTTGTTTTACCTCATTAGTCGTTCTGGTAAAGCTAAGGGTCGAACCCAAGGGACGGTACAATTGATTACTAGACTTTACTTTCTCATGAAAGCTAGACAAGACAATTTTTGGGGTTTTATGATTTGAAAAGATAATTATCTAAAGTGCAAGTATTAGAAATATTTTTGGTGATTTTTGGTGTTTTCTGAACTCAAATAGATGCAAATAATTTCTCAGGACTTTGTGTTCATTTAGTTTAGTTTTAAAGTACTTCTACCCAAAGTTTTCACCAAGGAAGAAGATAATTTCGGACCGAAATATACAGATTTCGGACCGAAATCTATATAAGTCATGCCAAAATATACTTTAAACTCTCTACTTTGACTTGACAATTTTATACAACACTATATGAAGGATACTTGTCGACCAGACCTAAATAGCCTCAGCTGTCGCAATTTTGGTTTTTGAATTGGTTTGGAACTCGATTTTCACCACGTAAATGACTAAGCCTAAACTTTCGTGTCGGATTTTAGTCACTTAAGATTATCATGTTGGATTTCCAGAGGTATCTAAGTCATTTCGGATCGTTTAGAAACTACACCTTTCGGTCGTTAAGTTAATCTCCTCTTTCGATCGTTTGGCTTACCTCAATTACTTAATCAATCATGTGTTTAGTCTAGTTTAATGCCCTAAAGACGTCGCGATTCATCCATAGGTAAACTTCAAGCAAACAAATAATATAACTAAGCATATCAATAATTCTCAACACGATAAATCACATAGTATAGCAATCAATCCATCAAGTCATCACAAATACTAAACTAAACTACTACTTAGCCCTAAGACATAATTAACTAGCCTAACATGCAAGAAAAATAAGATACAAACTGCATTTGATCAAAATATCAAGAGAAAAGGAAGGAATAAACCAAATATCGCTTCTAACTCGAGATATCGATCGTCTAGAGCCGTGGTTGGATTGGTTCTACCGCTGTCGCGTCCAGAATTGCTCCAAGGTTGCTGACATGGTCGTGCTCCGCTGCGAGAGATGGAATCCCACACCTTTCGGCGTGAGAACGGTGGTGGAAAAGATGGAAAAAATGTTATGGAAGGTCGGATACTTTCCTCTCTGTATTTTCGTGCATATATGGCTAGGGAGGAGGCTTGGGAGGCAGGTTAGGGCAAGGGTTCACGAGATCATACCATAAAATAAAGTTTCCATCTTCAAAACTTGCCAAAACTGACTTTTTCACGCGATTTCGGACCGAAATTATTTTCCAGCATTGCGCACCGATAGTATTTTGACCATAATTTTTCCAGCAAAAAGCATATTAAATTCAAAACTCTCAAAATGATCAATTTTGTAAATAACAAAATGATAAAAATAGAGTTAAAATTAAATTTCTGCAAGAACACACGAACATTTATGTTCTGGACAACAGGCACCTTCGAACATTTGATGTTCTGGACAGCAGGTACGCTCAGACATTTCTGGTCAAACCTCAAATCCAAAATCCCAAAATACCAAAATTCAAATACCGAAACCCAAAATTCAAATACCGAAATCCAAAATTCAAATACCAAAACCCAAATTCAAATTCCAAATCCTTCTGAGAGTGCATAGAGCGTTGCCTTGGATGGTACATCCTGAAGTTCTTGTCAAGAGAAGGCATAGCGCATCTGTACTCGAGACTTGAATGAAAAATTCCAAAATCTCTAAATTCCTAAATTGACTGAGTATTAATCTAGGCAATATAACCCCTAGCATCAATCTCAGGAATCTCAAGGTGGCCTCAAGCCAATTCCAACAAAGTTAACAACAAAAAGTGTTAAAACTGTGACACGAAAGTCAACCAAAGTCCTGTAACAAGTTTAAAGTTACAATTAAAAGAATTCAAAAGTCAAACCCCCCCAAAGACTAATCTTTTTTAAAGATTAAAATGACTCTAAGCTATTCATCACATTTGATTTTGATTATTCCCGATCTAGAGGTGCTCTTGTCTAGTTCTTAACTCAGCCTGGAGGTAATTAACAATAGGGGCTTGCGCCTGCTAGAAGGAAAGGACCTACAAACAAACGATCAACTCTCGAGGTACTTAGAACCGCGTTAGCGCCCATCGGCAGTTTCGGATGGACGGTAGCGTTCGGGTCGTAAGATGCTCAAGGGGTATCTGATCCGTGCTTCTTCCCCCCATGGTGAAAGTTATCCTTTGATATCTCCCCGTGGATAGGTCAAAAAAAGTGTGAAACACAACTTCACTAACATGGTTCCTTAGGGTACTTACTTCAGAATTATGACTTTCCTGTGGTCCTGTCTATCACCATGTTGTATGTAAACTTGTCTTACGCAAGTGCCACATCCCACTGCTTTGGTTTGTACTACATATACTGTAAAATCATTAAGGGTGTGTTTGGATACGCAAGAATAAGGATTCGGATAAGAATAAGCTCCAAATTCCTTATTCTTGTACAACCCAAACAACACAAGAATAAGGAATTTGGGCCCTTATCCATATTCTAACAAAACTATGAAATTAGAATAAGGAATTTGGACAAGAACGTATTTCGAGATCCTAATTCTTATTCCTTATTCAACCCCTCATCGAAACACACCCTAATTGTCCAAGGTTATGGTAGTGGCCTTTGTTTGTTCTCCTATTTATAGATGAGTAGTGGTGTTATAGTTGAGGTAGGAGTCAAACATTAGCCACAAAGTCTTCTAAAAATGACTGAGGTTATTGATTTAGGTACACCACACTACTAAAATGTCAGTTATTTGCTTCGCAAATAGGCGTCCGTATTCCGACACGAAAGCCATTCTGCGTCCACCTAGAGACGTTGCCTAAGCGACACCGATAACCTAACTGCTAATAATAAACATCTATGTCGGACGGAGGCGAATTACTTAACGCGTCCCTAATTATGTTTCTATCAGTGTCGGTATAACGACGCATGCCTTGTTGTCCGATGACTTATTCAGATAGTAAGCGCGTCCCTATTTAGATAATATATTGTCAGAATTTATCGGGGCCCACAATCTATAACAGTCGGTATACCGACGCCTTTGATCTACGAACCAGATAATATATTGTCAGAATATAAAGGGGACCCACATTCTATTATAGTCGGTATAGCGACGCCTTTGCTCACCGACCCAAAAAATTTATTGTTAGAATTTAGCGGGACCCACAGTGTATTCGTGTATTTGTGCATTGCTGTATATTAGATCAAAGATGTCGATATACCGATGCAATTGTTGATAGCCATATCAATTACATTTATATAGCCATTCGATTCTTTCCGGTACCAATTTGGTATCACACTATTAATTATTCACAGCTATTTTGGAATTCTCAACCATACACGTTATTCACATTGAATCAAACAAAAATCACACAAATATCTATTATGCATTGAATTGGAAATCATCATCCAATAGAAATAACAAACATGCATATGTTTAGATAGAAACCATAATTCAAAGTAAAGTTGAATAGTCTATCTAGCTTAAATTCTCATATCCAGGCACATAATCATGCTCAACTTGCTTACGCGAATTATTGGTAAGTAGCACTGTGAATTTTCCCATAGCATTTGACGTGCTTGTAGATGCTACACTTAAGCCTTCTTCATGTGTGGGCCCTTGTGAAGTGTTGTTGCCCATTGGTGGTGTTGCCAAACTTTTGTGTTGCTGAAAAATTGACCAAAACATGGAAGCAAGCAATCACATTAACAAAGTTAAACAAAACTAATAACCAAGCAAGCACATTAAAAAATTGACCAAACTAGAAACTATAAAAGCTCAACTAGGTGTTTATCCTTGTTATTTTCTAATCATTTACTATTAATTTAAAAAAAGAGCTGACACCAAAGCCAATATTAATTTTTAACCTATTCAATGCAGGTTAAAGGTTAAAGGCTATACCATAATATTTGTTGGCATGTCGAAGGTTGGCATGTTGAAGGCTGACATATTGAGCGTTGGCATGGTATGGTTTAGTGTTGCAAATATCTGACCAAACAACACTTGATTTTTTGCATCATGTTCGGCCTGTTAGAGATATGTCCTAGAAGCCAATCATTTTATGGCTACTTCTATAGTTTATGTTATTGATGATATTTGATCATTTGTTCTTGAATTTTATTATTGCCAGTTCATTCAGGTTGAGGATCTGAATTGTGGATCACTGTATTTCATTTATGATAAAATGACAATAATAAATCAAAACTGTCCATAGTCTTGATAATTAACAAGGAACATTAATTATCAGACAAGACTAGTATACAAGTTAAGTGATGATTAAGTTCTACAAATCATAAGTAAGGAGTTACTAACTTAATTGTATATGTATATGTTACTGGAACATAGTACAGGACATGACCCAATGAAATAAATATATGGATTGTGTTATGTGTCATTATTTATTTCATATGTGTTTGATTCTGAGTTTGAGATGGTTCAGTTTCTCCACATGAGGATAGATTTTATAAATATCGTCTAACGCTGATTCCTGATAAGGGCTGCTATACGGACTTTATTTATGTTCTCTTGAATTGTGCAGGGAGAAACTGGTCATCAAGACAACCGTATGTCCCTCGTTAGTTCACCTAACGAGTGATGATATCCACTGGGCCCCTTGATGGAGATGGATTGCTTGCTAGCAACTTGTGCAATCATCTCTAGATCAAGAAACGTATAATCTGCAAGAATGACACATTCCTATCTTGGATTATACAAGGATCTCATGTGACATAAGAATCAAAACAATAAGATACCATTTCTTATGCAGGATTGAAGTACTGTATTGGTACAGTATTTAATTTATTCGAATTGGGAATCATAACGTGTTGCTAGATACCGCTTATGATTAATGGAAATAAATGATGATTTATTTTTATAGCCAACATAGCATAAATCCTCAAAGGGTCACACAAATAGGACTTTAACCAAACGTGCATTATTTATTTGTTTGCAGTAGCGAGTACTGCGAATATATGATAAGTTGATTAATTAATTATATACCATTGCGAACCGTTATAATTAATTAACTCAAATGGATCATATAGAAATAATATAATGTATATGCTAATCCCAAATTAATTATTAATATGTTAATAATTAAGTTAGTTCAACGCATATTTATTATACTGAGCTAATTGGCCTTTTAGTTAATCGGTTAACTGAAAGCCCGATATGAGACGAATTGAAAGAGTGAATTAATGGGCCACTATATCATATGGATTTGGCCCACTTAATCTCTAAAAATTTCGGCCATAGAGGAGCATTTGTGTCCAAGAGAAAATAGGAAGAGAGAAACCTAATTATGGAAAACGTTCCATATATATATTGATTGTTTCTTTGGGAATAAGTCGGAGAAAAAAACCTAATTCTCTCTCTCTTCTCTCGGCGGCCGCACTGTTCACGTACTGTTTACAGCGGAGAAAATTGGTTTCTCCAATTTCAAGCTCTTAATTCCATCTCTAGCTCATGCGTTGAGCGATTTTCTTTCCAGTTAAACAGTTAATCGTGCGAAGGAATTCAAAGGAAATTAGTTATCGTCTCGGACAAGCTAGCACTTGTCTTGAGACCTTGGTTAATTTTCTAGATGGACTCGAGGCGACGAGGTGGTGGTGGCGTGCTATCCATCGACTCCTAAGCAAAGGTCGAGCTTTCTAGTTATGAGACTAGAAGAGGTAAATCCTTCTACCGTTCTCTTAAAGTGTCAACTTGCATAATTATCTAGATCCGTATAATAGCAATTGTAAATTGTTTGTTAATAAGTAATAAAAATTTAAATTGCACATGGAATGAGTTCCTCACACGGCCTCCTTCCTCTCTTGTTCTTCACGCTCTTCTGCATATTTTTGCTCGGCTCCTCGAGCAATTTCCCAACCTCTTCTTTTGTATACACGATCGATACAGGGGTTGCGTTAAAAGATGAATAGTTAGAGGGTCTAGCTCGACTATTGGTTGCCGTTGACATCTCGCAGTTGTCGAGCAAACTCCCTAACCCATAAGTCCTGTACTTGTTTGCTTCAGGAGAAGCAATCATAAGCAATGCCTCCTCAGGTTTGTCCTTATACTCTGGATCCTCTTGCAACTCCTTTACCCGCTCCTAAGTACATGTTCAAGGAATTATAAAATCATATTTAAAGGTCACTGAATAGAAATAGAATTTATAGCAAATAAGAAATAAAACATGACAACAAAATAGAATTTTCACATAAATATCATTTATCTAAATTATCAACTCATTAAGCAGTCACTCATTTTATCAAAGAATACACTAAATACTAATGAATATTAATAAGGAAGCAAGAAGAATAACTAGCTTACAAATATTTGTTGTTGCGTATCATCAAAAAATTCCAAGTCAGATTGAGTGGTATCTTCTCCCCCTTCCAGTTCAGCTGCAGCATCATTCTCTTGGGACTGATGGCTGCCATGAAAAATTTGTTAGAAAGTGCTTAATTTTCAATTTTAGATACTAATTAACTTAATTAACCATCAAGCACAAAGGATCTTACCAAGCAATCAACACACACATGAGAAAAGGGAAGGAATCAATTACCTCTCGCGGAATCGTATCCGCGAGACTCGACCAATGCATGGGAGTCGGTGGCGTGCTCTCCATCACCACCAAGTCGCCGGCGGCCGCCTCGAGTCCACCTAGAAGTTTAATCACCTCCTCTTTCAACTTGTGCTAGCAAGGAAGAGGAGAGCAACTAATCCCCAAGGTTTTCTCTCTTCTACTTCTTTCAATTAACTAGTTTAATTAATGGAGAAGGGATAAGGCTCAACACATGAGCATTTGAGGTGGATTAAGAGCAAGAGAAAGAGATGAAAATTCTGAAATTTTCTCTCTAATTTTCGTTCTAGGAGGAAGAGGGAGAGAAAAGGCTATGGTGGCTAAGGTTTCTCTCTACAAATGACCTCCTTTTATAGATCAACCACTCCACAAACTTTAGGGACCTTTTTACCCATATTAGGGCAGCCACTATATGGGCTATCAAGCCCATTTTGTGGTGTGTTAAATGTCCACTAATTCAATTAATTAATGGACCTTTCTCTTGTACTCAAACCGAGCCTTTAATTTACTAATTAAATAAAGGTCCATAAGCTCTATTTAATTCCTATAATTAAATTGTGCTGAACAAAATTAATTATTAACTTATTAATAATTATTTTGGGATTAGCAAATGCGTTAATTTATTTCTATATGATCTTCTTGACTTAATTAATTATAACGGTTCGCAACGGTATATAATTAATTAATCAACTTATCATATTTTCGCAATACTCACTGCTAGGAATAAATAAATAATGCACTGTGTGATTAAAGTCCTATTTGTGTGACCCTTTGAGGATTTATGCTACGTTGGCCATGGAATTAAATCGCTATTTAATTCCAATAATCATAAGCGGTATCTAGCAACACGTTATGATTCCCAATTCGCATAAATAATGTACTGCTACAATATCTCAATCCTGCATAAGAAATAAAAGTATCTCCTTGTCTGATTCTTATGTCATATGATATCATCGTATAATCCAAGATAGAAATGTGTCATTCTTGCAGATTATACATTTCTTGATCTAGAGTTGATTGTACAAGTTGGCCAAACAATCCAACTCCATCAAGGGGCCCAAACAGATATCATCACTTACTAAGTGAATTAATGAGGGACATACGGTTTTCTTGATGAACAACTTTTTCCCTCACAATTCAAGAGAAAATAAATAAAGTCCGTATAGCAGCCCTTATCAGGAATCAACGGTAGACGATATTTATTGAACCTATCCTCATGTGGAAAAGTTAAACCATCTCAAACTTAGAATCAAACTCATATGAAATAAACAATAACACATAACACAATCCATATGTTTATTTCATTGGGTTATGTCCTGTACTATATTCTAATAACATACACATATGCAATTAAGTTGGCAACTCCTTACCTATGATTTGTAGAACTTAATCATCACTTAACTTGCATACTAATCTTATCCGATAATTAATGTTCCTTGTTAATTATCAAGATTACGGACGATTTAGATTTATTACTGTCATTTTGATGAATGATCCACAGAGATCTACAATTCGGATCCTCAACCTGAATAATCTGTCAGTAATAAATTTAGGAACAAATGATCAAATATCATCAATAACATAAACTAAGAAATTATGTCATTAAATATTGACTTCTAGGACATAACTCCCACAAAATTTTTTTATTCTTCTTCTTGATATGGAGTTGTATGTACACAGTGATTTAAATAGCGGAATTTAGCGGCGCTTTAGCGGTGCAATTTGATAAACGCTATGGTGCTAAATTAAAATTGTCTATTTAGCGTTTTATTTAATAGCGGCAATTTAGAGGACTTTAGCGGGTGTTTAGCTATTATTTAGTGGACTTTTGCGTATTTTAGTGGGTCTTTAGCAGAAATTAAAAACCAATATCAGTATTTTGAGCGTAACTTTCACATACGTACTCCGATTCACGTGATTTAAAATTCTTTGAAAAAATTAGAAAATGAGCTACAATATTTGAATTTGAGTTATTCTAAATTTTAAACATTTCATTGTAAAATAACATATGATGGGAACATTGTATGATTAACATTAATTAATTATTTTAGGAATATTTAAATTGTTTGATAGTTAAGTACTTTTTATTATTTAATGGTGAAGTAGCGCTTTAGAAGACCTATTAAGTGTATCATTTAGAGAATCAAAAGTATATATGCAAGTATTTAATGTAATATGATGGTTAATTTTAATTAAAATATGTATTTCATGAAATGATCTAGTATATTTAATAGTGTCCGCTATGATCCGATAGAGCCCGCTAAATAATCGCTATCCGCTATCTGCTATGATATAAGCACGTCCGCTATGAACCTGCCATCCGCTATTTAAACCCTTGAATGTACAAGTCTATCTTCTTTGGTTTCTCAATTGTGTTATTATCTTTTTGCCACAGGAAACAGAAAGCATGAATAAAAAAAACGTATGGTTACAGAATAATAATATTCTATGTTGCAGAAAGGCATACCCATTTCCTCTCATGTTGATAAACACTCATACTTCCTCCATAATGTTTGGCGATTTGCCCAGAGTTGCACCGGTTTTGTCTGGCCTGATCGCAACATTTCTGATACTCCTCCGAACACCAAAGGTCACACAACTTTTCCCAATGTTCATCATTCTTGCACCACAAAGGGACATGCTTCTTCCACTTGTCAACGTCAAGATCAAAATTTGTCTTGCAATCGATGCGGCATTGACGAAGCGACTCTTTAAACCCTTTTGCAACAATTGTTTCCATTACCTCTCAACACTGTTCAAGAGTTTCAGGACATTCTGCCACATTTAGACACCTCCACCTGTAGCAAGTTTGCAAGACAGTTTGAAACAATATAATGTGTTTTGCTATAACACAACTATAATTGAGGTACAGTTTGTATAATGCATCTACTACAGTAAGGTTTAATTGATCTAAGAATTTGTATAATGCATCTGACCTAAGAATGCATCTGCTACAGTTTAATGCGTTTTGCTATAACAACTATAATTGAGGTACAGTTTGTATAATACATCTGCTACAGTAAGGTTTAATTCATCTAAGAATTTGTATAATGCATCTAAGAATTTTAAACAAGGGAAGGATTCAGGATGTTACCAAAAATTACTCCATAACCAAAGTCTTAGCCGCAGCATTAAATTCATCGAAACTGTTCCATGGGTTGTCAAAATTTTCCAGTGCAAGCTTGCAAATGGTGGTCGGAATCTTGCTGCAATATGGAACAGAGTCGAACTCCTTCTTACCAACAGGCCAAACTAGAGGTCGATCATAACAACACTGGTTGGCTCCCGCCTATTGCTGCTCCCTCTCCGTCGACGTTTGAGTGTGTTATTGGATTCCTCCCTGACAGGGCCCCCCTCTATTTGGAGCTGTTGATTTTGCGCTACATAGTTAGCGGCCCGATTCCTTTTCATTCTTGATTGGATAACCATGATGGCTTGATCTGTCAAAAGAAACATCCTTTCAATTAGTAAAGACTGCATGACAGTTTCTATTCCAATTAATAAAGATTGCTATGATCTGAGTTAAATCACCAGCCTACTTCTAACCTACAGAGAGAAAATACTGGGTTTAGTTGAAGTCTAAGGCATATGATTTGTATTGAAACATATGACATTGTTTATTTGAATGAGAATAAGTACAGTAGGAAAAAATGAGAATGGAAACATTAGACAGTAAATACCAAGTTCCTTTACCATAGGATTTGACCAAAATTCATGAGTCAAGTGGTGAACCTGAACATTAGGGATCCTCAAAACTGTGTTATCATTCATTACCAATTGCATCACATGGTAACCTAACAATTAAGACATCCTCAACTTGATTGCATATTATGACTAACCCTACTTCAAGATTATTCAATCCAAAAGTCAACAGATATACATAATTGGTTGCATATTATGACTAACCTTAGTTTCTTCAAAATATAAACCTATAACATGAAAAGAAAATATAGTTAGTAACTGAAATTAAATAACCTATTGCATTATTTTCTTACTAAACGTATCTAGTTGGCTATGCAGATGGTGCGAAGGAACTTCATGACTCTTTATAACACTTTGGAAAAGATGGTGCGAAGGAGCTTGATGCATATTATTCTGAATATTTACTTGATTGATGGATGTAATACTAACAATTCTCTCTAAATGAATTTGTGGTTTACTTGTTAATGGATACGGGTATTGGGTTTATGTATGCTGTGAATTCGGGTATTGGGTTTATATATGCTGTGAATGAATGATATTAAAATTGGTAAACTGCAGAAAATAAAATAATTTTTATCAAATATATCTTCCCATGCCTCGGTATACCGACACATTAGATCAGCAAGAAATTTTAATTTAAATAATTTACTAATTTATTTATTAGCGTTCCCAATTATATGTGTCAACTAGTGACTCCAATTATATTTAGATTACGCGCGCCTGTAAATAAAAAGAGTGTCTCTGTCCGAAAGAGTTGAGCGTCCCAATTAATATGCATCTCTTATTATACGTGTCGGTATACTGACGTCAATTAAATACAACATATTCGCGTCCCTATACAGAACTTGAGATTGTCTCTCTTTGGAATATTTATGTGTCCTAATTAATTTGTGTCGCCTACCGACGCCTTTTAAAAGTCCTCCAGCCTGCTTTTTTCTTTCTGCATCCCTACTAGATTTAGCGACTCTAATATGTCGGGGTTCTGACACAGATAAACACTACCACAGAAAAGGGCTTTTGCAACTGTCAATTAGCAACTGTTCTTTATCAAAACAGTCACCCACTAAATCTGAGAATGCTACTCGACTGTTCTTTATCAACTGTTCTTTAGCAACTGTGAATTAGCAACTGTTCTTTATCAAAACAGTCACCCACTAAATCTGAGAATGCTACTCGACTGTTCTTTATCAACTGTTCTTTAGCAACTGTGAATTAGCAACTGTTCTTTATCAAAACAGTCACCCACTAAATCTGAGAATGCTACTCGACTGTTCTTTATCAACTGTTCTTTAGCAACTGTGAATTAGCAACTGTTCTTTATCAAAACCTTCATTCAATCGAAGTATGCGATTTTTATGTACTTTTCATATATCAACATATATGAGATACAACTATTGCTAGAAAAATCTTTATTGACTTATACATAGCTACTAGCAAGAAGCCGTGCTTTGTACATAGTCAACTATCCATCGACTTAGACATAGCTACAAACGTGAAGCTGTGCTTAGTATATAGTCGACTTGCCATCCATATCAATCTTTCCTTAAAGATCTATATGTTCTTGATAGATTGCTCCTTCATGAACATCAACCAAGATCTATACCTTGTTGTTATACATGGATTGCACTTAAAGATCACATGGATTCAAACCAAACTTATGGAATCTGGTCATTCCATCGCTTCTTTATTTATCAACGAATCCTCATATGTCAAGTACAAATATATCGTGAAGCCTATGTACCTTTTGGTTTAGGTATCACTATCGTTGACCTTTTGTAGGATTGGTGTTCGAGGTTCATGAACTACTTTTATAATGGCTTGTAGAATAAGTTCTCGATCCTCATATATTTTATGAATTTCTCAAACATCATCAACTCGTGAGATGGTTGAGTCATCATCGAAAGGAGTGCATTCTTGAACTTCTTCCTTTCATAACGACTTGTGAATGAAGTTCCGCTCAACTCCCACTAAGCACCATGTATGGAGTGACAAGTTTCCTATAAGGGTACTTCTTGTGGTGACGCATAAACTCCTTTAATGCTCATTTTACTCCCACTACTTCTTCTTGAGAGAACGTTCTTCTCCAAGACTACGTTATTATGAGCAACAACTATTTTGTTCTTATCATGTTTGTAGAAGTAGTACCTTTCGGTTAGTTTAAGGTATCCTACAAAGTATTAAGTGTCATATTTTGGTCTAAGCTTATCAATCAACAAACCTTGAAATAAGCTTCAATACCAAATCTTGAGAAACAACGTACTTAGAGATCAAATCTCATAAGATATCTTTCTCAACGGACTTCGATAGAACATTATTCAGTGTAAATAACATTGTCCTCAAGCATAAATCCCTAATACGAGTTGAATAAGTCAACTTGATTTATTACCGATCGAACGATATCAAATAATGTTCGATACCTCCATTCTTGGACATATAATGTTCCTCATGGAGTGAGTTGTGAAACGACTTTCATACTCTTTAGGTAACATATCAAACCATATTACTTGACTATTTACCATCATCAATTGTAATACTTTTTCTTTTCCTTGAATGGTCTATCAACTTCACTCTTGAACTCTTTTGAACTAGTAAAAATGTTCATACTTATACCTTATCAAATAGATACGTTAGTATCTACTATGATCGTTGGTCAAGTAGTAAAGTATCAACAACTTTTCATTACACAAGTGATTATAGGTCTTATAGGTCTATATACATCGACATATATAAGTCTTAAACAAGTCACTTGTCCTTAAACCTTCATAGGTCAAATGCGCTTTTTGTCATTTAACAAATATGATTTGCATATTCCAATTGATTCATAATCGAATTGAGTTAAGAGCTCTATCCAATGTAGATTCTCGCAATGCGATTCTCGTTTATGTATATGACTAAGTGGTCATTTCACATGAAAGTCAAACACTTTATGTGAAGTCTTACATATCTTATTTGTCATTCAAGAATTATTTATATATTTGAAACAAATTCAATCAAGAAGCATGAAATCATATAAACAAATCCTCAACAAAGAACAATATTTATTTTTTACAAAACATAATCATCCATCATCAAACATGAAATGGAGATGAGGTTAGGAATAAAGTTTTTCAACCTCCAATTCCTAAACAAACTCTTAGTAAAGATAACTCTACATATCTAATGGTAGTGGCATAGACGAACAAGTCATTTCCAATACGGAGTTTACTTTACTACTCTCAAACTTTTTCTTACTCTTCATTGCCTACATATTTCGTTAAATGCGAGCATATGAATTAGTACTAAGTTACTAGTGTGAATTAGAGATAGCAAGATAATTTGAACGATAAATACTCTTGAAGGATTAGAACATTTCCAATACAATAATCATGGTATTTCGGACAACCTTTCAAATGCCTCCATAAACGGCAAATGAAACATCTCATGCGACACACGGTCACAAATGAGGGTCTCGAAGTCTAAACTCATACCTTAGTGAAGTATTCCTTGTTAGAGTTATGTCCTAGAAGTCAATCATTATATGGCTACTTCTATGGTTTATGTTATTGATGATATTTGATCATTTATTCCTTGATTTATTTATTGACAGATCATTCAGGTTGAGGATCTGAATTGTAGATCTCTGTGTTTCATTTATAATAAATGACAATAATAAATCTAAAAGGTCCGTAATCTTGATAATTAACAAGGAATATTAATTATCGGATAAGATTAGTATGCAAGTTAAGTGATGATTAAGTTCTACAAATCATAGGTAAGGAGTTGCCAACTTAATTGCATATGTGTATGTTATGGAACATAGTACAGGACACGACCCAATGAAATAAATATATGGATTGTGTTATGTGTCATTATTTATTTCATTTGAGTTTGATTCTAAGTTTGAGATGGTTCAACTTTTCCACATGAGGATATGTTCAATAAATATCGTCTACCGTTGATTCCTGATAAGGGCTGCTATACGGACTTTATTTATGTTCTCTTGAAATGTGCGGGGAAAAGTTGTTCATCAAGAAAATCGTATGTCCCTCATTAATTTACTTAGTGAGCGATGATATCTGTTTGGGCCCCTTGATGGAGATGGATTGTTTGCTAGCAACTGATACAGTCATCTCTAGATCAAGAAACGTATAATCTGCAAGAATGACACATTCCTATCTTGGATTATACGATGATATCATGTGACATAAGAATCAGACAAGGATATACTATTATTTCTTATGCAGGATTAAAATATTGTAGCAGTACACTATTTATGCGAATTGGGAATCATAACGTGTTGCTAGATACCGCTTATGATTATTGGAAATAAATAGCGATTTATTTTCCATGTCCAACAGAGCATAAATCCTCAAAGGGTCACACAAATAGGTTTTGACCATGCGTGCATTATTTATTTGGTTGTATTAAGGAATGCAACAATATGATATGTTGACTGATTAATTATGTACTGTTGCGAACCGTCATAATTAATTAATTAAGTCAAACGGATTATATAGAAATAAATTAATGCATATTCTAATCCTTAAATAATTATCAAAGTGTTGATAATTAATTTGTTCAACATGAATTAATTAAAGTAATTAATTTGAGCTAACGGGCCTATATTTAAATGGTAAATTAAAGGTCCAAATTGAGAGCAATTAATTGGGCCACTAATTAATTGAATTAGAGGACCAATTAAATAATTGATAGAGCCCATTTAGGCCCATTTTATGGCTGCCCTAGTGATGGCATAGTTGTAAATTAGTTACAACTTTTTGGGAGAGTGGTTGGTCTATAAAAGGACCACTTTGGGAGCTAAAACCCTAGCCACCTTACCTTTTTCTCTCTCCCTAATATTTTGGACGAAAATTAAAGGAAAAATTTCAGAATTTTTCCTCTCCACCATTGCTCTCTTAAGCTCATGTGTTGAGCACCTCTTGCCTCCATCCAATTAAATAGTTAATTAAGGCAAAGGGAAGGAAGGGATTAGGCTTAACCTCTCATCTACTAGCATAGATCGAGGTTTTGGTTAATACCTTGGTGGACTTGAGGCCGAGACACGCGTGGTGGTGCGCACAACCTCGACATCGCCGGATTCGAGCCTCCTTGTTGCGATACAAGGAGAGGTAGCCTTCCTAACCTCTCTCTCTTGTGTGTGAATGCTTGGACTAGATCCTTCGAGGTCTAAGTCGTTTGGATTGCTTATTAAATGGTTAATTAGCACAAAAAAAAATTTGAAAACTTAGACTTCCTAACAGTGGTATCAGAGCTCTAGGTCGTTCTAAAGCATTTTAACACATAATTAGTTGAGAAATGATTAATTAACACATGGATTAGTGATGCACTTGCTTGCTGTCTGGATTTCTGTTCTGTTTTCGATATTGTTTTGGTTTTTTCGCTGAGAAAAGCTTTCAGAAAAATTCTAAATTTTTTTCGCTGAGAAAAGCTTTCGATATCTGTGAGATGTGGTTCTTTAGCCACTAGTTTCACCTTTTTCTAAGTTGTTATGAATTTATGGTGAATTAAACGGTAACGGTGCGCAGATCTGGTACTCTGCTGCACAGTTCTGTGTTTTAGGCATGAAGGATTTATTTTTCGAAAATAACTATCTGTATTTCTTGGCTAGAAATCTTGTAAACTTGATGCTCTTTCTGGACATGTAAAATTTGTTGCATGTTTCGGATTTTATGTGGGCGTTCAAGTCATGAGAAATGAATCGGTTGTCAGATCTGGTTTTCCAACAAACTGATTGTTTGGATAAACTGTACTTATTGAGAAAACTTTATGAAAAAGTGTTTGAATAGAAAGTTTCTACTTGAAGTTAAGATTCTGTGAAAATTAGTTTCAAAGAATTTTATTAAGGTTTGATACCTCAACTGAGTCAATAGTTTTTAGTAGTTAGTCTGTTTCAGAACAGGGTAAGTGGCTTGTTTGCTATTTATCTTGATGATTTTAAATAAGACTAGTTGGATTTCGTTTGATGGATTGGTAGCCAATAACATATAGTAGATTTGTTATGTAAAATGTTTTCATGAAAACGTTTTGGAAGATGATCCTACAGACCAAAAGAGTTAGACAAAAACATAAAATCGGATAACGGTGTTTCGCGCACAGTTTGACGATTTGTTAATTTTGTTTCTCTCTGATGGTAAGTGATCTCTCCCTGAAATTTTGACAGATAGTTACACTCATAATAGGGACTATGCATTATTTATTTCATAATTTTTGGAGACCGAAAAACTTCGAATTTTATCGGGTCCCATTTAATATTTTAAATAGTTAAAGTATTTTCTAATTAATCAAATTGGTTGAATAAATTAATTAGAATACTCCATGATATTCCTCCTTTCTGTTTACAATTGTTGAATTGGCTTTTCAAATGGTTTAAGCAAATTAGTTGTTTAAAAGTTAAACTTTTATGCGGAAAGACCCGAACTACAAGCGATGTGCAAAGACTCTAATTCATTGTTGTTAATTAAGAAACAAAGGGACATGTGCTAACTTTATTTTGTAGGAAGAATCGTGGATTTAGTATGGCTCAAGAAACCAATGCCTTGTGTGTTGTAATTTGTGAATGCATGTGATTGATTGTATGTAAGGCCTTTGGTGCCATGGTTAATTAATTAATTATGATTAATTTCTTAATGTAACTTGTGAGGCTTGCATGCCCCTAAGGCTAGGAGGGAATTAGGGATATTTTCACATGTATTTTGTCCTTTAATTATATAGGATAGGATCCATATGATTAGTGGGAGGGACAATTAGATTAGTTTTGCTACATGGAGATGCGGCGGAACTAATGCAAGCGGGAGCCATACAAACCCACAACAATGCTTGAGATGCTTATTATTATGTGAATGTTTGTGGATGCTATGAATGTCATAGGATAGGTATGGGTGTATGATTACACGACCACCAAACAATAGTCACATAATTGTTTGTCCCAAATTTGATTAAGTCGACCGCCCTCCTTCTCTCTATCCCCTTCACGTCAATTGCCCTCTCATGGCGCGGTCCGCCCAAGCGGACGTCATGGTTGTCAATTTGATAGTCGGGGTACAAATAAAGGGATTTGTAAGGAGCAAATAGAGAGATGTTACTTATCGATGGACCCAACTAGAGTTTGGACATCGGGGCGAAGTTCGCGATGCGAACCAAGAATCATAAAGTTGTATGATTGGTTAAAGAGAACCTACCTTATCTAGTCATTTTGGGTGACGTGCCATAGCAGGTCCAACTTGACGAAAATAGGGCTCTTGGAAATTCATTACTTTTAAGGGACTCATATTAAAGTAGTGAAAGTTTTACTTTATTGAAAATAAAATAAAAACATAAACTAATTGGCCTTAATTTGAATTAATTGTTGTAGATGTCTTCCTCATCCTTTTCGCTTCGATCTCTTTTAGAGAAAGAAAAGCTCGCCTTCAACGGTGCCAACTTTCTGGATTGGCACCGGAACCTAAGGCTTGTCCTAAGGTTTTGTCACACCCCGAGAAGGGTGAGACAACCCGCCGCGTATAAACGCAAGGCGTAAACACATCACATACACTATCAATTAAAATAAATCATAAATTGCCACATTTATTGGAAAATGAATATTGTCTTACAACAAAACTAACATGTCTAACATGGTGGATTTGTGAAGCTAGCTCCCCATGTTAGATCAATGTCTCAATAATCAAACAAAAGAAAAGTTTATTTTGTGGCAATAATTTGACCCGGTCAACAGCTCTCTTAGTCACGCAAAAGCTCTTCACTGCTATCCTTGATACCTGGGTCTAAAAGAAAAAGAAATACGGATGAGAGCCCTGACAACTCTCAGTGCGGTACAAAAATACTAGAAGTAAAAAGGTATGAAATAACATGTACCAAAACTAAAATTTAATAGTAAGAGGGAACAACGAGTTTGTTTAATTAAAGATAAAAAAAAATATGTAAATATAACACTTTTAATAACTCATATTAATCGCGGTTATCATAACACTATTATAAGTTTTGTTGTCCTGCACAATGAGCCGCATGGCCAGCACCCCTGTTTCATCTCCATCCTGTCATGAGCAGGCCGCATGTGGAGGGTAACTAGTATGTACATATCAAGTTCCTGGATGGGTTTCTCAAGGTACCTGGGACTTAATTTCTCTTTGACATTTATGTGTATAAAGCCAGTGATTTTCGAGTCAAAAGTTCATATGAATGTGATTTAGAAATTTTGTACTATTCAAATAATAAAGTCTTCATCCGTAACTACGAAATAAGTTTACAGTGGTGAATAGTCTTTCAGAAAAACTAAATATGCTATGTTTAAACTAGTAATATATTTCTATATCTTAATGTCTTACCCAAAAATCGAGTTGGCAATAATTTTTATAAATAAAGCCCAAATATAAGACTATACGCATGTGCAAGTATAATATCAGAATAGATTAAAAAGGGATGAATGATTGTAGCGTTCAGAACATGCATATTTTTCCAAAACATTACATAATCAAATTCTCTCATGGGGTTTAAGGATCGGCCGAGTCAGCTAGACTTTCCAACAGAACAAGGTCTACTTATATAGAGTATAGGTGCATGCTTTTATTTTAAAATAAAATATCAAGGAGACGAACCAACTTAGAAATCAATACTAATATTACATTTATGCAAATGTTTTGACAAAACCAGGAAGTCCACTAACGCTAATATTTATATTTACTCATTTAAAAATAAAAGAAACTTAAGTTCATGAAACATATATTAAAGGTTGAGCAGTAAGACAAAACATAAAGTTTTAGGAAAAGAATATATGCATTTTCACTACTCTATAGCTACATGTGTATAAGTATCAGATTATCAGTATTCTTTTCAGATCTTTTCAAAATATCATGAAATGTCTAAAACTTGGCATGCGTTTTTAACATAAGTAACGGAGGAGCAATTTGAGCATATTAGATTTTTCAAAGATATAAAGTTTTAAAATCGTAAGTTCCAAACATGTGTATGTAGTACCCAGAGTATTTTGTATGAAAATAGAACCTATATAAAAAGTACCAAGTAGGTTATTAACGTGGTGTAACTACTGATCTCTAAGTCCTATGTTTCCAGAAGGCATGGAACCAAAAATAACGTATACATACAGAAGTTAAAATTTGTCAGGTTAAAATAAATCCGCACCTCTTGAAGCACTAAAAAAAAAGAATCGGATGAGATGATGGATCGGTTCCTACGCGCTGAACCTGGTCACCTTGCCTAACCAGTCAACAAGCTGCACGACTAGAGAGTATGGTGTAGGGGGTTTGAATAGAGAGGGGACAGTAAGTGGTATATTTGAGGGGGGGGGGGGTGAAGAATGAAGACTACATGCACCACTTTAAATACTAATCCAATTGTATCTTCCTAAAATATGAAATTTAATTCTCATATCTTTCCAATGCGTGAATGGCTCCTGGACAAACATTTGTGGTAACACTTGGATGGAAATTGCTATACAATAGGAAACATATAATATTCAGATATTAGCTTGGAGGCTAAGCAACAAAAATACAAGGAATGTCATGGGCATGAGTTGATTTGCAGCTTGGAGCCCACGTTAGGGTACAGAAGGAGAAGCATAGAGAAATATGGGCTATGTATTATCTGGGCTTTAATGGGTCGGGTTTAAATTAATCAATAACTTATTAGTTCGGGTCCAAAATAAATTATGCTTTTTACGAAATCAAATTCCTAACGACCAGTCATTTGAACCAGATTGGAAATTAAAATATCCAATAATGTTACATTCCCTCCCTCTTAAAATCCTTGTTCAGTCCTCTGAACAAAAACCGTACCTGTGAATAAAGATGGATAGTTTTCTCGCAACGAGTCTTCTAGCTCCCAAGTTGCTTCTTTCTCTGAATGTCCACTCCACTGGACAAGTACATGCTTTATCGTCTTGCGCCTGAGGGTGATCTCTTTGGTGTCCAGTATTCGTATTGGTGCTTCCTCGTAAGTGAGGGACTTGTCCAAGTGTAATCCCTCGTGATCAATGACATGTGAGGGGTCTCTTATGTATTTGCGGAGCTGTGACACATGAAACACTGGGTGCACTTTTTCCAATGCAGGGGGTAGCCCTAGTTGATAGGCCAAAGGTCCAACTCGCTGTGTTACATCAAATGGCCCTACGTACCTAGGGCCAAGCTTCCCACTTACTCCAAAACGACGCACACCTTTCCGCGGTGACACCTTAATCCACACGTGATCACCGACCTTGAACTCTAGAGGACGCCTGCGGACATCTGCATACTTCTTTTGTCGATCCCGGGCTGTCTGAAGGCGCTCTAAAATAATTTGAGTCCTTTCAGCGCAGTCAAGTATCATTTCAGGTCCAGTAGGGATGATGAGGGTCCCACTCGGTTCCCACCAGAGAGGAGTCCTCCAAGGATGCCCGCAGTAAGCTTCAGACGGGGACATGCCTATGCTTGCATGGTAGCTATTGTTATAGGCGAACTCCGCCATGTGTAAGTGATCCGCCCACGAACCACCAAAGCTGAGTGCACAAGCACGTAGCATGTCTTCCAAAGTTTGAATTGTTCTTTCTGACTGTCCGTCGGTCTGGGGGTGGTGAGCGGTACTGAAGTTAAGTCGGGTTCCCATCGATTCCTGAAACTTTTTCCAGAAATGAGAGGTGAACCTGGTGTCCCTATCAGAGATAATTGTCTCTGGGCACCCATGGTACTTGAAGAGGTTTTTGAAAAATAGATCAGCTAGTTCGCGTCCTGAAGCTTCAGCTGTTAAAGGAATGAAATGAGCTATCTTGGTTAGGGTGTCCACAATCACCCAGATTGCCTCATACCGTTTGTTCGTTCTAGGTAAACCTGTGACAAAATCCATAGAAATCACCTGAAATTTCTTTTGAGCTTGAGAATTTGGGTACAGTAATCCTGCTGGTTTCTTCCTTTCTGCCTTGACTTGTTGACAAATCAAGCATCTTGCCACAAATTCTGACACTTCTTTCTTCATACCTGGCCACCAGAATTGCCTACGTAAATCTTGATACATTTTCACTTCTCCCGGGTGGATGGTGTAACCTGACTCGTGACCCTCTGTAAGAACTAGTTTCCTCAATTCCGCATTTTCTGGTACACAAACGCGATCGTCAAAGTATAACAATCCATCTTCACTCAGTTTGAACCGAGAGTTTTTGTTAGTTTGCGCTAACTCGAGAAAGTGGAGTAGTTTGGGATCAGTGTGGGTTGCCCGTCGGATGCGGTCCTTCAAGTCCGTTTGTACCACCAGGTTGGATAAAGTCAGTCCTTCCATGGTATCCTCGGTCAATTGTAAGTCATCACTCACCCTCCGCGAATCCAATTCCTGCGTCAACTCATGGGAGAGACAGACGTTCAGATTCATCTGCCTCATTTCCTTTATTAGTAACTCAGACGAAGTGATAGTTTCTGCAAGGTTGCTTTGTCTCTTTCTACTTAGTGCGTCGGCAACTACATTCGCTTTTCCCGAGAGGTACTGGATATCAAGATCATAGTCTTTCATCAATTCAAGCCACCTTCTCTGTCTCAAGTTGAGCTCCTTTTGAGTGAAAACATATTTCAGACTCTGATGGTCGGTGAATATACGACACTTAGATCCATAAAGATAATGTCGCCAAGTCTTAAGTGCGAATATCACCGCAGCTAGCTCTAAGTCATGAGTTGGATAGTTTTGCTCGTGAGTACGGAGTTGTCTGGACCCGTAAGCAATCACTTGGTCTCCTTGCATCAGTACACAACCTAAACCGTTTCTCGAGGCGTCAGTGTAGACGGTGAACTCTTGATTAGGTCTCGGTAAGGTCAGTATCGGGGCACTGGTGAGTCGATTCTTCAATTCCTGAAAACTTTCCTCTTGTTTACTCTCCCATATGAAAGGAACTCCTTTGTGAAGCAGTTGGGTCATGGGTTTCGAGATTTGCGAGTATCCTGGCACAAACCGACGATAATACCCGGCTAATCCCAGAAAACTCCTAATATCAGTGACATTTTTCGGCCTTTCCCATTCCATTATAGCCTTGGTCTTTTCAGAATCGACTGCCAACCCTTCACCAGAGATGACGTGTCCCAGATAAGTCACCTGACTCATCCAAAACTCGCATTTTGAAAACTTGGCATAAAGTTGATGCTCTTGCAGTCGTTGTAGGACTATTCGGAGGTGGTTCGCGTGCTCTTCATGATTCTTAGAATACACTAAAATGTCATCGATGAAGACAATGACGATAGAATCCAAGAGGTCTCGAAAAACCCTGTTCATGAGATCCATGAAGGCCGCAGGAGCATTAGTTAGTCCAAAAGGCATCACCAAAAATTCATAGTGCCCGTAGCGGGTCCGAAACGCCGTCTTCTCCACATCACTCGTCTTAATCCTCAGTTGGTGGTATCCTGACCTCAGATCGATTTTGGAATACACGGTCGATCCTTGGAGTTGATCGAACAAATCATCAATTCTAGGTAAAGGATATCGGTTCTTAATAGTCACCTTGTTCAATTCGCGGTAGTCTATGCACAATCTCATGCTACCATCTTTCTTTTTCACGAATAAAACAGGCGCACCCCAAGGGGAAGTACTGGGTCGAATGAACCCTAGCTTGAGCAACTCCTCTAGTTGAACCTTCAACTCCTTCAGTTCAGCTGGTGCCATCCTATATGGTACCTTAGAGATAGGGGTCGTGCCAGGTAGGAGGTCAATATTGAATTTTATTTCGCGTTCCGGAGGTAACCCTGGTAATTCTTCTGGGAAGACATCATGATATTCAGACACAATTGGGATGGTTGATAGTTCAGGGGTAGTAGTGGTAGTTTGCAACACCGAAACTAGGAAGGCATGACATCCCGTCTCAATTAAACGGTGCGCTTGTATGGCTGAAATGATGGCACATCTGTCACCAGGATGCCTTAAGGTTAGAGAAAAGGGTGGAGTTGGGAACTTATGGAAGGTTATCCTTCTTTTTGGGCAATTGATATGAGCTCCATGTGTCGTCAGCCATTCTAGCCCTAGAATTAGATCATAAACTCCCGCTTTTGAGATGATAGGATCTACCGCCAAGTCTCGCCCAGCAATCTTCACCTTTAAGCCCGGACACCGGAGTTCTCGGATGATGAAGCGGTCGTTTGGGGTACCTATATGTAACTTCCTTCCTGTATCTCGGATTCTAAACTCGTGTTTGTCAGCCCATTCTCTTGCTAGAACAGAGTGGCTACAACCTGTGTCTAAGAGAACATAAGCAGGATGTCCAGACAAGAGCAAGGTACCTGCTATGAGTTCTGCTGAGGCATCAGTTTCCTCCGCCTCTTCTGCTCCTTCTGGAACTTCCTCAAACGGTTCCTTAACGATATCATGGTTGCAGCAACAGTGGTGGACTCCAATCCTTCCGCCGTTTCTTGCTCCTCCCAGTGTGCGGTTGTTTGTTTGGTTTGCATTGCCCGCTCCTGTTGCTATGGCAGGTCTAGCTGTACCTGCTTGTTTGGCCTTTGGGCACTCTCGAGCTAGGTGTCCGGTTCCATTGCAGTTAAAGCACTTTCCTGATAGGATGCGACACTGAGATTCAGGGTGCGGCATCTGACAGCGTCTGCACCATCCTTCTCGGTACCCTCCAGTCTCAGGTTTCAGCATTGGGGCCCTTGGTGCTTCAATTCTTGGCTTCACATTGCGAGATCCACTTGCTTGATTGATGCGAGGCTCATATGACTCGGCGGTTGCTGCCTGGGACATCAGATCAGGGAGAAGGTCAAGCCCTGACCTGTCTATGAGCTGAGCTAAGCGAGGATTTAACCCACGTAGGTATTGCTGCCTCAGGCGAAACTGGTCATTGGCTACGTCAGGAGCGTAGCGCATTAGGTCCTCAAACTTGGAGTTAAACTCCGTGACTGTGCCTCCACCTTGTTTAAGGTTTAGGAAACTTTGGCGAAGTTTCTCCCTTGACAGCGTGTCTAGATATCGTCCTTCGAATTGTCTCTTGAACCATTCCCATGGGATGAGTTCCGGGTTGCCATTATAGCGTCTCTTCGCCTCTTGCCACCAGAAGCGAGCATGGCCCACCAAAAGTTGAGCTGCCAGTTCCACCTGGTTCACTTCTGGTGCACGAACCAAGCGAAACTTGTCCTGGATCTCAGCTAGCCAGTCCTCAGCTGCTAAGAAACCTCCAGCCCCATCAAAGTTGGAGGGACGGAGGGAGGAGAAAGAGCGGTAGAGCTCATAGAAATCGTTCCCCTCACGAGGCCTGACTTCAGCTGCTGCTCGAACCACACGTTCAAGGCCTTGCAAGACTGCCTCCAAGGTTGCTGCATTTTGGTCGTTACGCCTAGGAGGGGAAGGAGCATTGGAGGTTTGTCCACGTACCATCTATAAGAAATACAACATCAGCAGAGCCTTAAGAATAACGTAAAGCTTCTCTCTCTTTTTTTTTTTATTTTTTTATAAAAATTAATTTATTCCAAACAATTTATATAATGTATTGATAACAAACAATTAATACAAAAGAGTGAAGCCTAAAGATAGAAAAAAAAAAAAAAAAACGTAAAATAACATTGATTTCTAGATCCTAAATTATGAGGTCGTCTATTTCTTCCCCGAGGGGAATTGGTTCCATCAAATCCTCATTTTCAAGGATTCTTCCCCCTGCTAGTGTTTCCTTGAGTAGAAGTTTCTTGTAGACTGTGAACTGGGGTATCGTGCACTCATCTACGTAAATTACTCCAAAGGAAGGTCTCACTCCGGGTTGTATAAATTGTATGACTCCTGCCTCTTCATCCATCATGGCATGATTTGCTTCCAACCAATCCTGCCCCAAAACTAGATCGTAGTTCCCAGTGTCACCGATGGAGGGGTCGAGTTTTAGTACTAGTGGGGGAGCTTGGATATTAAGGGGTTCTTGCCTGGGGACTTCAATGTTCACCCCAAAAAGTCTCATCTTTCTAGTGGTGCAAGCTTGGGAAAAACTAGGCGAAATGACAGATTTGGCCTTATTGGAAGAGAACAGAGTGTAGGCATCATTTCCAAAAATTCTGCAAAATCCTTCCATCTATCTAGAATACGTAGGGAGAAAAGTAAAATAAATAAGTTACAAGATTAGATATAAGTAGGGAAACTAATAAATCTATTATTATTATTTTCAGCTCAAGTACTACAAGGGATTTCCAAAGGTACTAAAATAATTAAGAAAGTACAAAACATCCCAACGATTGCATTTATAAGAAAAGGTCTTCGGGTCCTGCGTCAGTTATTACTGTTGGTTCTCCAGTTTGAATTTGGTTTCTTGCTTCCTTCTGTTCTTGGAGGTCTTCCATCCATCCAAAAGGCATGGTTTGATCTCCATTTCTGAGGAACCTTGCTGCAGGAGTTCCGTCTTGGAAAATGATAAACTTAGAGTAGCCGTTTCTTTGTGGGCGGAGAATTCCCGTCAGAAGTACCTCCTCACGTTGGAAGAAAATCAGGTTAAGTGCTGGTTCTATCAAGATGTCATTCCGTTTTATAAAGTCCGCTCCTAGTACCAGACCGAAACCGACTTTTGGGCTCACCAAAACGTCTAAGGTCCAATGCCACGAGACTGTTCCTTCTCCTCGCAGCTTCAAGTTTATACTGCGGTCATTCCTGATGAGGGTAGGGCGTCCATCGAGGATAGTGGGGATTAGGGTATCGTTTCGAATTACTAGGAATCCACTTCTACGAGCAAAGTTCTCCGAAATTAAGGAGTGGGAAAAACCTAGGCTCATATGTGTGAGAACTGGAATACCGGAAAGGGTGAACACTCCTGTTAAGTGAGGTGGTTCCATCTGAAAAAGAGAAATATTTTAGGCATGATTTTCTAAAAGAAAGATCTTAAAGAAGGAAAGACTAGATCAATTGGGATGCCGTTCGGCCAATCAATACTTGTCACGGACCATGACCAGGCAAGTTTGCAAGGAAGTGGAGCTACACGCTCATCGTCCATAATAACGACTTCCTATGTTAAACTATTCTAGACATCATGATCAGATCAAATATTAACAGCTCCTACTATTGCAATTCCACTTGGTTGACTTTAAGTATTAATTTCCTATAATATCTAAGTCGAAAGATAGGAAAGAAAGACTCTCTTTGAAGAACGGGTCAAGAATTGATATTGTATGTGCTGTCTCTGATACCAACTTAAGTTGTCACACCCCGAGAAGGGTGAGACAACCCGCCGCGTATAAACGCAAGGCGTAAACACATCACATACACTATCAATTAAAATAAATCATAAATTGCCACATTTATTGGAAAATGAATATTGTCTTACAACAAAACTAACATGTCTAACATGGTGGATTTGTGAAGCTAGCTCCCCATGTTAGATCAATGTCTCAATAATCAAACAAAAGAAAAGTTTATTTTGTGGCAATAATTTGACCCGGTCAACAGCTCTCTTAGTCACGCAAAAGCTCTTCACTGCTATCCTTGATACCTGGGTCTAAAAGAAAAAGAAATACGGATGAGAGCCCTGACAACTCTCAGTGCGGTACAAAAATACTAGAAGTAAAAAGGTATGAAATAACATGTACCAAAACTAAAATTTAATAGTAAGAGGGAACAACGAGTTTGTTTAATTAAAGATAAAAAAAAATATGTAAATATAACACTTTTAATAACTCATATTAATCGCGGTTATCATAACACTATTATAAGTTTTGTTGTCCTGCACAATGAGCCGCATGGCCAGCACCCCTGTTTCATCTCCATCCTGTCATGAGCAGGCCGCATGTGGAGGGTAACTAGTATGTACATATCAAGTTCCTGGATGGGTTTCTCAAGGTACCTGGGACTTAATTTCTCTTTGACATTTATGTGTATAAAGCCAGTGATTTTCGAGTCAAAAGTTCATATGAATGTGATTTAGAAATTTTGTACTATTCAAATAATAAAGTCTTCATCCGTAACTACGAAATAAGTTTACAGTGGTGAATAGTCTTTCAGAAAAACTAAATATGCTATGTTTAAACTAGTAATATATTTCTATATCTTAATGTCTTACCCAAAAATCGAGTTGGCAATAATTTTTATAAATAAAGCCCAAATATAAGACTATACGCATGTGCAAGTATAATATCAGAATAGATTAAAAAGGGATGAATGATTGTAGCGTTCAGAACATGCATATTTTTCCAAAACATTACATAATCAAATTCTCTCATGGGGTTTAAGGATCGGCCGAGTCAGCTAGACTTTCCAACAGAACAAGGTCTACTTATATAGAGTATAGGTGCATGCTTTTATTTTAAAATAAAATATCAAGGAGACGAACCAACTTAGAAATCAATACTAATATTACATTTATGCAAATGTTTTGACAAAACCAGGAAGTCCACTAACGCTAATATTTATATTTACTCATTTAAAAATAAAAGAAACTTAAGTTCATGAAACATATATTAAAGGTTGAGCAGTAAGACAAAACATAAAGTTTTAGGAAAAGAATATATGCATTTTCACTACTCTATAGCTACATGTGTATAAGTATCAGATTATCAGTATTCTTTTCAGATCTTTTCAAAATATCATGAAATGTCTAAAACTTGGCATGCGTTTTTAACATAAGTAACGGAGGAGCAATTTGAGCATATTAGATTTTTCAAAGATATAAAGTTTTAAAATCGTAAGTTCCAAACATGTGTATGTAGTACCCAGAGTATTTTGTATGAAAATAGAACCTATATAAAAAGTACCAAGTAGGTTATTAACGTGGTGTAACTACTGATCTCTAAGTCCTATGTTTCCAGAAGGCATGGAACCAAAAATAACGTATACATACAGAAGTTAAAATTTGTCAGGTTAAAATAAATCCGCACCTCTTGAAGCACTAAAAAAAAAGAATCGGATGAGATGATGGATCGGTTCCTACGCGCTGAACCTGGTCACCTTGCCTAACCAGTCAACAAGCTGCACGACTAGAGAGTATGGTGTAGGGGGTTTGAATAGAGAGGGGACAGTAAGTGGTATATTTGAGGGGGGGGGGGGTGAAGAATGAAGACTACATGCACCACTTTAAATACTAATCCAATTGTATCTTCCTAAAATATGAAATTTAATTCTCATATCTTTCCAATGCGTGAATGGCTCCTGGACAAACATTTGTGGTAACACTTGGATGGAAATTGCTATACAATAGGAAACATATAATATTCAGATATTAGCTTGGAGGCTAAGCAACAAAAATACAAGGAATGTCATGGGCATGAGTTGATTTGCAGCTTGGAGCCCACGTTAGGGTACAGAAGGAGAAGCATAGAGAAATATGGGCTATGTATTATCTGGGCTTTAATGGGTCGGGTTTAAATTAATCAATAACTTATTAGTTCGGGTCCAAAATAAATTATGCTTTTTACGAAATCAAATTCCTAACGACCAGTCATTTGAACCAGATTGGAAATTAAAATATCCAATAATGTTACAGGTTTGAAAAGAAGGAATACCTCCTTACCACTCCCATCCCCGCGGCTCCCAAGTCGGATGCCCCTCAAGCGGACAAGGATGCCCATGACAAGCACGTCATGGACGACATGGAGATGTCCGTCCTGATTGTCGCTGTCATGGAGGCGGAACTCCAAAAGGAGTTCATGGATAGTGGTTATGGAGTGTTTGAAATGGTCTCTCGTCTCTCGAACATGTTCCAAACCAAGGCCCGCACCGAAAGGGCTCGTCTCATCAAGGCCGTCGCCAATACTCGATTGGCGGAAGGTCATGAAGTCGGGCCACACGTCATGAAGATGGCGGGGTTGTTTCGGCAGCTCGAAAGGCTTGATACGCCCTTCCCGTCAGGGGCGATTCAAGACTTCATTCTCAACTCTCTCCCTCATAGCTTCACCGGTTTTGTTGTGAACTACCGGATGAATGGCATGGACAAGAGCATGGATGATCTTCAAAACATGCTTGTCGAGACGGAGGAGAGTCTCAAAAAGGAAAAAGGGCCCAAAGATGTTCTTGCGGTGAGTGACAAGAACAAGAAGAGCAAGAAAAGAAAGACCCGCAGAACTAGAAAGGGCAAAGGCACGGTGACGCCCCAAGGTTCGGCCAAGGGAGCTCCCGAGGGTTCCAAGAGAAAGAAGAACCCGGCCACTTCCGAGACCGTGTGCTACTACTGTAGCAACAAGGGCCATTGGAAGAGGAATTGCCCCAAGTACCTCGCTGACAAGAAGGCGGGAACTGTCCGGCCTTCTACTTCAGGTATATTTGTCATTGAAACCCTTCTCGCTACCTCTAGTACAGACTGGATATTTGATACTGGTTCATGTGCTCACATTTGTCGAAATGTGCAGGCACTAAAGAGTAGGAGGCGGCTCGAGAAAGGCGAAGTTCAACTCCGCGTCGGTAACGGCACGTGCGTCTCCGCTATGGCCGTTGGGAACGTAGAGCTTACTTTGCCTTCTGGTTTTGTTTTGGAACTAAAAGATGTTTATGTAGTTCCTTGTATCACTCGGAACATCATCTCTATTTCGTGTTTAGACTTGGATGGATTTGGTGTTGTAATAAAGAACAAAAGTTGTACTTTGTTGCGTGATGATGTTTGTTATTGTGTTGCGCATTTATTGAATGGTCTTTATGTGCTTGATTCTAACGAACATGTTTTGAGTGTTGAACATGACAGTAGAAAACGTAAGATCTCACATGAAAGTACGACTCTAATGTGGCATTGCCGCTTAGGTCATATCAACGAGAAACGCATCAAGAGATTACAAACAGTTGGTCTCTTGGATCAATTCGCTTTCGAGCCAATTGACACATGCGAATCATGTTTGATGGGAAAGATGACCAAAGCGCCTTTTACCAACAAAGGTACAAGGGCAAGTGGCTTATTAGACCTCGTGCATACCGATGTATGTGGACCTATGAGCATTTGCGCACGAGGAGGTTATTCATACTTCATCACTTTCACCGATGATCATAGTAGATACGGGTATATCTACTTGATGCGGCACAAGTCCGAATCCTTCGAAAAGTTCAAGGAGTTCAAGAATGAAGTTGAGAACCAACTCAATCGAAAGATCAAAGTCTTGCGTTCCGATCGAGGTGGAGAGTACTTGAGCCACGAATTTGGTGATTATCTAGAGTGTGGAATCGTTCCACAACTCACTCCACCGGGAACACCACAATGGAATGGTGTATCCGAAAGGAGGAATCGAACTTTGCTAGACATGGTTCGATCGATGATGAGCCAAGCCGACTTGCCTAAATCGTTTTGGGGTTTTGCAATAGAAACCGCAGCTTTTACATTAAACCGTGTTCCATCAAAGTCCGTTGAGAAGACGCCTTATGAGCTTTGGTTTGGTAGGAAACCAAGCATGTCGTTTCTCAAGATTTGGGGTTGTGAAGCTTATGTGAAAAGGCTAATGAGTGATAAGTTTGGACCCAAATCGGACAAGTGTCATTTCGTGGGATACCCTAAGGAAACTAAGGGTTACTACTTCTACAACCGCAATGAGAACAAGATAGTTGTTGCTCGTTATGGTGTGTTCTTAGAGAAGGAGTTTCTCTCAAGAAGAAGTAGTGGGAGTAATGTGGTCATTGAAGAAATTCATGAACCACCGCAAGATGTGCCTCAAGTAGGCAATCCAGCGATTCCCAATGTAGTGCCAAACGAGGTTGTAGCTGAACCCGTTCCGCAAGCCGTTGTGGAAGAGATTCAAGAGTACACTCCCTCAAATGAGGACTCGAACATATCGCGAGTCGATAGTGTTCAAGACACTCAAACTTTTGAGGATCAAGAACCAAGTCCACAAGCTGTTGTGGAACAAGTTCAAGAGCCTCACCCCCAAGCACCGATCCTACGAAGGTCAACGAGGGAAAGTCGTCCACCCGAAAGGTACTTGGGTTTACACGATGTTCTCGTCATTGCGAATGACGAACCCTTGACCATAAAGGACATGAAAGATAAACCCGACTCCAAGGAATGGCTTAAAGCCATGGAATCCGAAATGCAATCCATGTATGAAAACAAGGTATGGACCTTGGTTGACCTTCCCGACGGAGTAAAACCCGTTGAGAACAAGTGGATCTTTAAAAGAAAGGTCGACATGGATGGCAACTTGAGCATTTACAAAGCACGACTAGTTGCGAAAGGTTACAAGCAAGTTCATGGTATTGACTATGAAGAAACCTTCTCGCCCGTCGTCATGTTCAAGTCAATTCGGATCTTGTTAGCAATTGCCGCATATTATGACTATGAGATATGGCAAATGGATGTCAAAACTGCCTTCCTAAATGGCAACTTGGAAGAGGATGTGTATATGACACAACCCGAGTGTTTTGTGGATCCAAAGAATGCTAACAAGGTGTGCAAGCTTCAAAGGTCCATTTATGGATTGAAGCAAGCATCAAGGAGTTGGAACAAACGCTTTGATGAAGAGGTCAAGAAGTTGAATTTCATTCAAAGCGAGAAGGAACCTTGTGTTTACAAGAGTATTAGTGGGAGCGTGGTTGTGTTTCTTGTTCTATATGTTGATGATATACTCTTGATCGGGAATGATATCTCCGAATTGAATGCAGTCAAGGATTCATTGAAGAAAGTGTTCTCAATGAAAGACTTGGGCGAAGCCGCCTACATCCTAGGGATCAAGATCTATCGAGATAGATCAAGAAGGTTGTTAGGTTTGAGCCAAGATGCATATATTGACAAAGTGTTGGAAAAACACAAAATGGCTGGTTCCAAGAAGGGTTACTTGCCTATGTCACATGGCATATTCTTGAGCAAGACTCAATGTCCGACGACTGATACAGATAGAGATTTCATGAAGCGGTTCAAGTATCCATCTGTAGTCGGTTCGATCATGTATGCCATGCTATACACTCGCCCTGATGTTGCGCATCCGATTAGTGTGACTAGTCGATACCAAGCTAACCCTGGTATGCCACATTGGACCGCAGTCAAGAATATCCTCAAGTATCTCAAGAGAACAAAGGATAGCATTCTCGTGTACGGTGGAGACCAAGAGCTCGTTGTAAGTGGTTACACCGATGCTAGTTTCCAAACCGATCGAGATGATGCGAAGTCACAGTCCGGTTTCGTATATCTGCTCAATGGTGGAGCCGTGAGTTGGAAGAGTTCCAAACAGGAAACCACTGCCGATTCCGTCACCGAAGCAGAATACTTAGCGGCTGGTGAAGCGGCGAAAGAAGGAGTTTGGATCAAGGAATTCTTGACCGAGCTGGAGGTGGTTCCAAGCATCTCTGGTCCAGTGGATCTCTACTGCGACAACACGGGAGCCATAGCTCAGTCAAAGGAGCCTAGGTCTCACCAGAAGACCAAGCACATTCTACGACGATTCCATCTTATCCGTCAGTTTGTGAATGACGGATGGATCAAGGTCAAGAAGGTGGACGGTGCCGCGAACACAGCGGACCCTCTGACAAAGCCTCTATCTCGAGCCGCGCATGAGTTGCATGTTGCATCCATGGGGATTAGGCGTATGCCTGAGTGGCTTTGAGTTGTATCTTTTATCTTTTGTATATTTTGGATATTACATTGAGTACTATGCACTGGCTAGAAGTCACTGTTGATTGACTCTAGGCCAAGTGGGAGATTGTTAGAGTTATGTCCTAGAAGTCAATCATTATATGGCTACTTCTATGGTTTATGTTATTGATGATATTTGATCATTTATTCCTTGATTTATTTATTGACAGATCATTCAGGTTGAGGATCTGAATTGTAGATCTCTGTGTTTCATTTATAATAAATAACAATAATAAATCTAAAAGGTCCGTAATCTTGATAATTAACAAGGAATATTAATTATCGGATATGATTAGTATGCAAGTTAAGTGATGATTAAGTTCTACAAATCATAGGTAAGGAGTTGCCAACTTAATTGCATATGTGTATGTTATGGAACATAGTACAGGACACGACCCAATGAAATAAATATATGGATTGTGTTATGTGTCATTATTTATTTCTTTTGAGTTTGATTCTAAGTTTGAGATGGTTCAACTTTTCCACATGAGGATAGGTTCAATAAATATCGTCTACCGTTGATTCCTGATAAGGGCTGCTATACGGACTTTATTTATGTTCTCTTGAAATGTGCGGGGAAAAGTTGTTCATCAAGAAAATCGTATGTCCCTCATTAATTTACTTAGTGAGCGATGATATCTGTTTGGGCCCCTTGATGGAGATGGATTGTTTGCTAGCAACTGATACAGTCATCTCTAGATTAAGAAACGTATAATCTGCAAGAATGACACATTCCTATCTTGGATTATACGATGATATCATGTGACATAAGAATCAGACAAGGATATACTATTATTTCTTATGCAGGATTAAAATATTGTAGC
Source organism: Rhynchospora breviuscula (assembly GCA_027562975.1). NCBI lineage: Eukaryota > Viridiplantae > Streptophyta > Magnoliopsida > Poales > Cyperaceae > Rhynchospora > Rhynchospora breviuscula. The sequence goes on along the minus strand of CM050400.1, from coordinate 69,391,885 downwards.
AGTACACTATTTATGCGAATTGGGAATCATAACGTGTTGCTAGATACCGCTTATGATTATTGGAAATAAATAGCGATTTATTTTCCATGTCCAACAGAGCATAAATCCTCAAAGGGTCACACAAATAGGTTTTGACCATGCGTGCATTATTTATTTGGTTGTATTAAGGAATGCAACAATATGATATGTTGACTGATTAATTATGTACTGTTGCGAACCGTCATAATTAATTAATTAAGTCAAACGGATTATATAGAAATAAATTAATGCATATTCTAATCCTTAAATAATTATCAAAGTGTTGATAATTAATTTGTTCAACATGAATTAATTAAAGTAATTAATTTGAGCTAACGGGCCTATATTTAAATGGTAAATTAAAGGTCCAAATTGAGAGCAATTAATTGGGCCACTAATTAATTGAATTAGAGGACCAATTAAATAATTGATAGAGCCCATTTAGGCCCATTTTATGGCTGCCCTAGTGATGGCATAGTTGTAAATTAGTTACAACTTTTTGGGAGAGTGGTTGGTCTATAAAAGGACCACTTTGGGAGCCAAAATCCTAGCCACCTTACCTTTTTCTCTCTCCCTAATATTTTGGACGAAAATTAAAGGAAAAATTTCAGAATTTTTCCTCTCCACCATTGCTCTCTTAAGCTCATGTGTTGAGCACCTCTTGCCTCCATCCAATTAAATAGTTAATTAAGGCAAAGGGAAGGAAGGGATTAGGCTTAACCTCTCATCTACTAGCATAGATCGAGGTTTTGGTTAATATCTTGGTGGACTTGAGGCCGAGACACGCGTGGTGGTGCGCACAACCTCGACATCGCCGGATTCGAGCCTCCTTGTTGCGATACAAGGAGAGGTAGCCTTCCTAACCTCTCTCTCTTGTGTGTGAATGCTTGGACTAGATCCTTCGAGGTCTAAGTCGTTTGAATTGCTTATTAAATGGTTAATTAGCACAAAAAAAAATTTGAAAACTTAGACTTCCTAACATTCCTTTAATACTCAACTAATCATCTTTTGCACAAACAAGTGTGCGAAAAGTAACATCATATCCTTCATTACTAGGAAGAGATTGCATGACGATATCAACAATCCTTGATATTGGAGATCAATATCTCTAGTTGTCAATTAGCTATTTAAACCTTTCAGTTTGTAAGCTAATGAAACATTCATGTATCTTCTTATAAGAGAAGAATCTCTTGGTTAACTTATACTCTATTACTCTATCATAAAATATCGAGTCATTAACTACTTTCTCCAAGAACTCCTTGATTAAGTGGATGAGAGTGTAGAAGTCAAAATCTAGTCCGTATGAATTCTCCAATTCAAAAGTCTAGAGATTCCAAAATTGAGGATATCGACATCCGCTTTATTATTGAATAATTTTTCACGAAAATCAATCAATCATTACGCGGTGCTATGTTCGGGAGATCGAGGAAAGTTTTTGGAAATTAACATGCTCAAGTTTCTCTTCTCTTAGAACATGTCTTAGAAATCAGTATTACTTCTCCAAGTAAATACCTTTAGAAATGAGCTTGTTCATTTTTAAAGATTGATCGCGACGAATTTAACATATTTTATCATCTATAACAAATTCAATTTAAGGTCATTTAATTTATGCAATATTTTATTTATAATGATAAACAAAACTCCCACTATATTTATTTAATGTCCCAAATGTAGTCGATTATCCAAGATCTCTACTTTCGTTGAGATGGGGCCAACATCGGCATGACACAAAAATAACTAGATAAGATAGGTTCTCCAACCAATCATATCAACCATATGACTCTTGGTTTGTGAAATATCTCATATACATCCACAAACTTCGCCCCGATGTCCAATCCGATTAGGGTTCATCGATAAGTAACATCTCTCTATTTGCTCCTAGTAAATCCGATTTACACCCCGACTTCGAGGGTTGACCATTATGTCCGGCGTCAGCGAGAATGCGGTAATGGACGACCGAAAGACATGAAGGGGATAGAGAGAAGGAGGGCGGTCGGCTTAATCAAATTAAATGGACAAAACATTATGCAAATTAAAGGGACAAAACATTATGCGACTTTGTTTGGTGGTCGTGTGAGCAAATACCCATACCTATCCTATGACATTTCATAACATTCACAAATATTCACATAATAAGCATCTCAAGCATTGTTGTGGGTTTGTATGGCCCCCGCTTGCATTAGCTTCGCCGCATCTCCATGTAGCAAAACTAATCTAATAAGCCCTCCCACTAATCATATGGATCATATCCTATATAATTAAAGGAACAAAATACATGTGAAAAATCCATAATTCTCTCCTAGCCTTAGGGGCATGCAAGCCTCACAAATTATATTAAAATTAATCCAAATTAATTAACCATGCATGGCACCAAAGGCCTTACATACATTCATTCACATGCATTCAAAATACAACACACAAGGCATTGATATCATGAGCCATACCAAACCCACGATCCTTCCTACAAAAACAAGTTAGCACGAGTTCCTATGTGTGTAAGTTGTTTATAATTAACGAACTACCAAATATCTTTGCACATCACTTGTCGCTTGCATTTTCCGTGTAAAGAAAGGTTTAATATTCAAACAACAAACATGTTTAAACTCTTTTGAAATTCATTTCAACATCTGAAATATTTAATGGAGGGTAATAAGAACTGATCTAATTAACATATCAACCAATTGATTAATTAGAATAAATTCATTTACCAAACGGGACCCGAAAAAAGTCCAAAATTTTTCGGTCTCTAAAAAATCCGAAATAAATCATGCACAAACCTTACAGTGATGTGAATTACCTGTTAAAGTTTCATGAAGATATCACTTACCATTTGAGATAACCAAAAAAGACAAATCTCAGATTGTGTATTGAAACACCGTTAGAGAAATTCTGTTGTTTGTCTCAACCGTTTGGGATATAGGATCATCTTCCAAACAGATTTAATGTAAACAAAATTTACAATAAATTTTTACAATCCTATGGCTAGCATGTTATGAAAGAAAAACATACCTAAGCTATACAATTTCATCAAGTTTAAAGGATTTAAACATGAAACTCCTGTTCTGAAACAGACTGTCGACCAAAAAGTTTTAGTTCAGTTGAGATATCAAAACAAGTTCAAATCGAGTGAAATTAATTTTTGTAGAAACAGGACTTAAAATAGAAGATTTATATTTAAATATATTTTCCAGAAAAAATCTCAATCAATACCAGTTTATTAAACTATCCAGCCGGTATAAGATACTGTTCAGACGGTTTAGATATTTCAACACTTAAAATAAATAGATATCCTTCAAACCACATCACCAAATTGATGTAGCTGAAATCCATACAAATCTAGATTATTCATAACCACTTAAAAAGGCAACTTATTCACAAAATAAATTGATTAAAGCCTATATTCTCAGATCTGGTCAGGCAGAAACTGGTTCTACGCACCGTCACGAGAAAAATCACCAAAAATTCATTATTGATTGGATTGAGGTGAAACCAGAGGTTAAATACTCACAACTCACAGATCTATCAACTTCAATAAACCAAAGATTCAAATAGAATGCTTCACATGGAGAAAATCACGCAAAACCACAGAAAAATGAAGTTTCAGCCAGCAAGCAAGTGCATCAACCCTTCTAGTCCATTAATTAACCATTTTCTCACTTAATTATGTGTTAAAATGCTTAAGCATGATCTAATGCTCTGATACCACTGTTAAGAAAATGTTGTTTATACCCAATTTTAATTTTTATTACAACTAATAGTAATTAATTAAGCAAAACAAATACAAAGAGGATCTTGCACAAGTATTCAACACATCATCCAAGAGAGAAAATGGTAGGAAGTCTATATCTCTTGCGAAATTGAATTCGCAAGACTCGACCACATCATTTGGAGTCAGTGGCGTGCCTCCATCACCAGCGAGGTTGTCTATGCTCGCCGAGTAGCCAGTGACCAGTTATTAAGTTAGCGACCTGAGTTCTGTCAGCGGGCCGCTAGAACAGGAGTAAACTAAATATTAGCTTACCTTAAACCCCTAAGCTTTAATTAGCTATTTAATCCCTCGTTCATCGTGATCTGTTAAATTAGGATTTACTTAACTATAAATTTACTTAATTATTTGACCTGTTACAAACCAACCTTTCTTGCAACTAACAAGTTTAGTAAATTCAATCTATTTAGAACTTAATTACTCCAAACCGTCCTTGTGGTTCGACCTCGAAATACTTAGACGATTGCCGTGCGTTTGCGACTGAAATTAGATAGATTAGGGTATAAATTTAAGAGTAGAAACTTCACATCAACTAGCTAGCTGAATGAGACTTTTATTATTATTATTATTATGTTGTTGTTGTTGTTATTGTTATTATTGTGATTATCATTATCATTATCATTATCATGATTATCAGCACCACCACCACCACCACCAACACCGCCACCACCACCACCACCGCCACCACCACCACCACCGCCACCACCACCGCCACCACCACCGCCACCACCACCGCCACCACCACTGCTACCACTGCTACGACTGCTACTGCTGCTACTGCTGCTACGACTGCTACTGCTGCTACTGCTGCTACTGCTGCTACTCCTGCTACTCCTGCTGCTGCTCCTGCTACTCCTGCTCCTGCTGCTGCTGCTGCGGCTGCTGCTCCTGCTGCTGCTGCTGCTGCTGCTACTGCTGCTGCTCCTACTGCTACTACTACTACTACTCCTACTCCTACTCCTACTACTACTACTACTACTACTACTCCTACTCCTCCTCCTCTTATTGTTATTGTTATTGTTATTATTATTATTATTGTTGTTGTTGTATAATGCAATTCAAACAGATGTTGTTAGGACTTAGGTGATTTTTGTTTTCCTTCCTTCAGGTTCCTGAGCTCTTTGTATATACTGCATGTACCGACTTTTTTCTATTTAATGCAATCTCGTTGGCTAAAGCCAACAACATTACGAAAAAAAAAAAAATGCGGACAGAAACCCCAAAATCACATGCACTGTCTAACGCTAATAGTGGCTCTTAATTAATTGTGATGGCAAGGTGACACTTCATCATTTAATCAATCACTAACTTGCTTTTTCTTTTTTATTTAATTTCTCCCAACAAACAAGTGTACCTGCTTTACTTCATTTCCACATAAAAAGCTGGCTGCTTAAATATACTTCAAATTCCAACCCTTAATTTGTTTCCTCTCCAACAAGGAATTAATTGCTTCGGTGAGATTGAAGATAATTTATAGAGTGGAAATAAGTATGAACTGTTCATTTTTGCTCAAACAAATGAATCAGGATCCAATGTTCGTTATTTATTTCTGTTTATCAATCAGTTATAGGATAGATAATATCAAAAAGAAAATTCAATTATGGTTAAATTAAAACACGTTAAAAATCAAACAATCAGATTACTATTTAATTTGTAAATTACTTTCGCAGATTAGAAGCGCTTTTTTTTTTAGTTTAAACAACATGCACATGGATATGTGTAAATTGTAGGTTGTTAATAATTTAGTTGACCATGGACCGTTAAAACATCTATCTTAAAGAATTCCCGAAATATGCAAGAAGAACATCTATCTTAAAGAATTCCCGAAATATGCAAGAAGAGTTCAAATAAGACGAATAGAAGCAAATTGAACAAGAGCTTAGAATCTATTTTAGACTGAATTCGTGCATTTTGTTATGGTTTGAGTCACAATAAATTAATTATTTATTTGACAACCAAATAAAAGTTATTAAAAATAAAAAATGGTTGTCATGTCTAGAAAAAGGCATGAGAAAACGGTTCTCAATATATATCCTGACTGTTTTACTATATTTAGATGTTAGGGATAAAATGAGATATAATATTCTAAAACGCATGAAAGAGAAGGTCAATATATTGAAGCATAAATTTAACAATCCATTTTTTTCACTCGTCATCTATGGTGGATTGAACATGCAACATTGCCATTAAGCATGTTTCCCGAGTATATATGCGAATCAATAGAGGAGCATCATAATATGTTAAAGAGTCCCTTATGATGCAATTGAATGAAGTAACAAAATGTATAGCACCCTTCTACTTTGATTTGCAAAGTAATTAACGAGATGAAATAGAAATAGAGATAGAGTAGAGAAGAAGAAATTTGTGTAATTGAATTGTGTTGTACTGTTGTATTGAGTTATATCCGTTGACAAACGCAACCATAGTTATATAAATGAAATACAAAGATTCTATTATTTTGTTTGTATGCTAGTAACCAATCCATAGCCACCACACTACTGATACAGCTGGATTAGTTCGTTACTGGTACCAGATGAGCTGATCGATCCTCTCCGGTTGTATGAACAACAGACATCTCCAGTGATGGTATAACAACCCTTCCGCTAGCTAATGGTAATGAAATAACCATTAGATTTTCAGTGGCTTGGTCATGATATCAGCAAGTTGATTCTTGGAGGAGACAAAGTTGATGAGAAGTTGTTTATTTGAACTCGTTCTAGAATGAAATGGTAGTCTATCTCAATATGTTTTGTACGGACATGAAACATCGGGCTTGAGGCTAAGAATGATGCTCCAATATTATCACACCAAAGTATGGGAGCAGAGGACCAAGAGACATGAAGTTCATGAAGAAGGTAATGCAAGAAGACGATTTCAGCACTTGCAAGTGATAATGCTCGATATTCTGATTCTGTATTAGAACGTGCCACAATATCTTGCTTCATAGCACTCCAAGAAATAAGATTAGAACCCATAAATATTACAAAATCATATGTAGAATATCAGTCATTCGGGCATCCCTTCCAATTCGCATCACTATATGCTTGAAGAACAAGAGACTTGGCCGGTTTCAAAGGTAAATCAAGATGAGAAAATCCATTAAGATAACGCAAAACGCGCTTAGCTGTAACCCAATGAGAAGTTGTAGGAGAGTGCATGAATTGAGACACCTTATTGACGGCAAAAGAAATATCTGATCGAGTGATTGTTGCATATCGTAGCACCCCAACAAATGTGCGGTAGATTATCCATAGGATCACCTTCATGACGCTGAAAGAGAAGTGTGTACCACCATAGGAGAAGCACAGAGTTTAGATTCTAGCATATTATCTCGTTTGAGAATGTCCTCGATGTAATTGGTTTGAGAAAGGTGAAGAACATTGGGTGTAGAGTATTGTAACACCCCAACAAATGTGCGGTAGATTATCCATAGGATCACCTTCATGAGCTAAGAGAGAAGTGTGTACACCACCATAGGAGAAGCACGAAGTTTAGATTCTAGCATATTACCTCGTTTGAGAATGTCTTTGATGTAATTGGTTTGAGAAAGGTGAAGAACATCGGGTGTAGAAGTCACTTCGATACCAAGGAAAAAATTAAGATGCCCCAAATCTTTAATTGCAAATTTAGATTGAAGATGATGAATGGCAGCCTCAATAGAATGCAGGATCTGCCATGTTGCGATTGGCGTTAGCCTATATATAGATGCTCTGATATCAATGATATGCAAAGTAATTAAAGAGGTGAAATAGAGATAGAGAGAGCAGAGAAGAAGAAACTTGTGTAATTGAATTATCTCTGTTTACAAACGCAGCCATAGTTATTATATAAATAAAATACAAAGATTCTATTATTTTGCGGGGCTGATAAGGATCATCTCATCCCTATCATCCCCTGGAAAATGAGTTACTATTTTTAGAATGTGATTAATTAAGCTCTAAATACCTTTCTATTTTTGTGCTCATCCTCTCATCCTCTGAATTTTCTATTTTTTTGCTCATACTCTCATGCCCTGGATTGTCTATTTTTGTCCTACATAATATGAACAATTGTCCTAGTAACTACAACAATTATGTATACAAACTAGAGCAATTGTGTATATTAAGTAGAACAATTAGCTATTTTTTTAAAATAATTAATTTTCTTTTTCTTGGTTGAACATGTTTTTCAGAACAAGCCAAGACAATTAGGGTGTGCTTGGTAAGGAGGCGAATAAGGGCGAATAAAGGATTCGCGAACAGTTCAGTTCTCACCCAGCGAACAACTGAGTTCGCAAAAATCGGAGAATACAGAATTAGGGGCTAATTCGTAGTTCTCGCTTGTTCGCAACGCGTTTGGTTTGAGCCGAACATCTTTGTTCGCGAACACCTCTATTCGTTAGGCTGCCAAACATAGCCTTAGTTTATAAAACTAGAACAATTATATTACAGAACTAGAAAAATTAGCTTTCAACCATACTTACTCTTTAATTAATTAATACTACCAATATGCAAAGCAAGTATGTACTGCTATTTTACCAATTTGAATTGCTACAACAACAACCACTTCGATATGTTAATTCGTTTCGTATGCGTGTCGAAGTAACAGCGACGACTTCTGACTTTGCTTTTGAAGAGTAGTAGTAAGGTACCAGATTCGAAGCTATGGTTTACTTTCTTGCTTTTAGCTTGGCGTATCAATACTATTAGCGAAAGGAGCATTTCAAGATAGCAAGTAGCCTTCGAGACGTATACTTTTGGCATGTAATCTTGGCTTTGGCGCCTGTCTTAGAATTTTTCTTTAATTATTTCAAGATAGCAAGTAACCTAATTGTTCTAGTTGATAAATCTAATTGTTCTAGTTAGTAAAATCAATTGTTCTAGTTGGGAGAGGAGGTCGGCAACAGAGGGATGTGGATGATGAAAACAGTACAGGCACAGGGTACAGAGAAGAAGGAAGCTAGGAAGACAAACATATAGTGAAGGGATGAGGGGAAATACAAGGAAGAAAAGAAGGAATGAGGATGATTGCTGGGTTAGTTTAGGATGAGGGATGAGAGAATCTTGAGACGGTAGAAGGCAATTCCATATTATTTTGTCTCTATACTAGTAACCAATCCACAACCACCACTCTATTGATCGATTCTCTCCGGTTGTATGAACTAGGGCTGTCAATACCATGTTGTTTCACACGTTTTCATTCCATTCTATCCAAAACGAAACAGAAACGGAAGGGAAATCAGTTTCGTTTCTGAAAACAGAACGGAAACGAAATGGGTATTGGTAAATTTTAGTGTTCCGTTTATCGAAAACTGAGCTGAAATCAATGAAAAATGGCTGAAATCAATGGAAAATGAAAAACAGGACAGAAAACGAAACGAAAAATTGTTCCATTTTACGAAATGGAACGGAAATGAAATGGATTTATGTTACGTTACTAGAAATAGAACGAAAACTGAATATACCAGTTTCGTTTTGTTTCTACACGTTTGACACCCCTTGTATGAACAATAGATATAGTGATGGTATAACATACTTGTTGTACTAAATGGCTCTTAGTTTGTTGATTACAAAACAATATCATTTGTTATTTAACAATCTTCTTGGAGTTCTCATTATAGGTCATGATTTGATATAAACCCGGTACATGAACTCAAAAAATGGAATAGAATGAAGATGAGGATTGAAGAATACGTCAAGCAAGATCAAGATTAAGTTTTCCTCATGATTGTAACAAGTTTAGACTAGGTTGATAGATATTGAAGCTCTATATCTCTTATAATGACCTAGTTAGCTAGAAAAGCTCAAGTTTCAAGTGGTAAGTTAAGTAATGGTACTTAGTATTACTTAATGATAGTAGTTGGTCACCTATTGGATGTGTTTTGCCACCAAAATGGCTCTGGAAGCGTTACACAACGCAGCTAAGGCATTACACAACGTTACTGCAGTAGTCTTCCTGCTGCACTGCTCTTTTGAACCTGATTTGACCACCTTCTGTTCCGAATTTGAAAAAACTCAAAACACAAAAGTTGTAGGTCTTTTTGTCTTCTTTCCAATGGTTTTTGAATCATCTCAATCGGATATCGGAGCAGAATATTTGATTCAAAATACTAAAAACTGTATGCTGAAACTGACAATAGCGTTGTATTATCCTTGGAAGTCAGGTAACACCCTGTTGTTTCTGCTGGAATTTCCAGCAACGTTGTGTAACGCCCTGGAGTGTCAGATAACGCCCCAATGGCTAGTTTTGCTATAATATAATTCCAACGGTCATATTCCAGTGTCGTATGACGTCCAAGGGCGTCAGGTAACGCTCGGATAGTTTTTTTGCAGGTAAGAGGGATTGTTTCATGGCCTATTTAAACCACCCCTTATTCTATTACTTTAGGGGTCGTTTGGATTGGGCCGGAATTTGGGGATTTTCCAATTCCGGGCATAAATTTTAATATAAACAATTCATCTCTCTCACAAAGTTACACACTTCCCAACGAAAATCCTTATTCCTTCCTAGGAATTGGCTATTCCTAACCCATCCAAACGACCCCTTAGAGATTTTTGTTTAGCCATAACCAGTCCAGATTTGAGCCTTTGAGCACTAGGGTTACTCCCCACTTGAACTTTTCATATCTAGATCATTTTATGAGATGAAGTAGCCTCAAACACCACCACCCCGACATTGTCGTTTGGTGTAGGTTAGAATCTGTTGAGAGCTCTTCTCATTTGAGGCCATGGTGCCATTTGTTTTTCGAGTTAGGCCGATCCACCTTGAGTGTCCTTGTGACGAGGCGATTTGGTTTGAAGTTGTAGTTCCGTTCTTGTTAGAATTGAACAGAGCGCGTCCTTTTCGTGGTAGTGAAACTTCTGAAGACGTACGACTAAGGCTAGCATATCCCTAGCGGGTCGGAACTCCGTAATCATATAGTGTGTTCAATTTTTCTCTTTCTCTCTTTATTTTCTTACTACTTGAATTGCTTGTATGTGCTTGTTAATTATTGGATACCAATTGAATTGTATTAGGGTAGTTCATACCAAACCGGTATAAAATCTTAAATGCTTTCGCTAAACCTTGATTAAGCCACTGTTTAGGGACAACAATACTTTCTTAGTTGCATACATTTCTTTTCCAGCCGAATCTATAGTATTAATTAAAACCCGTGGGAGTCGTTATCCGCTATTTGTCTGCTCATCCGACACGGCATCTGAGCCCTCCGTTTCTTCGATGCAATCAATCTAATTTTGAGCAAATTTGTTTCCGTGTTTCTCCCTTCTCTCTTCCGACGCCTCTCCTAGGTTTTCTTCGCCTCTTTACAGCAAAAAAAAATAAAATTTCCATCTCCTCCGCCAACCCCTGCTACCTCCTCCTTGACTCCTTCGCTGGCCCCGCCACACTCTCAGCCCTCCTTCGCACCTCCACAAATCTGCCCCTTGATTGTTCGTGGCACCTGGTTTCCTCCATCGATAAATTCTAGGTTTTCTTTATTTCATCGCCTCTCCAGATCCTCCTCGATGCACCCTCTTTCCACCTCTCCACCTCCTTCCGTTGACTTCACCCCACCCCAACAGAAAACCACCGCCACGACCCCCTCCTACCTCCTACGTCGACTTCTCCCTACCCCAACAGAAGATTCCCGAGCAGAGCAATTGATGAGGTAATTTGTTAAATCTCAAAAGCTAATACATAATTGTTGTTTTTTTTACTGATAATTCTTCTAAGCTTTGATTTTATTTTGTCTCTTTTATATTTTCTTTCCTATATCTTTGTGTAATTTGTGTTGCATATGGTTTCTAATTTATCTTTGGACCTTTTTGTATGGCAGCACAACTCAACAATTGTAATTTTTTTGGGTGCTTTATAATGTCAATCTTCGAACATGCGAATAAATAGTAGTAAGAATCAAAAGCTGATGGAGTCAACCATCTTAGGCCAATATAAATGTTTTTGTTTGGAATGAAATCAAACATCTATATCATGGAACAATCAATGGTCTCATATTCTCCATAGGGATGGATAGATGGAACATAAATGCTAATCGCTTGGGGGTTAATGATGGCAATCGCCATCATTTTTTTCGATTTCTTTATGGTCTAATGGGACAACAACTTAAAAAAAAAATGTATTATTTAATACAAACAAGATCTGATTCGGATACATAGCTACAAAGTATCATATATGGGGATCATATGTCTGATTTGCTCATTGAAATACAATGCATGAATTGTGCCAGTATCAACATAGCACAATTGTGACAATATACAGGTAGTACTAACAAATCTAGGAAGGAGGCGAAAGAAAAGCTGATACCAGATTTCAATTGTCACATCACAACAAAAGCTAAAGACAAAAATATGTAGTTTCAATCCAACAACCCTTGGGTACATGTGAGAAACAGGTGGTGCGGCAAAAATAAGAGTAGAGGAATAGAGCATGACTTTGGTGTGAGCAGTTTTCATACTTTTGAGGTGAGGCCTCAATGAGTGCTCGATTATCTTCTTTTGATTAGATTTCTCAGAAATCAAGTAAGCTAACCTAAAATCATGATCAGTCCATCATCGTTCTTGCAAGTTCTATGAAGAGCTCAGGTAATAGATGACTATGGTTGTAATTTGTGGATGAACATGAAGTTTATTGGCAATTACCATAACTATTGATCTGCATATATATTTGTTGTTCTCATCTATAATGCGATACTAATAAAATTTCACCTTATCTGCTCAATGTTCGGTCTTTGTATGATCTGCTTTTTAGTAAGAATTTATATTTTTTTATATTTTCCTGACAAAATTAGATTTTTTTAAACCATGTTCAAATATAATTTAATGAAAATTTCTAACAAGTAGACTGAGTGTTTTATAGTATTTAATCAAATTATTAAACAAATATAACAATTTCTAGACGATTTTCATTCCATGGTCCCAAGAGTTGTGTGAAGTTAATGTTATACAATTTCTGATTTATAGAAAATTTTTAAATACTAAAATGTATGAAAATCAAGATCACTTTTTGTGGTTGATTTTTCTTATGAAGCTGGATTTTTAGTGTCAATAATCCACACTTCATAAACAAACAGTGGGTTAATAAGTTTCATTCATGTTTCAAAATTCACTTCACATAAATCTAGATACTAGAAGATTTTACAAGAGAGGCTAGCTAGCTACAATTGTGTTTTGTATGAGTGGATCAAAAGAAAATATGACTTAGAAACAACTACCTAACATGAATGATATGTTAGAAAGTCCATATTTTTAAATTTTCTTATTAATTAATCATTAATTAACCATTTAAATAACAAAGATCTCGATGGATCTTGTTCAAGCATCAACACATCATGAGAAGGGAAGGAAAAACTACCTCTCCTAGACTTGCAACTAGGAGGCTCGAATCCGATGCGTGAGAGTTGGTGGCGTGCTCTCCTTCACCACCAAGTAGCCCGCGGCCGCCTCGAGTCCACCTAGAAGTTTAATCACCTCCTCTTTCAACTTGTGCTAGCAAGGAAGAGGAGAGCAACTAATCTCCAAGGTTTTCTCTCTTCTATTTCTTTCAATTAACTAGTTTAATTAATGGAGAAGGGAGAAGGCTCAACACATGAGCATTTGAGGTGGATTAAGAGCAAAAGAAAGAGATGAAAATTCTGAAATTTTCTCTCTAATTTTCGTTCTAGGAGGAAGATGGAGAAAAAAGACAATGGTGGCTAGGGTTTCACTCTCCAAATGACCTCCTTTTATAGACCAACCACTCCACAAACTTTAGGGGACCTTTTTACCCCTATTAGGGCAGCCACTATATGGGGTATAATTGGTATATTGCCGATCTTGATCAGGATAAGTATAATTGTCTCTACTATAAGGGGTATAATTGGTATGTTGTCGACCTTAATCATGACAACTGTCTATGCCTTTTTGAGGTTTTATGCTCTACACCTTTTCCATCCTAACACAAATTTAAATTTATATGGTGTTTTAATTGTTTCATTATGGCCAAATTAAGGAGAGGAGCGAAAAATTTGCAGCTGCTGCAACAGATAAGATAAGACATGCTATAAAATCAGATGTTGATTCAAGCATTGTTCAATTTAACCTTTGTTGAATCTGTTTGAAAATACTAAGTTTCTCCATGCCCATGACGCTTGCCATATCTTTTACTACAGATAAGTGCATTCGTTCGATACAGAGTATATGGATGAGCACTTGGGCCTGTTTTGAATGCCAAGTACACATGGTTGCTAACCTATACCTGAGTATTTCTTTGGTAAGGATCCTAATCTCGAGCTGTTTGTTTGAGTTAATTGTAGTATTCAGTTAATCCAAGCTAATGTGAGACCAAGTGTGCATCCAGTACGTATTACCTTTGCCTAGAGTGTAAGCACCAAGTCTAGTTCTAAAAAGGAAGAATGAATGCCATCTGAAAAGGTCTATGCTTAGAAAATATGAAATTTATCACTCATACTTATATGCTTCTCAAAATGTACGAACTGTGCAAATAAATGAGTATTTCCATACAATGCTAAATAAATAATGGAAGAAAACAAATAAACACTCGCAAATAAATGCATAAGCCATTTATAATCAAACTATTGGTATTTTCAGCATGTTTAGTAATTGGTGCGTTACGGTAATTACTATGGTAAAATGTTATAAAACTTAATCTAACTGTTTTTTTTTTTTTTTTTTTTTTGCCCTCTTCTCTATGGAAATATAGCTGTAGGTGTGACTGCAGACTTACTTAAGGATTGCGTTCATTTTGGGAGAAAGAAATAAAGCAAGAGGTGAAAAGAGAATAAGCAAAACATTTTAATACAAGAATGTGTGAATTTTGTTGAATTAGCTATGGTGTGCATGATGTTAGTTGTTCTATGTCACGACCCGTGTACCAGCAATTCATTATTGAAGTTAGTCCAAACATGAGTACTTTATTAAATTGTCGATATTCTTTTTTTAATATAACGTGTTTCAGATGGTTCTAATAGTCTAATTGCCCAATTGCACAATCATGACATTATTGATATCATCGAATTTTGGGTTGAGAAGTTCTATAATTATTATACATTTTTATATTTTCTTAACCTCTTTTATGTGTCTTTATTTAAATTGCTTTTTATTATTTGTTTTTTAAGTGCATCTTAATGTTTATGTTTATTGTGATGATTTAGTACAGAGCTATAATTTATTTCTTGCCAATCTTTACATTAACTTTTCTTGGCAGGAACAATTAATCGAGCGAAGCTCGATTTGTTAATTGGAATATTAAAAAAATAAAAAGTAGATCTTTCTTTACACAACGAACAGGCACGTATCGATTTAACACGCCCAATGTACACACGTGTACACCGCTTGAAAGAAATGCTTTCTTTCATATTTTGTTCTACTTTCTATAAATTGACCACCGTTAATAGTCAAGTATGTGATACGTATCAAAAAAATAAATAAATAAATACGACCAAATATACGAATGTACATACCCAAATACACTAATTAGCAACACACAATCACTTATATTTTCAAGGGGTCGCGGCGAAGCCGCGACTAACAGAGTTCCCCTAGTGAAAATAAAGTCTCATAAAAAGAGATCATGAATGATAGTGGCATGCAAGCCAATTACAATTATCATGCACCATATCATGGCATATCTAGTTTTATATACAGTTATATATATATCTTGCATGCAAGATTAGTAAAATGGCATTCTTTTTTTTTTTTTGTCTAACTTTACTTACGAGGACATGTGCTCACATATGATTAACCAAATATAAAAGTCCTCGGAAAGCAAGGTATCTTGTGTATATTTTATATCTTAAGGCCAAATTTTGGTATTAGTTCAATTGTACAGCGGGGACAATTGATAAGGTCAAGAAATGGTGGTCTAGAAATTATTATGCGACCACAAGGTGACAAAAAATAGAAGGGGACATGGCCTATTCATTATCTTCCTTTTTTTTTTTTTTTCGGTGCATGTCTGTCGGGATTCTATGAATTAATACCTTGCTTGGAATATTTGTTTCTTATATCCTCAAATAAACACCAAATTAATATTTCATCGTCAGATGGATTGACAGGAGAACAATAAATTTGATCAGAATGGTGCGATTCTATACTTCTTTAATTAATCCAAGAAAAAAAATCAGTTTAGCACGAAAAAATGTTATTTTTCTTAATTACCACTTAAACCATCAAAATTAATGAAACTGGACCGCATATTTGATGGTCAGCGTGGGTAATCTAAGATATATATTAATTTCCGTGACCGCATTAGTCGTCCGCATTAGTCCCTCCCGAAATTAATCTGAGTCGTTCAATTAATTCGCAGATCTGAGCCGTTCGTTCGTTTAATCAGGTCGTCAATTTTTGTCTCTTTTAGACCTTTCCTCTCTCAGCCCCATCTCCCCGCCTCACTTGCAACCCCTCCGCCAACCCCTCTTCTCCTACCTCCTCTGCTCATCTTCAATCCCCTTTAATGCATCGCACCCCTTGGGCTTCTCTTTCTCTTGGTTTCCTCTATAAACCTCATCTCACCAGTCATCACCCCTGCACCCCCTCCCTCCTCACAAATCAAGGTGGTCACCAGATCCTCTGCGCCTCCTTCTCTTCACTTCCTCCTCCACCGACCTTGTCTCAATCAAGTGATTCTAACAACTACGACCTTCCCTCTTGTCTTTTGGCTACCATTTCTAAAACGACCAGCTGAGATATGGAGATCGTCCAATAAATTTTTTTAGCTCTTCAATTTGTAAATAAACCCTCTTGCCCTTCATGATTTGTCAATATTTGTTAAGTTTATGTTGCAAGGTTCTGATGAACAGATAAATATTTGTAATTTTATTTTTCCTTCATTCACTAATTTCTCTTTGTCAATGTGAAATTGGTGTAACAGGTTTTGAATATGGAAGCGAGATGAGTTATTAGGAGTGCATATGAGGTGTTTGATACAATGCATAAACTAGAGAGCAAGCATCTAGCATTGGTCTTAGAGAAAGTGTTTCATCTTATTATATTCTGGTATTTAGAAATTCTATTTTTGCGTTTATTAATTGTACCCTTTCTTTGCTCTTTGATGGTGTCACTTGGTATTTATTTCCTTCCTTTTTTGCACTAATTAATTTCATCAATTCTGTATGCTCTAATGACGTCCCTTGGTATTTCTTTAATTCATTGTTGCGCAACAATATACTGTCAATTGATTAAGTACCCAATCTTTATATGTACATTGTTCAACCATATGCTCCAATAGATTAATTCCCATTCTCTTTTGCTTTTCATATAATTAGTATACAGTTCAGGTCCCTTTCCTTTTTAAATGTACAAAATACTTTGAAAGTTTGAATCTTGGTGGTCTAGAGAACACTCCAAGGAAATTCTTAATTTTCTTTGAATTAGAACAATTTAGTTTCATCATTACTTCTGTAGAACTACATGGTCAGTGATTAGTTGATTATTTATTATTAAATCCAAATTGTTTATTTTGAGCCAAACTTGATGCATTTATTATTTTATTTAACAAGAGAATAGGTTCATTTGTTATTTTAGTAAATCTTATTGATTTTATTTTATTGGCGGCTTATGTTTAATCCTAGCAAGGAGTTAAGGGACCTTTCCATATGAATTTGAAACAAAATCTGACAGCTATATGTTCCCTCAGGTAAACTTTATCATTCTTTTCTCCCTTCCAATTTGCTTGGCACATAAACGATTTGGTTAGATTGATTACCGGTGATGATTTGACATCCTTTTCAGAAAATTGATCATGTATTCTTATTTCTTGGTATTTGAGTTGGTTTTATCATTTAAATTGTTGCATATTTCAAGGATTTACTTTTCTTAAATAATGCCAATATGTAGTATTTTGCATAATTGTATTGCCCTTTTATTTGAGGAATTTACTATATGTACTCCATATTTTGAATGATTTTATTTTACTATATATACTTAAGTAATAAAATTCATATCTCTAGGCTGGTGGGTTGAGCCAAGTAAAATTATTGATCCATAGCTCTATGAGATCAAAATCAAGTGTGTAAATCTCAAATAAAATTACTTTTGGTTTTGTTCTTGATCTACTATAAGAGTTTACTTTGACCTTAAATATGAAGCCATATAATGCATTTGCTTAAATTTTAGTTACCGAGTCAGTCGAGTGTATAAATGCTGGCATT
Organism: Rhynchospora breviuscula; assembly: GCA_027562975.1. NCBI lineage: Eukaryota > Viridiplantae > Streptophyta > Magnoliopsida > Poales > Cyperaceae > Rhynchospora > Rhynchospora breviuscula. The sequence goes on along the minus strand of CM050400.1, from coordinate 69,373,979 downwards.
TGGATTCTATTAGTACATACACCGGTTTGATTATGCTAGCATAGGTACTTAGGTTCTGCTTAAAGTTGCTTTGACTCCTCAATTAATGTTACAGGCTGGATTTCTATAGTGTCAAAGATTTGCAGAATGCAAATGATAAAGTTCAACTATATTTAAATTTTTTTTTTTTTTGGAATACTTTTTGCAATACTCCAAAAACCTAACTATCATGGAAGATTCATGGTGGTTCTGTCTCAACTGTATCGTCAAATCCATAAACTTGAGTTATGTCGTATTATTTGGCAAAATGTATATTTTATAAGAGTTAAAAAAAATGGAGTTGTTTAGTCTGCCATCATTTTGTTGTACTTTTTTTTTTGGCCATTGCACCTTCTTATTAATAGTATTCTACAACTATGATTGCATTAAGGGATAATAGATAGTATACAATTACCTTTTTTCTATCTGAATTCTTCTCATGTCAAGCTTATTTATGGTATTACCCTTATCTCCTCATCCATCTTTACTTGAGAAATTGTTGGTTTGATAATTCTATGGTTCCTTTTTTCTATCTGAATTCTTCTCATGTCAAACTTATTTATGGTACTACCCTTATCTCCTCATCCATCTTTACTTGAGAAATTGTTGGTTTGATAATTCTATGGTCAAATTTTATACATAATTATATTAAGTTGGATTGGAGACGGCCAGAGTCATATACTGAATATATTAATAAATTGCATTTAGTAATGTTTAACTTGGTGATTATATTATATAGTAGAAAATTTAAAACATCATTTCATTTTAGGTAATAAAGGTTTTGCAAAAGTATAGGATTTGATAAGATCTTATTGTTTGGTTTCTCAACATTCTCTTCCTACTTATTCTTATTTATTCAAATCAATCTCGAAACAATCATATTTCTATCTATAATGTATGTTCACAACTTTTTTTTTTTAGTGGAGCCGATTGCAGTGTGGGAATCAGCAATGGGAAGTTGCTTTCTGATGAATCCTGCATCAAATAAAGTTAATATTTCTTCTCCATGGTTATCTGCAGCCAGACCCGCCACAAAGAAGCCGGTTGAGTCAGTTTCCAAACAACATGAAGTTGTTTACATCGACTTAGATTTGTGATAACGAGAAAAAACAGATCTCTCTTTTCGATCCTAGGCCAAAGAAGAGAGATTTCCATACCCTCTCCTCTATTCTCTCATCCAACAGCGAGGTACTTTTTCGATTGTAGATGTTTAGCCTCTGTGAAGATAGATTTTTCGTTATAGAGTTCTGTTCTTATCTAGGTTGTCTGTGGTATCAGTGAGGAGCAAAAACTACAAATTTTAGCAATTTATTTAGTTCTTTTTTACTATTTATTTGAACAGCATAGTCCAATTATGTGTGTGGACAAGAAGCTAAGGGTAACAAGAAAAAATAAGACAGTATGGTCGAATGGATATTAGAAGCGCACTACAAATTTAAATTGCTGTCAGAGACACTTTATATGACGGCCTACATCATAGGCTGGTACCTCTCTGGGGTGGAAGTACCATAAAACAATCTACACCCTGTCAGCGTATGTGCAATGCTGATTGCTTGCAAGTATGAAGAACTTAAGGATCCTCAGGTATACGACAACAATGGCTTTTTTTCAAATTGAAAAATTATTATATGTCAATATGATATTTATCTTAAATTGATGCATTGTCTTTTTGCAGCTAAGTGATTTCATAGACATTGCCAGCGACACATAAAGAAGATAGTAGATTTGTGGAAAAAACTGCAAAAAGATAGTCGATAGTTAATTGTTCTTAATTTTCATTACTATAACGAGTGTTACCTCAAGAACCTACATGCTCTTGGATCGGTTGATGAAGGCAGCTAAGGTTGACATTGAGGTATGACATGCCACCAATTTAATCTCCGGTGTTGTAATTGACCAATTAAATTTTAATCATCATGTGTTAATCTGACGGTTCAAGCAGATGATTAATTTCTTTGTTTTAAATTTGATCCGATTTTAAATTTGATCAATTTATAAGTAAATGATAACAATGTAGTTCTGATGTTGTTATATGTAGTTAGTGCATACCAGTTGCCTGATCAAACATGTAGAATACTCAATTAGTATACATGCTATCAAAATGTTTTTTGGTTTTTTTTATTGAGCCGGTACTTGATAGAAAATCTATCAATATTTTATTTCATTAAGTAGGGTTTGACGAATTCCCCAAAAAATTTTGACTGAAATCTATTTTGTGAATAAATTATTGCATGACATTGGTAAATAAATATATTGGTATGGCCAATGAAGGGTCGCCAGCGATTTAAATAGCTGATGATATAGTAAATGATTATCCAGATGTAAAATTCATCTTTTAAGGTAATTTGTCATGATGTTATTAATTTGTTTAATGAATGGAATATAAAGAAACTGAACGGCGTTGGTTCAGCAATCAAATGTGATCAAATATTTTTGTTTTAGTTCATTTCGAAATAACAATATTATTATTTAAATAACAATTGTCATTAGTAATTAAAAGACATACATATTATGCATATAAAAGACATACTTTTTTTACAAACCAATAACAACCCGTTCGCACATATAAATGAAATATATTTAGCCATCAAATGGCGGCAATTGATACTGTTTAAATTGTCACTTTTAATGTGTTAACCATCATGACAGAATTTTAAATTGATTCAGATATCAATTTTATTATTTTCTCAAGAATATACTTCTTAGGTTTTACATCCAGATAGGAGGAACTTTATGGAAGTTTTGATAAAAGCTAATGTAGAGACAAGCAGTTTGTAAGTATCCTATGCATCAGTCACAAGTTAATATATTTTTAGTAAAAATTATTGTATGAGTCCAATTAAAACTTCAACCTCTATTCGTAATGCAATTCTTATTAAGAAAGAAGTGCCACAATGTTTCATGGAAATGTAATTAAATTTAATTTTATATTAGATAACTGAAAATAAGAACCAAATGCTATGATAGCCAACAAATGCCAATATTATCAACTAATCAGCATAAGAAAGTGCATCAATTTCCAATTTTACCCTGATCATCTTTAACACTTTCTATTCAATATTTATAGCATAACCTGTATAGTTGGTTATGCCACTAGACATCTAATTTGATAGCTTTTCTTATGTATTGACCATCCTACAAGTTGTTGTTATTTTGTTCGAACCACAAACAATATGTACCAGTATATTAAATTGTGGCAAATTTTATTGTCTTATTTGCAGATATTTGTTTATCGGCTGTTAATATCAGTTATACTTACTTCAAACTCTGATTCCTTCGTCATAATTACTTGAATTGTGCTTGATTCCTTATCTTTAGCTTGCATTGTTCTCTTCAGGTCAGTTCACTTTCTATGATGCATATTTTTAGTTTTAAATATAAGTTTGAAAGGATTGCTACAACAAAAATTTTGATTATATTAGGATGCCCTTGGGCCGTTCCACCATCAAGACAGAAGTAAGCCAATTTGGTTTTAGTGAAGAACGCATTGGGATAAATGAAAAGCATAAACCTTGAGAAAGTAGAATGGCGTATTTGCAAAATATGAATGAGAAAGCTATCCGTCAAATTTGAACTACAAATACTGTATGTTTTTATAAACTCAAATATCGAGTGTTTTGCGATTTGAATACAAAAATATGTTTCTTTGTGGCAAATATGTGAAACACAAAAAATCCGCTAAGACGCGGCGAAGCCGCGCTTCCCCACCTAGTAAAAATTAATTCATATATGAAAAGTAAGGTTTAACATATATGAAGACATTCCATTAAATATAGCAGATTCAATGCGCTTAATAAATTAATGACACTTCATGTAGCAACAAACAATAATTAATATTGTACAAAATTTTGTTGGTACTTTTACATTAATATTGTACGAAATAATATTACATTGAATAGTAGTCCATTATATATTTTACACACTATATTGTTCAATTTTTTAATACAATTTTAAAAATTCTTTACATGCAAAAATAAAATTCATAAAAAATTACCTTATTGTTCAATAGAAGAAAAATAAAAAATTCATACATCATGTATTTTCCGTCTTCGAATTTATTGTAGGCCAAATTTTCATCACCTGCACACGTAGCACGTCTAAATTCCTATTTGAGAGTGATGCAATACTATACGTCGTCGATGGACCAACGAAGACGAGGGAAGCATCCACAACTCTGACAACGAGGACGAGGAACCTCACGAAAGATCTCTCATGGAGTATGGAGCCCCTCGAACAAGAGACGTGGCCGGACCCGTGGTGATTCCGGGTATTGATGCGAACAACATGCAAATCGCCCCCGCTCATGTTACTCTTGTGCAACAAAATATGTTCTACTATGGCGATGAGAACGAGGACCCACTTGCAAACTTTTATTGATTGCACTCGTCTAATTAAAATTAATGGGGTTCCTCAACAAGCAATTAGGCTTTTGTTATTTAGATTCACTCTCAAAGATAGGGCCAACAAATGGTATAAGACACTTCAAAAGGGCTCAATTAAGTCTTGGGATGTTATGGCACAAACCTTTCTAGATAGATACTTTCCTTCGGATAGGGCGGACTCAATTAGGAGATAAATTAATTACAATAAGAGAACGAACCAATGAGGGATGTTTGGGAAAGATTTAGGGACTTAGAAAATTTTTGTCCGCATTAATGGATTCAAGAGTGGCTAGTGCTTAAATCTTTCTTCAATGGTTTATATGATAATATCAAAATTAACATTGATTCTCTCTCAGGTGGAGCTTTCTTGAGGCTAGACGCTACACGAGGAAGAGATTTGCATGATCGATGCGCGAGAGAGTATACTTCGTACCCTCTTGTCAACCAGCGCCCCTCAAACCCTTCTAAGCAACAAGTGCATGAGATTTCGACTCAAGATGCAAGGATCGCAAAGGTAAAAGCCGAGCTTGCCACCTATCAATCCGCTCAACTCAAGATGCAAGGATCGCAAAGGTAAAAGCCGAGCTTGCCACCTATCAATCTGCTCAAGGGACTCATCTCTATTCAAAGGAATACAGAGCTTGCGGCAAAGAAGGGCACAAATCTAAATATTGCCCTCTAGCTAAAAGCAATGGAGGGGTGGCTCAAGTCAACTCCTTAAACAACGAGCCCTCCTACTTCCCAAGGCATGTCTTCCGTCGGAGCTACTCATTGAGCGAAGGCGAGCAAAAGGATTGGGAACACATGAACGATCCCGTTCTCAAGGATACAATTCAAAAATCTACTCTTGCTCGATCCTATGTGCCCAAGTACAACTACCAAGGGCAAAATTCCCAATTTCTTAGGCGTGACCAACAATTCAACAACAACAACAATGGCCTTCCCTAAAAAGTTAATCTACAACAAAGAAGGGATCCCAACTGTGGTCCAAGAGTTCATGCATGATCAAGGGAAGTTCAACATGATTCTAGCCGAATGATCGGATGATTTGAAGGCAACTACTAATGAATTGAAGGCTAGCGCAGGCTCCTTGCAACGTTTGGAGCGCATGATGGAAGCACACTTCTCTCGACCTCTCGAAAAGCTTCCAGGGCAATCTCAGGTAAATCCTAATGCTGAAATAAAAGCCCTGCACGTTCTGAGAAGCAGGAAGGAGTACCAGGACCCACCAATGCCGGCAGATGCCGAAATCAGCACCTCTGTTCGGTCTGAACAAGCTCCTGTTCAGTCTGAACAGAGAGGTCCTGAGGAGATTGAGCCAGTTCTTGAGCAGATAAAACCCTTCCTTTCTCTCTAGGAACCACCTCAGCTGAATAGGACCACAACATAGCCTCTGGAGATCGCTGAAACAACCCGACACGGACTGTTCGGTCCGAACAGAGTGCCAGAGAGGCTCCAACTAAGGGCAAAGGGAAGGCAGATCAGCCCAGACTAGCATACCAGCCCCCTGTCTCTTTCCCTCAGCAATTGGTGAAGTCCAAAGAAGATGGCCAGTTCAGGACTTTTTGGGAGATACTCAAGCAAATGTGGATCATGATCCCATTCACCGATGCAATAGCTCAAATGCCGATCTATGCCAAGTTTTTGAAAGAGCTATGCTCGGGCAAGAAGTCCATGGAGGAACTAAAGACGGTGGCACTAACACACAAGAGCAGTGATGCCTTGAAGAGCAAGATGCCCCCTAAGCTTGACGATCAAGGTAGGTTTGCTCTTCCTTGTACTATTGGTAAACCCATCATTAAACAAGCCTTGTGTGATATGGGTGCTAGTGTGAGTCTTATGCCCAAGACGGTGTATGAAAAGATTGGGTTTGGCGAGTTGAAACCTACACGAATGACATTGCAACCTGCCGATTCTTCAATGTGGTTGCCTTTGAGTATTCTGGAGGATGTGCCCGTCCAAGTGGGGAAGTTTGTTGTGCCCCGCGATTTTGTAGTCATTGATATGGAGAAAGACAAGGATGTACCTATTATCTTAGGATGCCCCTTCCTTAGAACCGCCGGTGTGATGATGGATGCCCGAGACGGGACAATTTTGGTCAGAGTGGGGGAAGCAGCTCCATTTTTCAATTGACCATGCTATGAGGTGTCCCAACCCTACAAAAACATGCTTTATGATCCAAGAAGTGCCAGAAATTGAAGAATCCCTTGAAGAAAGTACCAAGCAGTCCTAGAAACCTACTAATCCTTTCTCTGTGACATGCAAGAGGCAATTGGGGTAGAGGAGACCTTGGATATCAAGGAAGAGGGCGAAACCACACCAATTGAGGCCTGTTCGACCCACTGCTCGGACCGAACAGAGGTCCGAACAGACCCTCTGGAGAATTCAGGTGCTCTGTCCGGTCCGAACAGAAGTACCTAAAGTTGAGTTGAAGCCTCTTCCCGCTTCCTTAAGGTACCAATTTCTTGTCCCTGATTAAACATACCCAGTTATTGTTAATTCATAGCTAGATGCAGGTCAAACAAAGAAGCTTTTGGTGGAGCTAAGGGCGATACAGGTGCAATCGGCTACTTAATTGACTCTTTAAAGGGTATCGACCCCTCAAAGGCGACTCAATTCTAACCTCAAAGAAGTGGTAAAAAAGAAGATTCTCAAGCTTCTTGATGCGGGCATCATTTATGCAATCTCCGATAAGAAATAGGTGAGCCCGGTCCATGTGGTTCCAAAGAAGGGTGGCATGACGGTGGTCAAGCACGAGAAATATGAGTTGATTCAAACCCGAGTAGTGACCGGATGAAAGATGTGCATTGATTACCGCAAGCTTAATGCGGCAACACGTAAGGATCACTGTCCTCTTTCTTTTGTTGATCAATTACTAGAAAGGCTTGCTAATCACTCGTATTTTATTATTTAGATGGTTTTTCAGGTTTCTTTCAAATATCAATCCATCTAAATGACCAAGAAAACACCACCTTTACTTACCTATATGGTACATATGCCTACAAAAGAACGCCCTTTGGTCTTTGTAATGCACCCGCAACCTTCCAACGTGCCATGATGGCGATTTTTTCAGATTTTATTAAAAAAAAAATGGAAGTGTTTATGGATGATTTCTTTGTTTATGGTACTTATTTTGATTCTTGTCTTGCTAACCTTTCTAAAGTCTTGCAGCATTTTGAAGAGGTTAACTTGGTTTTGAATTGGGAGAACTGTCATTTCATGGTGCAAAAAGGTGTTGTGCTAGGCCACATGGTGACATCTCAAGGGATTGAAGTTGACAAAGCAAAAATTGAGGTGATCGAGAAGCTTCGAGTTCCCAAGAATGTCAAGGACGTGCGAAGCTTTCTAGGACATGCCAGATTCTACCACCGTTTCATTAAAGATTTTTCAAAAATTGCAAAGCCATTAAGTAATCTTCTTATAAAAGATAATGATTTTATTACTATGAGGATTGTCTTAATGCATTTAATAGTTTGAAGGAAGTCCTCGTCTCCGCCCCAATTTTGCAACTACCCGATTGGACCTAACCTTTTGAGCTAATATGCGATGCGAGCGATTTTGCGGTTGGAGCGATGCTCGGGCAAAGAAAAGATAAGAAGCCGGTCGCCATCTACTACGCAAGCAAGGTCCTCGACCCTGCTCAAGCGAATTACACAACCACCAAGAAGGAACTCCTCGCCATTGTGTTTGCTCTAGACAAGTTTCGATCTTATTTGGTGGGTTCCAAGGTGATTGTCTACACCGATCATGCGGCAATTAGGTATCTCTTGAGTAAGAAGGACGCCAAGCCACGACTTATAAGATGGGTCTTTCTTCTTCAAGAGTTTGACCTAGAGATTAGAGACAAAAAGGCACCGAGAACTCTATTGCTGATCATTTGTCACGTTTGCAATGGGAAGAAGACCAATACAGCCAAATTCCCATATATGACTTCTTCCAGGATGAAATACTGATGCGAATCGACCTCTGTTTAGACCAAATAGGCTCCTATTCAGACCGAACAGAGACCCAGGAGGATGACTGGATGGATCTGGCGTAGAAAATTCTATCTCTAGAGCACTGTTCGGATTCGGACCGAATAGAGGGCCGAATGGCGCGAAATCAGCAGCCTTGGAATGCTGACTTGGCCAACTACCTTGCAAGTGGGGCCCTACCTCCTGAGATCAGCTGGCAAGAGAAAAAGAAGCTCAAGACTGATGCGAAATATTATTTTTGGAAGGAACCTTACCTCTTCAAGCTTGCAATTGACAACATCTTTAGGCGATGCATATCATATGAAGAAATTCGGGCGATTTTAGCAAGTTGTCACTCCTCCGCCTACGGTAGCCATGCCTCTTTCTCCAAAACTGCCGCCAAGGTACTCCAATCGGGTTTCTATTGCCCTTCTCTCTTTAAAGATGCATGTTCCTTTATTATGACATGTCATCAATGTCAAAGAACGAGCAATATTTCAAAAAGGAATGAGATGGCCCTCAATCCGATTCTTGAGTTTGAAATTTTTGATGTATGGGGAGTGGATTTTATGGGCCCATTTTCTAGTTCTCATGGCTATGAATACATCTTGGTTGCCATTGATTATGTCTCAAAATAGGTCGAGGCGATTCCATGCAAATTCGCGGACTCAAACTCAGTGATTAGGTTATTCTCAAAGGTGATCTTCCCACGATTTGGTGTGCCTAGAGCGGTGATTAGCGATTGCGGGAAGCACTTCATCAACCGGAATTTTGACAATCTCTTAAAGAAGCATGGTGTGACTCATAAGGTAGCTACCCCTTACCATCCTCAAACAAGTAGGCAAGTGGAAGTGTCAAATAGAGAAATCAAGAGTATTTTGGAGAAGACGGTGGCTAGAACTCGTAAGGATTGGGCAAATAAGCTCGATGATGCACTATGGGCCTACCGCACCGCTTTCAAGACACCCATTGGCATGAGTCCCTTCAAGCTTGTCTATGGAAAGCCATGCATGCCACCTTCTGGTTGAGATAGAACACAAAGCATATTGGGCAACCCAAGCGATTAACATGGATCTTCTCAAAGCTGGTGAAAAACGCATCCTTGAATTGCATGAATTGGATGAGATACGCCTAAACTCTTATGAAAATGCTAAACTTTATAAAGAAAGAACAAAATTTGTGCACGATAGGCGAATCTCAAGAAGAGAATTCAAGGAAGGCGACTTGGTGCTATTGTTCAACTCGCGACTAAAGCTTTTTCCGGATAAATTAAAAACAAGATGGTCCGGCCCCTTTCAAGTTGTGAAAGTGTACCCGTTATGAGCGATAGACATTTGTGACAAGAATTCGGAGCCATTCAAGGTCAACCAGCAACGCTTGAAGCACTACATCGCCAATGAATAACATGAAGAAATTCAAGCTATCTCGCTTAGCGAGCCCGATCAAAGCGAAACCTAGAAAAAGGAGGTCAAACTAGGGACCCAAAATAAGCGCTTCTTAGGAGGCAACTTTTCTTTATTTTTCATTTTTATTTTATTTCATTTTTATTTTTGAAAATATAAAATATAAAATACAAAAAAATTAGAAAGTTAAAAAATCATAAAAATCAGAAAAATAGAAAATACCAAAAATAAGTGCTTAATTGTTTATTTTATTGATTGTAGGAAAATTGTAGGAATAAATGAAGAAAGATGCAATCCGTGCTAGAGCATCATGGGTTACGTGAACCAACTAACCCGATCGACCTTATACGGATTGCGCAACAGCTCAGGGAGAGGAGTTAAGCCAACCTGGACATCAAGAGAATAGCCTAGGAGCGAAATGACACGAAGAGGAGACGAAATAGGCAAAATCATGCTCTCTGCTCGGTCCGAGCAAGCCTTTACTCAGTCCGAACAGATCAGGTATTGGGCCATGTTTGAACAATTTTGCGCTTTTTGTTATTTTTCATAGGTGGGCCTGTTGGAGATTAAATGGACGCCTCCATTCCCTCTCTACCCGACCCACTACCCCCCTAACCCGACCCAAAGCATTTAAACCCAACACCTAACCATCTCCCTCTCTCTCCCCCTCGTTCAAACCTCTCTCCCTCTCGTTCTCTTCTTATCCAAGTCGAAGCCTCCTTTAAAAACCTATCTCCTTCATTTCTTCACCATATCTCGAGATCAAAGGCTCCACTCGCTCTCCTCTATACCCTCTTGCTATTCCCGCTCTCTGTTTCCAAAGACAACCCCTCTTCGCGACGGATTTTTCGTGACATGCTCTACGAGACTTGCGGCTAACCTGAAGGATTCTCGTTCCCTATCAACTTGGAGTACTCAATAGGTCTCTCTATTACCCCAATAGGCGATTTGAAGAGAACAAGTGAAGTTTCGCGTGGCTACATCACTTCACTCCCAACCCGACACGGTTCTAAGGAGTAATGGACGCTAGAAGAAAGTCACCGAGGAAAGCTGATGTGACTTCCTCCTCATCCCCAAAACCCCCACAGCGGGTTAAGAAGGCTATATGCAAGCCCCTGTGCTAAACCAGAAGAGACCGTCAAAACAGAAGGTGCGTCTGGCTCCGAGCAACAAAATGAAGAATACTCCGCGACTTACAAGCTTTTACTAGAAATTCGAGATCATCAAGAGCTTATCAGGGATGACGTGGACATCTTGCTTCAACGATGTCAGAAAATCGAGGTCCAGCAGGCTATAGAACCGCCGAAGCGATGCACTTCAGAGAAGAACAAAGGAAATGGAACAAGAAGGTGGAAGAATTCCTTTGTGGAATTGTACCACCTCCTCCTCTTCCTCCTCCTAATTAATTTGGTACGCTTTTAACTCTCCTATTTACATTTTCTCTATGAATGCAGGATTAGGGACAAGCATTACTTAAGTTTGGGGGGGGGGGGACGGATAGGAGAGTAATGCATTGTGGGAATGAGATGAACGATTTTTCTGTGAAAAAGGGGAATTTTTCAATTTTTTGACTTCTCTGCTCGGTCTAAGTGGACATCTACTCAGTCCGAGTAGAGTCTCTGGATTTTCTGACAAAGCTTACCATCTCTGCTCGGTCCGAGTGGACACCTGTTCGGTCCTAGCAGTACATTAAAAATGTGAATTTTGACTATTTTGGCTTGGAAATGGATTGGTTTTGCCTAATCTCTCTCGATTTGGTTTTTTTAGAAAAAATAAATCTCACACTGCCTAAAACTATTTGGAGTGAAACAAAAATTTTCTCAAGGAACCCTACAATATGTTTTGATATCTGAAACTTGATTTTTGCACAAATGAGCCGAATTGAAATTATTTTGCAAAAATAGAACTCGATTTTGGATGCTTAAATTTTTTAAAACACTTTTAGTCGGTTCTCACAAGTTTTTACCGAGTGAACTAATTTGTATTTAACAAACTTTTGTTCGAAAAGAAATTTATCAACTTGGAAAATTATAAGATTAACCATGTCTTGTTGAAATTGTTTTTAATCGCTTGAATCACCAACGATAAAAAATTAATGGGACAATTAAATCAAATAGTTGTGAAAACGAGGATGCACTGAGACCTTTTTCCACCAACTTAACCACAAATTGGAGGGTATTGGGTTAATCATGAATTGTTAGGAATTACACCTCAAAAAAATCGAGAAATAATTGGACAATTCATTGTTAATTCTATTGGACCCGGTGTGAAAGCATTGGCAAAGGAGTTGTCGAGTATTATGGTCCAAGTGTACCGTGACCATAGTCGAGCAACACCAGTCCAATCTCCCCGTCATGTCATGTGCCAGTAGCATATTCAAGGTCAATGACACTGTATTATATCCTCTAGGACGCAAAGCCCCACGACTTGACTTACACAAATAAAATTGGTGAAAAATGAAATTGGTTTTTAAGGAAGGTTCATCATAGAATTTTTAATTTTGATAAAGGACTTTACAAATTTTTGTGAAATATGAAAAAGAACGGGTAATTGAAATTGATATCGCATTTGAATTGACAAAGTGAAGCTAGAGTTCTTGAGTTTGAGAAAAGATTTCATTAGGACCAAGAGTTGCATGAGTTAATTTGTAGAACACAAAACTTGGTTTTTGAAATAAAATCTTGGTTTGACATATTTGATTGAAGTGTGAGAAATTTTAGGCTTAAGCAATTGGTTTTCATGATAATTTCTTGGTTTGGGAAATGACTCGATTTTAGATTTAAGTATAGTCCAAAATTCTAAGCTTAGGGCATTGCTTGAGGACAAGCAAAGTTTAAGTTTGGGGAGATTTGATATCATTATTATTTATTGGTATTTCGATTGTACTTAGCACTCAAATTAGACTCAAACCAACAAATTACTTAATAAATTGCTACATTTTTTCAGGATTTGGCTCTACTGTCGTTTCTTCTCTTCTCTGTACAGGTTTTGATGATTTCTGGTGATATTGGAGCGTTTAGATGTATTCTCGGTGTTTCATTCACGTTAGATGGCTCATTCCTAGCATTGGAGGTGATTTTTTAAGCTCTTCTCGGACCGAATGGCATCCTACTCGGTCCGAGTGCACTGTAGCCGCTAACCTACCTTTCTCTCTCTCTTGTTCGGACCGAACAGATCTTTATTCGGTCCGAGCAGACACCCGCCATATCATCTATGGCATGTTTTTCTACATGGTAACTCGTGGAATTGGCAAGATTTCTTACCTTGGCGACCAGGCAACCACCCCAAGCACCAGAAGACCTCTATAAATGCTTCTCCATGCAAGAGGAAAGGGGATCCGAGATACCATACCCCAATTCCACTTTCCAAAGGAGTTCTCTCTCTCTCTCTCTCTCTCTTTCACCATTGGAGATCATCAACCTTTCATAACTTGAAGCGACGGTAGGAAGGAGACCAGTTTGGAGACCATCTTGCAACACCCCACTTCCTTGAAGATTGAAGATTCAAGTATAGAGGAGTATTTGGTTTATTCTTCTATGTTTTTATCTCTTGATTTGATGGACTTGTATCTTTACTATTATTTGATACTTGTTTATGTGTTTTGCTACTATATTAGACTAGATATTTATGTTGCCTTAGGAATAGGGAATTAACTTGATGTTTGGATTGTTAGAATTGTGTTCTAAAAGTTATCTAATAGTGATTACTTTTATATATATATTTATGAATTGGATATTATTACATTTTGTTCCATGAGTTTATATTCGTATTTAGAAGTGTTTAAGAAGATGCTCTTGGTCTTGAACCGCAGAATTCTAAATAAAATGAATATATATCTCTAAAATATTCACAGGTCTTGGATATTAGCAGGAACACCAATATGCCATACAAGACTGTCGTGTTGATTAAAAGTACGTTGTAGTTCTGTAAACGTTGATAAAGGATTATCATTTAATAACACGAGTATATAAAAAGTTTCATATATTGAACAGACCTAACTGATAAAAATTTTATATGGATTGTGTTTGTGTCATTAATATTTCTATCCTGTCATTCTAAGATTGATATGATATATTTTTCACATAAGGAATCACTATGGGAAAAAGGGCTTTCTGTAATGGGCCTTCTGTAACGGTTTTCGAAAAAACCGTTATAGAGTAGTGAGAGATGGCGCGAGAAAATTGGCGCCAATCATCAGTAACGGTTTTTCTAAAAAAACCGTAATAAGTTTTCCATTACTGGTTGAGAAAAAAATGGCTAAATATTCTATAACGGTTTTTATAAAAAACCGTTATAGAAGATTTTCAAATCAGTAATGGTTTTATATAACAACCATTACAGAATGTTAAAAAAATAAAAAAAAATGGTTCATCCTCTGTAACGGTTTTTATATAAAAACTGTTACAGATGGTATTAAATCAGTAACGGTTTTCAAAATAAACTGTTACAAATGACTAGCAATTTTTTTAACTCTTCGGTAACGGTTTTTTTATAAAAACCATTACTGATCAGTTTATATTTTTCGTTCTTCTTCCTCTCTCCTCACTTACTGCTGCAACCACCTTATTAAAACTGAAATTCTCTCTTTTTTCCATTTTCATTTTTACTCCAAAAAATATACCAAGCAATTTCTAAAAATTCCCAAAAATAAGAATTAGAAAAAGAAGAAGGAGAGTAGATTCAAGGTAAAAAAACATTAAATTTGAACAATATTTCAAACTTTTCTATTTTTTCTTATTTATTTGGGTTTTTTATTTTCATTTAATGGTTAATCAATGATTTATTGATTTTTTTTATATAATTTCAGATATAATTTAAGTGGAGAAGAATTACATCGCGGTTTTAAGGCATATTTTTATAAACATTTCTATTTATTTTATTTTTATGCATGCATTAATAATTTCCATATGCATTTAATCAGTTAATCGTATTGTCATATATGACCAAAATACCGAAACACAACCGAATTTAGGTCATTGTCCGTCCGAAATTAATCCATTAGGGATTAATCTCGAATAGCACTCTCGGTCGGGAGTACTGCTGTTTGGATACGATCTGTCTCATTTAGGACAGCAAGTTGTACGTTAGATGCAATGTGTTGTCTGAGAAAAATTCGGCGGCTTTTTCCCCTAGGTTACCACGGATACGTACACACGAGCAATCGTGTGTTGGCGTATTCAGGGAACATAAGGGGAAATGCTGTCGAATTTTTCTCAGACAATACATTGCATCTAACGTACGCTCGCTAATGAGACAAAGTATCCAAAGAGTGGGCTAGGATGGTAACCGACCCAAAAACCTAATGTGACAAATTGACCCATGCCTAATCCGAAATCCTAACATTTTGCATACATTTTATTGTTCAGATGGATCGGACATGGATGTACTCAAGTAATCGATTCTCGTCTACATTTTTTAGAGGACTTGAAGAATTTATGGTTTGTGCTAAAGAAAATTTGAAAATGAAGGAAGATGATAAAATGTATTGTCCTTGTCATGTTTGTCAGAATTTGTTGAAATGATCTAATTTTGAAGAAGTGAAAGCTCATTTGATTATAAATGGATTTCAACCGGATTATACTCGGTGGACACTCTATGGAAAGACTGGGGAGAAATCTTGTAGAACTAGTACTAGTACAAATGTATTGGATTCATAGTATGAGGAAGAAAATGAATTATTGGATGATGAAATTGATGATGTCAATGTATTTGATGATGAAAATGTAGATGATGATAAAAATATAGATAACTCAAAATTGAATGCTGATTTAGAAGAAATTGTGAACAATGTGGATGAAAATTTTGTTGATAATGTTGAAATTTTTGGTTTGTTACATGAAGAATATAAGATAACTTTATATCCTGGTTGTGAACTGTCAAAACTTAATGCTGTTTTAAAGCTGTTCAATCTTAAAGCTAATGATATGTCATATTTATATTTATATTTTGGCCGGACTTTACACTTAAATGGTAGCTCAATCCCTTACATTCACTGTGCTTTCATGTGCTTTGTGCTATATTTGACTAGATTTGGGTATTGTCATGGTTTTTGTATTGTATTGTAGGAACTCGGTGGATCACACATCATTATTGCATAAAATGGTGGATTTAGAAAAAGAAAATGATCAAATGAAATCGTTAGCATTGAAGAGCTCATCCTAAGATTTTCAATGATTTTTGAATCACCTCAATCGGAGTCCGGATGAAGAAATAATGCTCAAAATACTAGCGGAAACCGAAATCTGAATATCACGCTTACTGTTCGGTCCGAACACTGTTCATTCGGTTCGAATGGCATTGTAGCAACCTTTGCTAGATTTTCTCTCCTCTGTTCGGTCCGAACATAGCACCGGCAGAGCTCAAATAGCATGTTTTCTTTCCTTGGTGCTCCAATTACCTTTCTATGTGCGTGGAGATTAGTATAAATGAGTCCGGAGGCCAGATGAAAGGGAGCGAAGCCACCATACACGAAATTCCACCTCCTACCACGTTTTGGCAACCTTTCCACCACCGTTCTCGCGTCGAAAGGCGTGGGATTCCACCTCTTGCAGCAGAGCACGACCACGGCATCATCTTTGGAGCAATTCTAAGCGCGACGGCGGCATAATCAATCCAAACATGGCTCTAGACGTTCGGTATCTTGAGTTAGAAGCGATACTTGGTTTATTTCTTCCTTTCTCTTGATATTTGATTTGATGGAGCTTGTATCTTGTTTTGCTTTCATGTTAGGCTAGATTTATGTTGTCTTAAGAGTAGGGAACTTAAGTTTGGATGTGTTGTTGAGACTTGATTTGTTATGATATGACTTGCGATTTATTTTGTTGAGAAGTATGTTAATTTCTTGTGATTTCCTAATCAACTTCTAGATGTACGGCCGCATTTAGTTAAGCCTAAGTTAGGATAATCAAGTTAATTTGAGTCAAGTACATGGGGTAAATCATAGATCTGAAAGGGGAGATTAATTGGCATCAAAAGTGTAATTTTTAGATAGTTCAAAAGACATCTAAATATCCTTAAGAAATCCAACAAACAAGTTTAGATTAGTTAACGCCTATACCAAAAGTTGTGGTCTAATTGATCTAATTAGGTTAGGTTGTGATTAAACCAGTTTCTAGTCCAACAAGAGAACGCTGAGGTTTAGTAAATCTAGGTTTAGTCAACAAACCCTGACTCAAAGCATAAAATACTAGAACAAGTTAAAACCACACACTTTCACCCTCTGTTCGGACCGAACATAGAAGTGATCGCTTGAAAAATACAGTTCTAAGCACGAAAGTGATATTTTGCACAATCAACGATATTTCTGCATATGGCAATCTGTCGGGGTATAGGAATAAAGGAGCGAAAGCTTGTCCTATTTGCATGGAAGACACCCATTCTGTTTACCTGAAAAATTGTAGGAAAAATATTTACTTGGGACACCGGAGATTTCTGAAGAACTGCAATCATCCTTACCGATGAGATAAGGAAAGGTTTGATGGTAATTTGGAAAAAGCCAAGGCCCCAATACCGTTATCCGATTTAGGAGTGTATCGACAGGTTAAGGACATAAATGTAAAATTTGGTAAGAAATTTACAAATGAGATTTCGAAGGGGATATGGAAGAAAAAGTCTATATTTTGGGATCTTGAATATTGGCAAAGTTTGGTGATTAGGCATTGCTTAGATGCGATGCACATAATCAAGAATATATGTGAAGCTTTGATTGGTTGCATGTTGGAAATTCAAAGAAAAACTAAAGATGGCGTGAATGCGAGGAAAGACATAGTTGTAATGGCGATCCGAAAAGATCTAGCGGCACAAGATAAGAGTAAAAGCTAAGCTTGGCTACCTGCAGCACAATTTAATTTATCAAAGAAAAAGCAAAAAAGCTTATTGGGATGCCTGAAGTCTATTAAGGTTCCTTCCAGTTATTCCTCGAATATATCAAGAAAGGTTTGTATTAAGGACAACAAATTACTTGGTATGAAGTCACATGATTATCACGTCTTGCTGACCCAGTTACTTCCGGTCGCAATTCGAGGAATTCTCAAGGAAGAAGTGAGGAAAACCATCACTAAGTTGTACTTTTTCTTTAATTCCATTTGCCCTAAGGTGATTGATCCGAATAGTTTGGACAAGTTACAGGAAGGTGTTGTACTGACCCTTTGTGAACTCGAGATGTACTTTCCGCCATCGTTTTTTGACTCCATGGTGCATTTGACCATTCATTTGGTTAGGGAGATAAAAATGTGTGGTCATGTATTTCTACGGTACATGTATCCTTTTGAAAGAGCAATAGGTCAATTGAAGGGGCTCGTTCGTAGCCGATCTAAGCCCGAAGGAAGCATAGTGGAAGGATATGTTGCCGAGGAGGTTACTGAGTACTACACCGATTATTTGGAAGATGTCCAACCTATCTGCCTTCCAAAATCTCGGCATGACAGTAGACTTGAAGGAAAAGGTACAATTGGAGCTAGTACTTATATACGGGATCTTGAAATGAGAACAAAAGCATATATGAAAGTTCTACAACACCTTACTGTTGTGGCGCCTTACATCAACGAATATATGACTGAGTTATGTGAACAATACCCTTCTTACACTGAAAACTTGATTACCATAGAGCATGAATTAAAATTTGTCTAATGGCTTGAAGAAAAAGTAGAGTCCCAGTTGAAAGATGGAACCGAGGTCGATGAAACCGTGAAATGGTTATCAAGACGTCCAGATGCGGTGGTCGAGACGTACCAAGGGTATGACTTGAATGGATTTACCTGGTGTCTCGCACCTTTTTGAACCTTTTCTACGGGTAGCCATCAAAGGATAGCTCTTGCCATGGGGAAAAAGAATACGGAGCAGATACCCCTCGAGCATCTTACGACCCGAACGCTACCGACCGTCCGAGAAACGGGTGACGGACGCTAACGCGGTTCTAAGTACCTCGAAGGTTGATTGTTTTTATTTGCAGGTCATTTCCTTCCAGTAGGCGCAAGCCCCTGCTGTTAATTACCTCCGGCCTGAGTTGAGAACCAGACAAGAGTACCTCTAGATCGGGAATATTCGAATCAAACGTAACATATAGCTGAGGGTCTAGTTTACTCTTAAAAGATTAGTTTGAGCAGGAGGGGGTTTTGACTTTGATTATCATGGTGTAACTTTAAACTTGTTACAGGACTTTGGTTGACTTCTATGTCAAAGTTTTAGCAATTTTGTTATTCAATTTGCTGGAGTGGGTTTGTAGCCACCTTTCTGATGTCTGAAATCAATACTAGGGGTTATATGGCCTAGTCTTGTATTCAGTCGATTTAGGGATTTAGGAATTTTGAGGGTCTCTCGTTCAAGTCTTGAGTACAGATGCGCTATGCCTCCTCTTGACAGGAACTTCAGGTGTGTACTTCCAAGTCAATGCGCTATGCGGCCTCAAAAGAACGATTTAGATTTTTGAGTTCGATGCTAGGAGGATGTGCGATCTAGGTCAATTCTCAATCGTTGGGATTTAGAAAGTTTTGGAATTTCATTCGAGTCGCGAAGAAAGAAGCGCTATGCCCTCCTCTTGACAGGAACACCGAGTTGTAACTCTCGCGGCAACGCGCTATGCAGTCTCAGGAGAAACGAAATTGGACTTTTAAGACTTTAGTGTCATTTTTTTGGATTTTAGTTATTGACTTTGTCCCAAGCCCTAAAGCGTTGGTCTTTTGTGTCTTTAACTATTTGGGGGTTTTCAATACTTAATTCTTGGGGCTTAACATATTTTAAGACTTTTATATTCTGGCTATCATATTATTTTAGTCTTATTTATACCAATTTTAAGTCGGACTTTTGAGTTTGACTCTTCAACTTTTGAATTGGACTTTTGAGTTTAACTTTTTAATTTTCAAGTTAGACTTTCTGAGTTTAGACCTCAGGGTTCTATTCCTTTGATATCTAGGCCTGGGATTTGTTCGTTTTTTTTATTTGGGCTTTTGGGTTTCTGGATTTGTGAATTTGAACCTTGGGTTTGGGATTTCTGCATTTGAGTTCTGGATTTGGGATTTCTGGATTTAAGTTTTGGATTTGGGATTTTCTGGGTTTGAGTTTTGGATTTGAATTTCGAATTCAAGTTTGAGTTTTGAATTTGAGGTTTTGGGTGTGAGCTTTTGGATTTGGAATTTCTGGTTTTGGATTTTGGATTTGGGGTTTTGAGTTTTGGACTTGGAATTTATGGTTTTGGATTTTGGATTTGGGGTTTCGAGTTTTGGATTTGGAATTTCGGATTTTGGATTTTGGATTTGGGGTTTGAGTTTTGGATTTGCAATTTCTGGGTTTGGATTTTGGATTTGGGGTTTCGAGTTTTGGATTTGGAATTTCTGGTTTTGGATTTTGAATTTGGGGTTTGAGTTTTGGATTTAGAATTTCTGGTTTTGGATTTTGGAATTTCTGAATTTGACCGAGGATGCCGGAATGTACCTGCTGTCCTGAACGTCAAATGTTCATGTGCTTGTGCAGAGATTTAATTTTAATTTTGATTTTATCATTTTTTTATTTACAAAAAATGACCATTTTGAGGGTTTTGAATTTTATATGCTTTATGCTTTGGGATTTTGGCCTGGAAAATATTACCACAATACTTCCCATATTTTTCTGAGCATTTCCATATTTTATTTGCATTTTTTTGATATTCCTGTGATTTTTAATGCATTTTTAAGATTTTAAATCTGCTGGAAAATTCTGATTGGCTGGAGCAATGTTGTTTGCTGTACTGGGTTGCAATGACCCGCCACACGGCAGCCGCCACAGAGGATTTTTCAAGGCGCTGAGGTTTTTGATTTGAGCCGGGCTTTGATCCATTTAGTGGGACCCATTTTTCTGTGTTTTGGCTCACAGTGCACCAGTTTCATTTGGATTTCCTTTTGAATCCGTTGGAGCTCAAATCCATTCGTCCACCTGGCGTCAAGATTCGTGCCAAGGGACTGTTTTCTCTTTTCTTTTCTTTTCTTTTCCTTTCTCCTTCCTTCCTCTTTTCTCTTCCAACAGCTTGTCGAGGGAGAGGTTTTTGTCGGAAGAGAAATTACGGCGACTGCCCACGCCATTTTTCAAATTGAAGGTAGTTTCTGACTTATTTTGAGTCACTCTTCCCTTCTATCCACTGCATTTCCTCAATTGTTTTCTCATTTTGAATATCCATTCATCCCTTTTGACTCGGTCGACACTGTCAAGTTTGATTGAGATGCTCTGGGTCGAATTGAGTTTCTTAATTGGGTCCCACGGGACTCTTGAGACTAGGAGAAGTCACTGGAGGCATCAATTACCCGGGTACTCTCTTTCCTTTGTTCAATTTCGGGTTTGGCCTTGTGTGGACTGGTCATATTTGGTGACCTGCCTTTTGGTTCAATTTTAGCCCCCAATGGCCCTTTGTTTAGGCTTAATTTGGCCTTATGACTGATGGCGACTAACTACCCTGGTCTGTTTCACTTCGATTTTGGTTCAGTTTTGAATTGGACTCAACTGAATTTGGTTCAGTTTTGAACTGGTTTGACCTCGGTCTCTTGGGTCACAGTCATGAGTTCTGTTTGCAGCTGGTAATACTCCCTCATGAGATAAGCTTAGAGATATACACACCCCTTTTCATCACTGTGTAGTGTTTGTATGTTTACTTTTGAAAACTTGGTTGAATTTGAAACTGAGCTTGTATCCAAAATCACTTTTTCTGCTGTTTTGAGGAATGCTCCATAAAATTTATGCAGGGAACCCACTTCTTTTCAAAAAAGAACTTATGCAATTTTCAAAACATCATTTTTTGTTCTAGGGACTCTGATAGTTTTCAAAATTGATGCCATGCAAATGACTAATGGAGGGAATAGGCTGGATGCTAATGCAAACATGTTTTTTTGTGGTGCAACTTACTGATTGCCCCTTAAAAGAAAGATGCCATATATGCTAATGCCAGCCATGCAATTTGAACAAGATTTTTAATGTTTTTGACTGAGATGCTAATTTATACCAACATACATCTATCTATGAATGCGAATATGCACTTGACTTTTCTATTTTTTATTAGGTGCTCTAAATGAGGGATAATGCAGAGACCTTGATTGACTCTAAGCTATCCTACTATGCAGAGTCTGACAAATCTTTATTGAACTTGAAAGATATTTTTTTCTACTATATTTGAATGATACAGACTTTAATCACATTTGTTTCCATCCCAGGGATTATGCCTATGAAATGAGCTTGTTAAGTTGGGGCTGCAACTGACCTACATGATGCAGGGAAGTTCAATATCTTTTCTTTATTTTTATGAGCCCTTATTTGTGTATGTACTCTAGGACTTACTTATTACATGCTTGACCCCTGAGCATTTCGGTTACCAGACCCTAAGGCTTTTATTATCCTACTTCCATTATCATTTTTTTTGAAAATGACTAAGTGATTTATGCTGGACATTATTCTTTACCATGCATGAGGACTCAACTTATTTATCTATCTTTTGTGTGACTGTGATATGACCCTAATGACATACTCAATGCTTATATGACCATGCTTGACACTATGCAAGTGCAATGGATTTTATTAAGACTTGAATGCTATGCAACTCAGTGGTTAAGTAAATATGCAAAGTTTGACTATGATGCAACTATATGACAGATGCTATGATTGATGTCAACTTAACCCTATCATGCATGAGTTTGAAATCAGTTTTATGTTTTTGGAAAAATAACAGATGCAACTATTTTTACATGCACATGAACTCAAACAAGAAATGATTTTGGTTTTGAAAACATGAGAAATGCAACTATTTTACAAAATTTGGGCACTTTTAAATGGCATGCTAGACAGCAGCACTTGGTATAAAGTCTAGGCAGCCTTAATCACTTTTAAGTTTGGGGTGGCATGCAAACAATAGCCCTGGGCATAGAGCTTGCATGCCTTATTGTGTATATCTCTAAGTTATCTCCTCATGAGAGGGTATTATACAGCCAAATACCGGGCTGGATTGATTTCATGGCCAAATACCAGGCCTTACCATGCCTAATACCAGGCATCTTATCACCAGTGTCAAATACCAGACACTCAAGCCAAATACCAGGCTTATTAAACCAAAACAGTGCCAAATACCAGGCACAGAAGCCAAATACCAGGCTTATTAAACCAGAAAAGAAAGAAAAAGGGAAAAGAGGAAGAGAACAAGAAAAGCAAAGTAATTTAAACTATTTTGGCCCCCTTTATTTCACATAAAACTTGAATTACATGCTAATTACCTTGATTAACACTTAAACTTCTTTTCTTTTTCTTTTACAGTTTTGAAAACTCAATGCTCTAGCCTAAAAATTTCAAAAACTGGGGGCCTCTTCTTCTTCGAGTTTGCTTCTTTTATAGCCATCTGGCTAGGGTTTCTTCTGGAGTGGCATTGACACCTGGCATTTCCTCAGGATTTCTGAGTCTTGATGGTGTTTGGTGGAGGGTTGAGATGCTATTTTGCCTCATGCCGCCTCAATTTGAGTGTTTACTTCACTTGATGGGGTTTACTTGTTAGAGATATGTCCTAGAAGCCAATCAGTTGGTGGCTATTATATTAGTTTATGTTATTGATGATACTTGATCATTTGTTCCTAGAGTTTATTATTGACAGATCATTCAGGTTGAGGATCTGAATTGTTTTTCTATGGATGTTGGCTGTTGTGCTTTGGCTGTAAGCTATTTTGCTTCAGTTGCTGGCTGTTGTGCCTAAGATGAGGTCTGTAGATATTTCAGAGAGGCTTATTCCTCTCCAGTGCTTGAATTATGTTGCCTTGAGATATATTTGACGCTTGCTGCGCCTTGTGAATGGCTTGTGTTATATTGCTGGATCTCTTGTGGCCTATAGCCTTGTGGTTTCTTTTGTTTGAGTTGTCACATGTCACATATTGGCATGTTGTACTCACATTTGACCCACTTAGCTATCTTGGCTGCTTGATCTGATCTGACTGGTTGGCTGCTATTGTGGTTCCATTTTGAACTTGTATTAGCACTAGTCACATTATGTGAGTGACTGTAGCTGAGTATTGACAGCCAAGTATTTGAGTTGACATTTGTCACATCTGTGACAATTTGTGCTCACACTTGGTTTGTCAAGTGTTCTTAGAGATGGCATTTGAAGCTTAAATTATGACATAGTCACAATTCAGTCCCATTTTATAGCCCCATTGGCCTATGATGCGCCAGACTTGGCGTCATGCTTTGTCAAATTGGTCTGAGGCCTCCCACACACTTATCACAATGTGTTGACACTGGCAGCCCTTTGTCTTGTGGCATATTTAATCTTGGGTTAAATGTAGTTTACTATTATCTTTTTGTGATGCATTTCTGGGGCAGAAGCCAAGGGTAAGACTAGTATTTGTGGTTTCCAATCTCTTGTTTATAGCCTCTTTGGGTGCATCACTCTTTTGTCTCATGTCTATGAAGACTGATTTGCCCGTGGGAATGTGAGATGTCACTTTCAGGCGTTTTATGATGCTTTGTGATACTTTGTGATTCTGTACAACTCCCTTGTACTTACAGCTAGGCCTAAGGCAACTGATTATAAACATGTGTCCCTCTATATAGCCAACTGTAAAGATGAATGGTGAGATGTAGTTGCTGGATATGCTTTGATGCTTTTCATCTGTGTGGAATTATATGGCATCTTTTACCACAGGAGGTAGTGTTCTATCATAGCCATTGGTTTGATTTTCATTTCATCAGATGGTTTTAATTGAAAGGAACATTGTACTTTCTGTTGCCTCATCAAGGCGTTTGCCTTTGGGGACCAAACTAGAACCTTCTTTTTCAGATAGTAGACTGACAAGAGGACAATTCTCTTCTCCATTCCTTCTGTTTCATCTGTCTTTGTTTGTAATTTGATTGGAGGTGTCCAGTTATGGGAGAGTCTGACTGTTGTTGCGTCAGAGCTTCCATGTTTCCTCTGAACACGCTCTCTGCTCGAGACTAAGCACATTCATTGTGTTTAATTCATATGCCAAGCTCTTCTTCTTCAGTTAAGCACTTCCGCCATTATCGCTCGTCACTGGAACGCCTCACTTGCCTCCAGTGACGTTCCAACGAGAAATTGGTGCTTCAGGTTATGTCGTTTCCTCCTTTACGATGCTTCTTCGTCACTTTAATTGCCCAATTTCCTTTCATTTTCGACTCAATTCTATTGTTTTCTTCACGGCAGTGAGCTTCTTTAACGCTCGATTGAGGCCATCTCTTCTCCGACATTGGTCGTGTCTGGTGTCGCTGGGATCGTGGGAGCATCGCCGACCCACTGGTGCAATTGGTTTGGGCTAAGGCGGCATGAAACGACGGCGAAATCCTTCCCTACACCGGAGTACTTGTGTCTGACAGCATTGTACTCTTCCATCTATTTTCCTTTCTTTTTTTATATATTTTAACGGTAAAAGATTGAGCCAACCAGAGAATGACACATGTATGACCCCCGACTTGACTCAGTCGAACCCAGTAGCCACTGTTGAGTCCAATCGAGTCAATGGGTTGAGTCCATCCGACTGGATCTGTTTCCGACCCGTCGAGTCTGTTTCCGACAGACGGGTCGCGTTTTGTTGTCGGGTGTGAATTTGAGATCCGCTCTATTAATTTATTTGTTGTTGGGTCTTTGTATAATCCGGGTGGGCCGCTGAAAAATTAAAACGGTAATGGGCCTTTAATTTTGAGTTGTAATTAATTTGTATGGGTCTTGATTTATTTTTGTAATTCGGCCCAGCCGAAATTGAGGACAATTATGCTGCATTTATTTGATAAAATTGTTTGATGCTCATCCGTAAGTCAGTTTGACATGAAATTTTGCATGGTTCCTCATAAAAATATGAAGAATTTAACTGCTACAAAATTTCCATTTTTGGGACTCTTTTGATAATTAATTATAAGGATATCACAGGCGCATAACGGCATTTCCCATAATTAATTAATATATCGTCCATTTTTAGGAATTTATGTATTTTCGTCTCATGTACTATGACTGTTTGTCTGAGCGATTTTGTTTGGTTGCTGTTGTCATCGGTTTTGGTTTATTTACGGAATAAAATATATTTGTTTATTCTAGGATTTTATGCAGCAGAATTTAGGGGTAAACACCTAGTACACAAAGAAACAGGATGGTAAAAGCACAGTGCAAAATAGTGGAGTCACAGTTTTAGCTTTATCTACTGATAATAAAAGGACGGCTACTTACTACGGGTGGATCAAGGAGATATGGAAACTAGATTACCTAAAATTTAAGATAGCCTTATTCAAGTGTGCATGGATCGACAACTGTTGACTTCAATAAAAGGGCTTATCGAGACGATCCTTTTATACTTGCAAATAAACAAGCAATTCAAGTTTTCTACATTCAAGATCCGGCAGATAAGAAAAGGCATGTTGTTCTTCCAGGTAAATGTTCATTTAAAACAATATAAATGTTCACTTAAAGCAATATAAATGTTCATTTTATTACATACAAATCTTCACTTAAAGCAATATAAATGTTCATTTTATTCAGGAAAGAGACGTATTATCGATGTTGGAGATATCGTGGATGAAGAAGCATACGACCACTTCGAGGAAATACCTCTATTTTCTACCGGTATCGACGATACATCACAGCCAGTATCGATCAGTGACCGGCGTACAGATAACACCCAAGGAGTGTGGGTCGATACGCGAGGGGAAAAAAAAAGTAGATACATAATCCCATGTGAGTTACAATCTAATTTAATTTTAACATATTTTGAAAATATGTTCATTTCTAATATTAATATTTATATTTTTTTAATTTTGCAGGTTGTTGGTCAATTTTATCATTTTGGTAAATTTTTTTATTATTTTTTTAAATTTTAGTTTATTTTTATTAATTATGTTTACAATTGTAATTTTTTTTTGTTAAAAGAAAATATAAAAGAAAAGAAAAAAATACAAAAAAATTGTAGTTTATTTTAAATTTCAGTTTATTTTGATTTGTATTTCATATTTGAATTTTATTTCTTTACAAACGAAATACTATATAAAATACATATCTAAAAATTAAAATAGACCTTCTGTAATGGTTAATAGCTATTAACCGTTACAGATTAGAAACCTTCTGTAACGGTTAATAGCTATTAACCGTTAGAGATTACAAACCTTCTGTAACGGTTAATAGCTATTAATCGTTACAGAAGCTCTATTTTTGAAATATGACTAAGTTCACAGCGCATCTCCTCTCTCATCTCGACTAAAAACTTAGTCGCTCTCTCACTCTCTCTCACTCGAAGGCAATAGCAACGAAGACAGATTCGGCGACGACACAGCTAAGGTAATCGTCGCTCACTCTCTCTCTCTCCATTTCTCTCCCTCTCTCTCTCACTGTCGCTCACTCTATCTCACTCTCTCTCGACAGATCCGGCGACGACACAGCCAGCAATAGCAGCTTCCTCTCTCTCTCTCTCACTCGAAGGTATCTCTCTCTCTCTCTCTCTCTCTCACCTCTCCATTTCTCTCTCACTGCCTCTCACACTCTCTCTCTCTCTCTCACGGATCCAACGCCTCTCACTCTCTCTCTCGCTCACACAACCGACGGCCGACAGCACCTTCCCCTCTCTCGACAGCCGACAGCCGACAGCACCGGTAAGTACTCTCTCTCTCTCTCAATTTCAATTTATGCGAGGAGTTCTTGTGTAAAATTTCAGGGGCTGTTTTATAAATTTCAAGGGCTATTTTATAAATTTTTTGGGACTGTTTTATAAATTTCAGGGGTTGTTTTATAAATTTCCAAGCATTTGTGTGTTTAATCGATTGAATTAGCATGAAATTGATTAGAATTAATTAGTTTATCGAATTGGCATGCAATTGATTACAATTGATTAGTTTATTGAATTACCATGCACTTGTACGTGTTTAATTGATTGAATTGGCATGCAATTGATTATATATGAATTGAATTGGCCATATGTGTGATTAGAATTGATTACTTAATTGAATTGTCTTGCGATTGATTAGAATTGATTAGTTTATTGAATTGTCATGCAATTGATTATGAATTGGAATTGATTATGGATAATGGGTTAAAAAATGCCATTACTATTGAAATTAGATGGAGAAGGATCAAAAAGTGACAGAGGTGGCGAAGGAGAATGATAAGGTGGACGAGGGAACGCCCAAGGTGGTTGCAAAAAGGCCCACGTTTTACGGACTTCCCAAGAGAAGGGCCGTATCTGCTGTACGTCGTCTCCCTCCTGAATGTAGCAGGGGTCCTAATTTCACTATGGGAATTCAAATAGATGAGGAATCTAGTCAGAACAAGGACGATAAGAATAAGGAGGTTGAGAACAAGGAGGAGAAGGATTAGGTTTAAATTAGGGTTAAGTTGTTGTTAGGATTTGGGTTTGTTTTAAGTTTTATCTATTATCTATGTTATTCTGTACGAACCTTTGTATGAATTATTGTGTATGAACCTTTGTATGAATTGATTATCTATCTATGTTTTAATTATGTTAATATGATGTTTAATTATATTTAATAATGTTAATATGATGTCAACTATTTGTGTATTATATATATGATGGTTAGGGTTATGAATTATATATATACATATATGTATATATATAAATATGATGTTTTAATTAGGTAGTAATGGAGAAAGGTGAAGGAAGCAACTAAAAAGGAAAAAAGTCGTTCGAACGAGTATATGTTCGGCGAAAGGTGAAAGGTGAAAGAAGCAACCAAACCTTGCAAAATCCGGCCAGCCAAAACCCACCCAACCAAAATCTGATTTTTCCAGACGTCCAGGTCAGCGAAATGGCTCAAATTGCCATTAAGAAATTAATGAAAAAACTTGTGGCACCGTACCTTGAATGGAAAGAAGAAGATAGTGATGAGAACAAGCCGGAGGATGAAGAATAGTTTAGTGTTGTGTTAGGCTTGTTTGTTTTTGAGATTTTATATTATTTGAGATTGAACTTGTTTGAGATTAAATTGTTATATTATTTGAGATTACATTGCTATTTGAGATTGAGCTTGTTTGAAATTGTCAATTGTTATGTTATTTGAGATTAAATTGCTATGTTTGTTTAATTGTCAATTGTCAATTGTTATGTTATTGTTAATTACTTGTTAACAGATATGTCTGGAGAAGATAGAGACCTACAAGCTGGACAGGATTTTGAAGAATCCGGCGATGAAGATATCATAATGGATATTGATGGATCAAAGAAAAGAAGTAGGACGACAATGAAGGAGTTTAGGAAACTAAAGGCTGCCGGGCACAAGTTTGAGATTAAGTTTGACAAAGAAGGAGTGCCGACTGGAGATAAAGAGTTGGTCGCCAAATTCGCATCATATTGCGGGTATCTTGCTAGGGCAAGAGTACCAATCATAATTGATAACTGGCGCAATGATGTTTCAAAGGATTTGAAGACTGAGTTGTGGGAGGACATCAAGGTAAATAAAGTTTTAATTTAATCATCTAATTAAACCGCCTAGCTAAAAGCCATTACTAACATGTGACTATGTTTCAGAAAATGTTCAACATCGAGAATGATCTCGCCAGGAAGAGCACACTCACAGCCATAGGCATTAGTCACAGGGCACATAGGAGTAGGATTGCTGAGGAGTATATCACAAATGCCGATCCAAACAATCCCAAAAATCCATACGATAAATATGGTATTTCACAAAAGGAATGGGAGGTATTTTACAATAAGAGGACAAGTGCAGAATTTGTGGAAAAGAGTAACAAAGCGAAGGAGTTAAGAAAGCAATGGAAGGAGCCTCATAGGATGGGTTCCTCTGGCTATAGAGGAAAAAAGGGTTCGTGGAAACTTACAGATAAAATTGTCATACCCGGTGATTCCTAGGGGGTCGATTCCACAAGCATTACCTTGGGCGACTTAGAACCGAGAAATCGAAGTTATTTTATGGGGAGGGCCTGTCAAACGAAGACTGAAAGTACAAATCCATACATATACTATATATTATGCTAACACAAATTCTCTCTTATAAGCACTAATAATTATTCTTTGTTGCTCACTAGGTACTTACACATTCCATAGTTCCGATTCGTCGACTATTGAGGCATTCAGTCGGTTACATGCCATGTCTGAAGAAATCAGTTTCGGGTCAATCGAGCCATAAGAAGTCTTAAGTCGAGCAGTTCACAGGCCGAAACATCCAGGTAGAATGAGATGATCCTCTTCATGGACCAAGAAGAAAGATTTGTATGAAAGAAAGGCTAGAAAGAATGTGCTTGAAGGATGCATGACCCCGGCCCAGATTTTAGATTTGGTGAACCAGGCCACTGAAAAAGCTAAAATGGATTTACTTAACTCTCCGGAGATAAGGAATGGGCGATAGAACAAGCTTTTAAGGAGGTGAAAGAATGGTTGGCCACGAGTGGAGTGCTGGTTCAAACACCGCCACAATTCTTCACGCAGCCCCCGCAATTAGCTGAGGTGGATTCAGGAATGCCTAACGAAGAGTTATTTTGAACGGTTTCCTCAAGCTATATGCCTTCGGATCCGAGTGGCGGTGTTCAGGTTTGTATAATTATTATGTCATTTCTAAGTTATGAATTTGATTATATTTGTAAATAGAAAGGTTATCTGAATTTATTTGCGAATTTCAGAAGGAAACACCGTGCGATCTCTACCTCCTTGATAATTGCAGTCAGAGGATTAAGACGGTCGAGGAAAATATTCTTTCGAGTACTATTCGTCAGATTGTACACGGTGTGCCCCTAACTGATCAACAGTGTTATATCCAATTCCTCAAAGTAGGCGACGATTTTTGCCACTGGCAAGTCCCTAGTTGGTCAAAAAAAGGTATTAGGCAATAATATAGGAGGGCGATTTGCGTGGCCGTCATTTTTGGTGGAGGTATGCCACAAAGTATCATTTAATTATCACAATCTGTTTCACACATTTCTACTCGTGACTAATTAATTATATGATGACCTTGAATGCAGATTAAGAGCAAAAAAAGTCACGTCCAGAGAAGGAGAAGGTCAAGAAGAAGATGGTGAAGAAGGTGGTGGAGAGTCCGAAGGTTGCAAGTGCGGGGTCGCGTATTACTCGGGAAGCACTCCTCGAAAATGACATCATTGAACGACTTACCCCATCCGAACTGGAGCTATACAATTTGTTGATGCTCCAACCGGATGAAGAGAAAAAATTTGAGCTGCTTAATTGCAATCCCTGGGGTACGCACAGTGGGGAGGTAAAGTTCAATGTCGAGTTGTGCGACATCATTGAATGTTTTAAAAGAGACTCTCTAAACGTGTCGATAGTCAAGTTGTACTCCTGGTATGAATTTTCAAACTTAAATATTTTGTGCCTACTATTCAATTCAATTTGAAAAAATTAAAGTATGATATACATGTGTGTAGGTTTTGGATGGAGGAAAATATTCCTGATGGCATCACCATATTGGATTCAGAGATCTTGGCATGCAAAAAAATCCAACAAGCAAACAATAATGCGGTGAATTACCTTCTGAGATTGTTTCTACAATATCCATCCACCTACCTTCTTCTGCCGTATAATGAGGGGTGAGAACCACTATAATGAATAAAATAGCTAGATACAAAAGAAGTTTTTAATTTTCTTTAATTCCATCAAAACGATAAACTCTATTACAGGTTTCATTGGATTCTCATTGCTATTCATGTCAAGAAGCGAACAGTTCATTTAGTTGATTCTTTGAAACACAAGAATCAAAGTACAAAATTAAGCCGTTCATAACCCAGTAAGTTTTTGTTTCTAAATTAACAAAATAATGATGTCTGAGATTGAGACCAATTGACTCTGAATTTTACTCTGATCCCTGTATCTAGTGAGGAGTAGGTTTTGATCCCTGTATCTGGGGAGAAACTAGTTGACTGATATTATTTTAAGTTCTGATCCTTGCTTCTGGGGAGGAACCAAATGACTCGTGATATCTATAAACCAGACTTGCATTTGAATAATACCAAATCGAGCCGGCATTTGCATTGTTACTTGATGGTTGAGATTGTTTGATAATCGAATGAATTGCCGAGCTCATTGCATTGCATGAATTGTATTTATATATGGACTTACATGAATGTATTTTGTTGATGGAAGTGTTATTTTGTTTTATCATATCTTAAAATATGTATTGCTTAATAGTTGCTTTTAAAACTCAGGTCGGTAATTAGTTCCGAGACATGTACTCAAGGTTCGTGTGGCTGGAACTGAATACCGCACTGAGATAATTGTATAATTATCTCATTCTCTGCTTGTTGCATTGTTTCCACATTGGTTGTGGGTTCCAGATTTTGGATCAGAGTGGCGCAGCGGAAGCTTGGCGAGTAGTATGCCTTTGTACATTTTGGTTGGTGTCCAATACCTTGTGAACCAGACGGTTACTTATGTATTTTATCATTAGTTTTCTAATTGAAGTCACATATGTAAGATTAGACCCTGATATTGTACATTAATTGAAGATTATAAATGTTATTTTGTATATTGTGATTGGTTAAGCCTTGCAGGTGCACGGGTTATAGCGTGCACTCGCGACGGCTGCGGCATCCCCCGGTTCCGGGGTGTCACATAATCTGTAATGGTTATTAACTAATAACCGTTACAGAAGACTAGATTCTGTTACGGTTATTAGTTAATAACCATTACAGAATATAATAAAAATATATACTTAATTTTATTATAACTATTGTAACGGTTATTAAGTAATAACCGTTACAGAAGATAGGATTCTGTAACGATTATTACTTAATAACCGTTACAGCTCTTGTAACTATTATTAAAGCTTTTGTAACGGGGGCTACTGTAACGGTACCATAACCGTTATTAAGCCCTTTTATTAACCGTTATAGAAGGGAAAATCTCGCATAGTGAATATGCAATGTGATTATTATTTATAGCCATTTGAAGCAAGTAGTGATAAAAGTAATAGTTCTTTGTATATAACTTGTGTAGGAGGAAAATATATATGTCAATAGCTAATTGCCACTCATTAATTGTGGAATAATATTATATAGGGCCCCTTGGTAAAGTAAGATTATAAATGGATCCAATATAACTGAAGTGCAGTTATAATTATATAATCCTACTTATCGGAGACCAAGAAAAGATTATAATACGAAGATGACCCAGCCCTACTTTGTATAATAATCATAATATCATATGGCAAGGAATAGACAGGTAATGTTAATAGCATTACTAGAAGGATCGTGTTTCGTAAAAGGATTTGCTAAACATCTATATTATTTGGGTAGCAATAATGTATGCTGGAGTACCGCATACAGTTTATGGAATAAAAGATTTTATTTCATTGCCAACATAATATGGATCTTCAATATAGGTCACACCAACTGAATGGAAAACAAGAAATATATTTTCTGTGTACAAGGTTTCATGTTGTATGAAATAAAGTACAAATAGAAAATTATATCACATGACGTGATTAACTAGTAAGAAATAAATTTATTGATATGTGCATATCATAAGGATAATATAAGTTTCACATACTATTATAATATATGAATATTATTATGGAGTGCATAATTTTATTTAAAGTCCAAGCCCAATTATTTTAACAAATGAAGAGAGAAAAAAGACCTTAAATTCGGGTTAGAATTTGAGCCAATTTTAAACTGAAAATTAGTATAGGAAATGATAAGCAATTTAGGTAAATGATATATCAAAATTATAGCCTTGGAAGTGTAAAATCTAATGGTTCAAGTTTCATGTCGCTTGGAGTTTCCTACAAAGAGTTATCAACGTTTTAGTACTGCAACATCAGAAATTAAAGTGCTGTTTTAATTTCTGGTTAGTGGCTTTAAATGCTATACGAATTTGAGAAGTTTTATTCTGATGTTTTTATGCAAAAATATACCAAAAATTGAGAACACGAGTTAGTATTCATGTGTTGAAGCTATGTTCTTCTCTTCTTCTAAATATTTGTTAAAATATTCTATCGATTAAGTAATCGATCAAGATACGGGTGGCGGAGCTAGGTGTTGACGGGGAGTTCGCTAGCATGGATTCAACTGTCGTTCTTGTTTCGGATTCAAAGTGAACCGAAGAGGAATAGAGCTTCGTTAGAGACCATAGGTATGGCTCAACAATCCTTCTTGTAGGAATATATGTGATTGTGATGCAAATGAAATAAAGGAAAGTTAGCGATAATAAGAACGATCTTAGATGTTATCGGTTAATAAAAAATTAAAAAAAATTAACCGATTCGCATCATGAAATCCTTCAATTTGTATCAGAACATCAGGTTCTTTATTATCGCTAATTAAACTATTTTATTTTGTAATTTTGTTACATAAGTGCTTAATTAATTGTTCTTTTGTGTTGCGGTTCTAAAATTCGTGCTGAATTTTTGTTACACGTTTTGCAATATTGTCATAAGATTACTGCTTGATTATTTTTATAATTTCCAAAATTCTTACTACTGTGAAAGAAGTTTAGTATAGGATGATTATATAAATCAAGGTTTTTGGACAGATCTATGAGATTAAACAAAAAAAAAAAGAAAATATATAGTGCACTGCTGGATTTTTTCCAGCAGCAGTAGCAGTTTTTGCTGAAATTAAAATAACGATTTCTTTCAAATGGATTATCATATTTTGATGAAACTAGTTTCTAAATTTAGATATTGAAGTCTAGTTTTGAAATAATAAAACTTTTCTACACAAAAGTTATATAGAATTTCGTCACAAAGGCAAAACTGCAACAGTGCGTAGTTTTTCTATGACAAGGACAATAACGGTTTTAATTTTCTTTTAAATGTTTAAAGGATTATTTTCAAACTATGGTGCAAATTATAACAGAGAATTATAAATAATTTTTTTAGGATTTAAATGATTTAGAGAACCGCAATTACTTAAGAAATGAAAATTAATTAAAAAGTACAAAATAGTGCATTGATATGCAATTCCTTTTCTAATTTTGTTTTGCAGGGAACCGAGTTTGTATGTCTCATTCCAATGCCTTGTGTAATATAAATTTAATGTGATGTGTTTGTTTGATTGTAAGCAAATTTAATAAGTGTTTATTAATTAGGCACAAAAGGCAATTTATGTGTAGGATGCCTTTATTTATTTATTTACATCATATGCATTGTGAGAATGAGATGGGTTCCTAATACTTGCACTTAGCAAATTTTATTTTTGAAAGGATTCATGATAAAGTTTGGGGCAGCATATTTATTTTTATGGAATTTTTCATCCAATGGTGCAAGAAGACAAAGTGGTGGATGAAGAGAAGCGCAAGAGACATGCAAACTCACAAATGTTTTGTGATTGTGTTATGTGATGTGCTTTATAATTATATGTGAATGATATGTTAGGATATGTATGGGTGTATGGAAACATGACATACCAAACTATAGTAACATTTGAATTGTCCAATAAAAAATTAAGTATTTTTCTTTCTTATTTTATCCACTTTAAGCTAAAGATTATTAAGATGCATGAATGTAATTATTAATCTTTAGAAATCGTGGAATGTGCTAGGATATATTATCAGGCCATTGATAGGTGGATTAAATGTGAGGCATTTGATACATTTATTTTATGGAGATAATATAGCCAAATATATTGACCAATAAAATAAGTTTTCTTAAAGAGCAGTCAAGATCTAGGCTTGAAGTCTCGAAAAAATCGTTTAGTAAGAAAGTTTCTTAATAAACAACAAGAGTCATAAAGTTTAGAAAATTTGCAAATGATTGTAAAAGTTTTCTAAAAAGTTATGATTAGTAAAAGATTACTTACCTTGATTTTATAATTCGGATGAGTTCGATTTGTTTATGATAGGATCTTGAATATACTGCATAATGGACAAATTTTAAATATGTAATATGAAGTTTTACATAAATATTAACAAGAAATCTTTTAATTTATTTTATAGAATGACAAACAATGTACTTATCTGATCCATACTCGAAAAGTGTCCGTTGCAGAATGATGGTTCCAATTTCCTTGATTGAGAATTGAAACTCCAACTTATCATCAGGTCGGAGGATCTTGTTAATGTACTGGAGGAAGATGCACCAGTACTAGGTACAAATCCCTCTGATGAAGAAAAGACCATATCTGAAAAGTACCGCAAGGACGAACTGAGCGTTCAAGGTCTCATGTTGGCAAGTATGGCTACTGAACTTACTAGAAAGTTCATAAACAATACTCCAAAAGAGATAATCAAACATTTCTCTAAGATGTTCTTGGAGAATGCTCGTAAAGAGCATTCAAAGATCACCTTAGCTTTCACAAGGTGTAACATGGCAGAAGGATCTTCTGTCAACCAACATATGTTGAAAATGTTGGGTTACCTTGAGATATTGGAGAAGCTAAATGCTCCAATACATGCTGACTCTGCTGAGGATATAATCCTTGGTTCATTGTGTTTGCCTCTAAATTCTGCTGCATAAAATCCTGGAATAAATAAAACAAATTTTATTCCACAAATAAACCAAAACCTATGACAACAGCAACCAGACAAAATCGCTCTGACAAACAGTCATGATGCATGAGAGGAAAATACAGAAATTCCAAAAAATGGACGATAAATTAATTAATTATGGGGAATGACATTATGAGTCTGTGATACCCTAGTAATTAATTATGAAAAAAGTCCCAAAAATGGAATTTTTGTAGCAATTAAATTCTTCATATTTTTATGAGGAGCTATGTAAAATTTCATGCCAAACTGACCTATGGATGGGCACTAAACAATTTTCCCAAATAAATGCAACTTAATTATCCCCAAATTGAGTTAAATTCAGATGGGCCGAGTCACAAAATTAAATCAAAGCCCATACCAATTATTTAAAGGTTAAAGGCCCATGGCATCTCTTATTTTCTGGCGGCCCACTCGAATTATACAAAGGCCTAACAACAAATAGAATAATGGAGCGGGTTTAAATTCGGATCCGATATTAAAACTAAACCCATTAGTCGGAAATCGACTCATGCGACTGAACTCAAGGCTAACTCCCGACTGGACCCAACATACGCCCCAATTAACTCGACTGAGTTAGGTTTGGTCTGTCCACATGTCGCCCTCCGAGTGGCTGGGGACCATTACCGTTTGAAAATAAAAGAAAAGAGAAGGAAAAGGAGATGGAACAGTACAGTACTGTCAGACCCTCGATACACCGGCGTAGGGAAGGGCTTCGCCGCTGTTCTGCGCCGTCTCAGTCCAAACCAACTTCACCAATGGATAGGCGATAGTCTCACGACTCTAACGACACCAAACTCGATGGGAATCGGAGGAGGAATGGTCCCAATTAGGTGGTGGAGGTGTTCACTACCTGAGGGGAGAATCGAGAAATTAAAGCCAGAAAGGGATAAAACAAGGCAATTAACCATTAGCATAGCTCCTGAAAGGGAGGAATTATATTCCTGAAGAAGCAATTTCGAGGTTGGATGCTTATGGAGACGAAGGAGCTATCTCAGTCACGAGTAGCAATGTGGAAATTGTGTAAATGGAGAAGGAAGGTTTAATGTGCTATTGTGAAGCACTAACTAAGCTTCGTCTCGATCAGAGAGCATGCACAGAGGGAGCTTGAAGCCTCTGGTGCAACTACAACCGAATTCCCTCTGTAATTGGATGCCTCCAGTAAAATTGGGAGGAATAGACAAGGAGAATGCAATGAATGGAGAGGAGCATCACTGTCTCTCATCAGCCTACACACTGAAAAAGAAACTTCTAGTGTGGTCCCAAGCACAGACGCTTTGATGACGCAACAGGAGGTACCATGTACCTTGTTCAATTGGAGCCGTCTGATAAAGAAAAAGACTGATAAAGAAAAAGAATGAAGCTGATGGCCATGATGGGGCTATGCCCCGTGTGATAAAGATGCCATTTGTTCTGATACAAGAGAAAGCATGAGAAGGGTACTTGAAAATTGCATCTAGCCATTCACTTACACAGTTGACTGGATGTGGAGGGATGGATACTTCAATTGGCTACCCAATCTCAACCACACATGCAAC
Organism: Rhynchospora breviuscula; assembly: GCA_027562975.1. Taxonomy (NCBI): domain Eukaryota; kingdom Viridiplantae; phylum Streptophyta; class Magnoliopsida; order Poales; family Cyperaceae; genus Rhynchospora; species Rhynchospora breviuscula. Next base: position 69,336,295 of record CM050400.1, on the reverse strand, counting down.
TAAAGTTGTATAACATCACCAACCAACACATTGCATCTGAAAATGATGACTCATGCGCCCATGGGCAAATCACTTTTTAATGGAATAAGACAAGAGAATGTTAAGCCCATTTGAAAGGCAATTGAACATTAAATGCCAGTTCTGCCCTCCCCAGTCCTTGTACAATTGACACAGTGGGCATGATTGATAAAAGTTGGGAATAAATGCTAAAAGGATGCTCAATTACAAGAGTGTTATTGCCTTAAGACAATAAAATTTTGCATCAGAGGGATAGTTAAAACACATGTTAAAACTCACATGATTAACAGTCCCTTAACTAGCATGGAGTAACCTAAAAGGAAATCAAAGTTAACATATCTAATGACAACTGGAAATTAGCTACGAGTGTTGTACAAGATAAAGTGCTCAATCTCTTTTAGGGACCACTACTAGCTAGTACTACACAATACCCAATAGCAAAAGCACTCAATGGAGTGCAGCCACCTGCGCACATACAAGTGTTTAGGCCTCATAAACCTTGGGTAAACATGAAATTAACTGGGAAGAGGACAATGTCTGAGGCTTAGACAAAATGCTAGCCAAAGCAAATTATCACCTAGGCCCCTGAAACATCCAGAAATAACAATTGAATGGATAAGCAACAGCTAGCTTATGGATAAGATTATGAGATCCACTGTGGCTCATGCTAACCCAACAAACCAAACAACCATGCAACTTTTCAATTGCCAGGCGCCATAAAGCAATCATATGCACAAGGGCACCATGAAACCTGGCCATAGTTGAACAAAATATCCAAATGAAGAAGGAATTAACCCTCTCACATACCATGCCAGATGACATATGGCTCACCTAAAGGGAGGTTATTCTCACTACCAAACCAAAGCCATCTGATGCTCCCCAACCATCAGATGTATGCCACATCATGCTAAGTCTGGCGCCAAGAGAGATACTCTAACAAAGCATCTGGATAGAGCCTCAATAGCCAACACCATGTAGCTACATGTGAAACAGCTACTCAAATACCACAGCAAATCGTCAATTACAGTCCAAGTGAAGGATCGGGAAGGAAATAAAACAAAGAAAGTACCACTGGAGACCATCTCAAGCCATGAAGCCAAATGGAGATGCTCCAAATAGCTATGAAATGCCATAGATACCCTCCTGACATATCCTAAGGAAGCAGCCGGCGCCTCAAATATCCTTCCCCAAGTATCCCATTTGGTAAATTTAAGTAAATTCTCTCTCACAGCCACTTGGATGGCTGATGTAAAGCCCCATATGCCACATCAGCTAGAGAAGGAAAGGTGAAAGAAAGTAAGTTGCAATTGAGTAATTCACTGCCTGGCAATACAAAGCCACATGGCAGGAATCAATTGGCCAGTGAAATGCAGTAAAGAATATGCAATGTGAAGAAAGCATTATGAAGTAAGGCGGCAGAAGCAAGGATGCATCTCCACCCTTCATCAAGCATCACCAGACTTCAAAATTTCCAGAAGCTGCCACATGGCAACAAAACCCTAGAAGAAACCCTAGCCATTTGGCTATAAAAGAAGCTGAAGAAGAAGAAATCTAGGCCCCCAATTTTTTAATTTTAAGCTAAAGCATTGCGTTTTCAGAAATTATAAAAGAAAAGAAAGAAGTTTAAATGTTTAATTAAGGTAATTAACATGTAATTTATGTTTTTCAGTGAAATAAAAGGGGCCAAAACCTATTTTATGCATTTGATTTCTCGTTCTCCTCCTATTTTTCCTTTTTTTTTCTTTTCTTGTTGCTAATAAGCCTGGTATTTGGCACTGGTTTCTTGAAATGCCCGGTATTTGGCATGGTTTGAGCCTGGTATTTGGCTCTAGGCCTGGTATTTGGCCTTGAATAACACCCCAGCCCGGTATTTGGCTGTGTAAAACCCTCTCATGAGGAGATAGCTTAGAGATATGCACAAATAAGGCATACAAGCTCTATGTCAAGGACTATTGCTAGTATGCCACCCCAAATTAAAAGTCAATAAGGCTGTCTAGACTTTATGCCAAGGGCTACTGTCTAGTACACCAATTAAAAGTGCTAAAACAACAAAAAGGATTTGAAAAATCATGCATCTGTTGCATTTGAAAATAAAAAAATTGATTTATGTCCAAGTCTATGCATATTAGGGTTTGTATGGTGTTTCACATGGCGTCTACCCCTCAATTACATCACATTCAGTTCATCTATGTTTATTCACTCACTGATTTACATGGCATCCAAGTTCTAATAAGTGTCAATGCATATTCATGTGTCTAGTAGGGTTATTCAAATTTCTGTGTTCTTTTAAAATCAAATAGACTTTCAGTCAACATATCATCAAGGTTAGCATGGCATTTGTCTTCCATACTGCATCATATTTGAGTCTCATGTGTTTATTAAATAAGCAAGTTGCATAGCATTAATCTAACAGTGTAGTTTAACATAGTTGCATGGTGTCTAGCATGTTCATTCAAGTAAAAGATATCAGATAGGCTCATAGTAAGCATATGGCAGTGTAAGCATATAATTAGGGTTCATGTCTTTCTAATATGTTAAGATAAGTCAGTAAGAATAAGTGCCTTTGCATATAGTCCAGTCAAGGTCTTAATTAATATCATGTTAGGAACAATTTAGGCATTCCCTAGGAATATAAAAATATAGCAACCAAAAGAAAAGATAACAGAAGTCTTAAACATGTAGTAGGGTTGTCTCAATAGCAGTTGAAAAAGAATAAACTCATTTTAGAAGCATAAGTCAAAGCACAAGTGAAATTGCATATAAAACATTAGAAGTTCAAGTATTCCAGAGATAAATAAGACTTAAGGGACTAAAAGTGAAAGTAAGTGTAAATTTGTATATCAAAATAAACTCGAGTTGAAACAAAGAAAAAGTCATCATAGGTCTGTATGCATTTCATATAGGAGTTGTTAAAGATTTCATTCCATATGAGTCCTCCCTCACTAATCATATATGACACTTTCTCAAGTTGCATCTCTTCAAATAAAAATGTGTCCCAACATGCATACACATAAGAGTGAAATAAAAATGATTGCATGGTGTAAGCATCTTTGGTGTTTTAATTAAACTGCATATCATTTAAGTCCTGGCATCTCTTTAAACAAAACCTTGCTTGAATCGCATCCCTGTCAGCAGTAACAAAAAGAAACGAAGTAAAATGTGTTTCTGCATCCCACTCAATAGGGTCTAGATGTCTTTTTTAAATAAAAGCCACCATGTGCAGTTATAAATAGTCAGCATGAGTCGCAAAATTCAAATAAAAATTGCATTTGTTTTGCTTCAGAATTAGTAGACTCTCAGAGTCTGAGTACTCATCATTTAGCACATGCATGACATACCTTCAAAGGATTTTTTTAAAACTAAATTGAAATCACACAGGTTTGTTTCTGAAAGCAAAGGAATTTACTGCATAAAGATCAAAGCTTCTAAAGCATCTTTTAAAAATGGACTTGACAGAAGCTCAAACTCAAACTCAAGTAAAATCCTTTTCAAAAATCGAGGTAAGATAAAATGAAACACAGATAAAACACAGCAATCAGATTAAATTCAAATGGGGTGTGCATATTCCTAAGCTAGCTCATCAGAGGGGTTTTACAAGCCATGTTGGACCTAAATCGGATCCCTAAATATGCCCTAAATAATGATGGTTATACCAAGCAAAACTGAACCAAGTCCAGTCAGACCCAATTTGGGAATGAACCAAAATTGAACTCAAGCAGACCAAGCTAGCTGGTCGTCATCAGTCAAAGACCTAAAACGAGTCCTAAAATTCATTCAATTGAGTACCAAGTCAAACAGGAACTAGGTTACCAAAATTAACCAATCCGCACAAGACAAATTCAAAATTAAAGCAAAGAAAAGTGTCACCTATGCAATTGAAGCCACCAGTGACCTCTGCGAACCTCAAGAACCTTGGGGGACCCATCTTAGGAACCCAATTTGACCTAGAACTACTCATTTGAAGTTGGTAGAAGATGCCTAATCAAAAGGGAAAAACGAAAGTTCAAAAAGGCGAAGGCAATTAAGAAAATGCAGTAAAAGGAAGGGAAGAGAAGCTCACTAGGAGCAGAATGGTACCTTCAATTGGAAGAATGGCTACGTTAGTCACCGTAATTTCACCTCCGATTAAAATTTCCCCATTCGACAGGCCGTCGGGAGAGAAAGGAAGAAGAAAGGAGGAAAGAAAAGGAAAGAAAATGAAAAAGCGTCCCCTGGCATGAATCTTGACTCCAGGTGGACGGAAGGATCCCATTTGCAACGGATCTAAAAGAATGTTTGAGTAAAACTGGTTCATGGTAAACCAAGCTGCTGACAATGGGTCCCGCCAAACGAAATTTAAGCCCAACCCCGAGCGAAAATCTCAGCGCCTTGAAAGATCCTCTGTGGTAGCCACTATGTAGCGGGTCGCCGCAACCCAGTATAGCAAACAGCAAGCCTCCAACCAATCAGAATTTTCCAACAGAATTGAAACTTTAAAAATGCATTAAAAATAGCAGAAATGTCAGAAAAATTCAAATAAAATGTTAAAATGTCAAGAAAAATACGAGGAATATTTTGGTGACACATTTCATGACCAAATCTCAAAGCACAAAACAAATTAAAATCAAAACCCTCAAAATGGCCATTTTGGCAAATAATAAAATAATAAAAATGGAATTAAAATTAAAACTTCTGCAAAAACACATGAACATTTATGTTATGGACAGCAGGTACATCTGAACATCTATGTTCTAGACAGCAGTTACACCGGAACACTTCTGGCCAAAGCCAAATCCTAAATCCAGAAATCCTGAATCCAAATCCTAAATCCGGAAACCCCTAATCCCAAGTCTCAAACCTAGAAATTCCAAATCCCAAGATTCAAATCCAGAAATTCCAAATGCCAAAACTAAAATTTAAAAGTCCAAATCCAACCTCAAACAAAATCCAACAATTTAAAACCCAAATTCAAAATCAAATTCCAAACCCCAAACCCCAAGGTCTAAACACCAAGAATTCAAAATTCAAACCCAAATTCCCAAATTCAAATATCAAATCCCAAACCCTCAATACCAAAGCCTAAAGATCAAAACCCCTAAATTCCAAAACTAAGCCCAAGGATACCAAGAAAAATCCAAAATGTCATAACCAAAGTTGAGTCCAAATCAAAATGACTCCAAAGCCCAAAACCCAAAGCCCAAAATTCGAGGATCAAAATAGAACTTCGAGAATTCAAACTTAAAAGTTGAACTTAAAAGTCAAAAAGTTGAACTCAAAAGTCCAACTTAAAATTGAAATGATTAAGATTTTTCAAATGGATCTGATAGCCAGGACATAAAAGTCTTAAATACCCCAAGATAATATGTCAAAACCCCAAAAGTTAAAGACACAAAGACCAACGCTTTAGGGCTTGGGCCAAAGTCGATAACTAAAAATTCGAAATGACATTAAAATCTTCAAACTCCAACTACGTTTCTTCTGAGACTACATAGCGCGTTGCCACAGGAATTACAACCCGATGTTCTCATCAAAGAGGAGGGCATAGCGCTTCTTTCCTTGCGACTCGAACGAAATCCCAAAATCTCTAAATTCTAAAACGATCAAGAATCGACCTAGATCGCATATCTTTCTAGTGTCGAACTCAAAAATCTAAATCGTTCTTCTGAGACTACATAACGCGTTGCCCCGGAAGGTACACCCCTGAAGTTCTTGTCAAGAGGAGGCATAGCGCATCTGTATTAGAGACTCGAACGACAAACCCTAAAAATCTCTAAATTTCCAAATTGGCTGAGCGTTAATCTAGGACATGTAACCCTTGGTATTAGCCTCAGAAATCCCAAAGGTGGCCTCAAGCCGGCAAAACTAACAATTGACAATAAAAATTGTTAAAACTGTGACATGAAAGTCAACCAAAGTCTTGTAACAAGTATAAAGTTATAACTAAGGTCCTATAGCAAGTTGAAAGTTACAACTAAAAGGACTGAAAGCTAAACCCCCCCTAAAAGACTAATCTTCTTTAAAGATTAAAATTAGACTCTAAGCTATTCTTCACAGTTAATCTGATTATTCCCGATTTAGAGGTGCTCTTGTCTGGTTCTCAACTCAGACCAGAGGTAATTAACAGCAAGGGCTTGCGCTTGTTGGAAGGAAAGGGCCTACAAATAAACAATCAACTCTCGAAGTACTTAGAGCCGCATTAACTTCCGTCGTTCGCTTTCCGGACGGACGATAGTGTTCGGATCGCAAGATGCTCGAGAGGTATCTGCTCCGTATTCTTTTTCCCCATGGAGGAAGTTATCCTTTGATATCTACCCGTGGACAGGTCAAAAAGGTGCGAGACACATTGCCTCCATCTTACAGAGATGTAGTCATGCATCTTCACTTGCGTGAAAAGGCAATGACCCTAGATGAGATCCATCAGACTTTGAAGCAAGCTGAGGCCGATATGAACAGGCACAAGGTAGAGAAGAATGTTCTTGCGATCTCACAGAATGACAAGAAAGTTCAAAAAGGAAAAGGCAAAAGGAAGATATCTAAAAAGAACAAGGGGAATGAAGAAGCTCAAGTGAGCACTTCCAAAGGCAAAAAGAAAAATTCGCCAACTCCGCAAATCGAGTGCTATTATTGTCATAAGTACAAGGCTGACTTAAACTCAGGCAAGAGTGAATCTTTTGACAAGTTTAAAGAATTCAAGAATGAAGTTGAAAATCAACTAAGTAAGAGAATTAAGACTTTACAAACTGATCGTGGAGGAGAATACTTGAGTAATGAATTTGGTACATATCTGAAAGAGTGTGGTATCATACCACAATTGACTCCACCTGGAACACCTCAATGGAATGATGTATCTGAAAGGAGAAACAGAACATTGCTTGATATGGTTCGATCAATGATGTGCCAAACAGAATTGCCTCCTTATTTTTTGGGACATGCATTGCTAACTGCAGCTTACACACTGAATATTGTTCCATCTAAATCTGTCGAGAAAACTCCGTATGAGTTGTGGACAAGGAAAACTCATGACTTGTCTTTTCTCAAGATTTGGGAATGTGAGGCTTACATCAAACGATTGATGTCAACTAAACTAGAACCCCAAGCAGAAAGATGCTTCTTTATACGTTATCCGAAAGAAACAAAAGGATACTACTTTTGGCACAAGTTAACAAATAGAATATTAGTTGAAAGGGGGTGCAATTTTCTTAGAGAAAGAGTTTCTCGAAAGAATAAAAAATAGTGGGAGTAGTGTAATTGTGACACCCCGAAACCGAAGTCACGGAGTACCACGGCCCGCCGCGACTACGTGCTTACCTTCACGCACCCGCAAGGCTTACATATCGCAAAACATTCTAAGTTAATTGCATGAAGCATCACAAATCTAAATGTAAATAAATAAATAAGGGTTTATAAGTATCGATTACATCTTGGCATATGGTAAGTTTCAACTGGTTAAACTTGTACATGTAACATCAGCTAGCTTACAATATCAAAAGTACAAGTTCACTATACAAAATAAACATTTAGAAATCCCACGCTTCATGCTTTTACTCAAAATGTAGATGGCTTACTCTGCAACTCGATTCCCGCTCGGTCTACAACCTGGAACCCACAAAGTGGAGAGTGAGATAATTATAAAAATTATCCTAGTGCGGTATTTAGTTCCAGTCACACAAACCCCGAAGGTACATGATCAGGAACTAACTACTGACTGAGTTAAAAACAACATTTCATTATACAAGCAGATAATATAACAATATACATATCAATTAGTTCAATCAACCTCTCAAGTTAAATCATGCAATGCATCATGAGCACGGTAAATATGTCCCTTCAATAAGGATTTCAATTACAAGACGACATTTCAGAAACCGGCTCGAGTTGGACAACACATAGCATGCAAGTCTGGTTATAAATCATTACGACTTCCTTCACAGATTTTATAGTCCGTAGACTCAGATTTTATAGTCCGTAGACTCAGATTACTACAATTCAGACAATTCATAATTACAAACAGTACCACAAGTTGAGAACATCGTCAGAATACCGGATCAAAGCGCTTATCACTCGGGGCTCAAGGAACGGGTCATGACTCCGTCCTCGAGTCAACCAATGTCCATTCATTCATACAAGTAGCACAGACCTTTTGAAGTCATTCAATCGGTAACCATTCATCATGTATAACAATTAATAATAATATTAACATATGATACAATTACAAATATGCATGCAATGAATGAACAATTCAACATGATGCAATGTCAGAATTAAATTCCTAAGATGCAGATTCAGAGTAAGTGTAACATCCGCACCTGCAACACAAGTAGACACAAGCAATGACAAGCAAATCCTAATTACCACCGGTAGTATCGGCCTCCTCGAGTTCCGATACGTCCTTATCCAAATCTACATTAATAAATTATTCTAAGTACTTACTCAAGTAGAGAACACAAGAAACAAGTAAAAACAAGCAAGAAAAACTAAATACAAACTCCAATTAAGACCCATTATGTGGCCGGGTTAGGGTTTACCACGACTTAGACACAAACAATGATTGTACAAGTGAATTTAGGGTTTAAACCATACTTTTGTGATCTCTAATGTATCAAAGGACTTTATGAGGTTGTAGAGCTCTTCAAGAGCTTTCCAATGGGCTTTGAATCACCTAAAACGGACTCCGGATGACAAAGTTATGGCCAAAAGAAAATCTGTTCTCAGAGGGAACAATTCGGACCGAATTAGACCAATTCGGACCGAATTGTAGAAGCTGAAATTTCCAGAGGAACCAATTCGGACCGAATTAGAACAATTCGGACCGAATTGTTAGATGCAGAAACTCGTTTTTCAACCAAACCAAAGAGCTAAAATGCTCAAAACTTCACCAAATCAATCCAAACTTGAAATGAGCCTACTATAGTATACTACTAACTTAAATCAACAAGAAATTTAAGTTCTCCACTTAGTTTCAAACTACATTTTTCAGAAATTACTAAAGTAATTCAGAAATTCGTTTTAGAACAAAAATCCCCTTTTTGCATGGAACCAAAATTTCAGAAAAATAAAGTACAACACTAAATATAACTACTAGTGTTTTGCATGCAACTAAATCCAATAGAAAAACTTAATTTAAACCTGATTCAAGCTCCAAATTTCAGAAATTGCTCAAAACCGAAATGATTCAAGGTTCAAAGAAATACTAACCAATAAGCACTCAAATTCGAAAATAGATGGGTTGCATGTACTCTCCTTGCCTTCCTCCCTTCAATTTCGATTTTTGCCAGATTTTAGAATGATTTTAAGTATTTTTCGTGGAGGGTTTTCTAAGGTCTGAACTTGGAGAGTTTAGAGAGAAGAGAATGGGATATTTTCAGTAGAGGAGAAAGTGGGAAGAAGAAGAGAGAGAGAGGGTACTGCTGAGGGGTTTTGGAGTAAAAAGAGTGGGGTTGGTTTTTGCAAAATAACCCCTTAACTTTTGTCAATTTCAAGGTACCACCAAATTTTCAGATTTGAGCCTTATAAAACCCAGAATTTTAACAACAACTTATAATACTTTTGCCATAGCTTTAGTACACAATATAATATATTCATACTATACTAACATACTAGCAATAAACCATACAATCAACCATTCAATTTGGTCAGAATTTCGAAAAATTCGAAACAACATAAAATTAACACACTAATACTTAAGGACTCAACAAATTAAAAACTTAGGTATTACATCCCTCCCCCCTTAAGAATCCCGTTCAGTCCTCTGAACGGAACACGTACCTGAGACGTCAAACAAGTCTGGAAACTTCTCTCTCATCTCGGACTCAAGCTCCCAAGTAGCCTCCTTCCTCGGGTGTCTACCCCACTGTACCAACACATATCGAATTGTTCTACTTCGCAACCGGTGTTCCTTGGTATCCAAAATCCTTGTAGGTTTCTCCTCATAAGTCAAGTTCGACTCAACTTGACTAAGGCCTGAGTGATCAAGTATATGTGAAGGATCACGCACATACCTTCGAAGTTGAGACACATGAAAGATCGGATGAATCCGATCCAAACTTGGAGGTAAATCCAACTCATAAGCAACAGCTCCTACCTTCTTGCTCACAATAAAAGGCCCGATATACCGAGGACTTAGCTTCCCCAAGACACCGAAGCGAAACACCCCTCTCACAGGAGACACCTTTATCCATACATGCTCACCTTCCTTATACTCAATTGGCCGTCGATGCACATCAGCATATCTCTTTTGCCGATCTTGTGCGGCCTTAAGTTTAGATTTCACCAACCTCACCTTTTCCAAGCTCTCTGAAACTAACTCCGGTCCAGTAGGCATGTAAGTCCCTTTAACCTTCCAACATAGCGGTGTCCGGCACGACCCGCCATACAAAGCCTCATATGGTGCCATCCCAATACTCGCATGAAAGCTGTTATTATAAGAAAACTCCACCAAATGTAGGTTATCTACCCAAGACCCGCCAAAACAAATAGCACACGCTCTCAACATGTCCTCCAAGGTCTGTATCGTGCGCTCAGATTGTCCATCTGTTTGAGGATGATGTGCAGAACTAAAACTCAATTTCGTCCCTAAAGCTTTCTAAAAACTCTTCCAGAATTGAGATGTAAAGCGACTATCCCTATCTGAAATGATCTCCCTTGGACAGCCGTGCAACCGGAACAAATTCTTTAGGAATAGCTCCGCTAGCTTATCCCCACCAATGTCAGATCGAATCGGTATAAACCGAGCCACCTTAGTCAACCTATCCACAATAACCCAAATTCCATCTACTTGGCCCTTTGTCTTTGGAAAACCCGACACAAAGTCCATGGTGATAGACTCAAACTTCTCTTTTGGGCACCGCAACGGTTGTAAGAGACCAGCACTCTTCCGTCGATCGGCCTTCGATTGTTGACAAGTTTGGCACCGAGCTACAAATTCTGCTATCTCTCGCTTCATGCCCGGCCACCAAAAATGTTTCTTTAAATCCATGTACATCTTCACTTCACCGGGATGAATGGCATACCCCGATTCATGCACATCCATAAGAATTAACATTTTAATCTCCTTGTTATCCGGCACACATACTCGAGTGCCGAATCTCAAAACACCACTTTCATCCACCTGAAAACTTCCCTTACCTTCTTCTATCCCCGCTCGAAACTTTTGGCACTTTTCATCTCTTTCTTGGGCCACTTTGATCCTCACATGCAAATCTGATTCAATCTCTAAAGCCGCTATGAACACAGTTGCCATTGCATTTGAAATAGAATTGTCGAGGTTTTGGTTGACATGGCTAAGAACAAGTTCCCTTGACACACCTACACACAACTCCATCTTATCTCTTCTAGGAGCTTTGGCTGACTTGTAATCATTGTCGCTGCATTTGCTCGACTTTTTCGACTTAGTGCATCAGCTACAAGATTAGCCTTTCCAGCATTATACAAGATCTCCATATCATAGTCCTTGAGTAACTCTAACCACCGCCTTTGCCTCAGATTGAGATCCTTTTGTGTATACAAGTACTTGAGGCTTTGGTGATCGGTGTAGATTTTGCACTTTGCCCCATACAAGTAATGCCTCCAAATCTTTAGTGCAAACACAACCGCCGCCAACTCTAAATCATGGGTCGGATAATTCTTTTCATGTGGCTTAAGTTTCCGCGACCCATAAGCTATCACATGTCCATCTTGCATAAGAACACAACCGAGCCCAACTCCTGAAGCATCGGTGTAAACCGCAAACTCCTTCTCTGGTACCGGCATTGTCAAGATTGGTGCGGACACAAGTCGATCCTTCAAGGCTTGAAAACTAGCCTCTTGTTCATCTCCCCATATGTACTTGACATCCTTATGTAAAAGTTGGGTTAGCGACCGAGCAAGTTTTGAGAACCCCTCCACAAACCGTCTGTAGTACCCGGCCAACCCAAGAAAACTTCACACCTCTGACACATTCTTTGGTTGAATCCAACTAGCCACTGCCTGCACCTTTGCCGGATCCACCGACAAACCCTTTCCCGAGATCACATGCCCAAGGAATGCCACTTCTTCTAACCAAAACTCACGCTTGGACAGTTTTCCAAACAATTGATGTTCTCTCAACCGAGCTAACACCGCTCTCAAGTGACCCGCATGCTCCTCACGAGTGCGAGAGTAAACAAGAATGTCATCAATAAAAATCACCACAAAGCTATCCAAGTAATCATGGAAGACCCGATTCATTAGGTCCATAAAAGCTGCTGGTGCATTCGTCAAACCGAATGGCATCACAAGGTACTCATAGTGCCCATACCTTGATCTGAAAGCAGTTTTCTCCACATCTTCGGGTTTAATTCTGAGCTGATGATAACCTGTTCTAAGATCAATCTTAGAATATACTGAAGACCCTTGCAATTGATCAAATAAATCATCTATCCTCGGTAGTGGATACCGATTCTTTATTGTTACCTTGTTCAACTCTCGATAATCAATACAAAGTCTCAAGGTTCCATCTTTCTTCTTAACAAACAAGACCGGTGCTCCCCATGGTGATGCACTTGGCCTTATAAATCCCTTCTCCAACAACTCCTCCAATTGAACTTTCAACTCTTTTAATTCCGCCGGTGCCATGCGATACGGTGTTTTAGAAATTGGCACCGCTCCCGGCAGCAACTCAATACCAAACTCAACTTCTCTTGGAGGTGGCATGCCCGAGATCTCACTCGGGAACACATCAACGAACTCTCGGACGACCGGAATGGTTGAGATATCCGGCTGCCCGTCTCTATCTACTATCACCGCTGCTAAGAAACACATGCATCCAGCTTGCAATAAGTTTCTTGCTTCTACCGCTGAAATATACGGGGTAGGATCCCCGATTGTTCTGAAATTAAGAGCATACTTGATTGGTCTACCCAAGTTGAATTGAATGCGCCGCTTGGCACACTCTATCACCGCATTATGCCTTGCAAGCCAATCAAGACCCAACAGAAAAGCATACCCAGAAATGTCTAGTACAAGCACATCCAAAGACAATTCTCGGCCCGCAATCAACACTTTCAGACCTCGGCACCCCAAGACTACTTCATTAGATTGCCCCAAGGGAGTTAAGACCTGAGACACGTCACTCCGTTTCTCCATAACCCAACCACAAGACTCAACAAATTCCCGAGACACTATCGAATGACTACACCCCGTGTCAAACAAAACAAAAGCAAAGTGTCCCGAGATAGAAACAATACCTGAAAGCATCTCATTTGGTGCTACAATATGTAGTTGCTCTTCTCCTTCATGCTCCACTTCAGCTGCAAAAACTCCAACCCGTCCACCTCTATGCCCCGAGGCGCGACCTCCCACACACCCACGGTCAAAACCTAGTGCTCGGCCCCCGCCTCTCGGGTAGCCTCCACTACCTTGGCCTCCAAAATATCCCGCTGGTGAGGGATTGGGGCAGTCCTTCCTTATGTGCCCCGGACTTCCACAACCGAAACAAGTCCGATTGCGCATGTGACATGAGACCTCTGGATGCGGTTGGTTGCAAGTCCGACACCAATGTCCCGAAGGTTTAGCCTTGCTTGCTGTTGTGGAGGAAGAGATTGGTGCTTTTCCCTTGCCCCGTCCCGCAACTTGTATTTGTCCACTCTTTGAGCGAACCTTCCTCGCTTCTTCTTCTTCCTCCTCTCGCTCCCTTTTAAAGTGAACCTCCTTTTGTGCAGCATGATTCATCAACCTCTTCAAGTCTGTAACATAAGGGTCATCTATTGCACCCCCTATCTTTGACCTAAGCCCATTGATATAGTGCCTTCGATAGCGCCTAGGATCAACTCTAATGTCAAGAGCATAGCGAGAGAGATTGATGAATTCCATGTTGTATTCTGATACAGTTTTATTTCCTTACTTTAGCTCAATAAACCTTTGCCTCATCTCTTCTTTCATAATATCATCGGCATATTGCTCATTGAATTGCTCCTCAAACCACTCCCAAGGTATGGTATCTTGGTCACCATCAAAATCTAACTTCTTATTTTCCCACCAGAAACGAGCATCATTCTCCAAGTAATGAGTGGCGAGCTCAACTTGGAACTCCGTTGGTGCCCGACACACCCGAAACTTGGACTTGATACTAGCAAGCCACTCCTCGGCCGTTGCAAGATTATCTCCTTGAAACCTTGGTGGTGTTGTCTTTCCAAAAGAGTCATAGATAAGTCAGAAGCGATCTCCTTCATCTTCCACTTGTGCGGCATGTCTACCGCGTCCTCGGCCTAAGGCCGCAAAACCCCGCTCAATGGCATTGGTAACCCTTTCTTCAAGACTAGAGCCTGCATTAGAATCGGCGGAGTCTTCACCTCTACCCACACCTCCACGGGCACGACCTCTTGCACCTCTGCCTCGACGACCTCTCCGATCCATAACAACCTATAGAACAAAGTCAATACCACAACAAGAAAACATACATGAAATAAAATCGACCTCACATTCCCACTTAGACCTACCCTCACTCATTACTTAAAGGTCTGGTTCAAGTTGTTAGACCAACCGGGCTCTGATACCAAACAAGCTGTGACACCCTGAAACCGAAGTCACGGAGTACCACGGCCCGCCGCGACTACGTGCTTACCTTCACGCACCCGCAAGGCTTACATATCGCAAAACATTCTAAGTTAATTGCATGAAGCATCACAAATCTAAATGTAAATAAATAAATAAGGGTTTATAAGTATCGATTACATCTTGGCATATGGTAAGTTTCAACTGGTTAAACTTGTACATGTAACATCAGCTAGCTTACAATATCAAAAGTACAAGTTAACTATACAAAATAAACATTTAGAGATCCCACGCTTCATGCTTTTACTCAAAATGTAGATGGCTTACTCTGCAACTCGATTCCCGCTCGGTCTACAACCTGGAACCCACAAAGTGGAGAGTGAGATAATTATAAAAATTATCCCAGTGCGGTATTTAGTTCCAGTCACACAAACCCCGAAGGTACATGATCAGGAACTAACTACTGACTGAGTTAAAAACAACATTTCATTATACAAGCAGATAATATAACAATATACATATCAATTAGTTCAATCAACCTCTCAAGTTAAATCATGCAATGCATCATGAGCACGGTAAATATGTCCCTTCAATAAGGATTTCAATTACAAGACGACATTTCAGAAACCGGCTCGAGTTGGACAACACATAGCATGCAAGTCTGGTTATAAATCATTACGACTTCCTTCACAGATTTTATAGTCCGTAGACTCAGATTTTATAGTCCGTAGACTCAGATTACTACAATTCAGACAATTCATAATTACAAACAGTACCACAAGTTGAGAACATCGTCAAAATACCGGATCAAAGCGCTTATCACTCGGGGCTTAAGGAACGGGTCATGACTCCGTCCTCGAGTCAACCAATGTCCATTCATTCATACAAGTAGCACAGACCTTTTGAAGTCATTCAATCGGTAACCATTCATCATGTATAACAATTAATAATAATATTAACATATGATACAATTACAAATATGCATGCAATGAATGAACAATTCAACATGATGCAATGTCAGAATTAAATTCCTAAGATGCAGATTCAGAGTAAGTGTAACATCCGCACCTGCAACACAAGTAGACACAAGCAATGACAAGCAAATCCTAATTACCACCGGTAGTATCGGCCTCCTCGAGTTCCGATACGTCCTTATCCAAATCTACATTAATAAATTATTCTAAGTACTTACTCAAGTAGAGAACACAAGAAACAAGTAAAAACAAGCAAGAAAAACTAAATACAAACTCCAATTAAGACCCATTATGTGGCCGGGTTAGGGTTTACCACGACTTAGACACAAACAATGATTGTACAAGTGAATTTAGGGTTTAAACCATACTTTTGTGATCTCTAATGTATCAAAGGACTTTATGAGGTTGTAGAGCTCTTCAAGAGCTTTCCAATGGGCTTTGAATCACCTAAAACGGACTCCGGATGACAAAGTTATGGCCAAAAGAAAATCTGTTCTCAGAGGGAACAATTCGGACCGAATTAGACCAATTCGGACCGAATTGTAGAAGCTGAAATTTCCAGAGGAACCAATTCGGACCGAATTAGAACAATTCGGACCGAATTGTTAGATGCAGAAACTCGTTTTTCAACCAAACCAAAGAGCTAAAATGCTCAAAACTTCACCAAATCAATCCAAACTTGAAATGAGCCTACTATAGTATACTACTAACTTAAATCAACAAGAAATTTAAGTTCTCCACTTAGTTTCAAACTACATTTTTCAGAAATTACTAAAGTAATTCAGAAATTCGTTTTAGAACAAAAATCCCCTTTTTGCATGGAACCAAAATTTCAGAAAAATAAAGTACAACACTAAATATAACTACTAGTGTTTTGCATGCAACTAAATCCAATAGAAAAACTTAATTTAAACCTGATTCAAGCTCCAAATTTCAGAAATTGCTCAAAACCGAAATGATTCAAGGTTCAAAGAAATACTAACCAATAAGCACTCAAATTCGAAAATAGATGGGTTGCATGTACTCTCCTTGCCTTCCTCCCTTCAATTTCGATTTTTGCCAGATTTTAGAATGATTTTAAGTATTTTTCGTGGAGGGTTTTCTAAGGTCTGAATTTGGAGAGTTTAGAGAGAAGAGAATGGGATATTTTCAGTAGAGGAGAAAGTGGGAAGAAGAAGAGAGAGAGAGGGTACTGCTGAGGGGTTTTGGAGTAAAAAGAGTGGGGTTGGTTTTTGCAAAATAACCCCTTAACTTTTGTCAATTTCAAGGTACCACCAAATTTTCAGATTTGAGCCTTATAAAACCCAGAATTTTAACAACAACTTATAATACTTTTGCCATAGCTTTAGTACACAATATAATATATTCATACTATACTAACATACTAGCAATAAACCATACAATCAACCATTCAATTTGGTCAGAATTTCGAAAAATTCGAAACAACATAAAATTAACACACTAATACTTAAGGACTCAACAAATTAAAAACTTAGGTATTACAGTAATGCTTGAGGAAACACAAGAAACACTACAAGACGTCGATCAGGTCATGGATGACAACCATATAGATCGAAATAGCCCAACCACAGTTCCGATGGCTAGTGGGAGCATTAGTGTACAGGTTCCTCAACATACTGAGGAAGAGGTTCACAAATCATCACATGGTGTTCAATCGAGTATTGAACTAATTCCACAAGAGATTGTGCAAGAGGTTCAGTGATGTGTAGCTAATAGTACCCTAATTTGGTCCTAAAAATACTGCAAGCGCACGGTAAATCGTTGGATTTGGTTAGGGGTCGAACCACAGAGATGGTGAAACAAGTACTGGTCTTACACTTTAACAAAGTCTAGATCTAGCAATTCAAGTTGGGTTTTCAAACAATACAAAAACAAACAATTGAAATTAACTAAAGATAAACCAAACAAGTAATAAAAATAGAAAGTAACAATTTTTGGGGTGAAACGTCGCGCCGCTGCCTCATGCCAAACAGAGTCGAATTCATGTGAAAATCAATGCCTCGATTCGGTTAGTTTCTCTTTTCCTCCTTTTTAATTTTTTATCTTTGTGATTGCATTGAGGACAATACTTGATTTAAGTTTGGGGGGGAAATAGGAGGAAAATCGAATTTGTAATAAAACGGGATGAAAATGGGTGAAAATAGGTTAAGTAATCGAATTTTCTATTCACTGTTCAGTCCAAAATACTGTCTGTTCGAACCGAACGACACTGTTCTGGATTTTCTAAAATTGCACATTCTCTGTTCGGTCCGAACAAACTTTCATTCGGACTGAATAAGACCTTGAAAAATGAATTTTTGCACTAGTTTGGCTTGGAAATGAATTAAATATGCCTAGACTCTCTCGATTTGGATTTTAAACGATGAAATTCACACTGTTTTGACATGTTTTTAAGTCAATTAAAATTTTTCTCAAAGGACCCTAGAATGTTTAGATATCTTTTGTTGATTTTTGAACCAATTGGCTGAATTTAAAATATTTTGAAAAGATAAGAACTCAAATTTGGATGCATAAAATTTTCAAAACACTTTAAGTCAATTCTCACAAGTTTTTACCGAGTGAACATATTTGTATTTGGCAAAATTTTGTTTAAAATGGATTTTGTCAATTTTGGAAATTATAAGATGAACTTTTTCTTGTTGAAATTCCTTTTAAACGCTTGAATCGCCAACAAGCAAACTTAATGGGACAATTTAAAATAGTTGTGAAAACAAGGATGCACCGAGACCTTCTTCCACCAACTTATCCACAAATTAGAGGGTATTGGGTTAGTTATGAATTTCTAGGAATTACACCTCAAAGAACTCGAGAAATAATTAGGTAATTCATAACTAATTTTACTGGTCCCGATGCGAAAGCATTGGCAAAGGAGTTGTTGAGTTTTATGGCCCAAGTGTATCGTGGCTATAATTGAGCAACACCCGTCCAACCTCCCTAGTGCGTTATGTGCCATAGCATCTTAAAGTCAATGACACTGGATTAAATTCTCTAGGATGTAAAGCCCCACGACTCGACTTGCACAATTAAATTGGTGAAAAATAAAATTGTTTTGAGAAGGGTTCACCATAGAATTTCCGACTTTGATAAATTTCTTTACAAATTTTTGTGAAATATGGAAAAGAACGGGTGAATGAAATTGAGATTGCATTTGAATTGACAAAGTGAAGCTAGAGTTCTTGAATTTGAAAAAAGATTTCACTAGGACCAAGAGAGGCATTAATTGACTTGTAGAACACTAAACTTGGTTCTTGAAAATAATTTTTTATTTGACTTATTTCATGGAAGTGTGAAATTTTTAGGCATAAGCAATTGGTTTCATGACCTATCTTGGTTTGGATACTCGATTCTTAATTGTATGTAAAGTCCATCTTTCTAAGTCTAGAGTATTGCTTGAGGACAAGCAAAATTTAAGCTTGGGGGGATTTGATATCTCATATTTATATGTGTTTTTTGGCTGGACTTTACACTTAAATGGTAACTCAAACTCCTACATTCATTGTGCTTTGTGCTATATTTGTCTAGAATTAGATACTGTTGTGGTTTTTGTATTAAATTGTAGAAACTCGGTGGATCAAACACAATTATTGTATAACGTGGTGGATTTAGGAGAAGAAAATGGCTAAATGGCAATAATAGCATTGTAGAGCTCATCCTAAGCTTTCCAACGATTTTTGAATCGCCTCAATCGGAGTCCAAATGAAGAAATTATGATCCAAATACTATTGATACTCAATGCTAGAATCTCAGTTCGACACGAACTGAGTCTATTTGACCCGAACTGAGCCAGTTCGACCCGAACTGAGCCAGTTCGGTCCGAACCAGTGCAAAAATTCATTTTTCAAGGTTCTATTCGGACCGAATGATCAACGCCACAAGATACGAGTGCACAGCAAGCTGAGGAACCTTTCAGTGTATTTGATGTTCCTGGCTGTCCAATTAGCCAGAGGACTCCCCGGATTCTAACAAAAGAAGAGTACACTGCTGCCCACAACTATGTCATATTCAACTGTGACGAGATAACAAAATATATAGAGTATGAACCAATGTCTTGCTAATTCATTGCAAAACTGTATCAAATATTAATTGATCCTCTTTTCAACATCTGAAAATATTAACTGAAATATTAATTGAATGCAGTGAGTATGATGAATGTTTACGATTGACCCGCCAAGCTACTAATGAGAAATCAATGGACAGACTCCGTCGAAAAGGATTTGCAGATTGGTTTTCCCGCAAGATACTGAAGGACCGTGTTTATGATCATAACTTGCACAAGCTTTCCCACAAACCTTCCACACAAGTATTTTGCTATCAGGGGTATGCTATTAATGAATTTTGATTTCGCACTGACTCAGACCAACCCAGGGCAACAGTGAACAGTGGAGTTTGTGTAGTAGGAGAGTGGACTACCGATAATTCCACCCAAGTGGATTACTATGGAGTCCTAAAAGAGGTGGTGGATCTCGATTACGACGGTAGAAAGGTTGTACTTTTCAAATGCTATTGGTTTGACATAGACAAAGGCATTAAGCATGACAAAAAATATGGCCTTGTTGAAGTTAAGCACACCTCTTCTCTTAAATATTACGAGCCATTTATTTTCGCCCATCAAGCGGATCAAGTGTACTATCTACCCTATGCATCCGGTAAAAGGGGACAGTGGTGGGTGGCCATGAAAATGAAAAATAAAGAAAATCTGGGAGTTGAGGAAATTGATGAAAGCTATGAATTTTACCAGAAAGAACAATCAAATTGTCATATTTTGTCGGTCACAAAAGGACAAGATATGAACTTGGAATATTACCGCGAACATTGGGGGACACTTTTGATGATGTAGTTGGAGAAATTGTTGAAGAACAGGAGGAACAAATTATTGAAGGTGGCGACGAAGATGAAGGTGATGATGAATGGTAAACGGGACGTATGCCTAATTTCATTCTCAATAAGCATGGTAAACTGGAATGCTATATTTCCTTGGCCCTGTCACGTGAATTTTTAGAGATATTTTTAGAGGTATTGGGGTATTGTGGTCAGACCATGCCATTCTAGTATGTTGTATGACCTATCACATGAATTGAAAGTAGACTTGTTAATATAAAAATTCAAATTACAATGTGCGTGTGTACCACATATATATAAAGGATCTATGAAGCATGAGATAATTGATTAAGTTGGTAACTTAATATCAAATATATGCTCTATAATGTGAATAATCAGATGTGTAATAACCTATCCTGAATGTAAATAAACTTCATAGTGACAAGCACTTGTTAACATCTCAACATGTACCTTCATGGGAGTGACAGTAATTCCACGAATATTTACTAATTAGGGGTGTTTGTATTTTTGGATGTAAGTGCTCACCTAGAATGGTGGTGTTGCTATTGATGGATTTCTCATGCTGACGAATCGTGCCTAACAAGTGCATGGCAGGCATAGACCATGCGATTCGCCCCTGCAATTCCTTAGATTGAATAATAATTATGTATTTCTCATTATTGAATTAGGAGATTGGGACGACAGATGATATTGTGAATTGGTAGCTATATTGAATTAGGAGATTGGGACGACAGATGATATTGAATAATAATTATGTATTTCTCATTATTTTGTGAATTGGTAGCTATATTGTGATTTTTTATCTTTTGATTTATATTGTGATTTTATACATATATATATGAAGTGGTGAACCTGTTCAGTTGGTACGAACACTATAAATATATATATATGAAGTGCATGCATACGAGTTTTTTTTTTCATTCACTAGTATTGGTTGGTATAAACACTAGTGCCAGCCGGTACGTACAAAGTTAAGTGGTTGGATAGAAGTCAAACGTGCATTGAGTAATTGTAAGGGTAGTATTTACATGAGCCAGCCCATATAAGTAGTATTCAAGACAATTGGTGGCACTGTGAGGCCCAAAAATTAGTATTTACAAGGGTATTATAGAGCGTTTAATTCATGGGTCGTCTGACTACTCCACGTGGGCCCACAATTCAGTATAAACATGGGTGTTTCTAGCAAACTTTCGATAGATGGTAGAGTGAAATATTATAATCGTGCGTATAAAAAATCATGGGAATACGGATGAAAAAGTTATTTCCTGATCCGGTAGTGCAATTTCCTTATTATAATCAAGGGTACATGAATACCCATGTAAAGTCCCTATACAAATAATCGAAATTCTAGTAGTGTTTACATCATAAAATACGCTTGCAAAAAAAAAACAAATACACTTGCAAATAAAAAATGTGGGCCTGCATGTAAGAATAAAAATTGAATCATTCGTATAATATACGACTGCAAGCGCTTACAAATAAATAATGGGCCTAGTAAAATATGCTTGCAAACAACCAATAGGTACGCTTGCAAACAAACAACATTGGCCCCGCATGTAAAAACATGAATATAATATACGACCGTAAGCTCTTGAACATAAACAGTGGGTCTTGTGGAATACCCTTACAAATAAAAAAACAATAGGTCCAGGACAATGAACAGATTCATGCGTCCTTATTCATGGGCATTCCCATATAATATGTCATTTACAATATTTTCGACAACACTTTATATAAGGGGTAATTTACAACCGTATCCTCTTGTAAATGGGCTAAAGCAATGACTTTCTGTTGATTATACTCCTTTGAAAGTAACCTGAATTCTAGTAGTGATTGTAGAAGGTATAATTAATTTTATGTCAATACAAATCAATATAAAATAGTTTTAAGCCACTACAAAATAATAAAATTATTCTATGCCATAGGTGCAATAAAATAGTGGCATAAATCTAATATCATCTAATAATGACATAATTCTAATTTCTAAATAAAAGGGGATTCATTTTTAAGATTTATTTGCAAATTTTTTTGTGGTGCCGATTTTTATCACGTTACAAAATTATGGGTATCATTATGGTACAATGCTCCTTTGTAGTCTTGATTATGCTTCACCAAGGCAACGGTATTAATTAGCATACTTAAATCACTAAAAAAAAAAAAGCATAATGGGGTGGAAAAATTTAACGAATTTCAATATTCTAGTAATTCTTCATGTAACATTTTAAACCGACTGCCAATAATTTCAACATCCTCGTGTAGTAAAGGTCCTTCGAACATTAGTTCCCCCCCCCCCCCCCCAAGCACCGTCTTTTTTTTTTAGGGCTTGTCTTTCATGAGGGGCAATTCAGTCATTTTAAAAAATAATGATGATATCATTTTTAGAATTTAACATGTTTTTGGAGAAAATAGTGGCATAAAATTAATTTTAGCAATTCTATAATGGCATAAATTTAATTAGCAATTTAAGAATGAAATTTTTCGAATTGAAAAAATTCATAGTGGCATAAAATTAATTATTCCTAATATTTAAAACAAGCAATTACAAAATAAATAAAGTAAAATAATAGCATCTTATAAATTAAACTATAAATTAAGCTAATAAGCAAATCAAGATGTACAAGAAACTTTAAAGGAATATCAATTTCTATAATGTATCCGAAAGGAGATTAAAGACTTCAAGACATGTAGATATATAATTAAGCAATGAAACTAACATATTAATTGGATATAGACAGGTTAAGTAGGATAGTCCGCAATTAGGTTCGTATACAAAATTAGGATACGTAATATATTATTTAAATAAAGTTTCTTTTTAGATTTATGGCAGTACTTGATTTGAATAACAAAAAAATTATAAATATGCATGGTTTCAATTTAAAATTAACGACGTTCATGAACTAGGCATAAATTATAGATTTAAGAACCATGATAAAATGAATGATAAGCCCGAATTTGACAAGAGAGGATTAACGCTATTCGATTGCATCTAAAAAGCTTTAGACACTTTGAATGGTCTATGTTGTGTTTTTGCTAGTTTTCACTCTATTGAGCGAGGACCTAGATAGAGTGAAATAATAAATTTGGTATAAATCAATTTGGAGAGATAAAAATGTAATTTTTAATATTTGTAAGGGTATATAAGATATTTTTTCGTAGAATTATATTTAATTAATTAATTAGGAGAAGGTGAACATTAAAAAAATGAGGGTTTGTGTTAATAGCAAAATTGATAGTTGGGAATGAACCTGAGCTAAGTTTTTGGCTGGCTAATATTCGAAAACAGAAATTTATTTTACCGTCATTTTTTTTTTTTTTTTGTTGGTTCATTTTTTGGTTACTGTTGGAGGCTTCGATTGGCTTCTGATTTGTCAGAGTTTAGGGGCAATTAATTGTTGGTGGGTCCGGAACAAAAGCTGGAAACAGCATGGAAATTGAGTGTTCAAAGAGAAAGCAAGATGGCTTTTTCTCGTGTGGACCCCCAAAGAAATTTGGAATCACCACTTTGATCGCATATTATTATCATTCTGTGGCCACTCCTCTTGAGACCGTTTATGTGTCGATATGTATGTATGAAATTGTGAATGAATGACAACACATCACATAACATTACATGACACGTAATCTCGTTCGGTTGAGCGCACCAAGCCACCGAGCAGCGTTGCAAATGGACTGAACAAGCCCCCCATATATTTCTTTTTTAAAAAAAAAGAAAAAAGGGCCACGAGAATCTGCTTAAATTGCCGTCGGCTATCCTGTACTATATATATATCAATATATGCTCCCGTCTCTCTTTGTCTTCTCTATCATAATCATATATTAAATTATAACATAATAGTGCTGGTCTTTGCAAACCATAATAATGCACATCTCTTTACTTTATTGTTGATAGATAATTAATTAAGAAATCAAGGCTAACATTAGGATCACATGGCATCCAATCATAGAACCACTGTTTCCGTCTAATCATTGAAGTAAAACGGGCTTTTATATATTTGCATTAATTTGCCCATAGGTAATAATCTTTCAAATTTCAATTATCTTCTCGCTTGGAATCTTGTGAATTCTATCGAGTCTGCTGTCTGGCTCCTTCTCTCTCTCTCTTTCCCTGTAGCGACCTCATTAATTATAATTAAGTTAAACCCTTCTCTCTCTGTCTCTCTCTTGTGGTCTTGTGGATATTAATTTTGTTAAATTCATAAATCTAGCTTTGTTAAAATTATATGGAGGACAAGTACGTGGATTGCCAAATGGTCAGAACGTTGGAGCTTCAACAATGATAAATCGACATTCTTACTGTATTAATTGAGTTGTTTTTATTTATTTTCTAATTGACATGATCATATTAGCCTCAAATTTTGCTTTGTAAAACCGCTCATCCTTTTGATGCAGTCAGATATAAAATATATATAGATGACTGCTAATTAAAATAACACTGTTCTAATCAGCATTCACCAATATTTAATATCTGACTGCATCAAAGCTAGATAGCATGATTGGTTAATTTTACAAAGCAAAACTTGAGCTTAATATCACTTCTAGGGTGTTGTTGATGCATTGGGCATTTAATTTGAACTGGCAAATAAATTAGAAACATTAATTATATATATAACAATTTGCCTAGCTAATGGAGTAGAATTTGATTGTTCTGGTAATTAAGAAGAGAATATGGTCAGCTAGGAATAGAATTTGATTGAAATGATATATAGCTAGATTGGTGAAGGCGAAAACGATTCACGTACGTACGTAGTCAAGTATCAGGTTTCGATTTATCTATCTTTGATCTATGTATATCTAGCTCCTATCCGTCCGTCTCAAAAAAAGAATACACACACACACACACACATATAGTGTAAACACTCACACACATGTATAAACATATATAATTACATATATAAAAGCCGATCCATCTTCAATGTCTCTCCGACGCTACTTTTTTAATCTCTCTCATCTTAATTAGCTAGCTCTTGGAAATTGAATATATATGTGTGCGTACTAAAATAATATCTACTGTGAATATATTAAATAAGAAGAGAGCGAGAGAGCAGCCAGCAGAGAGGATAGAATTGGAAGATTGAACTTTGAAGAAAGAGCATATATGTAGTTTGTATTGTTGTGGTATGCTGGCAACCATGCAATTATTTTGCACGGGCAGTTCTTCTATGGTGCTTGCCCATATATATAGTCAATGATACCATGCACGCCTTAACGGCAAGATATATGTGCATCTATACATAATTATGTCATATTATGTAAATGAACTTGAATATATAGCCTTTTTTTTAATATATATTTGGGCTGCTGGTCGATACAATTAATTAATGACAAAAACAAGAATAGGCTTATATATCATTAATATGAGTGATGGATGGAGATAACAAGGGAGAGGAAGAAATGAAATAGGGTGGGGTTGGGGTTGCAGTGGTCCTAGCATAGCAAAAGCAAAGGAAGGTCGGATGTACATATATATTTGGATTAGGACTAAAATTTACTATTTAGCATGCAGTAAAACTTACTCAGCCGCCTTCCTAGAGCATTGACTGTTCTGTTTTGTGCTCAAATTATAATAATTAATTAAATGCTGAGTACTGTTTACTTGACTTAATTTGTGCGAGTACCCTGCTGCCCTGCCCGGCCCCTTCCATGACCATATCCATATATGAGTAAATAAAACAATTACCTGTGTTCTATTATGTTCTGTTCTCTCTAGCTAATCCTGATCCGCTCCCCCCTGCATGGAGACTGATCGATCGATATAGATGAAGATATATATATATATATATATATATATAATATAGTAGGATTAGACATGTATGATAAATTATTAAGCAAGAGAAATAACAAAATGAATGAATGTGGTAATATTATTAGCTAGGGAAATATATGGTAAATGGTAATGTGTGATTAGGACATGTCTTAAATCACAAGGTGTGCCCTTGGGGTCGGTCATATAGACCCAGCACAGCACCTCTCTTTCCTTCCTAGTTAGCAGCTCATTTCTTTCTTAATTTCCTCTGACCTCTCTCTCTCTCTCTCTCTCTCTCTCTCTCTCTTCTCTTCAATCCCCTCCCTAGTTCTCTCTGCCTGTGTCTTTCTCTAAAAAATTAATTAAGACAAAGAAGGCGGAGTGGAGAGGGAAGAAGTAAATAAAAGGCATTCATTTTTACTTGCGCTGCGTCATATACAGGAGAAGCAGAAGATCGGTAAATAATTAGGAGAAGCTAGCAGAAGCTGTCGTGCTCCATGGGGCGGCACTCTTGCTGCTACAAGCAGAAACTGCGCAAGGGGCTGTGGTCCCCAGAGGAAGACGAGAAGCTACTCAAGCACATCACCAAGTACGGTCACGGCTGTTGGAGCTCCGTCCCTAAACTTGCCGGTATTCATTCCCTTCATTTCAATTCATCAATTCCCAATTAGACAAGTAGACAACAATCAATATATGCATGCCATGCATATACAGATACACACATAATAATGTGATTAATTCCTGCTCAAATTCAACTTCTCTGCTTGGTTTGCAGGCCTGCAGCGGTGCGGCAAGAGCTGCCGGCTGCGGTGGATCAACTACCTGCGGCCCGACCTCAAGCGCGGCTCCTTCTCCCCCGATGAAGAAAACCTCATCATCGAGCTCCATGCCGTCCTTGGCAATAAGTACACCTCCTGCTTTAATAATTCTCTTCTTCACATTCAACAACGTCAACTCTTACTACTACTTACAACTCAGTTCTTTCTCTCTCTCCCTCTTAATCTCAATTAATTAATCCTCATTTCTTATAAAATCAATTACTTCGTTGCAGATGGTCCCAGATTGCCGCCCAGCTGCCCGGCAGAACCGACAATGAGATTAAGAACTTGTGGAACTCTTGCATCAAAAAGAAGCTCCGGCAGAGAGGCATTGACCCCAATACCCACAAGCCCCTTTCCGAAGCCGAAACTTCCACCGCCACTGCTACTACCGATGACAGAGACAAAGCTGACCGAGACCTTAAGCTCCCCTCCTCTAGCGATAGGGTCTCCGCTTCTGGCTGCAGCACTGAATTAGACCTCCCGGAACCCCCACTCCCCAATTTGCATCCTCTCATCTCAGTCCCCGACCCAACTACGCCTGCTCACCTGGACAGGCTCCCCCTTCACAACCCTGGCGGCTTCTCTTCAGAATGTCTCAACCCCGGCTCCCACACGCCTCTCTGGCAAAGCCAAAACCCCGCTGAATTCAGCTCGATTCTCGGCCCCAATTTGTTCAAGTCCAACGTTGCCTCCAATCTCCCCATGGATTTCAGTTATCTGGATAATAGCAGCACCAGCAACAGTAACACAATGGAGTATGAAAATGCGATATTTCCCTGGTCCGACATGGTACCAAATAAGGATGTCGCCCACATTGGAGTTGAGGGGGTGCAGGAAGACTTGAAGTGGTCCGAGTACCTCAATGGGTTGATGCCCGTTTCATCCGTCTTGCAAACCCAAAACCTTGCCCTAGGCCAAAGCCAAGGCCAGAACCATGGTCAAGGCCAATTTGGGTTTTGTGGAGGTCTCAAGGAAGAGACCCAATTCTCCATTTCTGGATTGAATCCTTGGTACCAGTACCAAAACCAGCAATTCCAGACCAATTCTGACATGTACAGCAAGGAATTTCAAAGAGTTTCTTCCTCCTTTGGACATCTTTAATTAGTTTAATTTTTCAAATTTCCGGAATACGGCACATGAATAATTCCTGGAAAAGAAATACATATTTATAAATATTACTGTTACGATTGTTACAATATTTGTTTTTTTTCTCAGAGAAACTCTTAATTATAACAGAAATTTTTTTTAAAAAAAACTTCATTAGTGTCCAATTGATTATTCTTGAAATAAGGTAGGATGCTAATTGTAATAGTTTCTCCCCATGTACTTTTGTTTTTATATTTTGATTGTCTATATGACTTCTGTTCCATAGATTTTTTTTTTATTTTATTATAATTATTTTTTATTTTTATTTTTTTTTGTTTCCCCTTCATGTTGTAAATAGTAGTTAATGAAGCTTTATCATTGCAAAGGAGCTCCTTTTTCTAAGCTTTCATTTTCTTTTTTAGTTATGCATCCGGGGAGGTTGGGGGGGGGGAATACTTCTTGAGGGAATAAAGTTTGCAATTTTAGGTGCTCTTTTGATAGTTTCAACCAACTATCCAGTGTTGCTGTATGCAAACAAACATGCAAAAATCTCTGGCGTGGAATCTGTGGGTCGCATTCAAAATTTCTATTTTTAACCGTGAGAGTGACACTGAGACTCTGAGAGGAGGAGAGAAGTGTCAAATGAGTGACAGAGTGAGTGAGTGAATGGATGAAAAAGAGAGAGAGAGAGAGAGGTTTCTCATTTTCTGGAACTGGGGGGCACATGGCCATGGGTTTTACGTAGAATGAATGAGGTATCAAATTCCCTTTCGCAAATTCATACAAAAGAGGCGCTTTCAGTCTTTTATCAGCGCCAGTCATGCAAATTAGTTCCCACCAAGTCTTTCCGAAACTTCTTTTTTTCTGAGCTGTCCCCTTCCCTTCCCCATATAATATAATATAATATAATATATAGCTACTCCACGTCAAATTTTTTTTATTAATATCTCTACTCTGCTTTCAACTCCTTTTTGAAAGTAAAAAATTAAGACCTCGAGATTAGTATGGTGTGTGTTTTCCTGAGACTGAACTACTCTGAACAAGTACACATTGCATTGCTTGTACTACTCACACACACACTCATATGTTTGCACTAACATATTGGCAAGGCGAAAAAAATATGAAACTCTCACCCGGAAAATTATTGTCCCCAAACAGAAAAATACATATCAGGCTCAACAAGTTCAGTTGAAATTAATATAATGAAACTTGGTCAATGAAATTTGTTGGTGAAAATTGGTCCAAGTAAATTTAAGTATCATTAGTTGATAAATTTTATGGGCAATGACTTGGCTTGCATTTGCATTACAATAGCCCACCTCACCTACACAGATTAATAAATCGTAGTGACACGAAAATAACACAAGTCCAAAAAGTCACTCTTCTTCCAAATTTCTCTAAAAAAAACAAACACTTATCTAGAAGAGAAAGGTTCTAGTGCCACAACTTTAGAATATCACAACTTTATTTTTCATCAATAATTAAAATTTTTAAATTTAAATATTGAATCTAAACCGTTGATTTTATACAACTTAACGAGCGATGCGTTTCCATCTAAGTTTTATTAAATTTAGAGTTGATTTGATATTTGATCAAGAGGTTAAAAAATGAACGAATTTTGTTAACTATTATAGATTAATTGTAATACGTTCATGGTTTGACCTCTTGATCAAATATCAAATCAACTCTAAATTTTATAAAATTTATATGGAAACTCATCGCTCGTTGAGTTGTACAAGATCAATGGTTTGGATTCAACATTTAAATTTAAAAATTTTTAATTATTGATGAAAAGTAGAGTTGTGACATTTGGTAGCACTCTAAAATTATGGCACCAGATCCTTCCTCTGTCAGGGTAGTGGTAAACATGTTTGAATGAAATGTAAATACACATTTCTCTTGAGAGAATACTGTTAGTTGCCTAATATTTTTGCAAAGTAACAAAATTAGCATGCATCGAGTAATTGAGTTAGCACAAACAACATTGATATAATTCCGAATATCATAAAATTAATACTTTTTATGATACTTTAGATCACTAATCTTCTCATACTAATTAATGTAGTACTTTTTGGAAGATCCAAATCCAGCCATTACAATTTAGGAAGAGGGTAATTCCTCTCTTTCTAGGATATGGTATTGGGATTGTTGGGTCGTGGAGGTTAATGATTGACAAATGTAAAGGAGAGGAGGCCTCCAAAAGGCAGCAAAAGAGGTGGGCCCTAAACTGTCTAGAAGAATCTTTTTTTTTTTCCACTTTTCCTTTTTTTTTTCTTTTTCTTTTTCTCTCAACGTTTTATTGTTGTGCTCTTTCAAGCGCTACCCCTCTTGTTCAAGTTGTGTCACTAGCTAGGTACTAGAAGAAACCTTCCTTCACATATGATAATAGTGTGAGTTGATTGGCACGGAGTGGCCCATGAGGTTCTTTACTATGAACCTTATCACATGACAAACACATTAATTTAAATCAATCAGGCAAAAATTATTATATAGTGCTTGGTATTATATTAGGGACAGAATCATTGACTTTGGACATCAAGAGATAAGGGGGGACAATTATTAACAAAAATAAACATTTACAATATCAAGATAACAAAAGAAAGATGGAGAGTCGGAAACAATCATGGGGTGCATGTTACAGGGGAACCGACGAAGCAAATTGTACTACAATAGGCTCCAAATTCCTGTAACTTCGCCTCTTCTATCATTCAGTCAAATTTTTCAAATTCAATACTCATATGTAATTGATGCTGTGGAGCTGAAATCTTTTCCGTGCAAGAATTACAGAGTACCCTTATTCCACCAGATCCTCTATGTAGAATAATTACTGATAATAGAACATTGAATTGTTAGATAACAGCCTTCTTCTTGGGATTATTATTTATTTATTTATTTATTTATTTTCCGATGGTGGAATGTTGCCTTTCATGATGAGTCCTGGATTATCCATCTTGTCTGATGCAATTATATGGACAGAAGACTATGCCAAAAGTGTAAGTTGAGAGTGTAGAGAATGAGTTAAATTAAGACAAATTTTATTTAGCACTTACTGCAGGAGGTCAATGCAAGTTGATAGTCTGAAAACACCAGTCAAATAGGAATAACATAATATAAATGTAAAAGAGAGTGTGATTAGGGAACAGTGGCAAGTAAATTAAGAAGTGAGGCAGACTGTAATTATAAAAAGGGCGAAGAAAAGGAGAGAGAAATGAAGGAGGGGAATCTAAATCTAATATCTAATATGTAGGTGGGCTAAAAGGACCATTTTAAGTTTTGTTTTGAAGTGAGCTTGACACTCCAACAGAAAAATCAATTGATGGTTAGTGCATGTCCATTTCATTAAGCCCAGCCCCACATCCCCTGCCCTCTCAATTTCTAGCCTTACTCTTTTTCTTAATTCCTCTTAAATCAACCCCACCCCCTTCTTCATTTGACAAAATTAAAAATTGAGAATAATTGAATGGGAGAACAGCACAGTTAACGTGAATGAACACAGACAGACGTCAATGCCATCGCTTGTGTGAGGTCACCGTTACTTCTTCACCAGTCTTAATTCAGTCCCAAACACAATCAAATTAATTCAAATGCCTTTTCAGCCCTTTTTTCCAACTGTACGGACCCATTTATCAAACCATCAATTTTTACTATTTGCACAAGTGATTAAAACAAATTAACATTATTAATTAAGTTGACTCAATGTACCTAATATAGTTGATGTTGAGGCTACAACCCAAACCGTATTTACTTGGGGAAATTGCATTTGCATGGCAAGTTTACGATGTCTGTGTCATGGTTTGAAATACTGAAACAGGAGAAGCCCTTTACAAGCGTGTCACTGTTGATACTGACTATTTTGGTGCATCCAAATTTTGTTTCTGTTTAATATCAACAGTCTTTTCAGTGTAAATTTCAGGAAATTATCAAATTGAAGAAGTACTACCTACCCCTTGTTGCAGCCAAAAAATTCTTTTATCATCTTATTTTCTCCTATGATTGATCATACCCAAAACCTATTGCACATTACATCTCAAATTGACGGCATATTTTCTGAACAAGCCATCCTGGTATTTGTCATGTTTGGCCGATAACATAAATTAAGTTTGCATTTTTAACATGTTTAAGTCGTTTAACAAGATGTTGCAATTCTTAAAGTTTTAACCAAAGGAAGCTAATTCAAGGCATATATATTCACGATTTTATAAGTAATCCTGCAAGTCAGGTTATATGTATGTATATGTACAAAGTGGAACATATGTACATACAATATGGAACAAATTATGTGTGTGTGCAGGAGCGGTCTCAACAAGCAGATGCATTAATCAGTCAGTTAAGTGAGCACGAGTGAAGCCTAACAACCCAATTAAACTGGAACAACCCAAAGATATAGGAGGTCGAGGAGGAACATAGGCTATGCAATTTTAGAAGTGTATGGAAATTGGCAACGACAAGAGGAAGATTCTCTTGCGCTTTGTTCCCTGCGCTTTTGGACCCATAAAATAAAACAAAGAACCCCTATATCTTTGGATCATTGGATGGTAAAATCGATTAACATTATTTTAAGATATATACATCCTGGTTGCCAGGTTGGATCGACGTCCACCTAACAGAATTAAACACTACTTTTTTTATTATTACGCGCACAAAATTATGTCCTACATTTTGGTTGTAAATTATTATTGCAACTGTTTTTTTCTTACACATGAACACCAACAACCAAAGAGACGAGAGAGAGCGGTACCAAACACAACAAATATTCCTTTTTTTCCCTCGCAAGAACAAAACAAATTATAGTACATTTTATTTTATACAAGGAAAAATTAATAATGGCTCCGTAGTCCGCCCAAAAAGACAAAAAAAAAAACAATATTTAGCTTTTTAACCCCAAAATTACATGAGTACAATAGACAGTTACCAAACCCACCCCCTCCCCTCTCACTCGCTACTCTATGTATATCACCCTGTAAATTAAGTACATCCAAAACCAAGTTCCATACACATACTCTATTTTGGAAGGTAAAAAAAAAAAAAAAAGATAATGAATGGAGTGACACAACTAAGAAACGAGAAGCAACAAAAAGAAAAGAAAACGAAATCGAGATGGTGGGATATTGCAAAATGATGAGGCAGGATGAACAACGAGAGGTTATCTTCACCTGAAACCTCCGCTGCCGTATGGTTGTTGCGAGCCAAAACCAACCCCAGAACCCATCATGGGGTTGTAGCCCATCCCAGGTGCACCAGGCTGCATGCCTCCCATTGGTCGCATAGGCATTCCCTGGGCCCCGCCTCCCATGCCCATCCCCATGCCTCCTCCCATGCCGCCCATGCCCATTGGTTGGTTCATTCCCCCATAACCGCCACCACTGCCGGCACCCCCCATTGGCATCCCCATTCCATTTCCCATACCCATACCCATTCCCATTCCCATGCCCATGCCGCCCATAGGATTTCGAGGAGGCACCATGGCTCCAGCACCAGCACGACCAATGCCTGAGCCAGCACCCATTGCCTTCCCCATTGTCACAGTGGACACCACTGCAGGAGCAGCACTTCTTTTCTCCTCCCTCTTCTCCTTGCGATTCATCGTGTCGAAGTCCACTCCAATATCAGCATGAGGGTTGATTTTAGCTTTTTTTTAAAAAAAAAATAATCCATGTAACTTCTAACAACCAACTGCTACTAGCAATCGAATTATAAACATATGATTGTGAAAATAAAAGAAAAAACAATGCAAACAGAATAAAAGAGGAAAAGACAGAAGGTGCATACAGCATACTAGATACAAAAGCCAAGAAAGAGCACTTACGACCAGATATGTTGAGATTGACAAGCCCTCGGTTCAAAGTGTCAGCCCATACACTTGATTTTGTCTCGAACTTTCCTGAGGACTCAGACTGAGGTGCTGGCTGTGATTGGGCCACATACTGAGATTGCGGTCTAACACCAGATTGTGGGGCAACAGTTTCAAAGGAAAACAGAGTTGACTGTTTAGAGGGCTGGGACGGCATACTCATATTACCACCAGATAATCCTGGAGTTTGGTTCATAAATGCAGTTGGCGGCTGCGGCTGAGCTGTTTGGAAGGAAATGGAAGGATTTACAAAGGCTGTCGTAGTGGTTGGTGCCTGAGATGCCAGGAAACCTTGTTGAGGCGGGATGGCAAAAGCCGAATTGGGTGCTTGGGCTGTGAACTGATTCATCTGCATGACTCCTCCCCCAGGTGTGAATTGGTTTTGCTGCAAAGAACTGAACGGTGTGGATGAGGGTACCAACTCAGGCTGAGAGACTGGAGCCAGAGCTTGATATGGAGCCAGACCAGCAGCAGCAGGAACACCAGCTGCTGTTGTGGTTGTTGCCACCACAAATGGAGCAGCACCAACCAAGTCCCCGTTCCCACTTGGAGTTGGGTTGAAATTCATATCACCAAATGCATCCCCAAAATTGAAATTGGGAACTGGAGCTGGTGACGGTGCAGGTTCAGCACTGGGTGCCTGAAAGGAACTGATGTCGCTAGAGGCTGAAGGTGGCATGGTTGGAGGGATGCTGAAGTTATCATCCTGGGGGATAGCCTTGAAGGGGGTGTCCCCAAACGGATTGTTGCCAACCTATTAGACAATGTTAACAGCATTTTCATGAGAACAAATTGAAAAAACTACTAGAGTTTCAAAAACCAAACTTGTCTTGATTGACCATGTTTATTGTTCTGTGTGACCTTACCTGGTCGAATGGTGAGGATGCTGCAGCAGTTGTGGGCATCGATGCGAAGCTGTTTGCCTCAAAACTTGAATTTGTAGAAGCAGCATGCTCATCTGTGGTAGCTGTGGTAGTCATTGGAACCAAAGCCAGGGAACCGATTGGGTCAGATCCAAACAAGTCCGTCTCTAGGCTGCTCCCCACTGAGGCAGCTGGTGCTGGAAGTGATGCAGACGGGGCAGCAACAGGGGTAGCTGACAAAAGAAGAAGTTCACACTTCATACATCACAAGACGTATCAATTTGGTACTGATATGATGTTTGGTTAAATGTACAATAGTTGCAGACCAGATTAGGTACTGACAATCAATACACGAATTCTACTAATCTAAGAATAGAATTATCATTCCTGTTTGGATGCAATCCAATTACCTATCCAGAATAGTGCTCAGTTATTATTATTCTACTAACCCAACAATTTGTAGGCACCGTTAGCTCTCTTCGGATTAGTGCTATTCCAAATCATATAATCCCAAACAACATTTGCTCTACTCAGACTACACAAAATTAACACATTTTGTGTATTTTTCTCATACACTAACCCCAAAGCACTTTTATCTCTTTTTTTTTTATAATAAGCCTGTAGGCATTTCCTTTAATTATGTATAGATTAACAAACAAAAGATAGGCAGCAAATTATTAATTCAGAAGCTATGTGTAGGGATTTTTGCAGATAAAACCCCTAACTGAATAGAGACAGTTTGCTTGCATGTGGACACGTGCCGTATGAAAACTCTATACCCTTCTAAATTTTCTGGCAATACTGAGCCAACCTATTCTGCTAAAACACTATTGTCTCACTATTGATCTGACGATCCAAACACACTTTAAGATTAAAAGAACAAGATGCACGAAAAGGAACACGTCAGGACCAATTGGATGTTCTTTATAAATTAAATAAAATAATATTTATTTTTGCTTGAATAAAATTTCATATACTTGACAAAATGTATTGTTCCTGATAACAGGTTTCGCTAGTGGATTATTGGATATGACGGAATTTTATTAAGTGAGAAATCAAACTAAATCAAAGCTTGAAATGTTAAGTTCCCACCAAATTAACTAAGATTCCTACAAGAAAACTCAAACTGGTAAATAAAATTACTGTGTACCTAGAGATAGGGTAGTCGTGGGTAGAGGTTGAGAAACATTACCTGAGAAGGAACCACGTGGATCAAACTCATCAAAACCATCCGCAGGGGTACTTGTTTCGGTAGGAAGGGGCTCTGAGACATAAGCTTGTGCAGGAGCAGCAGCAGAGGTTGCTGCTGGAGCAGGTGAAGAGGCAAGAACAGGTGTAGGTTCAGGTGCAGTGGCCGGTGCAGGTGCGGGTGCAGCAGTTGATTCAGTTGTTCGTGCAGCTGCTGTTGGTCCATTCCCTCCATTTCTTTTATTCAAGAGATGAAAAGTTTGTTAGCAAGTTCTATCAATTCTTCTAAGTCATGGTTCCAGAAGGAGAGGATATATGTGAAAGTCATGAAGTACCTCTCCTCATGAAAAGGCACGGGAGATTCTCTGGTAGCATCTTCATAGCTAGGAGGTGCAGGGGGCGAAGCTGCAGTAGCAATGTTCGGCTCTGATAGCTTGCGCTCAATTCTTCTGCTTTTTGTACAAAACAAAGCAAGTATATTAAGAACTAACCATACCGATGTATTTTTCTCATTTTTCTTTTTCTTTGCTGGCTGTTGGGGTGGGATTCACATCCGGTGTAGTATTACACTGGAGTAGCCAAAATCTGAATCATTCAGCACAAATTTTAAAGCTGCCCACTCCTTTAAAACTGCCCCATGAATTGTATGAGAATGTCTGGATAGTCTTAAGCTGCCACTCCACTCTGTGTATTAATACAGAGGATAGGGCATGTTCGGTACAAGCAACCAATGCCATAAGTTGTTTTAATTTTTCTTGAAAAGAAACAAAAGACCAAGATTAAGAGACTTTGAAGTGCCACCTGTCATCATGAGAGTCATCAGCCCTGCCACCTCCAGCGCTCCTACAATATAGGAAGAAAATAAAGTATTCAGTTAGGCTGAGCTCGTTGAAGGTTTTTCTTTAGAAATAAGAAAGGTGGCCATTATAACCGACTACATTAGAATCAATAACCCAATGCTAATCAGAGAGAGAGAGAGGAGATAGTAAAAAGCAGTCCACAACTGTCGAAACAAACACCCTTCATAGTACATGTAACTATCAGAGAAAAATAAACGAAAACTAATCCGTACTCAAAAAGCTTAAGACAAATGCCAACCAATAGCCAATTCAAGAACATTTCCCAGCTAGTAGCATCGATGATCTGAGCCTGTTAACTTGGCAGAGGATATAAAAGAAAGTAGTAGTCAATTACCGGGAGGAGTAGCGGTCGTCGTCATCATAGGGACGGTCTCTATCACGTTCAAAGCTGTTCCTGCTGCGGGAGGCGCCAGCGTATGGGTACCCGTCACTGTAGTTGCTGTTGCTGTTTCGGGACCCCCTGTACTCGTCGTCCCTGTCCCTATAGCTGCTCTCTCTCCCATTGTGGGTGTCATCATACTCCCTGCTATCACGGCTGTACGGGTCTGACCCTCCTCTCCCATACCTGTCCTCATCCCTGTAGTACTCCCTTTCTCTATCCCTCCCATAGCCATTCTGATCCCCGTACCGATCATCGTCATATCGGTCTCCGTACCCACCTGGTCCTGGGTATGAACCAGCCCGGTTCCCCCCTCCAGTTGAAAAGCTGCCGCGAA
Source organism: Rhynchospora breviuscula (assembly GCA_027562975.1). NCBI lineage: Eukaryota > Viridiplantae > Streptophyta > Magnoliopsida > Poales > Cyperaceae > Rhynchospora > Rhynchospora breviuscula. The sequence continues at coordinate 69,298,828 of CM050400.1, read as the reverse complement.
ACCTACGCAAGACAGAAAACAAAATGTTACCTTTTCACAAGGAATCAAAATATTCTTTCATTAATCTCTTTTTGACAGTTGAAAGAGAGAGAATGAGGGGGGTGGGGGACAGGAAAGTACTTTTCTCGATTGGCAGCAGCTTTCTGACGGACCTCCTCTATCCTTTCCTTGTTATTGACCAGAGAAACAAGGCTCTGAGATTTCCTGCGCACATTTTGGCCTTGGTCTCTCCCGGTTGAATCTATGTACTGGAAGTCTGCTAATGTCTGTGATATTTTCATTCCAATGGCACGAAATGAATCAATGTTGTCATCGTCATCATACAGCAAATCTAATCTATGTGATCATATGAAGAATAATAATAAAGTCATAAAGACTTAAAGAGTAAACAAAGAGAAGTGATACCCCAATTTGGTAAGAGTGCTCCCTGATGTCATCAATGACACGTTCAGTTCCATGAGCCACCAGGTAGTCCAGAACAGTCAAAGCCTGTGATTTGTAAATCAAAAGAAATTAAAGTGCCTCCACATTTCATTTCATAGCTTAAGAGAAAAAGTCGAAGAATAGAAGAGGATGATAAACTGAGACGAACGGACGCACCTTGTAAACATGGCGCCAATTTTTGCCAGTATCATTGATCCTCTTCCAGATAACATTCATTATCATTTGGTACTCATGACTGCATTACATGTCAGAAGGAATCATAATTTATTTGTTTTTGTTTTATAAAAGAAGAAAGAGGAGAGGACTGACTAGTTGCGAGTTGCTTGGGCAATATCGGCCAAAAGGGAACCATGTGGGCCCCATGGCTCGTTGCTTGTGGCATCTAGAATCTAAAAGGAAAGGAAAATGAATAATGAATAATGAAGCAGGCAGGAGGCAGGAGGCAGGTTGATGAGAAGTGAAAAGAATTTGTGGTACCTACCTTCTGCTCAATTTGTGGAACCTTCAAAACTTTCTTGTTGACCCCTCTTTTTCTGAAAATAAAAAAATGAGGATATGAAACAATGATGAGTAAATTAAAAAAGGAGAAATGGGGCAGAGAGAGCATAGCAAAACATACAGATCACGAACAGTCTGATCAAATGCTTTCTTCATGGCGTGCAGTGTGTTGGCTACCTGACCTGTGGAGGAAGGAGGAAAGGGGAGTAAAATAGAGGTAGATCTGGAAATAGGGAGAATAAATGAGAATAAATTTGAAAAGGGAAAGGGACCTGAACGAGGAGAAGGAGAAGGAGAAGGAGATGAACCAAGGACCAGATCCAATTCGATGAGATCAGATCTGATCTGATCCAATTTTCTTTTCAGTATAGTGTCGTCGTCGTCGTCGTCGTCGTTGTCTCCGTTGGTTTGGTTGAAAAAGCTCCCTTCTTGTCAGAAGCAAGGCAAGAGAGAGAGACGAAGAGAAGGAGATGCGAAATGGAATAATTAATCAATAATAAACAATAATAATAATAATAAGAGTCGGAGTTAGAGTTGTTGGTCTGCTGGATTCGGAGATCCGATTGGGTCTGGACCTATCGACCTGGTCCTCATCTGAACCTGTTCCGTGCCTGCCGTGCCTGCGTCTCGTCTCGTCTCTTGTTACTTGTTAGCTTAGAGGGTAAGGTACGGTGTCGCTGCCACTACCACAACAACTCAACGCCCGCCCCACCATTGTCACCAACCATCACATCATCATCCCTCATCATCATCATCATCATGCATTTCATGTCTTCTCTTTTTTTTTCTCAAAAAAATAAAAATCGTCTTCTCTTTACCATATTCACTAATAATGAATAAATTATTGATTACTTTTGTTTGTTTTGTGACTAAATAATATCTTTTTATGTGCACATATCAAATAAATTATTGATTGCCCTTTATTAAAATATGGATGAAGACTAAAGAGTATCACTTAGCATCACCGATCTGGTCAATTCCAAGAGGATATATTCCTTGAAAATCAAGGTCGAGCTGCTCAATTCCTCCTAACCACATCACCTTTAATTTTGTCTTGCATCATCCAATTTTCAATTTTGAATACTCTGCAAAGCAAAAGAGACCTTCTCCTTCTGCTTGCATTCATTCATGATTCATTGATCATCCGGGTCAGCCATGTATCTTAGGTGTCCCACCACTCCATCAACAGTACCTACCTATCAATTGTATAGACGTCCAAGTTCTTCTTGACTGCATCCGACTTCCGACTCCTCATTTTAACCTCCAACTGCTTGCTATCAAATATTCAAATCAACAAGGTAATTAATTCCCAAAGTCGTCACAACCACAGCAACTAGGAATCAGCTTCAGAGCATAGGATAGAGCATGACTTCCCTTCCAAATTTGTTTGATATCCTGCAAAGTTCAAACAACCACCTGAAGCTAAATATGTGTCTCGTTACACATTACGTTTCAGGAACGGAACGGTAACCGGAACGCGTTTCGTCATTCGTTTGGGTGAAATACAGTGTAAATATACACGTTCCATCCAAATGGAACAGCTAACGGAACGCCCAGTACGTTTCATTATCGAAACGGCCCATTCCGTTTCCGTTTGACACGTTTGACAGGCCTATCCGTCTCCCTTGTCTCTACATGCACGCTTACGTCCAATGAACTTCTCTCTCGGTCAGTCGGTCTCTCCCTCTAATTCCATTTCCACACAACCTTCAGCCCTTCCTCGATTGCGCGCCATTAGCCGGTCGAAAGAAAAAAAAAAAAACAAGAGATCTGACAAAAATTTGGTTCTTTGTTCGGTCTCTTCTCGACATTTCCTCGATCAACATTAGTTCTCTAGTAGATGCTCCGTCACAGTCTATTCTCTTGTCCTCGTGCAAATTGGAGCCGAAATGGAGCATCTCCACTGATAATTGCAACTACATGTACCGCATGACAAGGTGAATGGAATACCATCAAACATACTATGAGGGACATGCATACGGCATACCATCAAACACACATCTATTGAGGTGAATGGGATAGCAGGATATAAAACAACTAACATCTAGACGTTGAATCTGGCATAGCCAGGATACAATAAGAAAAGAAACACTTGGAATATAAATCTTGCTCGGATTTCTTATGAAAGATTCTGTTAAAAAAGAATTACAAAATGGCATTTTTGTTTTAATAGAGCATTTTAGCGTGAATGGCATAATGAGACCGTGTGGAAAGCAACTCCCGTATATATATATATATATATATATATATATATATATATATATATATATAGTTACATCCGATTTATCCGAACGAATTCATTAGGCCCAAATTAGGCCGCCAACACCTACCTTATATGGTGAACCGTGGGTTTCTATTTTACTTCTTAGGTATGAATAAGAAAATCCAACAAGTAACAGAATGCACAATAAATATGCACATGATTAAACAAAAGTTGGCAGGAGATCTGTCTCATTTTCTGTCATTTGCTTACTGCTGCGAAATTCAGAGTATGTCTTGTAAGTAAAGAAAATCTAGTGTCTAAAACAATTCCATTTTTTCTTTTTTTTCCCTTTTTTTTTGCATTTTCTTTTGATATTTATATTTTGATGTGGATTTCTCTTGCTCTTAAATTTATACCCTAATATATTAAAATTTCAGTGGCAAGCGCACGACAATCGTCTAAGTATTTCGGAGTTGAACCACAAGAACGGTTTGGAGTAATCAAGTTCTTATTCAATTCAATTTGCTAAACTAATTGGTTGCAAGAAAAGTTGGTTTGTCACAGGTAAACAGATAAGTGAAATTGCAATTAAATAAATCCTAATTTAATAGATCACAATTAATGAGGGATTAAATAGCTAATTAAGATTTAGGAGTTTAAGGTAAGCTAATTCTCTAGTTTACTCCAGTTCTAGAGGCCCGTTAACTCTCGTAGTGGCCCGCTGATAGAACTCAAGTCGTTAACCTAATAACTGGTCGCTGGCTACTTGGCGGGCATAGACAACCTCGCTGGTTCACTCGAGGGCCCGCTAGGATTAGTGCATATTCAAGTTTTAGTTAATTTAGAAGTTGCTTTGTGTAAGGATTAAGGTTTGGTTGATGGTTTACAAATCAAACTCTCGTTTAGGGTCTGGTTGACAATCAATTAACTCTAATTCATTCGAATAGAACCTAGATATCAACTTTCGTTTCGTGGTCTAGTTTCTACAAGTTTACACCTTTCTAACCTATGAATTTTTTAGTTTTCACTCTTGGAAAGGACTTAACTCTTGTTAATTAGTCCTGGTTTAACCTCTCGGTAACAACCTTCAAGTTGGTACAATTGTATCATATAACTTAAGTTTGGTTCGGACTTAACCATTTAATAATCAAGCAAGGCCTATACTTGACGAATGCGAGCAAACTAACTTAAGCAATTCAAACACAATCATATCAAATAATAAAAACAAGACATAAAACACAACATGCAACAAAGAATTTAACTAAAAAGTATATTATCTAATCATAAACTAAATGTTCACTACCATGGCCACTAAATATGAATCTACTCACGAGTATTGTCACACCCTCACATCCTAAGCTACTTAAGAAGCTAAGGTGTAACTAATTAAGCCAGTTTTTTTTTTATACTAATGTGTGGACTTTTTCGTCATCCCTCGAAGAATAAAAGGGTTTCCTCGAGAAATTAGAATAAGCCTTAGATTCACCCCCCTTAAGGTTCGATCACTCCGCTGAGTATCTCTTGACGACAAGAGAACCAGAACAAGAGTCGCTTCTTACGAGGGTTTATTAATTTTGCGGATCATTTCTTTCCAATAGGCGCAAGTCCCTATTGTTAATTACCCCGTAATTGCCTACGAGAATCTTTTATTAATGGATCTAAAGAATTGTATGTAATATGCTAGGAAAATCGTCTCTAAATGATTTTGTGTTTATATAGAAATTTATTCTTTTGGTTTAAATCGGACTCAATTGATAGTACCAGACCTAATTGACGGGACTCAATTGAGGACGCTTGAATAATTTGAGATTTTTATTTGAAATGGATTTGTTTTTTTTTATGTCGGGGTGTAGTTTTCGGTCTTGAAGCTATTTTGGGCCTTTGTAGGATTTAGATTCGGATTTTGAGTTTATCAAGGCTATTTTGGGCCATTTGGATTGGGATTTGGTTAGGTTGTTTAAGGCTATTTTGGGCCTTTTGTGAATTTGGATTTCTTGAGGCTATTTTGGGCCATTTGAATTTGGATTTGGTTTGGGTTGTTTAAGGCTATTTTGGGCCTTTGTAGAATTTGGATTTGATTTGGGTTTCATAAGGCTATTTTGGGCCTTTGTAGGATTTGATTTGAGTTTCACGGGACTATTTTGGGTCACTTGTGAGAAAGAGTTTCCGGGACTATTTTGGGTCGCTTGTGGAAATAGAGTTTTGGGTTCTCGGGGTTATTTTGGGCCACTTGTGAGAATTTAGTTTTTGGCAATTCTTGGGACTATTTTGGGTCGCTTGGAAGGATCGGTTTCCGGGACTGTTTTGGGTCACTTATGGAATCAAAAGTTTGAGCTCTCGGGGCTATTTTGGGCCGCTTGTGAGAAATTCTGGTTTTGAAGTCGCTTGAGATTGATTTCAATCTGTTGAAGAGCTTTCGTTCTTTAAGTAAAGAGGTTTTGGTTTTAAGTTTGGGTTTCGTGTTTGACTTTTAATTTTCTGAAGTCTCTCTTTGGGTTTTACAATTTTAATAATTTCATTTTATTTTTTTATTTTTAATTTTAGACTTTCGAAATTTCTTTTTATATTTCTAATCATGTTTATTTTTGAAAATGTTTGGCATTTAACATATTCTTTTGAAATTATTATTTTTTTTTTATTTTTGAAATTACTTCATTTTGATTTTTGGAAATTTATTGGAAAAGTATTAATGAGTTTTGACATCATTTTGGAATTTTATAAAATTATTTAATATCATTTTAGCATTTTTGACATTTGTTTAATATTGGAAATCCTTAAAAAATGCAAAAAGACCAATGATTTGACAAATTTTCATATCAAAATATCAGTGAATTTGGTTTGTTTATATTTTTAGAAATTTTTGGATATTTTATTTGAATTTTTCTGAGTTTTCTGCTATTTTTAATGAATTTTTGAAGTTTTCGGATTATTTGTAATTTTCTGATTGGTCCACGTGTGCAGTAAAGGCTGAGGTGGCTTGCTGCTGGCGCTAATTGGGCGCTGACGAAGTCTTGCAGACGTGGCAGGAATTAAATCCTGGCGGGCTCACTTGTTTCAAAACTGGGCTTAACTTCACTTCTGGGCCGAATTTCTTTTTTGGGCCAAACTTCATTTCCTTTTCAATATTCATCCAGGCGGGTTGTTATCGTGTCGGCGACTCACCACACAAGGTTTTGTCTCGAACTTCATCTCTTTCAAATCCGACAGAGGTGATTTTGTAGATTGGTCCCTGTATTTTCTCCGGCGGGATTGCGGCGGCTCAGATCACCATTTTCAGTCGTGGTTTGTCTTGTTGAGATCATGAGACTAAGGAGATCACATTGATATGCTCCGTTCTTGTCGTGGAATCTTGTGCCGCCATGTGGCACCTGAGAAGTCTCGAGTTGCCATTAATGGCGTCTGAGGTTCTCTGGTCACCTTCCTCTACCAGAGTTAGGTTTATTATACTCATTAAGGCACATAGAAGGCTATGTAGAGGTTAATTTAGCATGTAAGAGCTTGGAGAGAGGTGACCCCGACTGAGGTGGCTCGGCTTCAACTTGTACAGAACTGAGCTCATTTGGTGGGGCCCACACGACCATCTTCTTGTACCAGCAATGACTTGGACAGATTTAGGAGCTCAAATATAGGTTGCATATGTCCTCTTTTCAGCTTAAAGCGCCATGGTTGGTTGTGAGATGTGCTAGGGCAGAAGGGTGCATTAATACTCAACTTTACTCAATTTCCACTTACATGTGAGTTGTTTTACAGCAAAAGAGTTTGGCTTGACATTCAATTTAGGTCAATTAGAGCTTGTTTCAAGTGTTCAAATCATCACAGGGATTGAGAGCATGTGAATTAGCATTTGTCTTAATTTGCAATTTTTACATTTTAGCAATTTAGCTACTGTTTTGAAGTGATTTTATTTGAGTTGCTCAAGAGTGCTGTAAAATCATTTACATTGCCACAACAAGAACATTCAAAACTGTTGAAGGCAACTTTGACATGTATACCTATTTTTTTATTTTGCAAAACACATTTAATTATTTATATAATTTCTGTCCCCTTTTGAGAATAAATGGAAAAGCTCAATCATGCTTGTCCAAAAATCCTAATAATTTGCAAGTGCATCCTTTAATATGCTTATGACCTTTCTGTGTGAGAAGTTTTACAGAAAAGTCCAAGATTTTGCAAAATAACATTTTTATTTACAAAATGTCCCTGCTGCCTTCTTTAATGCATATAAAATTGTATAAAAATCTAAAAAAGGGAAAAGTTTGTTCCCTGCTATCCAGTGAACTTTATACTTGTTGTCCATGCATAGTTTTATATTTTTATGCAAAGAGAACCTCATCCTTTCATTTTATTTCAATCTGGACAGATTTATACAAATGTATAGATGTTATACTTTTTTTATTATTTTATTATGATGCAAGGCTTCAACTTGTTATGAATTCTGGAACAAATTGAGCAGCACCTCCCCTAGATCCCCTCTATTTTGAAGATTTAAACAAACTTAATTGAGTCAATTTGCCCAATTAAATGTATTTAAATATGATTCACCACGGTGGCTGAGCCTTCTAACAAATCATAGAGGGGATCCAGCGTAGGAGCAGAGCTCCATGCTAAATCAAAATCCACCATGGGAGCAGGGCTCCCTAGCAGACAAAGGATCAATTTTTTTATATGGTATTTCATCTTAATTTGAAGAATTGCAATTAAAACCGATGAAGCTTATATTTGTTTTACTACTTGATACCCCTTGTTTCAAGTTCAGAGATCCACCATGGGAGCCGTGCTTCCTAGCAGATCTCCTCCCTTGTCACAAGATAGTTAATACTATTTCAACCTCAAGAAAAATAGAAAGATGGAGAATAGAAAAGAAAAGCAAAAGACAATCAATTAATACTTCAAATTAGCTTATTTGATTCAAACAGAGACCAAATACCAGCAGCAATTGCTCAGTCTTACTTCTTACCTCTCTTTTTCAAATATTTGATGAAATGCCTAACAACACTATAAGCTAATTAATACTAATTGAGAAAATTACAAGTAGTCTAACCCTAGCCTTAGCCTATGGCTGCTCTCCTCTTCCTCCTTTTTTGCTCGAATTTGTGGTTTTTATAAGCTGCAATTAGGGCGACCTTCCAAAGCCATGGCTTGATTTCTGCCCCCTGATTTTGATCCAGTGGTCACCAATCGGCTACGTTAGGGTTTAGGTTTCGCAAAACCATGGACGGGGATGCTGGTTTTGCGTCTGTGGCCAGATGGGAGGCCACGTCCTTGAGTTCCTGCATTTTACCCGGCTTCCCATGGTGAAAAGCACGGCTTTCCTCCTCTCTTCTTTTTTACTGGGGTAGGGGAAGACTCTTCAGGGAGGGTGCGCTGGGTTCATGGTGCGCCAGTGAGGCTCCAACAAATCAAAGTGTTTCGGTGTATGAGCCATGTGCATTCGAAGCCAAATGAGAAACAGTAATTTTTAATGGCCAGCGCCCTTCTACTCTGCTCCGGATCCGCTACAATGGGCGCACCCAACAGCCCCTTCTGATTTTTCTATGATTTTCTTTTAATTTCCATTGATTATTCATATATTCTTTAATGCCAATCCCAAAATAAATTGTTTAGAGGCCTTCCCTTGGGTATTTTTGGATGAAATTTTATGGGTAACTTCAGAAAAATATGAGGAATTTAATGATTCAAAGGGTTTCTCAAAATTCCTCACATATTTATTTTGGTAATTTTGTGGATTTTTATGGTTTCTTTGTAAATTTTGGAGTTTCTGTTGATATTTTTGGGATTCTAAAATCATGATAATTCATCATAATTCTTAGAGAATTTTTGGATAATTTTTGGGAATTTTTAGAGTTTATTTGGTATTTTTCGCAATTTGAATTTAATTTTTCGCAATTCGGAATTTTGGTTTTCGCTATTTGAATTTGGTTTTAGCAATTTGGGTTTGGTTTTCAGGGTTAATTTTTAGGGTCAAACAACTAAGCAGACAAATCCCAGCGACCACTTTTACACAGCTGTAAAGTAACAAGCCAAATATTTTACATTATTATTGCTCAATCCCTATTTACAAAACATAACTTGCAGAGGTTACTAGACCCAGCTAGTACCTTATTTAACTACAGTTTATTCTGACTATTATACATATTATATGATATCACCATAATTTATTGGTATTTGGACCGTACTTGGCACTCAAAACATACTCAAACCAACAAATTATTTAATAAATTGCTATGTTTTTTCAGGATTTGGCTCTGCCGTCGTTTCTTCTCTTCTCTATACAGGTTTTGATCATTTTTGATGATATTGGAGCGTACAGATGGATTTCCGATGTTCCCTGCACGTTAGACGACTCATTCCTAGCATTGGAGGCGATTTTCAGCACTCTGTTTGGACCGAATGACAGCATGTGCGGTCCGAATAACACTGTAGCTGCTGCCTGCCTACCTCTCTCTCCTGTTCAGTCCAAATGGACCCTATTCGGTCCGAACAGACCACCGCCGTGTCACGTATGGAAGGTTTTTCAACATGAAAACTCGTGATTTAGGCATCTTTTCTTACCTTGGAGACCAGGCAACCTCCCTAAGCACCAGAGGATGTCCATAAATACCTCTTTACGCCTGAAAAAGGGTATGCCAACTTGGCCAACTAACTCGCAAGTGGGGCCCTACCTCCTGAGATGAGCTGCAAGATAGAAAGAAGCTCAAAACAGATGCGAAATACTATTTTTGGGAGGAGCCATATCTTTTTAAGCTTAGAATTGACAATATCTTTAGGCAATGCATACCATGTGAAGAAGTTCGGGCGATTCTAGCAAGTTGTCACTCCTCCGCCTATGTTGGCCATGTCTCTTTCTCCAAAACGGCTGCCAAGGTACTCCAATCGGGCTTCTATTGGCCTTCTCTTTTTAAGGATGCACATTCTTTTGTTATGTCATGTGATCAATGTCAAAGAACGGGTAATATTTCAAAAAGGAATGAGATGACCCTCAACCCGATTCTTGAGGTGAAAATTTTTTATGTATAGGGAGTGGATTTTATGGGTCCGTTTTCTAGTTTTCATGGCTATGAATACATCTTAGTTATCATTGATTATGTCTCAAAATGGGTCGAGGCGATTCCATGCAAGTCCGCGGACTCTAACTCGGTGATTAGGCTATTCTCAAAGATGATTTTTCCATGATTTGGTGTGCCTACAGCGGTGATTAGCGATGGTGGGAAACATTTCATCAACCGGAACTTTGACAATCTCTTAAAAAGGCATGGTGTGACTCATAAGGTAGCAACTCCTTACCATCCTCAAACAAGTGGCCAAGTGGAAGTGTCAAATAGGAAAATTTAGAGTATTTTGGAGAAGACGGTGGCTAAAACCCGCAAGGATTGGGCAAACAAGCTGATGATGCACTATGGGCATACCGCACTGCCTTCAAGACACCTATTGGCATGAGTCCCTTCAAGCTTGTCTATGGAAAGCCATGTCACCTCCCGGTTGAGATTGAGCACAAGGCATATTGGGCAACCCGAGCAATCAACATGGATCTCCTCAAAGCCAGTGAAAAGCGCATCCTTGATTTGCACTAATTGGATGAGATACGCCTAAACTCATATGAAAATGCTAAACTTTACAAAGAGAGAACAAAATTTGTGCATGATAGGCGCATCTCAAGAGGAGAATTCAAGGAAGGCGACTTGGTGCTATTGTTCAACTCGAGACTCAAACTTTTTCCAGGCAAGTTGAAGCCAAGATGGTCCGGCCCTTTTCGAGTTGTGAAGGTCTACCCATTTGAAGCCAAAGACATTTGTGACAAGAATTCGGAGCCATTCAAGGTCAATGGGCAACGCTTGAAACACTACATAGCCAATGAAGCACATGAAGAAATTCAAGCTATCACGCTTGGCGAGCCCGACCAAAGCAAAGCCTAGGAGAAGATGGTCAAGCTAGGGACCTAAAACAAGTGCTTCTTGGGAGGCAACCCAAGAATTTTCTCAATCTTTCTCTATTTCATTTTGTTTTATTTTCATTTTTTTATCTTATTTTGTCATAAAAAAATAGAAAATACAAAAAAAAATCATAAAAGGAAAAAATCATAAAAAAATTAGAAAAACAGAAAATACCAAAAATAATATTTAATTATATATTTTAATTCATTGTTTGTTCTAATTGCAGGAAAATTATAGGAATTAACGAAGGAAGTTGCAATTCGTGCTAGAGCACCATGGGTTACGTGAGCCAACTAACCTCGATCGACCTCATACAGATTGCACAACAACTCAAGGAAAGGAGAAAAGCCAACCTGGATATCGAGAGAACGAACTAGGCACGAAATGATGTGAAAATGGGCGAAAACACGCAATCTGTTCGGTCCGAACAAGCTTTTGTTCGGTCCGAATGGAGGGAGTCGAACAGGGACAACAATTCACAATCCATTCGGTCCAAACAAGCTTATGTTCGGTCCGAACAGATCATATATGGACCGCTATTTGAGTTATTGTGGGTTGACTATTTACTATTTTTTTTCAGGGAACCCGTTAAGGGATTAATGGATGCCTCCATTACACTGGATCCGACCCAATTCCATCCAGACCCGATCCATAACCCATTTAACCCAAACCGCCCCTATATCTCTCCCTCTCTCTCTCCCACTCGCACCCTTTCATCTCTCCCTCTCTCGTGCTCTCTTCTCTACGTCGAAGCCAACCCACCAAAAACTCAACTCCCTCATTTCTCCACCATTTCACCGGATCAAAGGCTCAAAACGCTCTCATTTCTACCCTCTAGCCACTGCTGCTCTTGGATTCCGACGGCAAGGACCCTTCGTGACGAATTTTTCGCGGCACGCTCCAGGAAAATTTCGGCCATCTCGAAGGATTATCATTTTCTCTTAACTTGGAGCACTCAAGGGACCTCTCCACTACAAGTGATTTGAGGCACTTAGGTGACTTCTCGCGCGACGGCAACACCTCGGCCCCGACCCGACATCGCTTCGACTCGAGTTGACGTTTCCTTGCCTTGTTGTCGTTTCTTGCACACTCCAAGCACCTCTCTCTTGCTCCTAGACTACTCAAGAGGCATCAAGGAGCACTCTTAGCCGCTGCCCCGTTCCAACCCGCCGAGCATAAGAAAGATCGAGGTCTACGAAGGTCGAATTGCTCTCTTTTCTCTCTCATTTGATCAATTATTGCTTAATCTGGTTTGTGTGAGCTTTATACAAGGTTGTACCAGCAAAATAAAGTGTGTACCAGTGATTTGGGTCAAAACTGTACCAGTACAGAGCATTTTTAACAGTATCCTTTCTCTGTTCGGTCCGAACAGAAGTTCATTCGGTCTGAACATAACACTGTTCACAGCAGAGTCCGCTTCAGAGCCACTTCATTCGGTCCGAATGTCATCTTGTTCGGTCCGAACAGACCCACTAAGTCGTGAAAACCTCGAACTTTTGACCTAAAACAATGGTGTTCAAACGGAATATGCATGCTAGTGCTAAGGCAGCAGTCGCTGCTTCTTCTTCTCAGGCCCAGCAGCAGCCGGAACAACCTGGAGTGGACCCGAATTTCTTCGAAATCCCGAGGCGGCCAAATATGAGAAAAATGCTAACTTCGAGATGCCTTGGGATTATATGTTCAAGAACTATCTCAAGATCAGAAAGCGGACATTTGAGCACACTAGATTTATGGATATTGCGACTCTTGAGAAGTTTAGCGTAGCGGAGCAATTTCTCGAGCTTACAAGCAAGGTTATTATTCTTCCTGCTTTTTGGAATTTTCGAGAAAAGGCATATCGGGTTTATACCCAAGAGTTTCTCTCATCTCTTAGACTCTTGGAAAAAAATGGGCAAAATTATATTTGGTTCCGGTTGAGGAACAAGACACATCAAGCATGGTTGGAAGAGTTGGCGGGAGTTTACATGTTGGAAAATGGTCCCGTGGAGGAGATTATATGGACTAGGGACCCAAATGAGGAAATGAACCAGGAAATAGTTTAGGGGAAGCTTTGTGGTCGGAATGCCAAGCTACAAGCTAGGCTAGTGCATCACCCTCTTCTTAGGATCCTTCTCCGTGGGATCGCGGTCACGATTTTTGCTAGAGGAGAAACGGTGAATGTTACCAATGAGAAGGAAATAGGCATCATGTGGCACATGCTTCAACTCAAGCCAGAAAAGTTGAATTTGATCAAATTAATGGTGAAGCATTAGATTTATCAAAGGGATATGGAGAATGCCACGGGCAACATAACCATGGGCTCATTTGTGACAATTCTCGCCAAGCGCATGACCTTGCCGTTGCCTAAGGAGACATTTTACACTGGCTACACCCATTATGATGATGATCGGTTTAGGGCAGCCCGTTTCTTGAAAATTGCCATCCCGGAGCGGAGATTGAGCACAAATATTTGTGGTTGCGTGATCATGCAAGTGACTTCTACCTCCCTTATCCACACAAGGTAGATGTTTCTAACCACCTCACTTGGCTAGTTCCTAATGATTATGTGAATCCTAGGGCGACTATGGCTCCAAGATTTCCTTCGTCAACCTCCATGGAAACCGATAAGGCGGGTCCCTCCGAGAGGCACATCTCACCACCTCGTGCCTCTTCTTACTATGAAAGTGACCCACAAGTGCCACAATGGGCCACGAGCCCCATGAACATGGTGGGCGACCTTACAAAACTCACCATTGAGACAAGGGAGTAAGTAAGGAAGAGTACGGAGGCTCAAGTCGATTATGGGATGTAATTGAGTCGCCTATCGAGTGAGTTTGTGGAATATGGTGAGAAACTCGATAAATTTGGCAACAAACTTGAAGAAGTCTCCAATGTGACCTATGACAACAACTTCCATTTGCGAATGGGATATTGGCCCGGTGATGAAGATGATCCGAATTTGAGCTCCTCGGTGCCATCGGTGCATAGCCATACTTCGTCGCCATGCTCTCCACCACGCCGAGCCATGTCACGTGATGCACAATCGGATCATGGATTTTATCCATATCTTGGAGGGCAAGTTCACGAGCCATCACAGCAGCCTATGCCACCACAAGGAGCACAAGCGCCTCCACAATTCGAATAGGTACAATGGCAAGGACCACAACGCCCCGCTCGATCGAACCCCAACTTTTACCCATACTTGGATAATCAAGTCGAGGTCCAGCAGCCACAGGACCACCCCGACAACTTCTTCAACATCTTCCCAAACTATGACAGTTGGTTTCGCCAAGGATCCTCTTCTCGGGGCCCTCCACCTCCTCCCTACTAAACGGTAACTTTTCTTTTTCTCCTATTTTAAATTTTTCTGTGAATGCATGCTTGAGACAAGCATTATACAAGTTTAGGGGGCATAGGAGAAAAAGTGTGTTCTGGGACGAAATGGGTTGGTTTTGGATGAAAATGGGCAATTTTTTCACAATTTTGGCTTCTCTGTTCGGTCCGAACAGGTCCCTGTTTGGTCCGAATTAACTATTTTGGATTTCTAAAAAATGCACAGTCTCTGTTCGGTCCGAATGAGTACATGTTCGGTTCGAACAGACATTTAAAATGGGATTTCAAAATTGTTTTGGCTTGGAAATGAATTGATTTGGCCTAAACTCTCTCGATTTGGATTTTAAATGATGAATCTCACACTGCTTAAAACTATTTTTGAGTCAAACAAAAATTTTCTCAAAGAACCCTAGAATGTTTTGATATCTCAATTTGATTTTTGCACCAATGGACCAATTTGAAATTATTTTTGCAAAATTAGAGCTCGATTTTGGATGCTTAAAATTGTTAAATCAGTTTTAGTCGGTTCTCACAAGTTTTTACCGAGTGAACTAATTCGTATTTGACAAACTTTTGTTCAAAAAGAAATTTATCAACTTGGAAAATTATGAAATGAACTTTGTCTCGTTGAAATTGCTTTTTAATCGCTTGAATCACCAACGAGCAAACTTAATGGGACAATAAATTTAAATAGTTGTGAAAACGAGGATGCACCGAGGCCTTTTTCAACAACTTGGCCACAAATTGGAGGGTATTGGGTTAATCATGAGTTGTTAGGAATTACACCTCAAAGAAAGCGAGAAATAATTGGACAATTCATGATTAATTCTACCGGACCCGGTGTGAAAGCATTGGTAAAGAAGTTGTTGAGTATTATGGCCTAAGTGTACCGTAGCCATAGTCGAGCAACACCCGCCCAACCTCCCTAGCATGTCATGTGCTAATAGCAAACTCAAGGCCAATGACACTACATTATATCCTCTAGGGTGCAAAGCCCCACGACTCGACTTGCACAAAGAAAAATTGGTGAAAATTTGAAATTGGATTTAAGATAAGTTCATTATAAAATTTTTGATTTTGATAAAAGACTTTACAAATTTTTATGAAATATGAAAAAGAACGGGTAATTGAAATTGAGATCGCATTTGAATTGACAAATAGAAGCTAGAGTTCTTGATTTTGAGGAAAAGATTTCATTAGAACCAAGTGTTGCACGAATTAATTTGAAGAACACAAGACTTGGTTTTAGAAATTTTAATTTGACTCATTTGATTTAAGTGTGAGAAATTTTTAGGCTTGAGCAATTGATTTTCATGACAAATTTCTTGGTTTGGAAAACGACTTAATTTTAGATGTAAGTATAGTCCAAAATTCTAAGCTTAGGGCGTTGCTTGAGGACAAGCAAAGTTTAAGTTTTGGGGGATTTGATAGCACCATAATTCATTGGTATTTGGACCGTACTTGGCACTCAAAACATACTCAAACCAACAAATTATTTAATAAATTGCTATGTTTTTCCATGATTTGGCTCTGCCGTCGTTTCTTCTCTTTACAGGTTTTTATGATTTCTGATGATATTGGAGCGTATAGATGGATTCCCGGTGTTCCCTGCACGCTAGACGACTCATTCCTAGCATTGGAGGCGATTTTTGGCACTCTGTTCGGACCAAATATCAGCCTGTTCGGTCCGAATAACACTGTAGCCGCTGCATGCATGCCTCTCTCTCCTGTTCGGTCCGAATGGACCCTGTTTGGTCCGAACAGACCACCGCCGTGTCACGTATGGAAGGTTTTTCAACATGAAAACTCGTGATTTAGGCATCTTTTCTTACCTTGGTGACCAGGCAACCTCCCCAAGCACCAGAGGACGTCCATAAATACCTCCTTACACCTGAAGAAGGGTATCCTACATACCATACCCTAATTCCACCTTTCCAAAGTCGTTTTCTCTCTTCTACCTTTAGAGATCATTAACCTTGAAGCGACGGCAGCAAAGAGATAGGCTAGACGACCATCTTGCAACACCCCACTGCCTTGAAGACTGAAAGATCGAAGCATAAATGAGTATTTGGTTTATTCTTCTATGTTTTTATCTTTTGATTTGATGGGCTTGTATCTCTATTGTTATTTACTACTTGTTGTGTGTTTGGCTACTATATTAGGCTAGATTTTATGTTGTCTTAAGATTGGGGAAGTAACTTGATGTTTGGATGACGTTTATTTGATTTGCTATGCTATGCCATGCTTTGAGATTTGTTTATTGAGAATTATATCTTTTACTTGTGTTTAAACACTTGTTAAATCTCTAATTACCTTCTAGTTGAACAGCTACATCTAGTAAGTCTAAGTTAGGATAAAGAAGTCAAGTTTAATTCAAGTACTTGGGATAAATTGTACATCCGAAAGGGGAGATTAGTTGACACAAAAAGTGTAACTTTTAGATCAGTCCAAAAGACCTCTAAATATCCTTGCGAACTCCAATAAACAAGTTTAATTGATTGAATTCTATACCAAAAGTTGTGAACCAATCAAGTTAATCAGGTTAGATTGTGATTGAACCAGTATCTGTCCCAACAATCAAAAGCTGAGGTTTAGAATATCTAGGTTTGACCAATAAATCCTGACTTAAAGCATTAGTTAGAAAAACGGACCAATTAGACCCACTTTTGCCTTATGTTCGGACCGAACAGACTCCTGTTCGAACCGAACAGAGTGGCAATCGCAGCTAAAACGCGAAATTAAGTGCGAAAGTGCTTAGTTTCGAGTTTTAGCGTCTAAACACAAGTAAAACCTGAACCCTAAGATACTTTTACCCTGTGTTAAAACCCCAAAACTCTGTCTTACTTATTTTTATATTATTTATATTATTCTATCTTATTTTAATTATCAAAATCAACCAAAAATATTTACTTTAGTGCACCGTTTAGTTTCTTATTAGTTAAAAACTTCATAAAAATATTCATGTCTAGATTTTAAGAAATGATAAGTTCGGTACTCATAGATCCGTCCCTTGGGTTCGACCCTAAAGCTATATTCCAAACGATTAGTGAGGTTAGTTATAGGTTTACAAATTTATTTGATACCTAGGCCTTAAGCCTTCATCATTATACAAATTATTATTGTTTGTTTACTCGCTCTCTCTCAAACAAAGTGTCCAGCTCTTTTTGACGGATTTCCCGTTTGAAGAAGATGAGCAAAAAGATGATCGGATCAGATATCCCCTCGCAGGTCAAAGTCTCGACCACGGGCGCCTCCCAATTAAGAGATACTCGCTCGTGCGGACTTTGCCCCTACGAGAGTTTGTTTTTTGTGTAGGTCATTTCTTTCCGACGGGCGCAAACCCCTACCGTTAATCACCCTGGTTACTTTCCTAGGCACTTTTGGATCGGGAATATCAAAGAATACGTGCTGCAGACTGTTAGCGAATTGTCAATAAGACAATTAGTGCCATGCATATGCATATGAACATTTACGGGTGTTTATTTTATTACTTTCTCCTTCTTCTTTTTTATTTGATTTGTTTTTTTTTTATAATATGATAGGTTATGAGCGGAGGAGATGTGATATGGTTCGAATGATTCCTTCTTTTTTTTTATGAGATTTTAGGTATGGTTAGTTCTTCTTTTCTTTTTGAAGATTACTTAAAAGGCTTATTTAGCATGCTTTCGTTGGGTGGGCTTTGGGTGACCGAAACTATTTAATGCGATATTTGATTCTGGGTTTTATTTCTTCAGTATATCTAGTCAGGTGGGCTTTGGGTCACCAGAACTATTTTAGCAGTCGGGAGTCTCGGGACAGAGTGTTATCTGAAATGAGGTCACGGGATCATCCAGATTCCACAGGTTTCTTTTTTTTTTTTTTTTTTTTGGTGTCCATCAATAGTTTTTGTCAAGTGGGCCTTATACCATCAAGACGTTTTTAATTTTCAGGACGATATGCTATCTATAGTGAGGTCGCGGGATCACAAGATACCACAAGGTTTTGGTCCATCGGTAGTTTTTTGTCAAGTGGGTCTTATACCATCAAGACGTTTTTAACTTTCAAGACCAGGTGTCATTGGGAGTGAGGTCGTGGGATCAATCAAACACCACGGGGTTTAGTCCATCAGTAGTTTTTGTCAAGTGGGCCATATACCATCAAGACGTTTTTAACTTTCAGGACAATGTGCTATCTATAGTGAGGTCGCGGGATCACAAGAAACCACAAGGTTTTGGTCTATCAGTAGTTTTTGTCAAATGGGCCTTATACCATCAAGACGTTTTTAACTTTCAAGACCAGACGTCAACGGGAGTGAGGTCATGGGATCACTCTGACACCACGGAGTTTAGTCCATCAGTAGTTTTTACCAAGTGGGCCTTATACCATCAAGACATTTTTAACGGTCAGGAACTATGTGCTATCTATAGTGAGGTCGCGGGATCACTTAGATACTGCGGGATTTTGGTTTGGCTTTTGTTCTGTTTTTTTTTATTTTATCCTAATTTTGGATTTGGATTTTTTGGTTTTGGGTCGTTGGATTGATTTGGTTTAATTTTAGTTTTGTTTCTTTTTTGTTTTGGTTTTGATTCTGGTTTTGGGTTAGGACTCCGTATATAAGGACTGACGACTGGGTCCTGGAAAAGTTGCATTTTTTGTTTCTCCGTGCGCGTGGCCTTTGTGATCTGATGAGAAGAACTGATTGGTGGGGGACCAGCGACCAATAAGGATTTACACCGAGCTCACCCAGAAATTTTCTTTCATTTCCTTTTTTTTCTCGCTTTATCCTTTCTCTTTCAGTTTGATGAGGGATTTTAATTCCATAACTTCGAGTTCGACCGTCTGGATATGTTGCGTGTTAGAGAGGAAGGATTCATGAGCTTCATGAAGCTTTCTCGAGGTCATGAATCTTATCGCCTCGATATGAAGACTGCTTTCTACTGTTCTTCTCCATGAGACACAACAGCTTCGAGAGGTGGGGTCTACAATTGAGAGTTTACAAGTGCTTTGGGAGGTAAGTGCACAATCCCCTGCTTTCAGTTTGCGTAATGGGGACCTCTTAGCAAAACATTTACTTCAATCATGCCTTTGTTTTGTACGCTCATCACGTGTTCGATGAAATAGCTAAAAGAAACTTCAATCTGATGTACAGTAACTGATCTTCTTTGAGGTCAGATTCCTTCTCTTTTATCTATTCATTTATCTTCCTTTTTGTGGCCAATAAATCTCAATGAGTATTCTTCGGGTATGAACAATGGGTGGATGCTCATATGATGTGAACATTATGACAGCCTGATGGGGGCTTGCTATTGGTGACACATGGCTTGAGAAGAATTAGAGGAAGAATGGATGGCAGCAGGTAACTTATTCTCATGGCACAGTTTTATCATCTACACAAGGTTGGCTACTTGGTTCTGAAATTGGTGTTCTCGTCCTCTTCTTGGAGATTGATTTTTCATGGATTACTGGCTATGAGGAGAAAATAAGCTGGCATGAACCGCTATCACCTCAGGTTGACTCCAACTGTGGGTCGACTTAGCCTCCTTTGAGGTTAGCTTTTTTATTTTAGGTTTGTTGTATCTAACTAAAGGCAGGATGATATGAGATTGGCTATTCTAGGAATTTTTTTTTTATGAGCTCTGGTTTATTTTAGGTTATGAATTGTTTGCAGTGAAAGGTGTGTTTATTGACTCATGATAGATGTACTAGATTGACATGGCTTCTAGGACATCATGGAGACGTTTGGTGTTCACTGGTTGGCACAGACAGGCACCTGTTGTCATGAAGGTATCTCCTTCTCTCTCTTTTTTTTATATTTTTTTTGTATGCCTTCATAGATTTTATTGAGATATACAAGAGAAGCACGGTGCCAAATGTTCATGAATGTGTAATCTGATCTATCTCTCCTTTTTTTTATATACATACATATGTACATGCATGTGCTGCAAACATATTCACATATATGTGTACAGGTGCATATAAATGAAGTTTCTGTCCATGTGTTATCCACTGTATACAAGGTCCCCTTCCTTTTTTTATTTTTTTATTTTATTTCTCATTTTTTTAGAATCATGCGATAGAATTAAAATGAATGCAGAAGAAGAAATCTCATATAAAACATAGATTATTAGGGTGTTATCATGGCAGTATGTTTATGCATGCTTCTTTTTTTTTTACGAAGAGATTGAAGATGGAGTGGTAGTAATAGAAAACCAGTTAAAAGAATGCTATGGGAAAGGTAAATATAGCTCAACTTCAAAAAATATAGAATAAAGTATTTCTCAGACTTTACAGCCCTTGAATTTATGCAAAATAATGTGCCCATGCACACCATGAATTGGTGCCTGGATCAAACACAGGATGACTCTCAAAACAACAGATGAAGAGTTTACCACCTTCTTTATTGATAGATCAGGAGATGATTATAAGCTGGCTCTCCCTCCTTGCAGCTCAAATTATAGAGTTTTTTTTTTTGTAATTATCCTAAATTAACTCTCCTTTTTTGTTTTACAGGTTTTGTTTTTTTTTCCTACTCATGCATAACTTTGGATATTGCTCTAGGCTTTCTACTTATTACTGGAAGTTCTCTCTTTTCATCCTCCTCCTTGAATGATGAAGCTGCCTCTTTATTTAATAAAGGGAATTAGGGGTATTTTGGTCAGCATTCATATTTTTCTCTTAGCAATCCAACCCTCTTTCTGTGACTTCAAACCCAAACCCGATAAGAAGTGAGGTATGCACAGTTCTACTGCCTCTTTGCTACACGTACCCAGCAATGTTAAACTCCTTCCTCTCTCAACATGTACTGCCTTCTGTCTCTCTCTCTCTCTATGAAATTCTGACTGATTCCTTTTTAGGTACCCACATTTTGGCACCCGAGCATGTTACATTTCTGATGGAGAGGTATGGCACTGCTGTATTAGATTCTCTTTCAGCGCAGTTAATGGCCAATGCACATTTCTTTGGTATTTCCATATTAATCCATTGTTGTTTTGTGATTACAGTGATGGTCTGGGCTTAGAGCCTCATTGTCTTGATGAATTTATCAAGCTGCAGGTTGTATCATTTTTTTTAAACAGTAATCATCCATGATAAATTCAGTTTAGTCTGTTAGTGTTGGGCTTTGATCAATATACTAGTGTCACACGTTTCTCTAGAACTGAGGCAATACATAGCTTAGCATTTTTTATTACTCCTTGAACCGAACTAGCCTAATACTGTTGTTACTTGGTACCCCTCTTTTTTGTGTTATACTGCTGCAGCTGATCCATGACTGCATTTTTATTGAAAGGTTTCTATTGTTCTTTCTCAAATTGAGTTTAGAACCATTGGCTCTTTCCATTTGTTTTTTTTTTTTATGTGAATTATCACCAGAGCCTCTAAGTGGTCTGTTTGATATTCTTCAATTATCAATAAATCATACAAGTCACTATTAGTGAATGTTTAACCAACTCAGTGTGCAACTTCCAGTGGCGCTCTCATGCACCTGCTCCATTTCGGCTTCAATTGACAACTTTATCTCCCTCCTTATATCACCAAGAAACTGTGTAGATGATCAATTTGATATCCATGGATCAGATTGTGCTAATCTTGCATTGCTTTTTGCAACAGTCAGACCACTTCACTTCAAAATTGGAGCTAAAATAGAGCACGACAGTGGTCACGATTGGTAACATTACACTCTCCTCGACTCCAGCTTTCCAGCGGTACCAAGAACTTAAGTTGCGATGGAGCAGATCGCCGGAACGGCTTGTGTCAGAGACGAGCTTCGTCTCTTCCAGTTTTCTTTTGTTCATTTCTTCCCTTTTTTTTAATTCTGTTAGGCATGGGACCCAAGTGTAGGACTAATGAGCGAGTGCCATTTGGTGACTCTCTTGCTGACGAGTGGGGTCCGGGGGGGCGAGTAATCTATAGTATTAATTAAATCCCGTGACCGCATTGGTCGTCCGCATTAGTTCTCTTCCGACGCGTCATCTGAGCCTCTCATTTTTTTCGCTGATCGATCCGATCCGTCAAGCAATATTCAGGGATTTCGTTTAATTTTATGCGGAAAATCTATGTAGCTTATTGTGTAACAATATGAATTATTTTGAAATGGTAAGAGACTAGACCCAATATGATCCGCAACACCATAGAATTTTGCGCTCTCTAACTCCCCTTTTCTTCTCTTCCCAATTCCCACCACCCCCTTTTCTCCTCTCTTCCGACGCTTCACTTCTGCCAAATCCGTCTCACATCATCTCTCCTCTCTATCGCCACTCCTTCTCTTCGCTTCCTCCTCCACCAAACTCGCCTCACCCCTTCCCCTTATCCCTCCTCTCCATCGCCTCGCCAGTTCCTCCGCCTCTCATTGTCTTCGCTTCCTCCTCTGCCAAAACCACCAGGAGATGGAGGTTCTAGCTGAGGTAGAGAGATCGTTCAATGATTTGCTTGAGCTCTTCAATTTTATTGGTACTGATCCCTCTTTCCTTTCCATAATTAAACTTACTGATTTTGAAGCCATGTGCGATAATGACGACGAGGAAGGCAGACATGGTTAGAGAACAAAATTCTTATTTTTGTCCATCTGTGTAAAATTCATCATTAGAAGTTGCATATGGATAGGGAAACTTTCATAATTTTTATCGTTGATTTACCTTTTAACCACTTTTAACCATTTTGTAGTAGTGATTGGCAAATGAATATTTCTTGAAATTTATTATCTTAATTGAAAATTGGATGATCTGGGCTTCTCTGTCTGGGTATATGCCCATGAGTCCATAACCAATTCTGAGACTAAAAGGGAATTCATAACAATTAACAAGTCAAAAGAACTTTGTGTTATTTTGTGCTTGGTTTATACTGTCTCTTTTGCTCTCCACAACGCATTTGTAAAATCTGATAGTATAAATTTCTTCCTGTGTGTATTGAATTGTAAGGTCAAACATAACGTAAAAATTTTTGAGAAATGTTAACTTACCAATCCTATCTCTGTTTTTGACACTGATAGCGTTCTCAGGCAATGGTAGCCCTGTTATTAATCAGATAAATGCTAATTTACCCTCTTTAATTAGATTTTCCTCTCTAAGACAAATCGATTTGCAAATAGTGGCTGAAGTGATAAGGTAGCTAAGGTAATTTTCGTAATAATTCAAGAGAATGTTGCAAATGAAATGATGCATATCATGTAAAATGGACCTTTAAAATTTTGAACGTTTGTGTTTATTTGGTTTAATGATAATGGCTTGACAATGAATTTTTTTTCTTGGGATGTAGTGTGGTTAATGCATTGGCTAATGACATATTCTTATTAGTTATTGCCAATTTACCATTGTTTTAGGATGATGAGGCTGCATTGCAACAGAAAGCTCTTGCTATGTCAATGGATGATGCAAAACCCATGTCAGACATTTCCACCACTGACCCAAATTTGGCACTAGGTTAGTTTATACCTTAATACGGAGCTGACTTTTTTCAATAGCTAATTTCACAGAGTTGATAATTGATGTTTAGAAAGTATAATAAAAACTTAGAAAATTGGGGTTTAGCTGGTAAGAATTGTTTTTTTTTTCGACACCTTGACAGAAGCTATATATCAGGTGGAGCTGGTACGAATTGTTTGGAAGGTACTTTGAAGATTTGATTTTTGATATTTAGATATCTAACTTATTTTGTAATTGTTGTATCAGAAGTAAGAAAATAGTAATTATGATCATAATTATAATAGTAATGACCTTACGGTATATAATTGGGACTTGACTAATGCCTTCTTGCATGTATTATGATTCCATTAACATAGTAACTGAATAGCATAGTCCAGTCCAAATAGCATTTTAACTGAATAGCATAGCAGTCCAGTGGAAGCTGAAAGTAAGAAACTGTTATGGTGTCAACTAGAGAGTGCAAGCTTTCATAGCCGGTAAAATTCAGTTCTTGATGTAAGACGGAAAAAAAAAACTGTCATTGGCATCATGGTTCACCTGGTAAATCCAAATTTTCTTTCATATTTGTGGCTAAATAATATAGGTATACTCTTATATTGTACCTTTGGATATGTGGTAAATCAAATTTCTCTTCTTTCAAATGCAGCCGTAACAGCTAGACATCTAAGGTCGGGGCAAGAGTTGCACAGCTTATTTATCGAGTCTGTCAACAAGTTTGGCGGGAGCAAAAATAAGTGCTTTTTTCTTTTCTTTCTGAGCACATTTCTTTAATGGATTGCAAATGGTATCTATCTTTAAGAGTAATACTACGAATGAATTGTGCAGCTTAAGTGTATTCAATGGTCATTGATAATTGAGTTTTTTTTCTTTCTTTCTCATGAGCACATTTATGATATGGGAGCGTAGGGGAGATGAAGGTTGTCTCCTTAGTCCTCTCTAATTTTGTTTGGCTACTGGTGTGTGCAGATCTTCTTTTGAGTTTTTTCAGAGCATTGAAAAAATAATTTAATTTTTCCATCAAGTTTAAGAAATAGTTGCGGGCCTAAAATTTCTAAGCGATTAACTGAAAATTTGAAATATTTTAACTAAATGATTTCCAAAGAATTATTATGGTATCAACTGCACAGACATTCTGTGTAATTGTTTTACAATAACACGTTAGTTAAAGTTTTTTTATAACTAAATCAAATAAGATTCACAGGCTCCTGGCCAATAAAACAACTTTATATTCAATTACATTTCTTAAGAAATTATATGTTACTAAAGAGACCAAAAATTTTAGCAAATAATTTGAATTATTCTCAATCTAAGAAAAACATAGCGCAACGAAGCTGCGATTGCTATGCCTAGACTAAACACGTGTATTTTTCTGTTGATTTATTCAAAAATTAAAAATTTTACCTTGCTTTTTGCCTGAATGAATGGCTAGGTTTATGAATATCGATCAAATGTATTGTGGCTCTATTTGGATCTCTTCAATTGCTTATATATTTTTTTAAAATTCAATATATATGGATGCTAAAGCAACTCATGTATGATGCTTATGCACTTAATTTTTTACAGCTCATGTGAAAAGAAAAATTATGATATTTTGCCTTTGCACTTATATGTCTGTCGTACACAATTTAGACTTAATGACAAATTAATAGTGGTTCTTAAAATTGAAATACAAAAAATCCTCTAAGGCGCGGCGAAGCCGCGCTTCCCCGCCTAGTCATAATAATCATCGGAGGTTTGGAGAGGGAGGGTCTGACAGTGGGCACCGACTTTTTTTCCTTTTCTTTTTTTTTTTAAAAAAAAAGGGCTCATACTAGGCTGTATTTGGGAAGCTTTAATGGGCCGTGTTGAATTCCAGCATTTTTTTTTTTTGAATTTCGCTGCTGCTGTTGTTTGAGAGAATTGTTGCATGTTCTTCCCAAATTCATTTGCGCTTGAAGTTTTGTGAGCATGCTGAGGGCATTATGAGGAACACGTTGATATGATACTTTCCATTCATTGGCTATCAGAAATATTCTATATCGTTATTTTTTATTTCCTTTTTATTTATTACTAGGTGGAGAGAGGCGGCTTCGCCGCCATTTGATGGTTAAAATTCAATTTTGATTCTTGAAATAATTTGAAAATTTAAGTACATACCTTTCTTATCTTTGAC
Organism: Rhynchospora breviuscula; assembly: GCA_027562975.1. Classification (NCBI taxonomy): domain Eukaryota; kingdom Viridiplantae; phylum Streptophyta; class Magnoliopsida; order Poales; family Cyperaceae; genus Rhynchospora; species Rhynchospora breviuscula. Next base: position 69,272,890 of record CM050400.1, on the reverse strand, counting down.
GTCAATTTTCTATAATGAGTTTTTCCTTAAAAAAATGTGATGTTTATATTTGAATAAATGTTTTTAATTTGTTTATTGGATTTTATTTGATATTTGCAATAAATAAAGATCTGCATTTTTTTAAATATTTTTTTTATATGCATTTCTTTAGGATGCAATGCTAAACATTCTTCGCTGCTATATGCATTTTCCTTTTTTTCTTCTTTTTTTTTGAAAAAAAAACAGTTTGTGTTTTACCCTCCAATGCTACAAAAATATATAACAGCAATAAAAAAAGAAAAATTCTGTCATGAGAATCAATTTTGAATCAAGCTTTAATCACCATCGTTCGTGAATATTAATGAATTAATCTTTCTTGAAAATATGTAGTTGAGATTAAAGCCCGATTTAGAAATTGGTTCTCGTGACAGAATTTTCCATAAAAAGAATGCATGGTACAATGATATTACGTTAGACGAGTAGTTAAATATCATAATTTAGTTAGTTCACATCGAGTCTTTTTTTTTTGGGTTTCATGATATGAATAGCATATAATATGATAGCGCACTACCCAAGCATATCCTTTCTTCAAACAACTTAAAAAAAGAAGCATGAACATAAATGATAAAAGAAAAAAAGCAAAAGATATAAGTAAAAGATGATTTATTTCATTGATATGAACACCAAACGTGAGGTAGAAATGAAGCGTATACCATTATATGGTAATAAACATCCTTTACAATCTTAATACTCATTTTTTTTAAAATAAAAATTCAAAATTTTTAAAATAAAAAATTCAAATTGAATAATAAGAATAAAACAACAATTTGTTATCTTTATCATTGCCTTCACTTTGCCAAACAGAGTTCGAAGATTAAGTTCCTTTGAAAGAGCAATCAAACCAAAGGCATTGAACACATCATGTTTCTCATCTTGTCAGAAAAAAGCAGAGTGCATTATTTTATTTGGAAATTGGAACAAATAAAAAGGCAAAGTCTTATCTTGAATAACAAAATCTGATTTGACAATGGCAAAAAAAGAAAAATAGGGAAAAAAATGTTACTGGTAGGCTAGAGCATACATTGCACGTTACAGGTCATGCTATCAAGAATAAAACTGGTACCAACACATTGAATTGTAATGGACTATGACATTCAATAAGATATTGTTTAGTATGGAGAAGCCTATAACTAACAACAGCCTAAACAAAGAACTGGAGATGCCTTAATTTCCTTCAATGTGACAGCTCTTCTTAGCCATTGCAAGATCTGATTAACTCAATATTCTTTCCAAAGGAATATTAGAAAATAAAGGGAAAAAAATATAACCTTAAAATGTAAGTCGTGGTAAACTATCGTATTTACCAGTTTCAATGCCCTTGATATAAACAGCAAGAGCCGTCACCTTCTATACCATACAAAATAACATACAGTTGTATTTGACCTCATTTACCAGTTAGATAACCCCAAGGAGAGTAAGCACATCGAAGATTGACATAATAAGTAAGATTGAGACCTTTTTTATGACTAAGCTCGTAGAAATGATCAACTCATTCAATCTGTCAATTAGAATAATTTCCTCCAAAGTTGTCTCAATTTTATTTCCTGGTCAATAGGAAAAGGTAAGAAAAAAGATTGTCAGATCCAACTATCGCTCAATAATTTGAGGATAAATATAAGAAAAACCATTTTTCTTTCAAATAAACATTGAAAAGAAATCAAGTGCCATCTAGTTGTCTTGCTACCAATTCAATTTCTATGCTGTGGATGAGCATGTGTGTGATTCTATCAAGTAAACTGTAAACTATTTTTAGCTTCAATTTCACTAATAAGACTCGGTAGACAATAATACAGAACTTTGATAACTTATAAATTATAAGAGAGAAATCATATTTTGACTGAAAATACATTTCAGATTATAATTTAGGCTATAAATCATATCAATAGGAACTCAAGTTCTGTACCTTGGAGAAGAGTATGGAGATGATGGCCAACTGTTCAAGAACCTAAGCAGGTCCAAAGGTCCGAAGGTTCTTTGTAAATCAAAAGTACAGAAGAAAGAAAAATTACAAAATTTGTAGTAAATTAATCTCTTCTTTATCAAAGTCATACCCAACATCTGAATTTTCATATGATGAGCCACCTGGTTGTAAATTAAGTATGCAATTTTATGCCAATACTATATCATTATCTAATATTGGTTAGTAAACATTTCCACAATTTTATAGCGGTTACACAACATTGAGGATTTTAATGAAATTCGAAGATAACAGTAACACCATTAGCAGTTAAACACTTACAGAACCTAGCTGAGTAACGTTTGGATTAGGCCTCAGGGCAGAGGAAGGCGGAGGTGTTGACCAAGGAGATGAGGCGGAGGTGCTGATCGGGGTTGCTTCGAGAGGAGGCGGAGGTGGGGTCGGTTTGGCGGAGGAAGAGGCAATGAAGAGGGAGAGATGGCCACGTGGAGGACGGGAGGCAGCCGCGTGGAGGACGGGTTAGTGTGGGACGGTTTGCGAAGGAGGAGATGAGGCGAACGAAATACGGAGATGAGGAGGCAGGTTAAACCGATCAAAATGCACGATCAGATTTTCGTAAGAGGGACGGCTCAGATGCCGTGTCGAAATTGAAAAAAATAGCGGAATCGGACACTCACGGGATTTAATTAATACTTTAGATTTTCTTTACCTCTATTACCTTATTTGAATCATGAGAACTCAAATGTGGGTCATTTATTTGAATATGTTCGGCGCTTAGTCTTGAAGCAGGATGCCAAGATCATTGTAGAATTTTGAAGCTCCTTTTTTTTTTTACTCATGAAATGACGCATTTTGCTTCCATAAAAATATTCCTCAAATATTTTATGTAGCATTTCTTTAAAAGGTAATTGTCTCATGAATTTCTAAGCTTTAAGATTTGTTCGGCACATTTCGGCTAACACCTGGGGCGCTTTTGGTATTTTTCAAGCCTATGCCTTTTAGATACTCCTTGAGATTTTCTGAGGCCATTTCAGGCTCCTGCAGTCCTCCAAATATTCCTTGAGCATCTCATGCTATTTTGACCGCACATTTTTAGGGGTCAACACAAAGTACCAGGGGGATCATCACAAAAACATAACAGCAATAAGTTACATATCATCAAGCTTCCTCTTGCGAGAGGGGCGTGGGCTCTGGAACCATTCCGTCACTTGGGCTTGACGGACCAGGAAACTCAAAATACAAATACACAAAAACTTCGGGAAGCGCCTCCAAACTGATAAGGAGTGTGGCATCGCATTCTAGACTTGGCACACGGACTTTGAATTTAAGGAACGAACACTCAATCGTCGCGATAGCTAGCCTGGGCAAACTACGCGTTTCCTGAAACTCCCAAGTTAATGAGGCACAAGCAAAACAAATAGCGGATGAGAATAATATATATCTCAGTGCGAGTTTTAGTTCCAGTTACACGATTCTTTATATGAATCCAAGTATTGAAACTAACACCCAAATAATTCAATAATGAATTCCAAAATTTAAATCCGGAAGATAATTGAATCAAAAATTCATACCGACGACACCAAATGGAATGGACTGACTACTGGCATGCTGCAAATATGCAATATGCAACAGAACAAATCAAGCATAACCAAGCATATTTATTCACAAAATAACATACACTCCAATTCTCAAGGCCTACAGAACAGAGAGAACTCTTCCCAAATCCATTGGTTATTTTACCATATGGCACAAAACAAGCAAAGGGAATTCCAGTAATAATAGCGCTAGTACTCTGACCGAGTCGGTGGCCAAACCGAATAACACCGGTTGAGTGAGTTATAAAACAGAGAGTTATGTTATGCTGACTGAGTTTTGCATGGTTTTATTTTCAAATCAAGTCCGTCTATCATTTGATAGAATAATATTAAAATTCCTTGAAACCATTCCAGTCCTTTCTAAGTTTGAATTTCCATTATATTTTTCAAGCTAATATTCAAACTCAGACTTAGCAAAATATTTTCAAGTTCAAACGAATGTTTAATTCAACATGCAAGTTTATCATTTCAGGGCTTCTATTGGCTACATGCACGAATATAATGCAATTCCAAAAGATATTTCAACATGCTATGCATGAATTTAAAGTTACCGACTATCCAGATTCTAATAAAGATTTCATGTAATCCGCACCTTCAAAGTTGACTTAGGTGCAGCCTCCGCTAGTTGATCATGTTCATACTTACAGATCAAGATCCGTTACTATTAATTTAACGGTGTTTTAATAGACCGTTGGTTACTAATGCTTAGGAAGTGCCAGTTCACACTAACTAGTTGACCTATAACTTTGTTCCAAGTCCATTAGTTCTTAATCCATTTATTTACTTAATTAACATAATCATTTTCTTTTATTTTAGTTACTTGCCTAATCGTCAAACAGATTACAAGAGTTGCTTAATTAAATCACAATCATAATCACAATCATATTCAAGAATTATCAAATAATAATCACATCAGAATCAGTCTTAATAGATACAAACAGAATTTATTTAAATTAAGCAACATTAAATAACAAGAGATCAGATCATAGCAAGTAACAAATCAAATTCGAATAAAACATAACAGTAATTAGTTGTTTGGTGGGATCAGATAGTCTGATTTATTTCCTTTTTATTGCCACAATATATGTTCATCAATTTAGAAGTATTTTCATCATTTTCCTTATTTAATAATCCGACAATAATCAAGCTCAACAAATTCACGATTAATTAGACTCTAATTTAATCCAAAAGTCTAATTATAAGCCTACTTAAAATCAGTTTCAGCTCAAACAGAATCAAGCCCAACAAAGGAGCAGGCTCGAAGGAAATTAATTCCGGCCAAGCAAACCTTTTTTTTCTTCGGCCCAAAAGAATCCGGCCCAAAACAAAAAAATCCAAGCGACACACTCGACTAAACTCAGTCAGCCTGACCCAGCTGACTGAGTTGGTCGTAACGGGTTCAACACAACCCAGTCGGATTTCAATCTGACCCGATAGGTCAAAATCATATCCATATCCAACATCCGACAACTCGGATTCCCACAAAAGCCCATAATTAAATTTTAGGCCCTTAATTCTTGCATAAATGCCTAGAAACTTTTATATATCCAACCTATGTCACAAATAAGCTCTCGAAACTTTGCACAAAAGTCCTCAGAAAATATTTTTCTTTGCAAACTCATCCCTGGCATACGAGAACTCACCAGAGAAGGTACTAGACTTCACTCCACTGTACCAGTAACTAGTACAATAGCATAATCATCATCATATGCCTTTTACAAGCACAAGTATGCACTCTACATGATTCTACTTATGTCAAATACACAAAATTTCATGTTTTCATCATGGAAATGCGCTGTTTCAATAGATGCAGCATGAATATGCAAATTAAATCCATTACAACTAAATTCCTACTCTTGGCATGCTCAAGTTCATCTATATCTATCAATTTTAAATCTGACTCCATGTATATGCCTCAGATATCACATATATGCATGAAATTACAAGAATTCATATTATCAAAACCCTAATTAACCTCTGTCAGATTCAAACACAGCCTCAAATGCATAATTTAACCTCAACAGCTAGCCTTAAGCATGAATATATGCACAATTTCACTTTAACAGCTCTGGTAGTCCACAGAAATATGCATATGTCATTCATTACTTGCAATTACCTATCAGAAGCTAACCTTTTAAAGACAGTAAAGCCAACTACATGCTGAAATGCATGAAATCACCTATGCAATTGACAATTCACCCTTTTCCATTCATTTAAATGCACTGTTCTTACTTAACAACTCCTCAAATCCATTTACATGCTTCCTTAAGTCTATAAACACAACTAACAACTCATATATGCATGAAAATGCAACCATAAGTCTCAATTAACCACTGCCATGCACAACTATACCCTCATATGCACAACTTTCAATTTACAAGTCTATGAGGAATTATATCAACACTGTTATAGCCTAAACATGACATTTCTTACCAAATGAATGCACTGTCATGCATGATATTGCATTACCAACATTAACTGCATCTCTTATGCTTCTTCACAGTTAAGAACAAGTATGAGCTAACACAAGTAGCTACTAAAACACACCTCATAGTTGTCAGAAGCTATACATGCATGCTTCTAATGCATTTATATGATCACATCATTCAATCTCTAAATTTTAATGCACAAATCAAAGCACTTAAGTATGCATCACATTCATGATAGCCAACACAAAGATGAAGTCATTAAATTGCATATGCAACTAAGACATATATCCCTAGCTCCACTCATTTCCTTCTCTAAGCACAGCTAATATTATGCATCAATCATACTCAAGAGATATGCATGCAACTAACAGATTAAGCATCATTTGACTATTCACATAGGGCTATTGTGACAGAATCAAACAAACAACCACTGTCTAGTGCCTTAATTGCTATCTAAAGATCTTTAGTCTAACAGAATATCTAATCTAACACCTAAGCATCCAGCACACATATGAGATAGTAGAAAAATTAATTTGCTAAGTATATATAAAGCTTATACCTTCCTCAGAGCTTCGAGAATTTCTTCTCAAAAATTCCAACACAACTAAAGCAAGTACCAAAGTCAAGCTAATCAAGAAGAGGGCCAATTTCATGCACTACTGTGCCCTAACAGAAACAGCTCACGGTTTAGAACAAAACCAAATTCAACTAAATAACTCAAAGAAATCGATAGAGATTAGAGAAATACTACCTCCCTTAGCTTCATCTTCCTCTCTTCCTCGTTAATTTATGTCCCAATTAACCCTACTCAAATCCCCTTTTAAATAGAACTCACCTCATACAGCAGATAAGAGAGAGAAGAGAGAAAGATGAAGTTCAGAAGAGGAAAGCCACAACAAGGCTTCCAATTATGTCTCAACAGCCGCCATCGATCGAAGAGGAGAGGAGATGACCTCCTCGTGCCAATACAACGCCACATCGAGAGGTGCCAACCTCTAGTTGGGCAAGCAAGAGGCAGCCTCACACTCGACTAATCACATCGCAACACATACATATGCACAGAGGGGAGGCCACGCCACTGTGGCTCGGAGAGAAAAGAAAGAGAGAGGTGAGAGTTTCGCCAAGTCAGAAGAGGAGACGAGGCGAAAGGAGAGAGCTCCTTTCGTCTCTTTTTTTATTTAAACAATCCTCCCAGATCCTCTGTGGTGTTTACTATGTAGTCTTTGGTATAGCAAGTTTCTGACAATCATTTTGTAAATTAGCTATTTCACTAATTAAATTAATTTGATCGATTCAGAAGTCGGATTATTGTGGCAATCATACAGAAAATATCCAGAATTTTCATAGAACATTTATATGTTCTCAAATCAGAGATCCCATCAAAGTTTACTGTTATTAAATTAAATTATTTAATTTCTTGATCATATAATTCATGATTAATACTAATCATGATTATCCAAACAAATTAAGGACTTGGATTACCAATTAACGGTCACTAGTCTTACAATAATACATAAAACAAAACAAACAGGTATCTAAAATAAAAGAAAACATAAGAAAGAATCAAGATTACAATAGAATGCAACTTGGACTCAATCTTTTTGCTCTCAGCTACTCTCTCGGCGGTCCACTGGAAAGTCTGGTGACCCGCTGGCGATCCTATGGCTTGTCTCACTTAGCGGCAAATTCTCCCTCTAATTGCGAACCCCTCTGGCATCAAAGCGTGGGGTTTATGTAGTAGTCTATGTCGACTCTTAGAAGGTGGAGGTCGTGCAAATAGAGGCTCCAAATATAGCTCAAAACGAGGTTGGAAAGGTGGTAAACTGGCTGTGCTAAATTTGGCAGTCGGTTTCTCATCTTCCAGCGGCCCGCTGGAGTCTTCTGTGTCGCCAGTCTTTACCTTCTACCCGCTGGTTCTCTCGGTGTGTCACCAATCAAGTCAGTGGGTCGCTAATTGGTGCAGAAATCGTCGTGTCGAGTAGCTTTATCAAAGATCCTGTACAAAATGAAGCAAACCATAGAAGTACCTAGCTTCTAACCTAAATTATCAGTTAAATGTCAAAAATCACATATAAAATCATGAAATGAAGACCTATAAATAGTTGAAATACTAGGTATGAAAATCATTTATCACTATATAACAAGTTATTTCAGCAACCTATAAGAATCAACGATGATATTGATGAATGATGCAACTCACTTAGGGTACATTTGGAGAAATAAAAAGTTAGTAGGGTTGTAGCATAAGGTTAGTATTTTTTGGGTTAGTAGGGTAGAATGGTGAGGGTAGTAATTGGATGGGGTTAGTGCTAGTCTAAGGTTAGTGAATCTTGTTTGGTGTGGTATTTTGAGGTTAGTACTTTAAGGTTAGTAACTATTAGTGTTATAATTATTATTAATTAATAGTTACTAGTTCTGTGCGTCGAGCTTCGCTCAAAGATATTGGTTTTTATATATTGTAAAACATACATGAAACGTTATGACTTTTTTTTTGTAAGTATATAGATCATTCTTAATAAATGGTTTTAATGTAAAGTATTTTTTTAAAGTATATTTCCTATAAGCAAATTAATTTGACCAGGAAAGAACAATACTTTAAGCATACAATATGATAAATTTACAGACAATATACATCTTTAATAGCGCATACAATATGATAAATTTACACACAAATCTTTAATACTACACAATATATATTTTTAATATAGACATGTGGTAAAGGTTCCATAAATTTGTTGGTCGATGATGCTTAACCAAAGTGTCCAATTAGCTGCAAGAGAAACACGAAAATAGAAAAAATTAGTATTATTAAATATTCTTATAAAAATTTAATATATATTTAATATTTTTGTAAATGTGAAATGTTTGATAAAAACTCAAAAAATGGAGTACTATTTATAGATAAAATGTTGGCATCCTTTGGTGAAGGAGGCATCAACTCGATTGCATCCTTTGGTGAAGCAACTTTTAAATCGCACACTTTAAGGCATCCAATTGATTGCATTCTTTGGAAAGATATATCTTAAATGAAACCTTATGGAATATATATGTTAAAATCGACACCTTTTCATTTGCATCTTTTTAGACCATACACAACACATTTTCAATTGCACCTTTTAAAGCATCTACTTGAATGCATCCTTTGGAGACGTATCACTTAAATGATACCTTATGAAATTTATGTTACAATAGACACCTTCTCATTTGCATCCATTCATTGAATATATACTACATACTCGCACTCTTTCATTTGTTAATTTTTAATTAATCTATCTATGATTTGTTCGTAATAATAATTTAAAATAAAATGTGCACAATTGCATACTTTGGTGAAACACCTTTTAAATCGCACCTTTTAAGGCATCCAATTGATTGCATCCTTTGGAAAGATATATCTCAAATAAAACCTTATGAAATATATGTTAAAATAGGCAACTTTTCGTTCACATCTTTTGGGACCATACATAACACCTTTTCAATCGCATCCTTTAAACACATCCACTTGATTGCATCCTTTAGAGATATATCACTTAAATGACACCTTATGAAATTTATGTTAAAATAGGCACCTTTTCAATGGCATCCATTCAATAAATATATACAACACATTCGCACTCTTTCATTTGTTAATATTTGATTTACCTATCTATGATTTGTTAACAATAATAATTTAAAATAAAATATGTACTTATATCATACATAATTACACCTTTTCATTTTTATTTAATTTAGATAATTATGATTTCTTAATGATAATTTAAAAATAAGAAAGGTTTAAAATACATAATCGTACTATTTTATTTGTTAGCATTTAAGTAACCTAACAATCATTTTTTAATATATATTTTAAATAAAAATGATATATTATTATATTTACAACTATATATAGTACTTTAAGAAAGAGATGTGATATTTGTATAGTTAAGTAAAGAATACTTTGGGACCCATTCATTGAATATAGACTTATAATTCATAACACTTTTTAATGTATTTTAAAAATATTTATTATGTTCGTCCATAAAAGTCTTTTTTTTTATTAAAATATTAGATGAATCATTAAGAAAATTTGTACATTAGTATATTTAAGTGTTTAATAAAAAAGATCTTTATTATGTTTAATTGTTAAATATAAATGCGAAGTTAATAGTAATTAGAATATAATTCAAAATATTTCGAATATATATATCATCATACAGAGATAATAACCTTGCCAAATATTTTTTAATTTCTTCAATATTTTTATCTGTATAGAATCGTGTCCCTACAAAAGTCTTCAAACTATATGTTCTGATAATAAAAATTTTAAAAAAGAAACATAATCATGTCAATAAAAAAATTGAAACAATCAAGTTGTCGTATACATGGTTTTGGTTTTTAACATGTACCTTCGTATTCTTTCAACATGACGGAACTGCATTCTAGAATGATTGGCATTCCATTAGAGTTTGCTTCAAGCTCTTCGATGTTTAAAGAATCAATAAAGTCTTTCCATAATACAATACTAATTGTATAGCCTCTGACAAAAGTAAATATAGTGTTCAAAAAATAAAGATATGTGTAGAAAACCTTTCATCTGTTATAAATACATGCTATATGTTTGAATTTAAAGTGTAGAAAACATTTCATCTGTTAGATATATGGTTTGGATTCGTGTGGGCCGTTCTTTTGCCATTATTTCTTTGACCGAAGAAAACTCAAAATCCTCCCAATGGCATCTACATTAATAGAAAATGTATAGAAATATAAATAAGTGAAAACATATATATAAATGACAAAATTAATGGCTTTTATGATGTGAAAAATAATTGCTTTTACGTAATATTAAAATTTCAATTGAATAAAAAAAGTATACAAAAATATCAAAATTAATAAGTAAATTTCAATTAATTTAATTTTAAATTTATATGATTATAGTAATTTAATTTAAACAATTGGAGTACCTATATGCTGTGTGAAGTCAGTAATTTTTGTTCCAATATTTTCCAAAGGGTTAAAATCAAAGCACCACGCAGATATGGCAAGAAGATTTGACGGCAAAGGGGTAACGTAAGTGTTTGCAGAAAAATCTATAAAAAAATTGTGGGGAACAATACGATAACCTCCTCCGGTATGTTTTATGTTGAAACGTCCAATCTCACATATAGATCCTTCTATAAAATCATTTTGGATCTGTTAATAATCTTCAACATCAACAACACCTTGTATAGTACCTCCCTAAATACCAAAATATAAAGTATTTTTCGAAAGAAACATAATAATATTATAATTAAGTATTTTTTATCATTTCAAAGATTTTAATATTTTAAAATTCATATATTGTCCATAAAAATTTGTTGGCCCAAATGCATAAATATGAAAAAAAAATATTGAAATCAAAATGATCTAGGGAAAAAAGTTATCTATTACATAAAAATACAACATTAACCTTACTATATGGTAGAACAAAATTCATGGCCCATGTATTTTCTGTCTTCTAATCTGTTGCAGACCAAATTTTCATGACCCTTGCACGTATCGCGCCTATATTGTTTATTATTTAAGAGTGATGAAATATCTATTATGTTTGTCATTTTGCAAATGTGAAATGGTTGATGAAAAGTTAAAAATGGGAGCCCTATTTATAGATAAAATGTTGATACCCTTTGGTGTAGGAGGCATCTACTCGATTGTATCTTTTGGCAAGACACCTTTTAAGACTTCACTTGATAGGCAACTTTTAATTCGCACCCTTTAGGATTATCCACGCATCTTTATTATATGTAAGATTAATAATAATTAATTTTAATAAAAATATTATTATTATCATAATTATCATAATTTTTACATTAAGGATTACTTAAATTTATATAATTATTATAAAATACTTATTATTATCAATTAAAATTAATTATTTAATTATTAAAAATTACTATTTGTTTTATTATGTATTATTATTATTTGTTTATTATTATTATTATTAATTATTAATAACTATTTATTTATATTACAGATTATTTATAGTTATACAATTATTATTAATTACTAATTATTATTAATTAATTAATTAATTAATTATTATTATTAATAAGTATTTATTAATTTTTTTAATGTTTAATTATTAAAACTATCAATTATTAATTAGTAATAATTATAAGTACTTATCAAATATTATTAATTATTATTAATTACTTATTATTTATTAAGTATTGTTAATTATTAATTATCATTATTAATATAAGATTACCGCTAACTTCTTTATGGGTGAAAGCACTAATCCATCTATGGGAGAGTTAGAGGGTTAGCACAAGGTTAGTGCTAACCTTAGCTAACCTCAATTCATTTGGTGAGTTGAGGTTAATTGATTAGCTCCACTAATCTTAGATTAGTGCTAACCCATAGGATGCCAAACGTACCCTTAGTGGTCTTCTCTTCCTCTCTGTATCTCTTTCCGTTTCGAATCTTCAAAATCGAATATAATTTCCTTAATATTAATGTACGGGACACATGACTTTGGACTTAGATATGCACTGATTTTTGGGCCTGTCTTCAAAAATATTAACAGCATATAGTTCACTTTTATGAACGTTTATTTCCATATCTGAAAAAGAGCCTCATGCCCTATGAAGACCTATTTAATCCTTTTATCTGCTTAACAAAATAAAATAGTATCATCAACATAGTGGACATTAATAAGGGGTACATCATTATCTATATGAAGACTTAACCTTGTAATGATCCCTTTATATCCGAAAAAAATTAAAAGTGATGTTACTGTTCACTCGAATTTTGAAAATAAATTAAAAAAATTTTAATTTTAAAAATAGCGGTATAGGATTGGATTTCTAAAATCCGATCCTAGAAATCACTAGGATCGAATTCCAGGAATCCGATCAAACACATTTCATTACATTACGGCAAAAGCCAAAAAGCCAATCACTTTGTTACATTTTTTTAATTTGCAATTTTACTTTTTAGCCCTCAAAATTTTTGTTATTACAAAATATATAATTAGTGATTAGAAATTAAACATAATTTAAACATCTATTATAAAAATATAAGTATATAATTAAATTATGCATGTTAAATATATAATATTGTATATGTGTATAATACTTATTTTGTAGATATATATTATGTATCATATATTTTATATATTAAATATATATTATTGTATATAATTAAAATAAATGATACATAATATATATGTATAAAGCTATTCAACATGCATAATTTAAGATATAAAAGATTTTTAAGTATAAATATATATATATATATAAGATTTTTTATATACATTAAATATACATACAAATATGTATGTGTAAAATTAAATACGAATAAAAATATTACACACGTCATAATATAAATTATATTTAATTTTATACATATATTATATTTATAATTATATATATTTTTATGTATATTTAATGTATATAAAAAATCTTTTATATATTTATATTTACATTTAATGTATAACAAAAAAATTTTATTAGATTATATTATAAAAATAATAATTTTAGGATCATGGACGAAAAAATTAAATATATTTTTATTGAATTTATTTAGAATAATAATTTCTCACAACGAGGAATGGTCCGAATGGACTTGACAGAGACTGAGACAAACTGTCCAATCAGATTAGAGCACTGGCAAATGAAATGAAATCCTCACCCCACTTATAATTATTACTTAATAAATGCAAGTCAATCAATCCCCACTTTTACTCTTTACTTTACTTTACTTGTCTCTCATAGTCTTCATCTCCATCTCCGTCTGTCTGATCTGATCTAGTAGTCTTGTTCTCTCGTTTTCGATGTCGATGATGATGACGAATCGTCATCGAGGACAAGGACGAGGAGGGCTGCTGCTGCTGCTGCTTCTTCTTCTTCACCTCCACCTCCACCTCCAGGTACAGATAAATTGCAATTTCTTGCTTTCATCGCCTTCTCTCATCTCTATAAATTAAATAATAAATATAAATAGGTTCTTGCGCTGGAGCACATCAAAACCCCTCCTTCGCCTTCCCACCGCCTCATTCTCCAGGTACCTGACTACTTTCTTCTTTCTTATTAATTCTAGGGGATGTTTGGAAGTGTGTGGAATAAGAACAAAAACAAGTTCCATGTTTTTGTTGGAACAAGAACAAGGTTCATTTTGTTCTTATTCTCCTTGTTCTAAAGGGTGCCAAACAAGAAATAGCTTGTTCTTATTCCATGAACTTCCAAACATACCCCTACTTGTTTGATGGTAATAATCCCTCTCTCCCATTGGCATTTACCAGGATTCCATTGTCCAACATGTTAATAATGCAAATCACACTCTCACTGGCACTGCTGCCTGGAGCTGGACTGCCTCCTCAAACCCCTACTTCGCAAACCACACTGTCAGTCACTCACTCTTACCTCTTACCTCATGCTCATGCTTAGTAATCAAATAATAACAACAAATTCATTCAATAATTCATTCAGGTTGCCCAATTCAAACACATGCTCGGTGCAAAACGCCCCCCACCAACTGCACTCCACCAATTCCCTCTACTTACTCACCAAAACAACAACATCTCCTTACCCAAACACTTTGATGCCCGGGCTGCCTGGCCTCAATGCACCACTATCTCCACAATCCTTGGTTAGTTCGTTTGCTTACCTCACCTCATCTCCAACTCCCATCTATTTTTTAAGTCTTTCCATTTTTCATTTTATTTTTCCCCTTCTCTTTTACCCTTTAAGTTTAATCTCCCTTTCTAACTTGCCATGTCATGTCATCTCATCTTCTGGTGCAAACAAATTATAAAAATTCCGCTGCCTCCAATAGACCAAGTAAGCTAATCAATCCTTTTTACCATATTTATTTATTATGGCCCTCATTTCATTCTGTTATCTCTATTATGCTCCAACAGCTTATAATATTTGTTATGATCAGGGCCACTGTGGCTCATGCTGGGCTTTTGGTGCTGTTGAGTCGCTGTCAGATCGTTTCTGCATCCATTTTGGCATGGTACTGCATTTATGTCCTACAATTGTCTTCTGTTCAAAACTTAAATTTTGCATTTACATCACTGATCTTATCTTTTCTCCTTGGCTTCTGGTAGAACATCTCACTGTCGGTGAATGATCTGCTGGCATGTTGTGGTTTCATGTGCGGAGATGGATGCGATGGAGGCTATCCAATTTATGCATGGCGTTATTTTGTCCAGAACGGTGTTGTTACCGAAGAGGTCATTTTTTTTTTTTTTTTTGCATATAGTTTTGTGCTTGGCTTATGACTGACGTACAAGCCTAAAAATCATTTGCATTCTATTTGTTGAGTGTGCAGTGCGATCCATACTTTGACCAGACAGGATGCGTGCACCCAGGGTGCGAGCCCGAATATCCAACCCCAAAATGTGAAAAGAAATGCCAAGTAAAGAACCTCCTTTGGGCAGATACCAAGCATTTCAGTGTTAATGCCTACAGAATTAATCCTGATCCTCTAGATATCATGGCAGAGGTTTATAAAAATGGCCCTGTAGAAGTTGCCTTCACTGTTTATGAGGTTAGTCTGTGACTTGAGAGTAAATTTCTTGTCTTTTCTTTTCTTTTCTTTTTTAAATTTAAATTTCGTTGTAAGTTAACCCTAACTAGAGATATCCAATCTCATTTAATGTCTCACGTGGTTAACGACTTGATAGGATTTTGCTCACTACAAGTCGGGAGTATACAAACATGTGACGGGTGATGTGATGGGTGGGCATGCAGTCAAGCTCATTGGATGGGGAACCAGTGAAAAGGGCGAAGATTACTGGGTTTTGTCACTTTCTTCTGTCCTTTTTCTTTCTTGTTCAATTCTGAGATCTGCTTACCTTATGTAATATCTGTATTTATCCATCTATTTGCTGTCTTGCAGCTTCTTGCCAATCAGTGGAACAGAGGATGGGGTGATGTAAGATTGTTTGATCTTTCTCTACATTTGTTTGCTAAGTTGTCGAGTTTTATCAGCTCTAATCCAATCCAATTATGTCTTCTTATTCTGTGATTGCAGGACGGATACTTCAAGATCCTCAGGGGGAGCAACGAATGTGGAATAGAAGCTGATGTGGTTGCAGGATTGCCGTCCACCAAGAATTTGGTCAAAACTTATGCAGGCGCTGATTCTGCTGTTTCATTCTAATCAGAGCTGCCTCAATTGCATTCACACCCCACCCTCTCCCCTGCTCTTATATATATTCGATCCGATTCATGGAACCACGTTATTTTTGGGATCTCAATATTAATGGTGCTTCCCTGGTTGTTTGTTGTATTAAAAGAAAAAAAAAAAAAACCATGGTTTCTGCTTAATAAAACACTTGTCAAAATTATTAGAAGCTCAGGCAAGCTAGAGGTGTGAAGCTGGCTGGCAGTTAATGGTGCAAATTTGTACTTCTAACGTTGAAGAGAACAATGAATATATGGGTAGTGGCATTTAGTATACATCCCGTAAAAGTCTTTCTGCCATTCGACACTGTTACTGCATAAGCTACGTTCAATTTGGTGAGTTCACTAGAACGACCCACGTGGTTAGTTTCATGGATGAAGCTGAAGCTGGCAATGTGACCATTTGAAGTCCTCACTTTGAAGAGCATTTTATTCATTCTTGGATTCCTGGGGATTCGATTAGTAGTCCTGTAAGATCACTGGTCAGTATCAGATCCCTAATTCTAATCCTAATCCTTATCTTAATCCTATGCTATGCTCATTCCTCCTGACCGCTCGAGCTGTGGTTGCCATACCAATTTTTATAATATTTCGCCAGTTCATAGTTTCAAGGCTGTAGACTAAATCTCTAGAGACCAGAAAAAAATTCGATACATCAACAAATCGCATGCATAGTAATGCAATTAATTACGCTGGCTACAGTTCATGCTAGGGCATAAATATCAAAACGCTAAGACAGAATAAACACTGGTTTAAAGTCCATTATACTATTTTTCATTGATAACGTACTAATCCATGCATTCTAAATCCAACTATCCAGTGCTACACATATTACACGAAATCAGCAGCAGTATCTTTTTCCCGAATTCACATGACAAAGCAAGCTTGGACCATTTTTGTACAATTTACCAGCGGTCCAATGGAGAGGGTGCATTAAAATTAAACAAATCAGCTAAGTTCATGGATGATGGATCCGATCATTTCTTAAAATAATAACAATAATAATAACAAATCAGGAAATGTATACGTGTTAGAGATCGCAACTTTCTTTCATTTTGCTTTTACCAGCCATGAGCCCATGAGGGAGAAAATGAAAACGAAAAGAATACAAACGAAATTTTATACGGCTTTAATGTATTTTTTTAAAAAAAATCTAACGTATTATTTAACAGAATGGAAGTTAGACTAGCTTCTGTAGCACACAAGTAATTATCATCATATATTAACTAGCATAAACACATTAGATTTATTTGGTTCGTTAAATCAATCTATCCATCTATCCTGTGAAGATACCAGACACCAGGCACCCAGACCCGGCAAATTAAGCAAAATTCAAAGCAAAAGCAATTAGGCAATTACATTACCAGACTTGAGTGACCTACTGATTTCTGAAGATCACAATCTAAGCCTCAGTTATAGGCCCCAGGCACATGATGCAAGGGGTGGCCCTTTCGGTTCCGTTCGATGATCCTCCCAGCAAGGGAGACCTGCTTCCCAACTGCAAAGACGAACGCCTTGCCTGCACCCCCGGCCCCACGTGCCGTCCTCCCTACACGGCGCACATACTCGCTCGGCTCCCGTGGAAAGTCGAACAAAACCACGTGATCCACCTTCTCAAAGTCTATGCCCCGTGATGCTCTGCCCACCATTTTACCAACAACGTTACAAATCTAAACTAATTGGTACACCTGTGTCACTTCCAACACGGTATTTTGACAAATTAAGGTAAAAAGTGTACATATATGCATATTGTTCATACCTATCAGTGCAGACAAGGAACATGGAGTCCGCCGACTGTGACTTCAGGAACTCCTTCAAGTTCGTCAGCCGCACGTCTTGTGTCAATGCAGAATGGAAGGGCAGCACCCTGATGTGGGCTTCTTTTCTATCCACCCTTTTCAGAACGTTCTCAACTTTTCTGCATGTCTCAATCTACAAAAACACATCAAAATATTCAATTCACAGAGCCTCTCTATTGGACAAAACAAAGGAACCAATTCAATAATGGACATCATCTTGAATTTTGCTTTCCTTTTCTCAATTTAACCCTATATCCAGTATATGTGTTTCCAATTGCTTGCAATGCTCCTTGTTCTTTAGTAAAATGTTCATGCAATGAAAAAATTGATTGACTTGAATCATATACATTGTGAGACAAAAGTATACACCCCACATCACATCTGATATATCCAGAATCTACCAACTTGAATTAGCTATGATTTTCTTCTGTAGATTTCTTAAATTATTTGTTTGCTTTCTTTCAATTTTGGGTTTAGACTTGCTGGTAAGATAAAGAGTAGAGCTGCCAAAATTTGACTTGTAAAAACCCAAATTACCACCAAAACTGGGAAAAGAAATTTTGAAAGTAAGACAGCACGAATGGTAACAATAGTAAAGGAAAATTTTGAATAATCAAACAAATTGAACCGTACAGACCCGAAATCTAACCCTAAGTTAAGCCATAATCCCAAAGCTGACAGCAACGACTTCAATTGCCGAAGCCCTACCATGGCCCGTATGAGAATTCCGGAGAGCAAAATGACTTAAATGGCTAACCTGAACCAATCTGACTGCATCATAGCCTAACCTAAGTCCTCGAATTAGGTTCTAAATATGATATCATGTTTGCCAAACACAAAGGAGTTTTCGTGAAATCTGTAAGGACCATCCTGATTCTTTGATTTATCAGAAAGTTTAAAACTGCCAGAAAGTAGGAATTCGGCAGTGAAAGGAGTAGTTACATTGATGGACAATGATGCTTACTGTAGATGTGAAGTGATAAACATTTTTTGAAAATGCAAAGGCGAACACTTTCTCACAAGAAAGGCTTAGAATCGACAGTTTGCTGGAGAGAGAGAGAGAGAGAGAGACCTTGTTACAAAAGACAATAGTCTTACGAACTGGAGAGTCTTGAATAAGCTTTAGAAGAGCATTTTTCTTATTTGCAAAAGCAGTCTCTGGATTCTTCTCCTCGTTTGCGTCGCCACTGCAGTCCACCAGCACCTAAAATTATCCGCATCATTACCATGCAGGTAGAAAGATAAGAACTTCAAAAAGAGTAAGCAAGTGGATTGATCCAGGGAAACAACCTCTTCAAGACCAGAACTCGTACGGTGCATGCCTGGTCCCATTATTACTTCGCAATCTGGGAACACCTCGACCACCTTATTGTATATCTCCACTGGTAAAGTAGCAGTCACAAAAAGGTACTGTACTGACACTGGCGCCGCACTGATCAAGCCCTGTAGAACTTGTTCGAAACCTTCCTCGCCGTACAGTATGTCAACCTCATCCAATACAACACTGGAAGGACAAATTTGACAACAGTATTTTCAAGATAGGAAAAGTCTCAAGTGCACAGCAAAGTCTGAGAAAAAAGAAGCATGCATACCCTTTGCATAGAGAATATAGCGCATGATACTGTATGAAGGCGTAAATGATTTTTGGAAGCAGGAAACAAAACTAAAACAGAGAAAATCAAAATATACATGTGCATACCATTGAAGATGGGACAACTGTATAAAACCCTGCTTGTATAGGAAAAGAAAGCGACCGGGTGTTGCTATCAGGACGTCTAAACCTTGGTCAAGAGTCTCTAATTGAGTCTTTTGTTTGAAGCCACCTGTTGCGACCATAGACCTAAACGGGATGCCCGATTTTGATATCATCCTGCAATTGTTGAGGACCTGAGAGGCAAGCTCAGCAGTAGGTGTGAGAACAACTACTCGGGGGCACCTCGGACGAGCTTCAGACTTTGCAAGCTTGCCTTGGAATAGAGCTGCTTCTTCATCTCGCCTCAAGCGCTGTATGAGGGGACAAAGATATGCCAGCGTCTTTCCAGACCCGCTCTGATCTGCAATTATGCAACTCTTGCCTTGTAAAACTGCCCTGAATGCCATTGCCTGAATTTGCAACACAAATTAAGCAGCCATCCATGATTACTGTATGCAAATAAAGAAATGGTTCTATCAACAATAGAAATAGAAAAGAAGAGAAAAGGAAGGAGCAGGATGTAGTAGTGACCTGAATATGGGAGGGGCGAAGGAATGAGAGGCTCCTGAGAGCAGCAAGCATGTCATGGGTGCAACCGAGATTGTTGAAGGATTTCTTGCTGAAGAAAGCAGCTGACCCAGGAGTGAAGTATTTGGCGGGCAGCCTTGCTCCTTTGTGGTCAGACTCAGAAGAATAGGAATGATAATCTGATGAAGAAACAGCGCCCCATCCCCTCAGGCTTGAGCTCGGGCTCGGGCTCGGTCTCATGGAAGAAGTTGAAAGAGGGGTAGTGTTGGCATTGAAAGTTGGAGAGGAAGCAATGTCATCGTCATCGTCATTGTCATCGTCATCGTCATCGGACAGTGGCGTTGACATTGATGTTGCCGTTGACATTGACATTGGGGTGGTTTTGGGTTGCCTGATCTTGACATGGGAATGGACCTGGATTGGGGACTGGGAGGCCTGGGATTGGGATTGGGACACCTTCTTCTTCTTCTTCTTCTTCATGCTCATGATGAGGGACCTCACCTTTTGGGTCTTTAATTTGGCAAAGCCAGCGCCTCCGGCACCGCCACGGTCTGTTGGGTCTTCAATTTGGGTGTCGTTGGAGGAAAGGGAGGAGAGAAGAAGATGGGAAGAAGAAGGAGGAGGAGGTGGGGCCTGGCCCCAGAAGATGACGTGGCGGCCGGTGTGACGGTCGAGCAAGCGGTAGGCACCGGGGGTCTCCAGCTGCACCGTCTGGAAGCGTAAGCATAGCTCATCCTCCTCGTCACGAGCAGAAATGGGAGATGGAGTCCTAGTACAAGTAGTAGTACATGTTGTGGCTCTCCTCCTCCTATTAGAATTAGAATTAAAATTAGGAGGAGGAGGAGGAGTAGGAATAGTAAGCGTAAGAAATGAGCGAAGAGGAAGAGGAAGAGGAAGAGGCGGAGGCATCAGCATTTCTCTCTGGGACACTGGCACAGTGCTGTGAAAAAGGGATAAGGAAGAAGAAGGGGTCTACTGATTTTTTTTTATTTTATTTTTTTATTTTCTGATGGGCTGGGCTGAAATCATATTTTTTAAAAGCACAGTCCAGTCCAGTCCAATCATGCTTGTGCAGGAGCAGGACGAAAAAATTAAGGGAAAATTAGTTATTTACCACCTTAAAATTGAAAAATTAGAAATTTACCACTTTACTCATCTTTAAATGCTTTAGGAACCTCAATATAGCCCCCAAGAGAAACCAGATGTGTAATAAAAGAGTGCATTCAAGTTGTAGAACTAAAAATCCATAAATGGTATAATTGAACCCAAAATACCGGTCTAGAATATTTTGAAATAAAAAGTCATTTAGAAATTAAGAATAAACCCGTAATAATTCTAAAATCCTCATAAAAATTTAATTTTCTTTATGAGCGGTTGGCGTCTTACTACTGAAAGTTTAGTATACAAAGAAGCATTACGAGCAACAGAATCACTCGAGAAGCCGACCTTTGGTTTTGTTAAACCAACTGAAGCGACTCAAAGGGCTACCTCAACAATTATCAAGAAAAACAACACTATCATTCAACTGTTTGTTAAAATCAAAAAAGAACTTGAGGATTGCAAAGACCAAATAAGAGAACTCAGAAGAGTAAAAGCACCCGAAGGATCAGATACATTTGAGGCTCTTGAACAAATCCAAAAACAACTCAAAAACTTGAATCTTCGTCCACAGACAACCTCAAAAAGGCTAAACATAACAGAAAAATTCTTCGTATACCGAGACCTAAAAAGAATATACGAAGAAGAAAAGAAAAGGATACAATGAGTTGAACTCAAACTGAAACAATGAGTAAACCATCTGTATCAGGCCATGACAACCAAATACCGACTGTTGAAGATCAAATCCGGGACTATAGACTCGAAAGTCGGTTACTGTACGAAGCACAGAGGAGATTGCCAAGGCGAAGGCAATACAAAAGGACTCTAGAATCACAATTGAGTCCAGATGCGGAACTGAGTATTTCACAGTTTCGCAGAGCACAACAAGTTCCTGCAGAAATACTATACCAAGCCGGATGGAGCGAGAGAAATCATTGGGTATATCAACATTATTCCGATGAGAGAATCTTGGTGGTTGGAGATCAAAGGAAAATTTCCTTCATCTCTCAAGAAAGCTACAACAGACTCGTGGAGGAAGGATTACAACACTTACACATAAGTGTTGTAATGATCAGGCTGTACGCTCTGCATAGGAGAAATGCAAGGGTAAATGCTCTAGTTGTGTTAAGTGATATAAGATGGGAGAATGATGCCTTATAAATAAGTTCCATGGAAATGGACTTAACAGATAACACGCAACTAGCATATGCAGTGTCGGATATGATGGTTAGTATTCATGATTTCTATAACCACATTCAATTGGTTGTACAAACTCATGGGTACGAATCATGGCAAGGCGGTGAAAGCAATCTATTGATCTTTCGATCTTTAATTGGAAGGCTATCCAACACCAGCCACACAAATTTCTGGTATAATGTTCAAGGAGTAACGGATCACTTACCAAACAGAGGTATAAGAGCTATACCTAGACAACCTAAAACAACTGTAGAACTGAGAGGCCGATAATTGATAATCAGGCCACCAGTAGTTCCAACAATTCAGCATCCCCAGACAGTCCGAGTAAGATCAAGAACTGATGGTTCTTTAGCCATTAGGTTTGGTGGATATTCAAGAACTTCACCTGCTGAACCAACAGTTGTAGGGTCCAATGATGAAGAAATACTAGAAGAAAAGATGGCCATGTTGCTAACAAATGAGGAAGAAGAAACCTCATTCGAAGACGAGTTGGTATCAATCCAACTACTAGCATCTTTGTCTATAGAAGAACCGATACTAGAATACCGTCCAATATGGGATGAAACTGAGGAGGATGAGTCAGTTGAAAAATGGCTCAATCATTTCACCTCAAAAGGTGGCGGGGATAAACTATCGCACTTTGCATTCGCGGCAGAAGGAACATAATTAGAGTACCCTAAAATGAAGGCCCTCTAAAAAATGATGGAATCAGCGTTTTCAACTGCAGAAAGTTCTCTTACCCAGAGAAGGCCAACAGAAGCAGTGATGGGTCCTGTCAATTACCCACCAGCAAGCACCTCAAGGGCAATGCCAATGCCAACAATACATAAAATCAGAGATCATGTTGGCATCAGAGGAGGATATTCACAACAACATAATGGAAGATTTAATCTTCCAGACGCCCAAAGCGACAAAGGCGCAATTCTCGTGTTGCCAGAAGACATTGGACAATATAGTGATGTAATCTCTCGATGGAAATCAATTACTCTTAATGTGGTTAATGACCGCAATTGGACAGACAATTCTTGTAAGGTGATTTTCATTGAAAATCTTTTAGGGAGTGTGGAGAAAAAGATGTTCATTCAATGGAGAATAACGTATCCCCATGAGTATAAAGAATTGATAGCAGTGGCAGATGATCACCAAAATGTCATCTCCAGCATCAGGAGAATGATACTGCTAGAGGATCCATATCAAGAGTCCACTGAAGAGCAGACAAGAGAATATCAAGACCTGGAGCGTTTGTCATGCCACCATGTTAAGGATTTGTTT
Source organism: Rhynchospora breviuscula (assembly GCA_027562975.1). Classification (NCBI taxonomy): domain Eukaryota; kingdom Viridiplantae; phylum Streptophyta; class Magnoliopsida; order Poales; family Cyperaceae; genus Rhynchospora; species Rhynchospora breviuscula. The sequence goes on along the minus strand of CM050400.1, from coordinate 69,249,174 downwards.
AATTACATGAATGATTACAAGATCCTTGCAGCAAAATCTGGGAGAATGTATATTTTCTCAGAACTCTCTGAAAAATTCTTTGGAAAAATGCCGCCTCTAATTGGTCAGGAAATTAAAAAAGACATTTTCAGACAAGTATCCTAGAGCAGTAATCGGCGTCATGCCAAGAATAAATTTCTCATATCAATACCTGACTAAAAGGTGCAAACAAGCTGCACTCCAAAGGAGCTTGAAGGATCTTTCCTTTTGTAGCAAAATTCCATTACCGGGCTACTATGTGTTAGAGTTATGTCCTAGGAGCCAATTATTAAATGGCCACTTCTATGGTTTATGTGATTGATGATATTTTATCATTTATTCCTTGATTTATTAATTGACAGATCATTCAGGTTGAGGATCTGAATTGTGGATCTCTGTAGTTCATTTATAATTAAATGACAATAATAAATCTAAAAGGTCCGTAATCTTGATAATTAACAAGGAATATTAATTATCGGATAAGATTAGTATGCAAGTTAAGTGATGATTAAGTTCTACAGATCATAGGTAAGGAGTTGCCAACTTAATTGCATATGTATATGTTGTAGAACATAGTACAGGACGCGACCCAGTGAAATAAATATATGGATTGTGTTATGTGTCATTATTTATTTCATTTGAGTTTGATTCTAAGTTTGAGATGGTTCAGCTTTTCCACATGAGGATAGGTTCAATAAATATCGTCTACCGTTGATTCCTGATAAGGGCTACTATACGGACTTTATTTATGTTCTCTTGAATTGTGCGGGGAAAAGCTGTTCATCAAGAAAACCGTATGTCCCTCATTAATTAACTTAGTGAGCGATGATATCTGTTTGGGCCCCTTGATGGAGATGGACTGTTTGCTAGCAACTGATACAGTCATCTCTAGATCAAGAAACGTATAATCTGCAAGAGTGACACATTCCTATCTTGGATTATACGATGATATCATGTGACATAAGAATCGGACAAGGAAATACTATTATTTCTTATGCAGGATTGAGATATTGTAGCTGTACACTATTTATGCGAATTGGGAGTCATAACGTGTTGCTAGATACCGCTTATGATTATTAGAATTAAATAGCGATTTAATTCCATGGCCAACGTAGCATAAATCCTCAAAGGGTCACACAAATAGAGTTATAATCACACGGTGCATTATTTATTTATTCGTAATAATGTGTATTACGAAAATATGATAAGTTGATTAATTAATTATATACCGTTGCGAACCGTTATAGTTAATTAAGTCAAATAGGTCATATAGAAATAAATTAATGTATTTTTCTAAACCCTATATAATTATTAATTAGTTAATAATTATTTTGGTTCAACACATTTTAATATAATATAGTTATATTAATTAATTGGGTCGCCGTTTAAATGTAAACCGAAAGTCCAATTAAAGAGCAATTGAAGAGGCCTATAATTAATGTAATTAGGGACCCAAATGGTGAGTTAATGTGGCCCATTCAAGCCCATAATGAGGCCGGCCAAGGAGGTAGGTAGGAGTGGCATTTTGTGTAATTTTGAGGAAGTTTGGTCTAGGGTTTGAGCTCTATATAAGACCCCTCTTGGAGGCTCAAACCAACCCTATTCTCTCTCCTCTAACCTAGCCGCCACCTCCATCTCTCCTCCCCTATTTGGCCGGCCACCACCACCCTCTCTTCCCCAATTGCTCATGTGTTGAGCCTATATATTCCACCATTGATTAGAGTAATCGATTGCGCGAAGGAGAAAGGGTTTAGCCTTGGCCTTTGAGTCGCTAGCACGATTCTTAAGGCCGTGATTAAGCTCTTGGTGGACTCGAGGCCGAAAGGAGAAGAAGGAAGGGCGGAGCTAGCACGCCATCGCCTCCTACGCATAGGAATCGCCTTCTAGTTGCGATACTAGAAGAGGTACAAATCCCGATTCCTTTCTCTTTGTGTGAATGCTTAAGCACTAGATCCCTTTTGTGCATAATTGTTTGTGGTTAATTAAAGAGAATTAACTATAAAATTAAAAATTGTGCACTTTCTAACAGTGGTATCAGAGAACATGGTCGTGCTTAAGTTATTTTGACACTTAATTAAGAGAAATTAGTTAATTAATGGATTAGTAGAGTTGATGCTATTGCTTGCTGTCTGGAAACAGAAATTTCTGTGTTGTTATGCGTTTTTCGCTATGAAATGTTCTCTGGAAATTTTTTCTGTCAACTAGAAAGTTGTAGATCTGTGGATTGTGGTTCTTTTGGCGTTGGATTCACATTTTTCTGAAATTGTATGGATTTACTGTGAATAAAATGGCAACGGTGCGCAGAACCAGTTTCTGCTTGCACTGTTCTGTTTGAATGGCTTAAAAGATTTATATTTTGAATATAAGTACCAGTGTTCTTTGGCTAGATTTAAAAAGGACTTGATACACTTTCTGGACATGTATAGAATGTTGCATGGTTCAGATTAATTCGTGGTTTTTCAAGTATGAAAAGAAAGATCTCGTCAGATCTGGTTTATTGAACAAACTGATTGTTCTAATAAACTGTACCAACTGAGAACTCTTTCTGGAAAATTGTTTGAATAGAGTTGTTTACTTTTAAGTTAGGATTCCAGGAAAATTAATTTCATAATTTTTCATGGAAGTTTGGTACCTCAACCAGGTCAAACCTTTTCGGTCGTCAGTCTGTTCCAGTACAGGTCTAGTCGATTGTTAAGCTTGTAACTTGAATTTCTTAAACAGAACTTAGTGGTTTTCTTTTCATGAATAGTTAGCCAATAGATTAAACAAGTTTTTCTATGTATATTGTATGTATAAAAACTGGATGGAAGGTGATCTTTCAGACCGGATGGTTGAGAAGAAAAACAGAATATCTCAAAACGGTGCGTTCGCGCACTTGTTTCAGATTTGTCTTTTTTGATTCTCTCAGATGGTATATGATCTCTTCCTGAAATTTTGACTGGTATTTACAATCTAGACAAGGAGCTTATATAAATTATTTCATAATTTTTGGAGACCGAAAACTGTGGATTTTGTCGTGTCCCATTAGATACTTTTTTATCAAAGTATTATTTATCTAATTATTCAAACTAGTTGAAAAAGTAATTAGGATACTCCTTGTGCGATCTCCTTTCAGTTTTTGATGATTGAAAAGTTTTCGAAAAGGAATTTAAACAAGGTTGGTTGTTTGAAATTTGAGCATTTATACACGGAAATTGCGAATGGCAAATAATACGCAAAGACACTTGAAAGTCATTAATTATAAACAAATTACACTAGTGGATAGACTTGTGCTAACTTTGTTTTGTAGGAGGATGTGGGTTTAGTATGGCTCATGACTCAATGCCTTGTGGTTTGTAAATTGAATGCATGTGTGATTGTGTGTAATAAGGCCTTTGGTGCCATTAATTAATTTTGATTAATTTTTGTGTAACTTGAGAGGCTTGCATGCCCCTAAGGTTAGGATGGGAATAGAAATTTACACATGTAATTTTGTTCCTTTATTTTATATAGGATTTAGATCCATATAGAATTTAGTGGGAGGGACAAAGGTTAGATTAGTTTTGCTACATGGAGATGCGGCGAAAACTAATGCAAGCGGGAGCCATACAAACCCACAACAATGCTTGAGATGCTTATTATGTGAATGTTTGTGAATGCTATGAATGTCATAGGATAGGTATGGGTGTATGTTTACACGACCACCAAACAAGAGTCACATAATTGTTTGTCCCAAACGATTGAGCCAAATCACTCTCCTTCTCTCTATCCCCTTCACGCCTTATGTTCGGCCATTGATGCATTCCGCCGACGCGGACATCGTGGTCCACCATAGGTAGTCGGGGTGTAAATCGGATTTGCAAGGAGCAAATAGAGAGGAGTTACTTAACAATGGACCCTAATCGGATTGGACATTGGAGTGAAGTTCGCGACGCGAACCAAGAGTCATAAAGTTGTATGATTGGTTAAGGAGAACCTACCTCATTATTAGTTGCTTTGATGTTGTGCCGACGCCGGCATCATCTCAACAAAAGTGGAGGTCTTGGAAATTCATTACTTTTAGGGACTTATATTAAAGTAGTGAAAGTTTTACTTTATTGGAAATTAAAACAAAACATAAACTAATTGACCTTTAATTTGAAAATTGTTGTAGATGTCTTCCTCGTCTTTTTCGCTACGTTCTCTTTTAGAGAAAGAGAAGCTCGCCTTCAACGGTGCCAACTTTCTGGATTGGCACCGGAACCTTAGGCTTGTCCTTAGGTTTGAAAAGAAGGAGTACCTCTTGACCACTCCCGTCCCCGCGGCTCCCAAGTCGGATGCCCCTAAAGCGGATCAGGACGAACATGACAAGCACGTCACGGACGACATGGAGATGTCCGTCTTGATTGTCGCTGTCATGGAGTCGGAACTCCAAAAGGAGTTCATGGATAGTGGTCTAGGAGTGTTTGAAATGGTCTCTCGTCTCTCGAACATGTTCCAAACCAAGGCCCGCACCGAAAGGGCTCGTCTCATCAAGGCCGTCGCCAATACTCGATTGGCGGAGGGTCATGAAGTCGGGCCACACGTCATGAAGATGGCGGGGTTGTTTCGGCAGCTTGAAAGGCTTGATACGCCCTTCCCGTCAGGGGCGATTCAAGACTTTATTCTCAACTCTCTCCCTCACAGCTTCACCGGTTTTGTTGTGAACTACCGGATGAATGGCATGGACAAGAGCATGGATGATCTCCAAAACATGCTTGTCGAGACGGAGGAGAGTCTCAAGAAAGAGAAGGGCCCCAAAGATGTTCTTGCGGTGAGTGACAAGAGCAAGAAGAGCAAGAAAAGAAAGACCCGCCGAACTAGAAAGGGCAAAGGCCCGGTGACGCCCCAAGGTCCGGCCAAGGGAGCTCCCGAGGGTTCCAAGAGAAAGAAGAACCCGGCCACTTCCGAGACCGTATGCTATTACTGTAGCAAGACGGGCCATTGGAAGAGGAACTGCCCCAAGTACCTCGCTGACAAGAAGGCGGGAACCGTCCAGCCTTCTACCTCAGGTATATTTGTCATTGAAACCCTTCTCGCTACCTCTAACACAGACTGGATTTTTGACACCGGTTCTTGTGCTCACATTTGTCGAAATGTGCAGGCACTAAAGAGTAGGAGGCGGCTCGAGAAAGGCGAAGTACAACTCCGCGTCGGTAACGGCACGTGCGTCTCCGCTATGGCCGTTGGGAATGTGGATGTAACTTTGCCTTCTGGTTTCATTTTGGAACTCAAAGATGTCTATGTAGTTCCTTGTATCACTCGAAACATTATCTCTATTTCTTGTTTAGACTTGGATGGATTTGGTGTTGTAATAAAGAACAAAAGTTGTACTTTGTTGCGTGATGATGTTTGTTATGGTGTTGCGCATTTATTGAATGGTCTTTATGTGCTTGATTCTAGCGAACATGTTTTGAGTGTTGAACGTGACAGTAGGAAGCGTAAGATTTCACATAAAAGTACGACTCTAATGTGGCATTGCCGCTTAGGTCATATCAACGAGAAACGCATTAAGAGATTGCAAACCGTTGGTCTCTTAGATCAATTCGCTTTCGAGCCAATTGACACATGCGAATCATGTTTGATTGGAAAGATGACCAAAGCGCCTTTTCCTAATAAAGGGATTAGGACAAATAACTTGTTAGATCTCATACATACCGATGTGTGTGGACCTATGAGCATTTGTGCACGAGGAGGTTATTCATACTTCATCACTTTCACCGATGATCATAGTAGATACGGGTATATCTACTTGATGCGGCACAAGTCCGAATCCTTTGAAAAGTTCAAGGAGTTCAAGAATGAAGTTGAGAACCAACTCAATCGAAAGATCAAAGTCTTGCGTTCCGATCGAGGTGGAGAGTACTTGAGCCATGAATTTGGTGATTATCTAAAGGAGTGTGGAATCGTTCCACAACTCACTCCACCGGGAACACCACAATGGAATGGTGTATCCGAGAGGAGGAATCGAACTTTGCTAGACATGGTTCGATCGATGATGAGCCAAACCGACTTGCCTAAATCGTTTTGGGGTTTTGCATTAGAAACCGCAGCTTTTACTTTAAACCGTGTTCCGTCAAAGTCCGTTGAGAAGACGCCTTATGAGCTTTGGTTTGGTAGGAAACCAAGCATGCTTTTTCTCAAGATTTGGGGTTGTGAAGCTTATGTGAAAAGGCTAATGAGCGATAAGCTTGGACCCAAATCGGACAAATGTTATTTCGTAGGATACCCTAAGGAAACAAAGGGTTACTACTTCTACAACCGTGTCGAGAACAAGATAGTTGTTGCACGACATGCGGAGTTCTTGGAGAAGGAGTTTCTCTCAAGAAGAAGTAGTGGGAGCAACGTGGTGATTGAAGAAATTCAAGAACCGCAACAACAAGAGATGCCTCAAGTAGGAAATCTAGTTGTTCCCAATGTGGTGCCAAATGAGGTGGTAGCCGAACCCATTCCACAAGTTGTTGTGGAAGAAGAGGTTCAAGAGCAAGCTCCCTCAATTGAAGACTCAAACATATCGCGAGTCGATGATGTTGAAGTTGCACCCACACTTGAAGTTCAAGAACTAAGTCCGCAAATCGTTGTGGAACAAGTTCAAGAACCTCAAGCATCTACCCTACGAAGATCGGCAAGGCCAAGTCGTCCACCTATAAGATACTTAGGTTTGCACGACGTTCTCGTCATTGCGAATGACGAACCCTTGACCATAAAGGACATGAAGGAAAAATCCGACTCAAAGGAATGGCTCAAAGCCATGGAATCCGAAATGCAATCCATGTATGAGAACAAGGTATGGACCTTAGTTGACCTTCCCGACGGAGTAAAACCCGTTGAGAACAAATGGATCTTTAAGAGAAAGGTTGACATGGATGGCAACTTGACCATTTACAAAGCACGACTAGTTGCGAAAGGTTACAAGCAAGTTCATGGTATTGACTATGAAGAAACCTTCTCGCCAGTCGTCATGTTCAAGTCAATTCGGATCTTGTTAGCAATTGCCGCATTCTACGACTATGAGATATGGCAAATGGATGTCAAAACTGCCTTCCTAAATGGCAACTTGGAAGAGGATGTGTATATGACACAACCCGAGTGTTTTGTGGATCCAAAGAATGCTAACAAGGTGTGCAAGCTTCAAAGGTCCATTTATGGATTGAAGCAAGCATCAAGGAGTTGGAACAAGCGCTTTGATGAAGAGGTCAAGAAGTTGAACTTCATTCAAAGTGAGAAGGAACCTTGTGTTTACAAGAGGATTAGTGGGAGCGTGGTTGTATTTCTTGTCCTATATGTTGATGATATACTCTTGATTGGGAATGATATCCCCGAATTGAATGCAGTCAAGGATTCATTGAAGAAGGTGTTCTCAATGAAAGACTTGGGCGAAGCCGCCTACATCCTAGGAATCAAGATCTATCGAGATAGATCAAGAAGGTTGTTAGGCTTGAGCCAAGATGCATATATTGACAAAGTGTTGGAAAAACACAACATGGCTAGTTCCAAGAAGGGTTACTTGCCTATGTCACATGGCATATTCTTGAGCAAGACTCAATGTCCGACGACTGATGCAGATAGAAAGTACATGAATCAGTTCAAGTATCCATCTGTGGTCGGTTCGATCATGTATGCCATGCTATGCACTCGCCCCGATGTGGCGCATCCGATTAGTGTGACTAGTCGATACCAAGCTAACCCTGGTATGCCACACTGGACCGCAGTCAAGAATATCCTCAAGTATCTCAAGAGAACAAAGGATAGCATCCTCGTGTATGGTGGAGACCAAGAGCTCGTTGTAAGTGGTTACACCGATGCTAGTTTCCAAACCGATCGAGATGATGCGAAGTCACAGTCCGGCTTCGTATATCTGCTCAATGGTGGGGCCGTGAGTTGGAAGAGTTCCAAACAGGATACCACGGCCGATTCCGTCACCGAAGCAGAATACTTAGCGGCGGGTGAAGCAGCGAAAGAAGGCGTTTGGATCAAGGAATTCTTGACCGAGCTGGAGGTGGTTCCAAGCATCTCAGGTCCAGCGGATCTCTACTGCGACAACACAGGAGCCATAGCTCAGTCCAAGGAGCCTAGGTCTCACCAAAAGACCAAGCACATTCTACGACGATTCCATCTCATCCGTCAGTTTGTGAATGACGGGTGGATCAAGGTCAAGAAGGTGGACGGTGCCGCGAACACAGCGGACCCTCTGACAAAGCCTCTGTCTCGAGCCGCACATGAGTTGCACGTTGCATCCATGGGGATTAGGCGTATGCCTGAGTGGCTTTGAGTTGTATCTTTTATCTTTTGAGGCTTTAGTATGAGACATGTATATTTTGGATATTACATTGAGTACTATGCACTGGCTAGAAGTCGCTGTTGATTGACTCTAGGCCAAGTGGGAGATTGTTAGAGTTATGTCCTAGGAGCCAATTATTAAATGGCCACTTCTATGGTTTATGTGATTGATGATATTTTATCATTTATTCCTTGATTTATTAATTGACAGATCATTCAGGTTGAGGATCTGAATTGTGGATCTCTGTAGTTCATTTATAATTAAATGACAATAATAAATCTAAAAGGTCCGTAATCTTGATAATTAACAAGGAATATTAATTATCGGATAAGATTAGTATGCAAGTTAAGTGATGATTAAGTTCTACAGATCATAGGTAAGGAGTTGCCAACTTAATTGCATATGTATATGTTGTAGAACATAGTACAGGACGCGACCCAGTGAAATAAATATATGGATTGTGTTATGTGTCATTATTTATTTCATTTGAGTTTGATTCTAAGTTTGAGATGGTTCAGCTTTTCCACATGAGGATAGGTTCAATAAATATCGTCTACCGTTGATTCCTGATAAGGGCTGCTATACGGACTTTATTTATGTTCTCTTGAATTGTGCGGGGAAAAGCTGTTCATCAAGAAAACCGTATGTCCCTCATTAATTAACTTAGTGAGCGATGATATCTGTTTGGGCCCCTTGATGGAGATGGACTGTTTGCTAGCAACTGATACAGTCATCTCTAGATCAAGAAACGTATAATCTGCAAGAGTGACACATTCCTATCTTGGATTATACGATGATATCATGTGACATAAGAATCGGACAAGGAAATACTATTATTTCTTATGCAGGATTGAGATATTGTAGCTGTACACTATTTATGCGAATTGGGAGTCATAACGTGTTGCTAGATACCGCTTATGATTATTAGAATTAAATAGCGATTTAATTCCATGGCCAACGTAGCATAAATCCTCAAAGGGTCACACAAATAGAGTTATAATCACACGGTGCATTATTTATTTATTCGTAATAATGTGTATTACGAAAATATGATAAGTTGATTAATTAATTATATACCGTTGCGAACCGTTATAGTTAATTAAGTCAAATAGGTCATATAGAAATAAATTAATGTATTTTTCTAAACCCTATATAATTATTAATTAGTTAATAATTATTTTGGTTCAACACATTTTAATATAATATAGTTATATTAATTAATTGGGCCGCCGTTTAAATGTAAACCGAAAGTCCAATTAAAGAGCAATTGAAGAGGCCTATAATTAATGTAATTAGGGACCCAAATGGTGAGTTAATGTGGCCCATTCAAGCCCATAATGAGGCCGGCCAAGGAGGTAGGTAGGAGTGGCATTTTGTGTAATTTTGAGGAAGTTTGGTCTAGGGTTTGAGCTCTATATAAGACCCCTCTTGGAGGCTCAAACCAACCCTATTCTCTCTCCTCTAACCTAGCCGCCACCTCCATCTCTCCTCCCCTATTTGGCCGGCCACCACCACCCTCTCTTCCCCAATTGCTCATGTGTTGAGCCTATATATTCCACCATTGATTAGAGTAATCGATTGCGCGAAGGAGAAAGGGTTTAGCCTTGGCCTTTGAGTCGCTAGCACGATTCTTAAGGCCGTGATTAAGCTCTTGGTGGACTCGAGGCCGAAAGGAGAAGAAGGAAGGGCGGAGCTAGCACGCCATCGCCTCCTACGCATAGGAATCGCCTTCTAGTTGCGATACTAGAAGAGGTACAAATCCCGATTCCTTTCTCTTTGTGTGAATGCTTAAGCACTAGATCCCTTTTGTGCATAATTGTTTGTGGTTAATTAAAGAGAATTAACTATAAAATTAAAAATTGTGCAGTTCCTAACACTATGGAGGAGAAAAAAAGAAGTATGGACTCCACAAGTCCAAAACATATAGGGGCAAACCGCATGAATCTCATGTGCGGGTATTCAAGAGGAAATATGTTGATAAAGTCCGCAAGTGTAGGTGTTTCATTTGTGGAGAGGAGGGAATTTTTGCAAGCTCTACACTATGGAAATAATCTTTGAAATTACAGGCGTGAAACCATTCAAATTCTAAGAATTCTTGACACATGAGCAACTGTTTGCTGTGCCAATCAAGAGATTGTCCCACAAGAGGCATTGGAACCAAGTGCCTATCCCATAAAAATAAATGGGGTAAACTCGACTCAGATAGCCAGTCTGAAACTCAAAAATGGTAGTATGCTGATTGAGTCGAATAGGTTCAGAATTCCCTTTACCTATTCTTTTTCGATGAGGAAGAAGGAGGGAGTTCAGATGCTAATCGGGTGCAATTTTATCCAATCCATGCAAGGTGGTCTGCGAATTGAAGGGCAAAATGTGACTTTTTACAAAAATATCACGACAATAGCAACCACAGTAGATGCTTAGGTGGTACAAAGAGCAGTTCTTGAGCTCAACCTATCGGGCTTAGAATATATTGAAGTAAGAGAAACGGTAGCATACCACTAGGAGCAAGAGTCACAACAATTCAAAGAAAAATTTAGACCATTACTCGATAGATTGAAAGAACAAGGATTCATCGGAGAAAACCCTTTAAAACATTGGTCTAAGAATCATGTGACGTGGTCTCTTGATATCATAAATCATGATCTACAGATTCAGGATAAACCTCTGAAACATGTGATGCCGCAAATGAAGGAACAGTTTGACAGACATACAAAGGTGTTACTACAACTGGGAGTAATCAGGCCAAACAAATTGAGTAAAGAGAGTAGGTGAGGAGATAGAAGGGAGGCACACATGAAAATAAGGCGAGGGGGTGAGCAAATAGGGGAGAGGCACGCGAATCAATAGAGGAGTTGAGGAGATAAAGGGAGGTGTTCGAATCAGGGAAGAGGGGGAGGTGAACAGGGGAATAAGGGGAGGGTGTGACGAGACGAGGGGAAAGAAAGCTCACAAATCAGGATGTAAGGACTAAGGAGACAGGAGGTGATCATACACGTAGAGGGGGTGAGAAGGGGAGCGTTGATTGTCTGATTGCGCAAATAGTTGATTATCAAAAGTAATTTCCTTTAATATTATTAAATTTCGGATACAATGCTAAAATAATGGAAATTATATAAATAGATTCGTAATATCGGTTTTTTAAAAAATGAACGACATTAGCCATAAACAACGATTCTTTAGTTAATTTTAGAATTTTTAAATATTTTTAATACTTATAATGGTTTCTTGCATGTAATTTTAATATTTTTCGTATTAAGTTGTTTTATTTTGTTTTTTTTTGATATGTTGTATATTTTGTACCATACTTAATTTAGAAATTGTAAGATTAAAATTCAATTAATTTAATAGACGCAAAATAGAAAGGACATAACATAAAATATATTACATAGAACTTGTTCATATGATCAAATAAAAATTATTGAATAAAATAGTAAATATGATTACAACACACGATAAAACTAATTTCTTGCCCTCTAGAAATGATGTTCCTTATCCTTTCACCTAAACGTGAAAATCCGATTCTAATAAGTGCGTCGGGTTTGAATTATTGGCGAGTCTAGGTCTATATCTTGATGATTATATATAGGGATGCATCTACTTCGTGAAAGACCAAGGGTCCATAAAAATTAACCAACCTCTTGAAAAATTATGCTAGTAACTTATACAAGAGAAAAATCTAATCCTAGCTTTTCCCTTTCTTCAATCAATTTAGTAATTAATTGAGAGCACCTATATGAATGCAAGAGAGCAATTTTGGCCAAGAGAGAGGAGACGATAAATGACTAGTGTTACTTTTTCTCACCCAAATGAGAGGTGTTTTTATAATATAGACATGATCTTTTTTACAAGTCACTTTAACTAGTCAATTAGTCCCTTCTAGAAGTCATTCTTAACTTTACAAAGGGAAAACCCCTCCCTTATGGGCAACCATGTTTTGGGCTCGTTAGTATTTAGGGTTTAATTGAGAGCACCTATATGAATGCAACGAAACATAAATATTCTTTCGTTCTGTTTCGTTTTAGTAAACGAAACAATTTTTTGTTCCGCTTCTTCATTTTCCATTGAAATCAATCTATTTTCGTGTTCCGTTCTGTTTCGGTAATGATGACAAAACCGCATTTCGTTTCCATTCTGTTTTTGAAAATGAAATCATTTTCTCTTCCATTTCTATTCCGTTTTGGACGAAACGATAACGTGTGAAACGGCGGTATATTGACAGCCCAGCTTGGCTATCCGTTAGAAAAGATTGGATCATATGCATATTTTGAAAAGATTGGCTATATGTTCTTTAGTAACTTTTTGTAAGCCTAATATTTCGGTTGGTCTAGCATGTTTTGAAAAATGCATTCAATTCTGTCTTATTTAGAAATTTTAGGATAATTTAGTCATGTTGTTATTTTGCGGGTATTTTTTTTAAGATTTGGATTTTGACTAAAAATTTACGTACTGGAACGGAAATGGGTTAAAAATTTAATATTTCGAATTTTGAAAATTTAAAATTTTAGAAAGTTGAATTTGAAATATTTATTTTTTGTTGATGGAATAAAATCGGTTATTTATTTTACGTGACAGATTTCAAATAAAAGAAATTTTTTAAAAAATCTCCCTTTCTTTCTTTCTGTCTTGGTTGTTCCCATGTTCCGTTCCGGTAGACGACTCCTGGATCATTTACCATTTCTAATTTCTTTGTCTTCGTCTTCGGACGACACTTCCTTCCTTCTTTCCTTCCTTCCTTCCTTCCTCCCAAATCTCGCGCTCTCTCTCTCTCTCTCTCTGTCAAAATTGAAATTGAAATTGAAGTTGAAACTGAAATCTGCTGCTGCTCCTGCGCCATCATCTTCTCTTCGTAAGATATATTTCTCTCTATCTTTCTTTCTTTCTGATTAGATTAGAATTAGATCCCCGAACAAATTGAAATAGATTAGAGTTGGGATTAACTAAATAAATAAATTGTTTCTCGCTCAGTTTATTTGTATACCGAAGAAGCTCATGCGTTACTCTGAACACTGAAGCAATGGATGGTCATGGGAATCCTTATCCACCGTACCAGTACCACCGTCCCCCATACGGGTACCTGGACCCACTCCAGCCTCCTCCAACTCAAACTCAAACTCAAACTCAGGACACTCCTCCTCCGTCGTCGTCTTATCTCACCCCCTCCGCCTCGTTCCCCTCTCATTCAGGTCATTCAGGTCATTCTGGTCATTCTGGTCCACTACAACAATATCACCATTCTGGTCCATTGCAATACCCCCCGCCACCCGCTTCTTACTACAATAACCCCTACCCTCCCCCTCCTCCTCCTCCCACTTACTATGATCCCAATCTCTACCCGAATCCGCAACCCCCAATCCCATCCAGCTTCCACCACCACCACCACATAGGAAGCAGCAGCCCCCACCCGCAGCCTGACCACCTTAATCACACCGGAAGCCATTCATCCTATCCGCCTCTCCCCCACTCCGACAGCCATTTATCCTATCCCCCTCTCTCCCACTCCGACACCCATTTATCCTATCCCCTTCTCTCCCATTCCGACAGCCATTTATCCTATCCGCCTCTCTCCCATTCCCACAGTCATTTATCCTATCCGCCTCTCTCCCACTCTGACAGCATTTCCTCCGTTCACGAGGGATTGGCCCATATGCATATCTCAGATAGCCGACCTGAGCACCCACCCCCAGTTGCCACGTCATTGCCGCCGCACCATCAGAGGTATGATTCATTTGGTAGCTATTCTAATTCTCCAGTATCGGTCCCGCCAACCTCCCCTTTTTCGGGTGGATCACAGCACGGCAGCAGCAGTCAGATCGTGCCATACACTGGATCTCCAGGCAGCAAAGGGAAGTCATCGCTCAAGGTTCTCCTCCTCCATGGAAGTCTGGAAATATTTGTCAGATATGCCAGAAACTTGCCCAATAAGGATATGTTCCACAAGACCATTGGAGATCTCCTTGGACCCCGCTTGACAAACTCCATCAGTGGAGGCATCCAGAAAGTGGGGGGTCCCATGACTAGTGATCCATATGTGACCGTTTCTGTTTCTTATGCCGTTATCGCACGCACATATGTGATTGACAACAATGAGAACCCTATATGGGACCAGCATTTCTATGTCCCAGTGGCCCACGAGGCAGCTGAGATATTGTTCACTGTAAAGGATAATGACGTGTTTGGTGCACAGATCATTGGTACCGTGTCAATCCCAGCTGAAACGATCTACTCAGGGGAGAGGATCGATGGCATATTTCCAGTTCTCGGGCCAAATGGGAAGCCGTGCAATCAAGGAGCTGTTCTGAGCTTCTTGATACAATACGTCCCTGTTGCAAGGCTTACAATGTACCACCATGGTGTGACTATAGGGCCCAATTGCAAAGGAGTGCCCAATACTTACTTTTCTCTCAGAAGGGGAGGGAAGGTGACTTTGTACCAAGATGCCCATGTGCCTGACAATTGCTTGCCAAACTTCTGGCTCGAAAATGAAGTGCTGTACCAGCACGGGCAGTGTTGGAGAGATGTGTTTGATGCGATCAGCGGAGCTACCAGGCTTATTTATATTGTGGGTTGGTCAGTCTTCCACACGGTCACTCTGGTCCGTGATGGAGGAAAAGGGAATGTGGTTATGTTGGGTGACCTCCTCAAGCGCAAGTCGCAAGAAGGGGCTAGGGTTTGCCTCCTAATTTGGGATGACCCAACCTCTCGGAGCATTTTGGGTATCAAAACTGTAAGTTCTCCATTTTTGTTTTAGATTCTGCTAATCACCAGGTATTTTGTTTTGTCTAGGCAAATGTATGAACCTGTGAATTGAAACTTCCTGCAGGCCGGGATCATGGGCACTAATGATGAGGAGACACGGCGGTTTTTTAAGCATTCTTCAGTCAATGTGTTGCTTTGCCCTCGTGCTGCGGGCAAAAAACACAGCATTGTAAAACAACAGGTGATCTATGTTAACCTTTCTTGGCAGTTAAAGAAAATTTTATGTTTTAATTGGGTCCGTTGTTACAAGAAGGTGTTGTCCAATATTTTTTTCTTTTCATACATTTAAAACGTTCACATATCAAGAATAAAGTTTCTAATCATAGATGAAGTAGAGTTTATATTTACCTTCAGTAAATGGAGACATGCATTAAATTTGTCTCTTCATTTTTGTGGGAGAGTGCAGGAGACTGGAACTATCTTCACACATCATCAGAAAACAGTTATTGTAGATGCAGATGCAGGGAACTACAGAAGAAAAATTATTGCATTTGTTGGTGGGCTTGATCTATGTGGAGGCCGATATGATACCCCAGCGCATCCCTTGTTTAGTACTCTGGACACAATTCACAAGGATGACTATCACAACCCCAACTTTTCAGTAACTATTCAACTTTTTTTTTTTTTTTACCTGATTTATTATTACCTATATTATTTATTCTGTAACGTCCAATACTGAAATTTGTGCTTATTTGAGAAAAGTTAATTTGAATTGGGATAAGTTTTTTTGTGGAACACAAAAATGTTAAATATCTAGACTAATTAAGTTTACAATTTGAAGGGTAGTCTGATGAATTTTGCAAAAATAGACATTCCCCTTGCTCTATTGTGATCATTATTAGATATTTAAAATTGAATAAATGAAACAATTACAAACAAACCTTTGCCGTATGTCATTTTTCTTTGCATCCGGAAGGAAGTCGATACTCGTGGTCCGAGAGAGCCATGGCATGACTTGCATTCTAAGATCGATAGCCCAGCCGCATATGATGTACTGAGAAATTTTGAAGAGCGCTGGTTAAAAGCAGCAAAACGTCATGGGCTAAAGAAGATGGGCAAGTCCTATGATGATACATTGCTAAATCTCAGGAGTATTCCTGAGATATGCCTTGATGATTCGCCTTACACGACTGACAATGATCCAGAATCTTGGCATGTCCAGGTATGTGACAAAATTATTCATGTTTTTGAGAACAGGTCACTGAGAGTCATCTGTTCGGTTAGGTACTAGCTAGTCACGTAAGTGTTATTGATACTGAGCGGCATTCAGATAACTAGACAACAAAATGTTATGAAGAACTTCACTCTTTCAGAGACAGGGGTATCGTCTCGTTCAGTCTACTCATTCCTCAGAACAGCCTGTAAAACAATAAAATCAAAGAGGCATTGAATGATATCGTACCTTATTCAGATGTTTTTTCTTAGAGTAGTAACTTATTCAAATTTTAGCACTTGTTGTTTAATCATATATTTGTTGTTTCCTTGGTGATTGCCTAAGGTGTTCAGATCCATTGATTCAAACTCAGCAAAAGGTTTCCCAAAGGATCCAAGAGAAGCAAGCTTAAGAGTATGTTAAAGTAACAAGAGATTTTTTTCGCTATCTCATGATGTTCTTTGTCTACAGTTTTTTTCTCCTTTTTTATTAAGTCTTCTAAGAAGAACTTTAAAGATTTCTTTCTTGAATAGCAGAACCTTGTTTGCGGGAAGAATGTTTTGATTGATATGAGCATACATACAGCTTATGTAAATGCCATCCGTGCAGCGCAGCACTTCATTTACATTGAAAATCAGTATTTTCTTGGTTCTTCCTTCAATTGGGATTCCAATAAAGACATAGGTAAATGTTGATGTCACTTCTTTGACATCTTCACAATTTCACAACATCCCTTTATTCATTAATACTATTTTCATATTTAGTCAATGACTGGCTAAGTCAGTTTAGAATACCTTTCATGCCCTTCTTATTTTGGAGTATGCGTTACTTTGGCAACATGGACAATCACAAAAAGAATGTACAGGAAATGTTTAATAGTCGTCGTTTTAATTTTGGTATTTTTTTATGCCCAGAAATACTTCACTTAGCATGCGTTACTTAACTTACTTTTGATCAGTACCACAATGCATTTTTAAATGAAATAAATTATAGTAATTGTGTAATCTGATGTGATAAAGCTGCAAGTAATAACACTGCAATACAAAGAGAAGTTACAGTTTTACATTTTGCCTTTTTCACACAAATGATATTATCCAATGAATTTTGTGCATTCATATGTTAATTCATTTGTTATCAATACTTCAACTGCAGGTGCCAATAATCTGATACCAATTGAGATTGCCTTAAAAATTGCAAACAAGATCAAAGAAAATGAGAGGTTTGCTGCATACATTGTGATTCCAATGTGGCCAGAAGGCAATCCAACAGGTGCTTCTACACAGAGAATTCTGTATTGGCAGGTCAGCTTTATATATCTATATATATATTGAATTTCCTGTTGGCAAGTATTTTTTATTTAATCAGTACTAGTTGACTTGAGACTGATTATTTCCATTCCATATTGTTAATGTCGTTACCTGATTATACAAGAAAGTATAGTGATGCTATGGGTGAACCATAATTTCAAGTTTTTTGAGCCTCTGTATTGTTGTTTGCTTGTGTTTTCCTTTTTTTTTTTTTGTCTCCGCCCCCGCTTCTCTAGGCTTGAGTAATATTTAACAGCCTTTATGGGTTAACTGACGAAAATTGCGAAGAGGTTATGACATTACATATTCTGAACCACTTGGTGACTAGAACTGCATTTTCTACAAGATTTCTTTTCCTGTTTCTTCTATAGTGAAGTAGTTGGGCAATTTGATAATAAAGAAAATTTTTCAGTTAATGTACTCAAAGTAGACCTTATTCTTTGATTACTACAGAAGAAGACAATGCAGATGATGTACGAGACAATCTACAGGGCTTTGAAGGAAGCTGGCCTGGAGGACAGATATGAACCACAAGATTACCTGAATTTCTTTTGCCTTGGTAACCGTGAGTCCCCTGAACGAGCACCGCCAGGAAAAAATCCTAATTCCAACAGTGCACAGGTAAATTGTATGTTTTCATTTCATTCATTATACTAAGAAAGTAATAGGTTATGATAAATACTAATAAGGAAATTAAAAGGTGGGTTGAGGATCTTAATTATGAAATTTGTACTTTAGAGAGTCACTGCAGCCATCTGATACATACAGTACTTGACCTGAGTGATACTGCATGTCTCACTGCAAACCTTCTCCAAGCACCACAACATTATTTAGGCAAATAATAAAGGCCTCAAATATAGCATTATTCGTTGACGTGTGCAATGTTCAGGAAAATGCAAGGAAAAATAGGAGGTTTATGATATATGTTCATTCGAAAGGTATGATAGTGGATGATGAGTATGTCATAATTGGATCAGCCAACATAAACCAGAGATCTCTCGAAGGAACCAGAGATACTGAGATTGCAATGGGTGCATACCAGCCGCAATATACTTGGGCTAGAAAGAAATCTGCTCCACGTGGTCAGGTAAAGTCATATGTTGACCCGAGATTGTTTTGTGTATCAATATTACTTTATTTTAAGAAATCCTGATCAGTCTGGTTATGTGGGGTTACGGCCAGTTTGTCAGCATTACTTCGTATGAAGAAATTTGGCTCTAGTCAAACCAACTTCGTAGCTAATGGCATCACCAAGTTACTGAGATGTCTGGGGTTGGATGGATATTAGATTTTTTTTTTTTTTTCTTTATCTTTCATATATTTGTCAATGAAAAATAATTTGCCTTTTCCTTTTGACTAATCGAAATCTGATTAAAGCCCAATAGAATATCTGCGCTGGATCCACCTAACCCTAGACCCTAAACACTTAATTGTCAAAAATTTCCAGTCCTCTGATAACAGCCAACCAACTCATTATCGAACATATGCCGTCATGCCACTTTTAGGGACAGATTGACATGCACGCCCTATTATGCATGACCTATCAGCATGTCACAGAACATGAGAACTGACAAGATGTTCAGTATCTCTCCTACTCTTTCACTAGAGGCAGCTAACCATTCCTTTGTACTTACAAAACAAAGGAAAAAATGAGGGCTGACTTATATGAGCCTTAAAATAAAGGTGTAATTTCATTTGTAATCATTCTGAGAATCACATGAGATATTTCTCATTTTGCAAAGGTTTACACATGTCATCTTATGATATTTCACAGGTGCAGGGTACAGGGTATACTTCAAATTACCACACATGTAATCTGACCAAAGTATTTAACTGCAGATATATGGATACAGAATGTCATTATGGGCAGAGCACACAGGAACCACTGAGGAAATATTTAATCAACCCCAAAGCCTTGAATGTGTACAAAGGGTGCGTACCATGGGAGAACTCAATTGGAAGCAGTTTGTGGCGGATGAAGTAACAGAGATGAGAGGCCACCTCTTAAAGTATCCTCTGAATGTGGACCGGAGGGGTAAGGTGACGGCCCTGCCAGGCTGTAAGACTTTCCCAGATTTAGGAGGGGAGATTGGTGGTACTTTCTTCGCTATACAGGAGAATCTTACCATATGATTATTGTACTTAACTAATGATGGTTTTAGTCTATCAAGGATGGAGGTCCTTTGGTATTTTTTGCCTGCTTGTTTTCCTCTCTTTTCTTTTTCATTTTCATTGTAGATCTGTGCACTTTGTTTGCGATTGTATCTGTGAAGTAATTTTTGATACGCACGGTACTGTAGAGGGAAAGGATAGCTGTATACTTGAATAAAACATGAGACAGTAGAAAACTGATGTCGTCTAAGAAGGTTAACAGTTTTGTGTTTCAAGCTCACAAGTGTGTTACAAATCAGATCAAAATTGGAGCAGACTGCATTCGCATATGAAACAGGCAGCATTCTCTCTCTAAAATGCACCAATTGTTCATCTTGTAATTGCACCATGCCAAAACATTATTTCGGTGACTGCTTGAAATCTTAGAACGGCCTTTTATTTACCAGTTTCATTCACTATTGAGAGGGCTCGACCAAGTCGAGCAAGTCAATCGATTGATAGGCAAAGTTGTATTGCATTTTTGGCAACAGATGCTTGTTTACAATAAAAGAATTTTAATTTTCAAAATAAGTGCTAATCGGAATAATGCAAGAATATTAATTTTCAACTATATTTATAATAAAACGAATATAGGCGCAGTTTATGACAGAACAAAATGTCCATAATTGTCAGTACATTTGAATTGTGGTCTACATGTAATGATCATTCCATTTCAGTTGGAGAAGCAGATTTCTATCACAGCACGTGGCGCAATTCAATTGGATACAACCAAACAGAATCAAATCCAGAGGATATGAAGGCAAGCGAGCCCGCCAATGGGGAGCAAGTGACGTGGACTACCCACCTCCTCTAATTCTATGTCCTCTACTTGATTTTATTTTTAAGAGTCGCTTCTCTTGCCTCTCTGCTCAGACGCGCTCTCTCTCTCTCTCTCCCTCTTCCTCCTGATTTGGAATTTGGATCACTAGCAAATTATTACTTAATTAATAGCTCGGAATGGCAACTTGTGCTCTCCAATTCCAAAGCACTGCATTCCTGGGCCAAAATGTGCTCCGAAGGTCCGACGACGGCGCCGCTTACAGTAGCCGCATCACAATGCGCCGGACCATCAAGAGTGCTCCCCAGAGCATATGGTATGTAAATTGCTATTTAAAGCTAATGCATATATATATATAAATGTACCTCTTGTCTTTAGTTATCATTAATTAAGAGCTTGACTAGATTTACATGTACATATATTATATAACTATTAAATGATCATATAATAACTTAATTGATCATCTTCCTCTCAAGGTACGGGCCGGACAGACCCAAATATTTGGGACCGTTCTCAGAGCAGACGCCATCGTACCTGACAGGCGAGTTCCCTGGTGATTACGGGTGGGACACCGCAGGGCTATCTGCTGATCCAGAGACTTTTGCCCGCAACAGGGAGCTGGAGGTGATCCACTGCCGGTGGGCCATGCTTGGAGCCCTCGGCTGCGTTTTCCCTGAAATCCTCGCCAAGAATGGCGTCAAGTTTGGGGAGGCCGTGTGGTTCAAGGCCGGCGCTCAGATCTTCTCCGAGGGGGGCCTCGACTACCTCGGCAACCCCAACCTGATCCACGCGCAGAGCATCCTGGCCATCTGGGCAGTCCAGGTGGTGCTCATGGGCTTTGTCGAGGGCTACCGCGTGGGCGGGGGGCCCCTGGGGGAGGGCCTCGATAAGATATACCCCGGGGGGGCCTTTGACCCTCTCGGGCTGGCCGACGACCCTGAGGCATTTGCGGAGCTCAAGGTCAAGGAGATCAAGAATGGCCGCCTTGCCATGTTCTCCATGTTCGGTTTCTTCGTGCAGGCAATCGTCACCGGCAAGGGGCCTATTGAGAACCTCGTCGACCACATCGCCGACCCTACCGTTAACAATGCCTGGGCATACGCCACCAACTTTGTGCCTGGAAAGTGAAGTGAATCCAAGTGATGCATGGAATTAATAATAATTACATTAATATGTGCTGCTGCATGTATCAACAACAGAACGCCCCCGTAGTGTAAATTAGTAAATTAATTCTCTGAGGATTAATTACTCTTTCCTGTACTAGCTAAGCTAGCATGAACGATAATTTATTGAGTTTCAGGATATTAATTTCGTCGTTGCACAAGCGACCTCTCTCTCTAATTACCAGAACCGGTACATGGCATCCGGTTTCATTACATTTTCCTGGAAAGCAATAATGGATTCGATTTCATTCTTGTTTATTAAAAGATTTGCATATGAATATTAAGAAAATAATATCTATTTCTTATGAAAGAAGTAATCTAAGTTTAATTCAACTCCTTGTATCTAACTCTTTATATATAATCTGAGTTACTGATTTTTAATTTTGATTTAATCGGTGGTGTAGACAGTGATATTCAAATTAAAAACTTATTTAATCATTAGTTTTCCATTTAAAAATAGAAAGAGTGTTAGATTGAGCATGTTTCTGTAAGTTTTCAAGCTATATCTAGTCCTATGAATCATAAACTCAAAAAATTAGATATATCGCAGCTGAGTTGATCGAATAACCTAAAACCTTCTCGACAACAGTGTTGCAACTCTTGTCTTCTCCTTGCTCTCTCTCTATAGGCCGACACTACAACCTCATGTTAGGCCTAACAACCACCTTTCACGATTTTCAAGAGTCAGTTGACTTGTGCGTGTATTTTTTTGTTACTTCAAGCAGTAGGATAATTTTCTCCCTCAGAACCTAGATCTCCTCTCTCTATAATGATGGCACGAAAAAGGCAATTTTTCTACACAAAGAGGTCATTTTCTAGAATTTATATGAAGCTGTTGTTGTCTCTAATGGGGGCGACTAAATACAATTGGCGGAATCAATTAAGATTCTAGACCGGTTTCGAATAAACTATCCTAACACAATTCAATTGGTACCCAATATCAAATAAATAAGCACACAAACAATTCAAATATAACAAGTAAAGAAAGAAAGAGAGAAAGAAGTTGAATATGCGATATGATTACTGTCACACCCCGAACCAAATCAGTATCAGGGAGGACAACCCCCGCCACGTGTACACACTCTGCTGTGTACACGAAAGGCTAATTATAGTGTCTCAGATACAATAAATCACAAAATAATGCCACAAAAATAATATCCAAATAAATGAATACACAAAAGATTGACATCTGAAACAACCAAGATATCAAATGGCATCATCCAGCAACAGTAAGCAACCTCCAACTTCGGATCGTCTTTAGTCAGACCTAAACCTGCTCCACAAGCAATTATGTGGGCTGAGTACATGAATACTCAGTGTAATAATAATTGGGTAAGCCAAAAGATTCTGGTTAAACTAAAGTTAAAACTAAACCATACTTAAACACTTTTAAGTTCCTAAAAATTTATACAAAAGCTAACTGTGAATTCAGTAAATGGTAATGATAATCTACCAATCATGACATGCCAAATATAAATCTGAAAAGTCTCTGGAGAAACGAATTTAAATATACAAAGTTAAGTATAATAATAATTAATACGAGAATCAAACACCCTCACTAAGTAGTCAGATATCAGCATAACAAAATCCAGAATCACATCTCACATATCCCATAAATGACATAGGTTCTACCTAGATCTGCCTGAGCCCCGAAGGCCGAACTCGATAAGCCCCGAAGGCCGAACTCCAATCTCACCACCCCTGTCGAGGTGTGGGCAGGTAGACGCGGTACCGTGCTCCTGACGTGGGAGATCGAGACGTAGTCTAATAATGGCCAGCAACCCTAATAGAATCCGGTCTAAACAAGCGAGAAATACATACAAACAACCTAACAATAATAAATAACTACCAAGTGACCGCAGTACCGCCTGAAAGTCGGTCTGCAGAGTGATCATCAGTAACGCATTGCTCGAGATCGCTATCATAAGGAGCCCACCGGCAAAACGCTGGGGTGCAAGCTCCCGATAATGGAAACCGCGTGCAAAACGCTCTTATCTCACTCGGTCTCACTATCCTGATCCATACCAAATGCAAGTGTTGATTAAAGGCACTTTTAAGTTGATTAATCACATTCTTATTATAGATGCTTTTTCCTATAAATGCAAACTAATCTTCTGATTAATATGCTTAACTGTTTACTTAATGTTAATGACATGTTATGCACACATAAAGTTAATGATCTAATTCTTAATCTAAAGTTTAAACAAAATCTAAGGCTACCACATACCTGATTTGACGGGCATAGAGAGCTGCATATGTGAAACACCAGCAAAGTCCTTGTCTCCACTTTGTAATTCTTACTCAGATCAGTAGTTGGTCAACAACACCTGAGTTGTCTGACTGATTACCTGACGATCAGAAAAGCTACGAATTAGGCTAACGATCTACCCAATTATCCCATAATTATAAAGAAGTGTTGGTTTTGTGCTCAAAATCATGCTTAGAAGTCAGACAGTCATAATGAGATTCTGTTTTGGAATATATTATTAAATCTACTTAAATATTCTATAAAATTTCGACAGAGTTTTATCTGAAACTAGTGTGAAGGGATATTTGTTAAGTTATTGCTATCTTTTTGTTGTTTATTATATTAAAGGCACGTTAAATTTTAGAATTATGTTTTATAGATATTTTTCTTAATTATTATCAATTATATTAGAAGCCAATCATTCACTATTCAATTAATACTATGAATAAATTATCTAATGCAACTTATTTTGCTTTAAGAAATTATCTTATGAAAGTGTTCATATATATCTAATTAATTAAGTTAAAAAGAAATATTAAATTCTATAAATGATGTTAGGAGCACAATTAATTTATTTAACGTTACCTATTTTAAATTAGAAAAATCATGTAGAAACATTATTTAGGAAGGACATTTTATTAAAGGTGTATAATGTGTATAATTATATAAAGTTAAGACCTGTGATATTTAAGTCACGTTTAGTTATTATAGTTGGGTTCATAAATGTATACAATTTAAATTCAGTTATTTACAATTATTTATTATTTGTATTAAAGTAGGTTAGACTTTTATTTAGCATAGATTATTTAGAAGTATCTGTGTTGTTGTTATTATGACACTTTTATTATTTATGCTAAGCATATGACTAACCTAGGTGTTATTTACTTTATCTCAACAAATACATAAACTTATTCATATTTAATGTAACTAGCTGGAATGTGTTATTTATGTTCTTATTTTTATAAATTAATCAGTTAGTTCATTCCTAATCTAATAGGTTAAGTTTTAAGTCATATACTTTTATTTACTTAAGAGATAACCTGTTGTTATTCAGATATTTATACAAATGTGCCTGTAACTCTTACTATATTAGTTAGATATCATTGTATAGAGTGTTTGTAATATTTTTAATAGTGTCAATATTAATATTTCATTTCTAATGCTCATGTGAGTGCACGATTAAACTGCAATGTTTATTTATTCTAGCAAATTTCTTAATAAGCTTATTTAAATTTTAGTTACGCTGTTTTTATTTTTAATGCTGGTTTTCCTTAGTTTTTGGGATCATAAACGTGTTCAGTTATGTAACTTCCCATTGTCAGTTTAGAATTGACTTTAACAATTGATAATCATTTTCCATGTTACATTTTACATTCATAATCCAATTTATAGTTATATTCCCTAATTAAGATAATTTCATATCTGAACTAATGTTAGTTTATAAACTTTATTCCTTTCCTTTGGTTTCAACATTTACACTTACGGCCAACAACCCCAAATGCATCATATATTGCGTGTCATAAATATTTTAAGCCTTGAATTATGCATCAATCATTTTTCAAGTGCTATCTTACTTTCTCCAATTTCGAAATAAAAATAATCCGATAATTGCATGAACAAATGTTGTATTTGTAATAGTGACTTTTGTTGGTTTAATTTTGCTGGGTGATCTTCAATGAATTGAAGAGTGGTGGGCGCTCCCCACTTATCTCCAAAAAAAAAATAATAATAATTGCATGAACAAAATAGACCCACTGTCTGTCTGGTAACAGAAGAAGGATATAATGCAAAAATAATCTCAAAAAATACAAATAACTTTTCATGTGAAAAACTGAACTTTCTTTTAAAACTCTGGAAAGTACCTCTTCATTATTAATATATGAACAAACTGGTCCACTATCTGTTGCTTTCTTTGATTTTATTTATTTTACAAACCTGAGTCATACAAGTTAGTTTTAGAATAATAAATTTGTTTCAATTTTTGTTGTGATTTAGTTTATTACTATGATACGATCTTAGCTTAATTAGAATCTGATACATGCTTAATTGTTATACTGTTACCAAGGACAGTACCGGTTGGAGATAGAAGAAACAATTACCAAGGACAGTACCTGAAATATGTACTCACATTGTTGAGTTAGACCTTGATCAATCAGAGGAAAAGCTTGCGTATAGCTTCTTCGGTTAAAAATCCTGACATGCTTGAAGCAGTACTCAGCCTTCCTTTGGAAGAACGAAAGGAGTATCTAATGGAGATGATATAGGTAATTATGCATTTTTATGTTTGTGGTTTAGTAAAAAGGATAGAATGAATTACATTTTACAAGACTTGCGCACTGATATATCTTGCATATATCTTTGGTATAGACTTTCTGTCGTTTAATTTTAAACTTGGTTTATACATGTAACAAAAAAGAGTGTATATATGCACCAAAAAGAGTGCATGGGTTAAAGTTGTGCTAATCTTAGTTTATTATGGCATCTTACGCAGGAGCAATTATCATTGGACCAATTGGAAAGGTGTCTATTGATGGGTGATCAAGAATTTCAAGTGCTGTGAACGCTATTGTTCAAGTTTTGTTGTTTTATCAAGAGTCTTCGTAGTTTTGCTTTATTGTAATAAATTATAAACAATGTCTTATTTCCTTATTTTACTTCAAGCCTGTTGCCTTCTGAGAATTTAGATTTTGTTAGATAGTTTAGCGTTCTGGTATTTACATGTAATAAAAGGTCCATGAGTTGCATGGATTTTTATTTTATTTTTTTTCTATTTTTTTCCCCTATGGTTTGGGAGATAATAAAAGGATATTGGTACAGGGACCGTACCAGTACTTGTGGTTTCCGTTGAGGTTTGAGTCAATGCGCTGTATAAATTAGAAATCTGCATTTATTTAATTTTAAGGGTATAATTGTCAATTGTTTCGTCTTAATATAATTTTACTTTGTTAAATTGAATCATCCAAACAGGAAAATTGAAGGAAAGGAAAAAAATTCTCATTCCCTTTCATTAAACATCCAAACAAGCAAAGGTTAAAAATTTTCCTTTCCCAATTCGTTCCATTCCATCCCCTTCAATATTTCTCCTCCCTTCCCATTCTCCTCCTTGTATCCAAATATAGTGTAACTCCCGGCCTCATCACCAGGCTCCCCTCCGCTAACTCCATGTCTCATCACCAGGCCCTCCTCCTCCGTTGACTTCCCTCTTTGTCTTATTAAGGCGAGCCAGACCCCTAACTTGCGATCCATCTCCATATGCATAACTCCATTTGAGTTATTCTAACAAGACAAGTTTATGATTTTTTTAATAATTTGTGTATTTGAAAATTTTTCTGCTTGATTTTGGACCTGGGCCTTTGATTTTGTTAATCTCTTAGAATAAACATCAATTTTTTGTATTATTAAGGACCTCTTTGATCTAATCCTTGAGATTAACAGTATTGATATTGTTTAAGGAAATCAAGCTGGTACAAGATGACACAGCAACAGCTGCTTTCCATGACCCTCCTTTAATTGGAAGAAGCCTCTTCTTAGCAATTATTGAGCGCAAGTACACCTCATCTTTTCTATTTTTAAAATTTTTGCCATCAATGTTTGATTTTGAGAACTTGCTTATCACTGATATTGTTAATAATATAGCATTTGTTTCGACAGATAATTGTTGAAATTTGTTAAATTCGCAAATAAATATATTTTTTTCATATTATTAGGTCAGCAAGACAGTTCCAGCAGCTCTTACCAGATTTAATATTTTTGTTCCAACTAAGAGCACATTTACTAAGGAAGAAGTCCAAACTATTTCAGGTATGAAAATTTTAGTTTTGTTTCTCCTATTATTAATGAGCTTTTATCAATTCTATATATATATGTTTTTAATTTTATTTCTTATTAAAGATATGATGTCTCAATTTTTCGTTTAATAGTTCCAAATAACTAGCTTTTGATTTAGGGCATGTGCGTGAAGATCATGATTGGTACCATTAACCGAGAAGGAATTACCTGTAACAATGAATCAAAAATAGGTGCACACATGTATGGTATGAGCCACAGTAACCAAACCAATCATTAAAAATAGGTACTAGTACAATAAGCACTTCTGGTATTAATAGAGAAGCAATTTTATTGGAAAATTAGCCAATATACCACCCTTAATTCACAGAATAAAATGACAGAGTTGTGATCTAAACAAGAAGGTGCTGATACTTTCGCATTGTGGGTGTTTTTGGAATTTTTCAATATGCAAATTTTCCAATATAACATAATTATTTTTTTTATCAAATTTAAATGCAGGATCTATTGATCATTTCAAGTATGATAACGTACTAGCAATTATACAGAGCCAACAAAGAGGTAGTTTTACACTTCCATTTTTCTGTTAATATTATAGAACAACTGTGTGTGTTGGGAACAAGTGTCTAGAAGGAATAGAAGTTAAGTATAGAAAATCCATTGTTTTCATGCCAGCATTGATTTTCTTGGAAAAATTCCTTTGCATCTATCTCCACCTCTCAATGTGCAGTCCAATCATAAAGGAGGTTGGTTATTAACTTATTACAGAAATAGGGTTTTATAAATACAGTTATTCTTTCTTCCAAAGCACAAACATGGTTTTGTTTAGTTCGCTCATAGTATTTAAGTTATACTTTCTCCTTTCATTGGCTGATAATAATCATCATGGTTTCTGGTTAATTTTGTTCGAGCAAGTCATATTTGTAAATAGAGATTGTCCTAGATATTCTTGATATAATTGTTGGTTCTGATTTGCAAGCTCATGTGTCTCAGTCATTTTCAGAAATTGATATATTTTTATGGATAAATTGCAGAGATGCTGTTAAGAATAAGGTTCCTTATCAAGTAACGAGCGATTTTCTCAATCTTTAATATTTTTGCTTTATTAAACTAATGATTCATTGTTTCATCTGTCATGCTTAACTTTAAACTGAACACAACATAATTCTACTGTGTTCATGGTTGTATTATGCCAGACATTTGGTTATTCCTTTTCTAAACTCATATCTGATTGTTGCATGCTCCTTTATGTGATTTGCAAGAGATGGGAGGACTAAGCTGAATATGTTACATGTAATCTGATGGTTACAACTTTGAGTATAGAACAAAATAAAGGAATGTTGATCAAAATACTAACATTAATTTTAATTTATATGCCCTTCTTTACAGGATGGAGTCTCAGTAAGCCCAGCGTGTCTACTTGAAAGAAATTATTCTTTTTGGCATTTCTCTTGATTTGGTAATGGAGGGTACGAACAAAGCCAGCTAAAAGAAAACCTAGATAGATTTTCTAACCAAACAGAAGGCATCTGAAAAAAAAAGTGAAATTGTACTATGACCCATTTTTAACCAAAAATTTAATGACAGTGTTCTTTTTTTTTGGGTTCATTTTCCGCACAATTTTTTCTCCAATTACTGACATTTCAGGTTTAGAATTATCTATTGTTTGGAAGTTTGTTTGTGTAAGTTTTCAACAATTGTTTTAAACCGAAGAAAAAAATAGGAATTAGGTTAACACCTGATGAACCTAATTGTTATTTTATTTATTGGAAAATTGAGAGAAATTGGTATTGTTTCTGCCAACATTAATTAATTGCTTTCTATTTGGGGATGAGAAAGAGTATATATTTTTTGTTCTACTGTCATCAAGGCCTATTATTATTGAAGTAACTTTTTTGTCTTGATTGTACTACTGTTGAGCATTTTGTACCAGTTCCATAGCCTTACAATTCAAAAGAAATGAATCTTCAGGAAAAAAAAAAACAACACTTTAAATTTAGAAGAGAGTCTTAGAAAGGGTGCATTATTTAGAAGAGAGTCTTTCTAATCAAATCCTGCAACATAAGACACTAAAGACTCTCAGGAAATCATGTTTATCAACAGTGGGCAAAGTATGAGCAAAATGTAAAGCTTCATATATTGTGCCAACCTATATATAATTTTCTAGCGACCCCCATCCAGTACCACATAATTTTTTCATGGTCACAACTTAAAAATAAATGGTTGACACCAAGTTCATTACAGAAACAACACTGAGTATCTCCTGTCCAACCTTTCTTAGTGACATTAGTTTTAGTCAGAATTTTATTGTGTTCTAATAACCACATATAGATTTGGATTTTTTGTGAGGTATTTTTACTTTCACCTAAGTTTGAGCATATTTCACTTTCCCACCACTAGAAGTTAAAAAGTTATTGAAAATTTTTCCTCGCTTATTGCCTGAACAAATTGCTAGGTTTATGAATACCGATCAAATGTATGATGTCTCTATTTGGGTCTCTTCAATTGCTTATGGCCCTGATCAAAATTCCATTTTTTTAACGTGGGATTTCATTTCATTGGAAAATTCTTGATCAAAATGAAGGAATTTGGTGTCATTTGGTTGGAATTCCTATGTAATCAGATCCAACGAAATCCTATAAAATCAATTCAATTGAAATGAAATGACATGAAATCCAAAATTTATATATTATCAACCTAGCATTTTAAGTATTATGCACTTAATTTTTTATAGCTTATGTGAAAAGAAAAATTATGGCATCTTGCCTTTGCACTTATATGTCTATCGCACACAATTTAGACTTAATGACAAATTATTAGTGATTTTTAAAATTGAAATACAAAAAATCCGCTAAAGCGCGGCTTTGCCGCGCTTCCTCACCTAGTTAAGATAATTTCATATCTGAACTAATGTTAGTTTATAAACTTTATTCCTTTCCTTTGGTTTCAACATTTAGACTTACGGCCAACAACCCCAAATGCATCATATATTGCGTGTCATAAATATTTTAAGCCTTGAATTATGCATCAATCATTTCTTAAACAAAACTCCATTTTAATATTTCGGTTCAGTGAGGTAATAAGCCCACATATGGTTAGGCCATCATTAGGCAAGTCATTAAACTTATTTCTAGTTTTGTTCTCAAAACCCAATTATAATCTTTAGTCGATAACTCTCAGATAACAGGAAGGAAAAGACCATGCTAAACAAACTATTTCACAATTTCTTTTATACTTTAGTCCAAACAACAAAACATTTCACAGATCGATCCAACGACTATTCATAATTATTTACAAATAGGTACATGAGTTAAGAATTCATGACACGGAGGTCCTTGGAGCCAAAATGGCGTACCAGTACGGAAGAGAGGAGGATAACTGCTGGTACCCTGTCTGTACCGGCCTGGAAACCAAGCTGAGGGTTCAAACAACACACATTAAGCCATCACAAGTTCACATAGAGGCAAATAACGCCTCACAACTCAAAAGATAGCCACACACAAGCATACCAATCACATAGACAGAACAAACACAGATTCATCTAACCTAACACAGTTCAAAGCTCAAGCACAGAGCAAGTAAGGCTCACACGAGCCCACAAATAAGCATCAACACAGGTCAAACACATGAGGCAATGCACAGAGCAAGAGAGGCAGTGAGGTGGGGTTTTGGGGCTTGGGTCAGGGAAGAGGTGGGAGAGAGGTGAGGCTATCGGAAAGGGAGAAGGGAGGCAGTGAGCGAGAGGGAAGTGAGGGAGAGGGGTCTGGTGCTCAGGGGTCTATCGAGAGGGAAGAAGAGGGAGGTTACGCTGAGATTGAGTGAGTGAGAGAGAGACGGAAAACTCGAGGAAGAGATGGGCGGTGGACGCCAAACCAATAGAAAGGCAAGGGAATTCAGAAAATCTGATCAAGTCCACCACTTTGATTGGTTCACAATTACAGAGAAAGAAGTTGAATATGCGAAACGATTACACAAGCAATTCAATAGTTTCTAGATTCATTCTAAGCCATTTCATAACAATAATCTACATTTAAACTCTTTAATACTGCTAGAATATTATTCATATCTTATTTATTCAAAAAGATTGAATTATACAAGATAATTAAGCATATAAAGTGCAAATAATGCAATTCTGAGCATTATTTTAGCATTTCAATCGTTTCTGGATTCATTCTAAGTCATTTCATAATAATAATCTACAATAAAACTCTTTATGCCTTCTAGAATATGATTCATATGCTATTTATTAAAAAAGATTGCGTTATACATGGTAATTACGCATATAAATTGCAAACAATGCAATTCTGATTATCATTTGAGCATTTCAATAGTTTCTGGATTAATTCTAAGTCAATTCATCAAAATAATCTACATTTAAACTCTTTATACTGCCTAGAATATGATTTATATGTTATTTACTCAAAAAGATTGGATTATACATGGAAATTACCCATATAAATTGCAAATAATGCCATTCAAAGTATCATTTGAGCATTTCAATAGTTCCAGGATTCATTCTAAGTGATTTCATCGCAATAATCAACATTTAAACTCTTTATTCTGTCTAGAATATGATTCATATGTTATTTATTCAAAAACATTTACACATATAAATTGTAAATAATGGAATTCTGAGTATCATTTGATCATTTCAATCGTTTCCGGATTTATTTTAAGTCATTTCATCACAATAATCTACATTTAAACTCTTTATACTGTCTAGAATATGATTCATATGTTATTTACTCAAAAAGATTAGATTATACATGGCAAATATGCATATAAAGTGCAAATAATGCAATTCTGAGTATTACTTGAGATTTTCAATCTTTTCTAGATTCATTCTAAGTCATTTCATCACAATAATCTACATTTAAACTCTTTATGTTGTCTAGAATATGATTCATATGTTATTTACCAAAAAAGATTGGATTATACATGATAATTACGCATATAAAGTGGAAATAATGCAATTCTGAGTATCATTTGAACATTTCAATCGTTTCTGGATTCATTCTAAGTCAATTCATCACAATAATATACATTTAAACACTTTATGCTGTCTAGAATATGATTCATATGTTATTTAATAAAAAAGATTGGATTATACATGGTAATTACGCATATAAAGTGCAAATAATTCAAATTCGAGTATCATTTGAGCATTTCAATCATTTCTGGATTCATTATAAAGTCATTTCATCACAATAATCTACATTTAAACTCTTTATGCTGTCTAAAATATGATTCATATGTTATTTATTCAAAAATATTTCATTATATATGATAATTACGCATATAAAATGCTAATAATGCAATTCTCAGTATAATTGGAGTATTTCAATCGTTTCTGGATTCATTCTAAAATCATTTCATCACAATAATCTACATTTAAACACTTTATGCTATCTATAATATGATTGATATGTTATTTATTTGAATAAATTGCATTATACATGGTAAATTACGCATATAAAGTGCAAATAATGCAATTCTGATTATCATTTGAGCAATTCAATCGTTGCTGGATTCATTCTAAGTTATTTCATCACAATAATCAATATTTAACCTCTCTATGTTGTCTAGAATATGATTCATATGCCATTTATGCAAAAAGATTGCATTAACATGGTAATTACGCATATAAAGTTCAAAAAATAAAATTCTGAGTATCATTTGAGTATTTCAATCGTTCCTGGATTCATTCTAAGTCATTTCATCACAATAATCTACATTTAACCTCCTAATGTTGTCTATAATATGATTCATATGTTATATATTAAAAAATATTGCATTATACATGGTAATTACGCATACAAAGCGCAAATAATACAATTCTGAGTATCATTTGAGCATTTCAATCATTTATGGATTCATTCTGATTCAGTTCATCACAATAATCAACATTTAAACTCTTTATTGAATCTAGAATATAATTCATACATGGTAATTACATATATAAAGTGCAAATATTGCATTTCTGAGTATCATTTGTGCATTTCAATCGTTTCTGGATTCAATCTAAGTCATTTCATCAGAATAATATACAATTAAACTCTTCAAGCTGTATAGAATATGATTCATATGTTATTTATTCAAAAAGATTCATAATACATGGTAATTATGCATATAAAATACAAATAGTGCAGTTCTTAGTATCATTTGAGTATTTCAATCGTTCCAGGATTCACTCTAAGTGATTTCATCACAATAATCTACAGTTAAGCAATTTATACTGTCTAGAATATGATTCATACATTATTTATTCAAAAAGATTGGATTATACATGGTAATTACACATATAAAGTGCAAATAATGAAATTCTGAGTATTATTTTAGATTTTCAATCATTTCTAGATTCATTCTAAGTCATTTCATCACAATAATATACATTTAAACTCTTAATACAGTCTAGACAATGATTCATATATTATTTACTCAAAACGATTGGATTATAAATGATAATTAAACATATAAAGTCCAAATAATGTAATTCTGAGTATCATTTGAACATTTCAATTGTTTTCTGGAATCATTCTAAGTCATTTCATCACAATAATCTACATTTAAATTCTTTATGCATTCTAGAATATGATTCATACATTATTTATTCGAAAGATTGTATTATAGTTGGCAATTACGCATATAAATTCTAAATAACGCAATTCTGAGTAATATTTGAGCATTTTAATCATTTCAGGAGTCATTCTAAGTCAATTCTTCACAATAATCGACATTTGAACTCTTTATGCTGTCTTTAATATGATTCATATGTTATTTACTCGAAAATATTGGATTATA
The DNA here is from genome assembly GCA_027562975.1 of Rhynchospora breviuscula. Taxonomy (NCBI): domain Eukaryota; kingdom Viridiplantae; phylum Streptophyta; class Magnoliopsida; order Poales; family Cyperaceae; genus Rhynchospora; species Rhynchospora breviuscula. The sequence goes on along the minus strand of CM050400.1, from coordinate 69,214,735 downwards.
CATGGTAATTACGCATATAAAGTGCAAAAAATGCAATTCTGAGTATCATTTGAGAGTTCCAATCTTTTACTGTGACACCCCGGAACCGGAGGATGCCACAGCCGCCGTGAGCACACGCTACCACCCGTGCACCCGCAAGGCTTAACCAAACATAATATACAAAACGACACTTATTATCTTCAATTAATGTATCATATCAAGGTCTAATCTTACACATGCCACTTGAATTATTAAACTAATGATACAATACATAAGTAACCGTCCGGTTCACAAGGTATTGGACACCAACCAAAAATATGATGGCCTACTACTCGCCAAGCTTCCGCTGCGCCACTCTGATCCAAAATAACCTGGAACCCACAGCCAAAGTGGAAACAATGCAACAAGCAGAGAATGAGATAATTATACAATTATCTCAGTGCGGTATTCAGTTCCAGCCACACGAACCTTGAGTACATGTTTTGGAACTAATTACCGACCAAGTTTAAAAGCAACTAATAAGCAATACACCTTTTAAGATATGATAATAATAAAATAACACTTCCATTAACAAAATACATTTGTGTAAGTCCATATATAAATTACAATTCATGCAATGCAATGAGCTCGGCAATTCATTCGATTATCAAGACAATCTCAACCATCAAGTAACAATGCAAATGCCGGCTCGATTTGGTATTATTCAAATGCAAGTCTGATTTACAGATATCACGAGTCATTCGGTTCCTCCCCAGAAGCAGGGATCAGAACCGGTCTCTCCCCAGACATAGGGATCAAGACCTAAAATAGTATCAGTCATCTGGTTCCTCCCCAGATACAGGGATCAGAACCTACTCCTCCCCAGACACAGGGATCAGAGTAAAATTCGGATTCAATTCAGACAAATCGAACTTTCAACAAGTACCTCAAGACGTAACACTGTAGACCTCGGATTAAGCTTAACCACACCGATTGACACGCCGGGTAGCTAGCCCGCGTACAAACGAAACCAGTGCCATTCAACAGTACAAGAGTACTTAACCATTCATATCATTTCCATTCAGATCAATCGGATAACCATTCAATATGCATACATAACATTTATATCATAATAACAATATGGTAAAATGCAAATATGCTTGCAATTCAATCAATTCAAATATGCTATGCAAGTAATAAGTTCTAACAATAACTCAAGATAGGTGTGGAATCCGCACCTGAAAGCAAAGCACTTCATAAGCAACAAGCAAGCAACAATCAACATCAAGCATTGACAAACAATTGTAGTACTTCATTTGTATCGGTTCCTTCTTGCTCCGATACGTTTATCCAAGTCTAACAAACAAAGTTTATATCTAAGTACTTACTTTAATATCAAACAAGAAGCAATAAAATACAAGCAACAAATACTTAATACAATCCCAAATTAGACATAATATGTGGTTGGGTTAAGGTTTACCACGACTTAACACAAACAAACTTGACACAAGTAAGTTTAAGGCCTAATCCATAATTTTTCTGATCTGAACTATACCAAAAGGATCATATGAAGTTGTAGAGCTCTTCAAGAGCTTTCCAACGGTCTTTAATTCACCTAAAACGGGCTCCGGATGACAAAGTTATGGCCAAAAGAAAATATGTTCTCAGACGGAACAATTCGGACCGAATTGCAATTGATTCGGACCGAATTCTAGAAGCTGTAATGTCCAGTGAACACAATTCGGACCGAATTATAAGTAATTCGGACCGAATTCCAGTGTCTGGCAGAAATACTAAATGTAGACAGAATTTGGTACCAGATACTAATTAAATGGCTTAAACCAAACACATTCAAATACAATAGTTAACCTCTTAAACTATTGAAATTCTCAGATATTACTATCTAACTTAACAAATAGGTTTAAATACCAAACTTACTACAAATAATTTTTAATCCACAATTAACGGGTTTAAATCGAAACTTTTAACTTCAAAAGAATTGAAAACTTACTAGAAAAATCATTATATGCAACCTTATAGCTTGACCAAAATCTCATGCATCGACAAAACATTACCAAAATATAATGCACTATTCAAACCTTGCATGCATACCAAAAACTCAGCATAAAATCCAAAGTTTACAAATGCACCGTGCATGCAACTATACCCCCTTTTGAAATCCAGTTTAATGCACAAATCATTCGAATAATTTCAGAAATTCGTATTGAAAACCAAACCTAGTGCATGCATAACTAAACTTTCAAGAAATCGACTCAAACACTAAATGTAGCTAACAAAACCTTGCATGCAACTAATACTGATAGAAAATATCATTTTCAACCCTTTATTTAAGCTAAACCCCAGAAATTGCTCAAGAATCGAAATGATTTGAAGAAAAACGAGTTCTTACCAAAATGGTGCTCAAATCTGAAATTTCTTTGCTTGCATGTACTCTTCTCCTCTTCCTCTTTCTAAATATGATTTTTCTCGAATTTTTGGACTATTTTAGCTATTTTCTATGGAGGGTTTTAGGGAGTTTTGAGCTTGAAAAGGAAAGAGCAGAAATTTTCTGTAGAGGAGGAAGAAGTGGATGGGAGAGAAGAAATAATGGCTGGTGGGGAGAAAGAGAAAGGAGGTAAATATTATATGGTGAACTTTTCCAAAATAGTCCTTCATTTCCTCTAAAATTGTTGGTTCATTTAAAACTTCAGATTTAAGCACAATTTCAATAAGTTTGAGAACCAAATAAACCACAGAAATTTTTATACTCAACATGAAATCATTTTAAATAACTTTAAATAGCAACCAAAATAATTAAGCATGCAAAAATTAAAATCCTAAAATACTGGGTATCACATCGAGATTCATTCTAAATCATTTCATCACAATAATCTACATTAAAACTCTTTATGCTGTCTAGAATATGATTCATAAATTATTTACTAAAAAAGAATGGATTATACAAGGTAATTACACATATAAAGTGCAAACAATGATATTCTGAGTATCATTTAAGCATTTCAATCATTTCTGGATTCATTCTAAGTCAATTCATCACAGTAATCTACATTTAAATACTTTATGCTGTTTAGAATATGATTCATATGCTAAAAAGATAGGATTATACTTGGTAATTACGCATATAAAGTGCAAATAATGCAAATCCGAGTATCATTTGAGCATTTCAATCGTTTCTGGATTCATTCTAAAGTCATTTCATCACAATAATCTACATTTAAACTCTTTATGCTGTCTAGAATATGATTCAAAAGTTATTTACTCAAAAAGATTGGATTATAAATGGTAATTAAACATATAAAGTGCAAAATAATACAATTCTGAGTATCATTTGAACATTTCAATCGTTTCTGGATCCATTCTAAGTCATTTCATCACAATAATCTACATTTAAATTCTTTATGCAGTCTAGATTATGATTCATACATTATTTATTCAATAAGATTGGATTATACATGGTAATTACGCACATAAATTGCAAATAACACAATTTTGAGTAATATTTGTGCATTTTAATCGTTTCTGGATTCATTCTAAGTCAATTCATCACAACAATTTACATTTGAACCCTTTATGCTGTCTTGAATATGATTCATATGTTATTTACTCAAAAATATTGGATTATAGATGGTAATTACGCATATAAAGTGCAAATAATGCAATTCTGGGTATCATTTGAGATTTCCAATCTTTTCGAGATCCATTCTAAATCATTTCATCACAATAATCTGCATTTAAACTCTTTATGCAGTCTAGAATATGAGTCATAAATTATTTACTAAAAAAGATTGGATTATAGGAAGTAATTACACATATAAAGTGCGAATAATGCAATTCTGAGTATCATTTGAGCATTTCAATCGTTTTTGGATTCATTCTAAGTCATTTCATCACAATAATCTACATTTAAACTCTTTATACAGTGTAGAATATAATTCATATGTTATTTACTAAAAAAGATTTGATTATACATGATAATTACGCATATAAAATGCAAATAATACAATTCTGACTTTCATTTGTGCATTTCAATCGTTTCTGGATTCATTCTAAGTCAATTCATCACAATAATCTACATTTAAACTCTCTATGCTGTCTAGAATATGGTTCACATGTTATTTACTCAAAAAGTTTGGATAATACATGGTAATTATGCATATAAAGTGCAAATAATGCAAATCTGAGTGTTATTTGAGATTTTCAATCTTTTCTAGATTCATTCTAAGTCATTTCATCACAATAATCTACATTTAAACTCTTTATGATATCTAGAAAATGATTCATATGTTATTTACTCAAAAAGATTGGATTATACATGGTAATTACGCATGTAAAGTGAAAATAATGCAATTCTGAGTATCATTTGAACACTTCAATCATTTCTGGATTCATTCTACGTCATTTCATCACAATAAACTACATTTAACCACTTTAATATGTCTATAATATGATTCATATGTTATTTATTCAAAAAGTTTGCATTATATATGGTAATTACGAATATAAAGTGCAAATAATTCAATTCTAAGTATTATTTGAGCATTTCAAAAGTTTCTGGATTTCTTCTAAGTCATTTCATAACAATAATCTACATTAAAACTCTTTATGATTTCAAGAATATGATTCATAGGTTATTTATTAAAAAATGATGGCATTATACATGATAATTACGCATATAAATTGCAAATAATCCAATTCTGATTATCATTTGAGCATTTCGATAGTTTCTGGATTCATTTTAAGTCAATTCATCACAATAATCTACATTTAAATTCATTAGCCTGTCTATAATATGATTTATATGTTATTTACTCAAAAAGATTGGATTATGCATGGTAATTACGCATATAAAGTGCAAATATTGCAATTCTGAGTATCATTTGAGCATTTCAATCATTTCTGGATTCGTTTTAAGTCATTCATCACGATAATCTACATTAAAACTCTTTATACTGTCTAGAATATGATTCATATGTTATTTACTAAAAAAAATTGGATTATACAAGGTAATTACGCATATAAAGTGCAAATAATGCAATTCTTAGTATCATTTGAGCATTTCTATCGTTTCTGGATTCATTCTAAGTCATTTCATCACAATAATCTACATTTAACCTCATATGTTGTCTAGAATATGCTTCATATGTTATTTATTAAAAAAGATTGTATTTCACATAGCAATTACGAATATAAATTGCAAATAATGTAATCCGAAGTATGATTTGAGCATTTAAATCGTTTTTGGATTCATTCTAAGTCATTTTATCACAATAATCTACATTTAATCTCTTTATGCTGTCAATAATATGATTCATGTGTTATTTATTCAAAAAGTTTGCATTATATATGGCAATTACGCATATAAAGTGTAAATAATTCAATTCTGAGTATTATTTGAGCGTTTCAATCGTTTTTGGATTCATTCTCAGTCATTTCATAATAATAATCTACAATAAAACACTTTATGCTTTCTAGAATATGATTCATAGGTTATTTATTAAAAAATATTGCATTATAGATGGTAATTACACATATAAATTACAAATAATGCAATTCTGACTATCATTTGAGCATTTCAATAGTTTCTGGATTAATTCTAAGTCAATTAGTCACAATAATCTACATTTAAACGCTTTATTCTGTCTATTATATAATTCATATTTTATTTAATCAAAAAGATTGGATTATACATGGTAATTACGCATATAAAGTGCAAATAATGCAATTCTGAGTATCATTTGAGCATTTCAATTGTTTCTGGATTCATTTTAAGTCATTCATTACAATAATCTACATTTAAACTCTTTATACTGTCTAGAATGTGATTCATATGTTATTTACTAAAAAAGAATGGATTATACATGTTAATTACGCATATAAAGTGCAAATAATGCAATTCTTAGTATGATTTGAGCATTTCAATCGTTTCTAGATTCATTCTAAGTCATGTCATCACAATAATCTACATTTAACCTCACTATGCTGTCTATAATATGATTCATACGTTATTTATGCAAAAAGATTGCATTATACATGGTAATTACGCATATAAAATGCAAATAAGGCAATTCTGAGTATTATTTGACCACTTCAATCGTTTCTGGATTAATTTTAAGTCATTTCATCATAATAATCTTTATTTAACCTCTTTATGTTGTCTAGAATTTGATTCATATGTTATTTTTTCTAAAAGATTGCATTATGCATTGTAATTATGCATATAAATTGCAAATAATGCAATTCTGAGTATCATTTGAGCATTTCAATCGTTGCTGGATTAATTCTAAGTCATTTAATCTTAACTATCTATATTTAAACTCTTTAGGCTGCCTAGAATATGATTAATGTCTTATTTATTCAAAAAAATTGCATTATACATGGTAATTACGCATATAAAGTGCAAATAATGCAATTCTGAGTATCATTTGAGCATTTCAATCGTTTCTGGATTCATTCTAAGTCATTTCATTACAATAATCTACGTTTAACCTCTTTATGTTGTTTAGAATATGATTCATGTGTTATTTATTCATAAAGATTACATTATACAAGGTAATTACGATTATAAAATACAAATAATGCATTTCTTAATATCATTTGAACATTTCAATTGTTTCTGGATTCGTTCTATGTCATTTCATCACAATAATCTATATTCAAACTCTTGATGCTTTATAGAATATGATTCATATGTTATTTATTCAAAACGATTACATTATACTTGGTAATTACGCATATAAAGTGCAAATAATGCAATTCTGAGTATCATTTGAGCATTTCAATCGTTTCTGGATTCGTTCTAAGTCATTTCATCACAATAATCTATATTAAAACTCTTTATGCTTTCTAGAATATGATTCATATGTTATTTATTCAAAACGATTACATTATACATGGTAATTACGTATATAAAATGCAAATAATGCAATCCTTAATATCATTTAAGAATTTCAATCGTTTCTGGATTCATTCTAAGTCATTTCATCTCATTAATCTACATTTGAATTCTTTATGCTATCTCTCATATGATTCATATGTTATTTATGCAAAAAAAATTGCAATTACATGGTAATTACGCATATAAGGTGCAAATAATGCAATTCTGTATATCATTTGAACATTTCAATCTTTGCACGATTCATTCTAAGTCATTTCATCTCAATAATCTACATTTAACCTTTTTATTCTGTCTATAATATGATTCATATGTTATTTATTCAAAAAGATTGAATTATACATTGCAATTACGCATATAAAGTGCAAATAATGCAATTCGGAGTATCATTTGAGCATTTCAATTGTTTCTGGATTCATTCTAACTCATTTAATCACAATAATCTACATTTACCCTCATTATGTTGTCTAGAATATCATTAATATATTATTTATTCAAAAATATTGCATTATACATGGTAATTACGCATATAAAGAGCAAATAATGCAATTCTGAGTCTCATTTGATCGTTTCAATCGTTTCTAGATTCCTTCTAAGTGATTTCATAACAATAATCTTCATTTAAACACTTTATGCCGTCTATAATAAGATTTACATGTTATTTATTCAAAATGGTTGCATTTCACATAGTAATTACGAATATAAATTGCAAATAATGCAATCCTGAGTGTCATTTGAGCATTTCAATTGTTTCCGGATTCATTCTAAGTCATTTCATCACAATAATCTACATTTAAACTCTTTATGCTGTCTAGAATATGATTCAGATGTTATTTATGCATAAAGATTGCATTAATATGGTAATTACGCATATAAAGTGCAAATAATGCAATTCAATGTATCATTTGAGCATTTCAATCGTTGCAGGATTCATTCTAAGTCATTTCATCACATTAATCTACATTTAACCTTTTTATTCTGTCTATAATATGATTCATGTGTTATTTATTCAAAAAGATTGCATTATACATGGCAATTACGCATATAAAGTGCAAATAATGTAATTCTGAGCATCATTTGAGCATGCAATCGTTGCTGGATTCATTTTAAGTCATTTCGTCACAATAATCTATATTTAACCTCATTATGTTGTCTAGAATATCATTCATATATTATTTTTTCAAAAATATTGCATTATACATGGTAATTACGCATATAAAGAGCAAATAATACAATACTGAGTCTCATTTGATCATTTCAATCGTTTCTTGATTCATTCAAAGTAATTTCATTGCAATAATCAACATTTAAACTCTTTAATATGTCTATAATATAATTCATTTGTTATTCATTCATAAAGATTGCATTACACATGGTAATTACGCATATAAAGTGCTAATAATGCATTTCTGAGTAATATTTGAGCATTTCAATTGTTTCTGGATTCATTTTAAGTCATTTCATCACAATCAAATACATTTAAACTCTTTGTGCTATATAGAATATGATTCATATGTTATTTATTCAAAAAGATTGCATTATAAATAGTAATTACCCATATAACGTGCAAATAATGCAATTCTAAGTATCATTTGAGCATTTCAATCGTTCCAGGATTCATTCTAAGTGATTTCGTCATAATAATCTATATTTAAACTCTTTATATTGTCGAGAATATGATTCATATGTTATTTATTCAAAAAGATTGCATTATACATGGTAATTACGCATATAAATTGCAAATAATGCAATTCTGAGTATCATTGGAGCATTTCAATCGTTCCAAGATTCATTCTAAAGTGATTTCACCATAATAATCTACATTTAAACTCTTTATGCTATCTATAATATGATTCATATGTTATTTATTAAAAAAATTGCATTATACATGGCAATTATGCATATAAATTGCAAAAAATGCAATTCTGAGTATCAATTGAGCATTTCAATCATTTCAGGATTCATTCTAAATCATTTCAGCACAATAATCTACATTTAAACTCCTAATGCTGTCTATAATATGATTCATACGTTATTTATGCAAAAAGATTGCATTATACTTGGTAATTACGCATATAAAATGCAAATAAGGCAATTCTGAGTATTATTTGACCATTTCAATCGTTTCTGGATTAATTTTAAGTCATTTCATCACAATAATCTTTATTTAACCTCTTTATGTTGTCTAGAATATGATTCATATGTTATTTATTCTAAAAGATTGCATTATACATGGTAATTACGCATATAAATTGCAAATAATGCAATTCTGAGTATCATTGGAGCATTTCAATCGTTTCAAGATTCATTCTAAAGTGATTTCACCATAATAATCTACATTTAAACTCTTTATTCTATCTATAATATGATTCATATGTTATTTATTAAAAAAATTGCATTATACATGGCAATTATGCATATAAATTGCAAAAAATGCAATTCTGAGTATCAATTGAGCATTTCAATCGTTTCAGGATTCATTCTAAATCATTTCAGCACAATAATCTACATTTAAACTCCTAATGCTGTCTATAATATGATTCATACGTTATTTATGCAAAAAGATTGCATTATACATGGTAATTACGCATATAAAATGCAAATAAGGCAATTCTGAGTATTATTTGACCATTTCAATCGTTTCTGGATTAATTTTAAGTCATTTCATCACAATAATCTTTATTTAACCTCTTTATGTTGTCTAGAATATGATTCATATGTTATTTATTCTAAAAGATTGCATTATACATTGTAATTACGCATATAAATTGCAAATAATGCAATTCTGAGTATCATTTGAGCATTTCAATCGTAGCTGGATTAATTCCAAGTCATTTCATCACAAGTATCTACATTTAAATTCTTTAGGCTGCCTAGAAAATGATTAATGTCTTATTTATTCAAAAAGATTGCATTATACATGGTAATTACTTATATAAACTGCAAATAATGCAATTCTGAGCATCATTTGAGAATTTCAATCGTTTCTGGATTCATTCTAGGTCATTTCATCACAATAATCTACATTTCAACTTTTTATGCTGTGTAGAATATGATTCATGTGTTATTTATTAAAAAAGAGCATTATACATGGTAATTACACATATAAAATGCAAATAATACAATTCTTAGTATCATTTGAGCATTTCAATCTTTTCTGGATTCATTCTAAGTCATTTCATAATAGTAATCTATCTTTGACCTCTTTATGTTGTTTAGAATATAATTCATATGCTATTTATTAAAAAAAGATTGCATTATACATGGTAATTACGCATATAAACTGCAAATATTGCAATTCTGAGTATCATTTGAGCATTTCAATCATTTCAGGATTCATTTTAAATCATTTCAACACAATAATCTACATTTAACATATTTTTGTTGTCTTGAATATGATTCATGTGTTATTTATTCATAAAGATTGCATTATACATGGTAATTACGCATATAAAATATAAATAATGTAATTCTTAGTATCATTTGAGCATTTCAATCGTTTCTGCATTCATTCTAAGTCATTTCATCACAGTAATCTACATTTGAACTCTTTATGATGTCTAGAATATGAGTTATATGTTATTTATTCAAAAAGGTTGCATTTCACATAATAATTACGAATATAAATTGCAAATAATGCAATCCTGAGTATCATTTGAGAATTTCAATCGTTTCTGGATTCACTCTGAGTCATTTCATCACAATAGTCTACATTTAAACTTTTTATGCTGTGTAGAATATGATTCATGTGTTATTTATTCAAAAAGATTGCATTATACATGGTAATTACACATATAAAATGCAAATAATACAATTCTTAGTATCATTTGAGCATTTCAATCGTTTCTGGATTCATTCTAAGTCTTTTCATCACAGTAATCTATATTTAACCTCTTTATGTTGTTAATAATAGGATTCATATGCTATTTATTAAAAAAATTACATTATACATGGTAATTACGCATATAAATTGCAAATATTACAATTCTGAGTATCATTTGAGCATTTCAATCATTTCCGGATTCATTTGAAATCATTTCATCACAATAATCTACATTTAACCTCTTTATGTTGTCTTGAATATGATTCATGTGTTATTTATTCATAAAGATTGCATTATACATGGTAATTACGCAAATAAAATACAAATAATGCAATTCTTAGTATCATTTGAGCATTTCAATTGTTTCTGGATTCGTTCTAAGTCATTTCATCACAATAATCTATATTCAAACTCTTTATGCTTTCTAGAATATGATTCATATGTTATTTATTCAAAAAGATTACATTATACATGGTAATTACGGATATAAAGTGCAAATAAAGCAATTCGGAGTATCATTTGAGCATTTCAATCGTTTCTGGATTCATTCTAATTCATTTCATCACAAAAATCTACATTTAAACACTTTATGCCGTCTATTATATAATTTATATGTTATTTATTCAAAAAGGTTGTATTTTACATAGTAATTACGAATATAAATTGCTAATAATGCATTTCTGAGTAATATTTCAGCATTTCAATTGTTTCTAGATTCATTTGAACTCATTTAATAATAATAATATAAATTTAAACTCTTTATGCTCTATAGAATATGATTCATATGTTATTTACTCAAAAAGATTGCATTTTTCATGGCAATAACTCATATAAAATGCAAATAATGAAATTCTGAGTATCATTTGAGCATTTCAATCCTTGTTGGATTCATTCTAAGTCATTTCATCCCAATAATCTACATTTAACCTCTTTATTCTTTCTATAATATGATTAATATGTTATTTATTAAAAAAGATTGCATTATACATGGCAATTACGGATATAAAGTGCAAATAATGCAATTCTGAGTATCATTTGAGCATTTCAATCATTTCTGGATTCATTCTAAGTCATTTCATCACAATAATCTACATTTAAACTCTTTATTCTGTCTAGAATAATATTTTTATGTTATTTATTCAAAAATATTGCATTGTATATGGTAATTACGCATATAAAATGCAAATAATGCAATTCTGAGTATCATTTGAGTATTTCAAACGTTTGTGGATACATTCTAAGTCGTTCCATCACAATAATCTACATTTAAAATCTTTGTGCTGTCTAAAATATGATTGATATGTTTTTTATTTAAAAAGATTGTATTATACGTAGTAATTAAGTTTATATAGTGCAAATAATCAATTTTGAGTATCATTTGAGTATTTTAATCGTTTCTGGATTCATTCTAAGTCATTTCATTACAATAATCTACATTTAACTTCTTTATTCTGACTATAATATAATTCATAAGTTATTTATACAAAAAGATTGCTTTATACTTGGTAATTACGCATATAAAGTGTAAATAATGCAATTCTGAGTATCATTTGATCATTTCAATCATTTCTGGATTCATTCTAAGTCATTTCATCATAATAATCTACATTTAACCTCTTTATGCTCTTTAGAATATGATTCATATGTCATTTATTTAAAAAGATTACATTATACAAAGTAATTACACATATAAAATGCAAAAAATGTAATTCTGAGTAACATTTGAGTATTTCAATCGTTTCGGAATTCATTATAAGTAATTTCATCACAATAATCTACTTTTAAATTCTTTATGGTGTCTAGAATACAATTCATATGTTATTTATTCATGAAGATTCCATTATACACGGTAATTACGCATATAAAGTGCAAATAAAGCAATTCTGAGCATCATTTCAGAATTTCAATCGTTTTTCGATTCATTCTAAATTATTTCATCGAAATAATCTACATTTAACCTTTTTATTCTGTCTAGAATATGATTCATGTGTTATTTATTCAAAAAGATTGCATTATACATGGTAATTACGCATATAAATGGCACAAAATGCAATTGTGAGTATCATTTGAGCATTTCAATCGTTTCTGGATTCATTCTATGTTATTTCATCTGAATAAGCTACATTTAAACTCTTTATGCTGTGTAGAATATGATTTATATGTTATTTATTCAAAAATATTGCATTATATATGGTAATTACGCATATATAATGCAAATAATGCAATTCAGAGTATCATTTGTGCATTTCAATAGTTTCTGGATTCATTCTAAGTCATTTCATCACAATAATCTACATTTAAACTCTTTATGCAGTCTAGAATAAGATTCATATATTATTTATTTAAAAAGATTGCATTATACATGGTAATTAATTACGCATATAAAGTGCAAATAATGAAATTCCGAGTATCATTTGAGCATTTCAATCGTTTCTGGATTCATTCTAAGTCATTCCATCACAACAATCTACATTTAAACTCTTTGTGCTCTCTAGAATATGATTCATATGTTATTTATTCAAAAATATTGTATTATACTTGGTAATTACGCATATAAATTGCAAATAATGCAATTCTGAGTATCATTTGACCATACCAATCTTTTCTGGACTCATTCTAAATCATTCTTTCTGAATAATCTACATTTAAACTCTTTATGTAGTCTATAATATGTTTCATATGTCATTTATTAAAAAAGATTGCATTATAAATGGTAATTACGCATATAAAGTGCAAATAATGCAATTCTGAGTATCATTTGAGAATTTGAATCATTTCTGGATTCATTCTAAGTCATTTCATCACAATAATCTATATTCAAACTCTTTATGCTGTCTAGAATATGATTCATATGTTATTTATTTAAAAAAATTGCATTATACATGCTAATTACACATATAAAATACAAATAATGCAATTCTGAGTGTCATTTGAGTATTTCAATCGTTTATGGACTCATTCTAAGTCATTTCATCACAATAATCTACATTGAACCTCTTTATTCTGTCTAGAATATGATTCATTTGTCATTTATTCAAAAATATTGCATTATACATGGTAATTATGCATATAAAATGCAAATAATTCAATTCTGAGTATCATTTGAGCATTTCAACCGTTTCTGGATTCATTCTAAGTCATATCATCACAGTAATCTACATTTAACCTCTTTATGTTGTTTAGAATATGATTCATATGCTATTTATTCAAAAAGATTGCATTATACATAGTAATTACGCATATAAATTGCAAATATTGCAATTCTGAATATCAATTGAGCATTTCAATCATTTCCGGATTCATTGTAAATCATTTCGTCACAATAATCTACATTTAACCTCTTTATGTTGTCTTGAATATGATTTATGAGTTTTTTATTCATAAAGAATGCATTATACATGGTAATTACGCATATAAAATACAAATAATGCATTTCTTAGTATCATTTGAGCATTTCAATCGTTTCTGGATTCGTTCTAAGTCACTTCATCACTATAATCTATATTCAAACTCTTTATTCTTTTTAGAATATGATTCATATGTTACTTATTAAAAAAAGATTGCATTATACAAGGTAATTACGCATATAAAGTGCAAATAATGCAATTTTGAGTATCATTTGAGCATTTCAATCGTTTCTGGATACATTCTAAGTCGTTCCATCACAATAATCTACATTTAAATTCTTTACGCTGTGTAGATTTTAATTCATATGTTATTTTATTCATAAAGATTGCATTATACATGGTAATTTACGCATATAAAGTGCAAATAATGCAATTATGAGTATCATTTGAGCATTTCAATTGTTTTTGGAATCATTCTAAGTCATTCCATCATAATAATCTACATTTAAACTCTTTATGCAGTCTAAAATATGATTCATATATTATTTATTCGAAAAGATTGCATTATACATGGTAATTACGCATATAAAGTGCAAATAATGCAATTCCGAGTATAATTTGAGGATTTCAATCGTTTTTGAATTCATTCTAAGCTATTCCATCACAATAATCTACATTTAAACTCTTTGTGCTATCTCGAATATGATTCATATATTATTTATTCAAAAATATTGTATTATAAATGGTAATTACGCATATAAAGTACAAATAATGCAATTCTGAGTATCATTTGAGCATTTCAATCGTTTTTGGATTCATTCTAAGTCATTCCATCACAATAATCTACATTTAAACTCTTTATATAGTCTAGAATATGATTCATATGTTATTTATTCAAAAAGATTGCATTTTAAATGGTAATTACGCATATAAGGTGCAATTCTGAGTATCATTTGTGCATTTCAATCGTTTCTGGATTCATTCCAAGTCATTTCGTCGCAATAATCTACATTTAAATTCTTAAAGCTGTCTAGAATATGATTCATATGTTATGTATTCAATAAGATTGCATTGTACATGGGTATTACGCATATAAAGTGCAAATAATGCAATTCTTAGTATCATTTGAGCATTTCAATCATTTCTGTATTCATTCTAAGTTATTTCATGGCAATAATATACATTTAAACTTTTTATGTTGTCTAGAATATGAATTGATAAGTTATTTCTTCAAAAAGATTGCATCATACATGGTAATTACGCATATAATTTGCAAATAATGCAAGTCTTGAGTTTCATTTGAGCATTTCAATCGTTTTTAATTCATTCTAAGTCATTCCATCACAATAATCTACATTTAAACTCTTTATGCTGTCTAGAATATGATTCATATGTTATTTATTTAAAAAGATTGCTTTATACACGGTAATTACGCATATAAAGTGCAAATAATACAATTCTGAGTATCATTTGAGCATTTCAATTGTTTCTGGATTCATTCTAAGTCAATTCTTGCATCATCTCTTTGATCTAAAGAAGAATTAGCTATGGATTTTTGCATAATTGATTGATCTCGAGTTCAAGCTTGTTTCTTTCTTTTGCTGTTGATTCAAGGAATGATTGAGAACGCCGTTTCAATTGTTACTTGAATGTCTCACCATTTCAAATCTGATCTGAGTTGATCAATGAAGATGGCACCAGAGTTGACTATTTCAAGCTTGATTTCAAAATCAAACAGTTTGGGCAATTTTGTGGCTAATACAGTTTATGAATGAATCAGTTTCTTGAATGCCTTGATCAATTAACATAGATTACAATCTGTATCGGCTGGATTTGATGTGTCATTTCTTTCATCAATCAAAGGGGTCTGCACAATTGGTATACATTAAGCACTGAACTTGTGTCACCTATTAAATTTGATTTAAATTCCTTCTTTTTCACCTCACACCAAGGTAGAACGCCGTTTCTACCTTTAACTACCATTACTCATCTTAATCTGACTGAGACGCCGTCTTATACAGTCAGAATTTGATGTGATAGAAATCAAAATTAGTGCAAAAATAAGGGGAGGTGCTGTCCAATTTTTGCCAGAAATTAAGCATTATAAAATTAGTGCAATATAATGAGATTTTAAGGGCTGCTGTGTATAAATTAGCTTCATTAGAATGTTTGCTTGAATTCCACTTTCTTTAATACTAATTGTATAAGTTGTGTGATGGTTTTCAGATGTTAGGAAGTATAAAGTAGCTTAAGAATATTGTACAATTCTGTTAATTAAGTAACCAGACAAAGGCTTGAGGAGACTTAGTATGATTTCCTTTTATTTTCTTAAAATTCTGACCCTACATACTTTCTAACACAGTAGAGGACGCCGTCTCTACTCCCACTTTCACCTCACTGGTCTAGACGCCGTCCTACATGACTAGATTTGATATCATCAATCAATCTTGAACTTGATTGAATGAGTCAAGGCTAAATTTCAAGAAAATAAGGGGAAGTAATGCTAAAATTGGTCAAGAAATTAACATCATGAATAATGAAGTCGATAAGGTCAAAAGTGCTAAAGTTCATCATTGTAACAACTGGTTCATTTAACTGTAACTGTCATTCGATTGTAACTGTCATGCTCTCCCTGTGCACATGTAGAGGTGAAGTGTGATGTGTGTTCTAAGTAAGATAAAAGAAAAGATAATTATATTTGCTTTCATTGGTTTGGTCCTGATAATTACTGCTCCCTTGTAATTTGTTTAAAATCTTGTACATTAACTTACTTGAAAATCGCTGCATCTTAGTCTCGTGTTAAAAAACTTGATAATAGTATAGCATGACAAGTGGAATAGAAAGGGATTCATGAGTATGCTTTGCATCTACAGTTCTGTTAGGTCTGCTTAAGCTAATAAGTCTCATAGCTTTGTAAGATAGTAAAAGAGGTGAAGGGTAGACTTGTGTAAGAAGTGATTAGATATTAGATGACACTATGGCACTGTATAACATACACGTAGTAAGACCAGTACGGCCTTTCTTGTGAAACAATAGCCAAACTCAGGGTTTTCATGAAAATGTCTTAAGAATAGCATGAACAACTTGTATGCAGTAAGCATGCTGTCTTAGGACCCTCTTTTCTACTTTAGAAATTATATCCCTAATCAAAACAGTAAGAAGTGATTTCAGGGGCATTTCTGGAAAAGTTTTAAGAAATTCATCTTGGTCAATTTGTCACCTCAATAGAAAAATACAATTTGATGACGTTGTTGTGCATACAATGCAGTATATCTCTGCCAATTTTCGTGATTTTTAGATATGTGCTTGACCTTTTTTTTTCATTATATTTGTTTTATGGCTGATATGTGTAAATACATAAGCATAGTGTACAAGATCAAGGTATATGTAATTTTAGCTTTGAATAAATGCAGTTTGGTGGGTTATGACTTATTGTAATGATCTCTACTGTAATTAGTCACTGAGGAATAAAACTGAATCAAAACAGTGAGCTTAAGGCCTGTCTTGAATTGGTTTACAAGTGATGAAATATGCAATAAATTGTGTACACCAGCCCGGTATGATTGGTTGTCTCAAATGATGCTGATTGTGATCTAATTACCTAGAAATCCAACTGCAACTGATGAAATTTAAGTTATATAGTTGTAGGCATGCCAGAATTTGAATGGGTTTAGGCCTGGTATGACTTTAATCTTGCATATTTGAAGCACATGCTTTGCCGTACCTACAAGATGAGATGCCTTTTCCATTTTATGTAATATGTGTTCTGTGTGTTGGATACATGTGCTGCCATCATTAAAAAGCTGTAAATGTAGGTCTGTAATGTGTAGATTTTTTTTAAATACATTTAGCGAAAACAAAGCATGGTACATACTATTGTTAATACCAACAATCTCATGAAACAATCTGGTATAAAATTGCAAATTTCCGTTATTAGATTGCTAACTAATTTTCCTTTTTTTATTTTCTTATGTCAGGTACTTGAGAGGAATTTGAAAACTTTACATTCTTGTATGTGATAATAAAGTTTGCATTATAATTCGTAGACAATACCCCAAACTGGTCTGTACTTATATTTTATTTCGTTTCCAAAGATAAGTGTGTAACATGCTATAAGAATTCTGTATTAAACAAATTATGTGTACATGTGATGTTTACATATAATCCCTTGCACTATGATGATGTGTGAAAAGGAAGTTTGTGATTAGATATGGCTCTGGTTCAATTATGTGGGTATTGGTGATGATAGAATGGCATATCAAAAATCGCATCAAGAATTAACTTCGTACCGGCCCTGTACCAGTACCAAACGAGTCCCAACCCCTCATGTTTATCATAAAGCTGTGCATCCTCTTAAACGTGGTCAATGTTGGCCTTCACACATGCTCACTGTACCGCCCTGTTAGGGTTACCTAAAGCCAACCCCATTCCATCTTGCTGGTACCACTCTTCGTACCGACACCAAATGAACTACCTTGCATCTGAAACTTGCCTTGGTCATTCCTGTACGGTGCCTCATCCTTCTGTACCAGTCTTATACCCAACTCTGAAGCTTTGTACCTTTCTTAAAATTGACCAATGTTAACCTTTGTACCGGCCTTGATATTATTGTAAACCAAAACTTTCAAACCTCTTTCTCATTAAACAAAACCCTATAAAAACCCAATAAGAAAACACATAAAATCGGGTATAAGTGAAGAACGAAACTAAAATGAGCCCATTAGGTAAAATTAGCTAAACCAATCTAGGCCCATTAAGACAAAACTTAAACAGATTTGAAATTTGAAAAATAGCCTCAAAGCCTGGAAATCTATCAAAATAACTGGAAACTTAAAAAAAAAAAAAAATTCAAGTAAAACATCAATGAAATTCTATAAAATTCTAAAAAATCTAAATAAATCAAATTTGTTGATATTTTGATATAAAAATTTGTCAAATTAGTAGCCTTTTGAATTCTTAAAGTATTTTCAGTTAATGAGCTGCTTAAATGAAAATTCAAAATTTGAGAGCAGACCCTAAATAAGCGGCAGCCAGCAATCTAACCCTTTCCGATTAAAGGACTAACTTTTTTTTTTTTTTTTTTTTTTTTTTTTTTTTTTTTTTGAGGGTCGGGCAATCGCTGACAATTTTCATTAAAAAGAAAAAGGTTTTACAAAAATAAAACAATAAAAATTAGAATAAGTACCAATATCAAAATTGGTACAACTAATACCATAAACTCCTAACAATGAACTAATACCATGATAGTACCAATTCCATTAAAGGACTAACCTTATATCGCTCAACTACTCTTTCCATTCCGGCTGCGATGGGGAAGGGAGGGAGAGTAGTTGAGCGATGTTGGTTAGAGGTAGGGGAGCGATTTTGCGTCTGCGCTAGAGGAAAGGAAGAAGGATCATGTAGGGGAAGCCGGGAAGGGACGGCGGCGCAGGAAATTAAAGGAAATAAAATGTGATTACTAATGCTTTTTTAGTATTATAGAGATGAAAGAGAGAGAGAGAGAGATCATTTTCGTTTGGTGGCGCAGCGTAGGTAACTCAAATAGTTTTGCTTTGGTTGGCGTTGGCCGTTGGTTGGTTGGTTGGTTGGTGGTTGGTTGTTTACGCGTGACCCGCTCAAGTCAGCTCTCCTCCTCCTCCTCTTAATTTATTTTAATTTCCTTATTTCTCGCTCCTTTCTTTTCCCCTTTTATCAGGCAAAATTTATATATATAAATAAATAAATCTATGCATCATATAGTAACTTAACTCTTGTCTCTCTCCCTCCCATTTCACCTTTGTTCTACTCTCCCTCTCGCTCGCTCCTCTTTTTACCCAGCAAGGTATGTATGAATCTATGCAATTGGTATATTATATATGCCCTGCTCATCTTTTTATCAAATTTCCTTTCCTTCATTACACTACTTTATTGTGTTTCATGGTTTTCAGTGGTGATCAATTTGTTTTATTATGGACCAGACCAATCACCAATAGAATGCATCATGTTAATCTGATATTTAAGCGGTCCCCATTAACATCAATCAAACACATCTTATTATATAATAATAATATATCGCAGTACCAAGAGAGAGAGAGAGAGAGAGGTATAGGGGGAAGGACGGGGCGGCATGGGGTCATCGGTCTCAGCCCCGATCGATACCTCCATTCACCAATTTACAGTCAAGGTAACTTCCCTCATTCGGCCTTCACCTTTCTGTTCTTTCTCTCTCTATCTTCCATTCTTAATTTTTTTTGTTTTTTTTTGTAACCTAAAATAATCTCTCTGATCTTATGTATGTTTTTCAGGATGCACGGGGAAAGGAAGTTGACCTCAGCATTTATAAGGGAAAAGTTCTTCTTGTCGTCAATGTCGCTTCAAAATGGTATTACCTCTTGCTACTCAAATTATATTTTTCCACTTTTTTCTGGTACTTAACTATTCTTGGCTCGTCTTTTCATTTTCTAGATAAAGTCAGCTGATGATCTTTAGGTTCATTCTTGTTGAATGTAATGAAAAATAATAAATTATTAACATGGCTGAAGCCTACCTATTTATTATAATTTATGAATGCTAAAGGCAGGATATGGAATGGGGAGAAGGGGAGGTGTGAATTTTTTTCTGGCCAGGGTCCATTCTTTTTCTGTGTAATCCGGATCTTACAAAAATATTCCTGTTTTGAAATATATATATATATATATATATATATATATATATATATATATATAGAGTTTTGCTATGGTGAGTCGCGACTCACGGGAGGGTCTATGAGTCGAGCTCAAAACTCATAGATCTTGTTCAAAATGACCTATTCAAATCGTCCAATACGATCTCTCTATTGAAATCTCCATACAGACCAAATTTTACATTTTTTCGAAATTTTTAAGTATTTTTTTGAAATTTTAGAAAATCGTTAATCTAATTAGTTCTGAACCGTTCAAAAACAGCAGTTTTTAAAAATCCGAAAAAAATACTTAAAAATGTCGAAAAAATGTAAAATTTGGTCTGCATGGAGATTTCAATAGGGAGATCGTATTAGACGGTTTGGATTGGTCATTTTAAACCAGATCTAGGAGTTTTGAGCCCGACTTACAGACCCTATGGTGAGTCGCGACTCACCATAGCAAAACTCTATATATATATATATATAATAAACTAGTGTTTAAAATTTGAAAGCATGCTAATCTTCATGAAGTTGAGTTTAGATATGGAGAGCCCACAAAAAATTGGGTTTGGTGCATTTGCAAAAGCAGGCCTTTTCCGGTACGAAATCCTAAACAAAAGCAGTTTTTGTGCAGGATCAAAAGTTTTGATGTATATATCCATTTTGTGCTTCAAATTAACTACATTTTTCTTCCATCCAGTGGCTTTACAGATGTCAACTACACTCAATTGACTGAGCTTCATAACAAGTTCAAGGACAAAGGTTAGCTTGCAATCATTAACACTGTGATACAAGGATTACTATACTTGCTATTTTATTTTGAGGTAGTATATATATTAAAAGGAACTCCTCACCGACAAAAAAACTTTAAAAGTTTCAAGACTTGTTAATGTATGCCTGGTATCTTGTCTGTAGTGCTGACTATTAATTAGTTCCATTGGTATCCTCTTGTTATAAACTTATAATGTTATCAAAACAGATGGTGAAGATTATTAGCAAAGATGCCACATGTAATTTTCTAGTATAATTGTTGTGTAGTGATGATTTAACTTCTCTTTTCATTCTGTAAAACTTTTAGAATTTGAGATTTTAGCATTTCCATGCAACCAATTCTTGGCACAAGAGCCTAATACCAGTGAGGAGGTGAAGGAATTTGCTTGCACGAGGTACAAAGCAGAATATCCTGTTTTCCAAAAGGTTAAACTTCTTAGTCACTGTGAAGTAAGTTGAAGTATTTTGAATTTGAAGCAAAAGCTGTCAGTTCATAAAAACTGTCCCAGCCCAACAGCCATTTTTCTTATATATGCTGCTGTTGCATTTCGTATTCTGTATGCATGCATTTGTTGGACTTACACATGTTTTATGCATAATCGATGGCAAATTGAGCCTTCTTTGGACCAAATAGAGAACAAGCGAAACCTTATGGGGCCCAATTGCACAATGAATTTTGGAGGGAAAACAAAAGGGTGCAGGTAAACTAATAAAAATCTCAAACTGGGACATACAAAAGCTTGGAGAGATGTCTAGAACTCTAGATGAGTCCACTCTCCTTGTCCTCTTCTTAAATGTTATTTCATCTGCTACGATAAGTGAGTTATTTCACTTCATCCTGTCATCCCTTCCTTAGTTTAATTGCTTGTGGTTTAAAGTGACTAGTTGTTATCTGAAATTATTCTGTACCAAATTGGCAGGGATTAGTGCGGTCTCTCTCCTGTTTAAGTCAGTTTAACTGTTACTCTTTCTCTTTTAGTTGATGTTTAATTAGAAAAATGAGGTAAATGGAATACAATTGACCCATTGTAGAAGCACATTTGCAATAGTGGATTTAATTAGGTTATTTTGGGGGCACTTTATCCAATAATTTCATTTGTAAAATTCTTATGCGGTGTATTTTTTATCAAGGTCAAAGTGAATGGGCCAAATACTACACCAGTGTATCAGTTTCTCAAGGCCAGCAAGCCGAGTATTTATGGAACTAGAATCAAGTGGAATTTCACCAAATTTCTTGTGGATAAAGATGGAAAAGTAATATCGAGATATGGAACCATGACAAAGCCCTTGTCTATTCAGGTTTGCTTTGATTTCTCTGTCCTGTGGAGTAATTTTTAATAGTATTGTTTTTTTAATATGAGGTTATGTGGATATTAATGGAGATAAATGAGATACTTACAAATTAAACTTTTTCATTCAAACACTCAATATTTCTCTTACAATCAAATTTTACTAAATTCTACTTCATAAATGGAACTTACATGTATAAGAGCCAATACTCAACTACCAAATTAAATGACATAGTTTTCTATACACTAATGATACAAATTTTCTAAGCATAATACTTTCTTTTTGAAACTCTGAACAACAATTAAACTCTTTGACTCTTTGACCATGCAAACATAATTAAGTTTATATTTCCAACATCCTTCCTTAAACTTAATTATCATCCACTTGAGTCAATCAGCATCGCCATCCTTCGCATGCTCGCGTATGAAGTGAAAGCGAACATCAATATGCTTGCTCCATTCATGATGGATCGGATTTTTCGCCAACTTGATTGCTGACTTGTTGTCGACTCGATCTCTGTTGGTTTGTCTCGAGCAAAATTCATCTCCTTCAGCAATTTTCTCAACCACAATGAGTGATATACACATGAAGATGCAGCAATATATTCTGCTTCACAAGTTGACAAAGTAATAATGGGTTGCTTCTTCGACACCCATGTAAATGTCATGTCTCCCATGTAGAACATGAAGCCCGCAGTTCTCTTTCTATCATCAATGTCTCCACACCAATCACTATCTGTATATCTAACAAGATCAAACTCGTCAGTATGAGAATAGAACAAGTCATGAGATAAAATACCTTTCACATAACGAAGAATTCGTTTTATGGCTTTCCAATGTGAAATATTTGGCTCCTCCATGTATCAGCTTACCAAGCCGATACCATATGCAATATTTAGCCTCGTGCACATTAGATAACGCAAACTTCCAATCAAGCTTCTATATTGAGTTGCATCTAAGGCCCTGCCTTAATCATAAAAGGAAAGTTTTGTACTACTCTCAATCGGAGTACACACCGAGTTGCAATCATCTATTTTGAACCTTTTCAACACATTCTTTGCACATGCTTCTTGCGAGACAAAAATTTCAGATTTGTCTTTCTTCATTTCTAACCCGAGAAAGTATGACATCAATTCCAAATTTGTCATCTCAAACTCTTTTGATATTTCATGCTTGAACTTCTCAATCATGTCATTATCATTCCCTATAAATATCATGTCGTCAACATACAAAGCAACAAACATAATATTACCATCACATACCTTCACATATGAAGTATGTTCATATATATGGGCATTTTACAAATCCGTGCTCCTTGAAGTATGTATAAATTTGGGTATTCCAAGCTCATGGAACTTGCTTCAATCTGTATAATGCCTTCTTCAATTTCAGCACCTTACTTTCTTCTCCTTCCTTAATGTGAGAGTTCGGTGTGATCAGACCACATATATCCATATGTATCAACGCCAGAGGCTTATTGATTTGATATCTCGCTTCTTTCATAAATGAACTCCTTATACGTTTTCCGAGCATGCACCATTCACAAAACTTATCACAATTTTAATTTGTGGCAATCCTTTCACCATGCTTTTCTTTTACAACTCTTTGAAACCATCAAAATTCAGATGACCAAACTGCAAATGCCACAACCAAGTTTTGTCTACCACACATGCTTTCAAACACTTAGATTATTCATCAAATTCAACTTGAACATGCGATTTCTGGTTATTTCAACTTGGGCTATCAATCTATTATTCTTATATCGCAAGTAGAGGGTTCGGTCTTTCATCACCACCGTATAATCTAATTCAAACAATTGTCCCAAACTCAAAATATTACTTTTCATGTCTGGTGCATAATAAACATTGGTGATAAAAATCTCACTTTCATTTTTCAACTGAATGAGAACTTTACCTTATCCTTTGACCTTCACTTTTGATGCATCACCAAATGAAACATGTCCATCTATGACCTCTTGCATCTCGGTGAACATGTGCTTGTATCTACAGTTCCACACATATAATTGCTCGCGCCGGTATCCAAATATCACACGGTCTTTTGATTAGGAGCTGCTTTTTTGTATGCAAACAACACTACGCCATCTTTGACCTTACTCATCTTTCTTCTCATTCTCTTCTTTCTTTTCATAACATTCATATGCATAATGGTCATATCTTTTGCAATTGCAACATTGAATATGAGACTTATTACCACCTCTTCCTCGGCCATGGCCATTGCCAAATGAGCCTTGTTGCTCCTAATCTCAATTGTCTTTGTTGTCCGCGACCACGAACACCTCGATCTCAGCCATGATCTCGAGCTCGATTGCTGCTAGTCAGTTTCTCTTCTTTCAATGTCACCTTCGCTTGAAGTGCTTCCTCGAGCACCTCTTTCTTCTTCTACATTTTTCTCTGCTTGTGAGCTTCCAACGAGCTCGAAAGCTTGTCAATAGACATCTCATTCAAATCTTTTGACTCTTCTATTGCACATACAACATTCTCGAACTCATTCGTCAATGAAAGGAGTATCTTCTCCATTACTCGAACATCAGCTAGCGGTTCACTATTTCTCTTGAGTTGGTTTACCACCGTATGCACTCTTGTAATGTACTTGGACACACTTTCGGTCTCTTTCATTTTCAAGGCCTCAAACTCGCCTTGAAGTGTTTGCAATCGAACTTGCTTCACTTAATTAGCGTCTTTGTATGCCTTCTCGAGCATATTTCATGCCTCATGTGAAGATGCCGCACCGGCAATCTTTTCAATACCCGACTCATCAATCGCTTGATAAATGATGTAAAGAGCGATTTTGTCCTTCTTGCAATTCTCCTTCAATGCCCTAATTGAGCAACCGTCAACGTCGTCGTCTCGGCGTGCTCTTGAGAAATATTGAGTGTTTGAATGAAAAAGTTTAGTTTTTTATATCTCATTTATCTCCACTAATATCTACATAGCCTCATATTAAGAAGACGATCTTATCATATTGGTATCAGAGCCGATAGCAAGTACTGGTATGTGGATATTGTCATCCTCGATTATCTCCGATACTTCTTGCGCATCAAGCAAAGCTCGTGTTTGTATACTCCAGTTGTCGTAGTTGTTATTCTTAAGACAGAACAGCGGCATGTATCCAACCGTCAAAATACCGATACTTGCCATCGGCTCTAGTACTAATATGACAAGATCGTCTTCTTGATATGAAACTATGTGGATATTAGTGGAGATAAATGAGATACTTAAAAACTAAAAACTTTTTCATTCAAACATTCAATATTTCTCTTAAAATTAGATTTTTCTAAGTTCTATTTCACAAATGAAACTTACATGTATATATAGCCAATACAACTACTTAATTAAATGACATAGTCTTCTAGACAATAATGATATCAATTTTCTAAGCATAATAATTTTCTTTTAAACTCTAAACAACAATTAAACTCTTTGACTCTTTGACCACACAAACATAATTAAGTTTATATTTCCAACAATTTTGTCCTTAAACATTAAATATAATGTCTAATATTCAACATTAGATCAATTACCTGGAAACACGGTAATTTCTTTATATCCCACTTTATCTAATTTTTTTTAAAGGAATTTCTAAATCACCTCTTTTTGTAATTGCCTTTCCTCTAATTCATTGGAAACAAAAAAAAAAAAAATAGAAAAAAGAAAAATGTTGGAGAGGTAGTTTCAGTGTTACTCAAGAAAACAAGGGGCCAGCGTACAGAAGATGTTTCTGCAAAAGTAACACATTCCATTTTACACAAGTATATACGACATTTGGAGATTGTGCAAAGAAAATTTTTTTTTTTTAGAGGAATTGACAGTGGCAGTCAAAAAGAGAGGTTCTAGAAAGTTGCACAGGAATACAACCTGTAGAAACTGCTCTTACTTTTAACAAGCCCACAATAGAAATTCAAAATGGGGTTTCCGTGAGAACCACATGCATATGGTATTTATCTGACCAACCCTGAATAACGCAATGGAAAAACTCTGATGTTTTGTTTATAATATTTGTATTCACTTTTCAGAGTGACATTCAAAAGGCGCTAGGGGAACTATAAGGTGCTTGCTATATATACAAGGCCAACCACATAGACACACGTGCTGCTGCTTGAAGTTTAGCAGTAGTAATTATACATATATATATTAGAGACATTAATTAATTTCCCTATGCATTTGGGCTATCAGTGTAAGATACTTTTCCCTTTTCTGAGATGAGATGTACTCTCTCTACCCTGATGTTTTTCTTTTATCATAATTAATACAGCAGTTGATACACATTCCAAGTCCAGTATGTGGAATTATCTTTGTATTTGTATTGTGTGATCAAATTAATTCTGAGGTATATTTGAGGGACAAACAGTTTTACCACAGTATTAGTTTTGTAATTTGTAAATGACATTTTTTGCTTGTTGCGTACAAAATTGCTTTCACTGGAAACAACGCCTACATGGTTGTATGGACTTGGAATTAATGAATGAAAAGGAAAGGAATCCGCACTTCCGCATGCAGCTCTCATTTAATTTTCTCGCTGTCGCAAGTCCAACAGCAAAATGAGAATCGATTTCTCAGGTAACAAGTAAAAGAATGCTTTTACCAGCCATGCGGTAACATCAGCTCATTCTCTACAAAGTAATTTCAAGAATAGAAAAATAAAAGACAAATTAGATCAAAAGATTCAGGCAATTCATTGGAAAAGAAAAGAGTGAACGATGAAGAAAATCAGTCAGAGAAAATTTTTTTAGGTAAACATTAGAGAAAAATTAGCATCCTAAAAATTCCAAATTACACACCACGTCAAAAGGTTCAGGAAACAGTACCTCGAGGGGAAGTTTATTGATTTCATAAAAGAAATGCAAGTCTTATGGCGCTGTGGTTCTTCCCTCTTACACCTTGCAAATCTGCTAGAACAAAAAAAAAAAAAAAAAAAAAAAAAAATACAATGTAATAAGTAATGAAGAAACAATGCTGAAAATAAATTCTGCAATGACCCACAAATTGGTAAAACCTTCCTAACTAGCAGTCTTATTTACAATGAGAATGACAAACGTGTGGGACCCACCTGAGCATAAGAGGAGCAGAAGCATAGAGCCTTCTACAACAGTCGGCATCTCCATGTAATACAAGTAATACAATTACTGTGCGACAGAAACCCAGAAGCAAGTTCATTGCTTGTGTCGCTTTTGCCTCCAGTTTCACACAAATGATTTCACACTGATCATAAAAACAATAATATCAAGGGAAATATTATCGATCTGTACATGAAAAACGAAGTATAAAAAGAATGATACCTCAAAACAAAGAAGAGGAGCACTCGAACTAAATATCAGCTAGCCACCATCAATCAATTAGCTGCGACAGGAAAGATGAAATCGAATCAGAAACAATAGAAAAGAGGAAAATTTAAATTGGTGCTCACTCAAAACCCTGCCAAGCTGGACCAACAATCGGTGAGATCGGGCGCAGCTCGCCTTTGCGACGTGCGATGAGAGATTGAGCGAACGAAAGAGAAAATGAAGCATCTTGAGAGGGCTGCTCAATCTGAAGAGAATAATGAAAATGGTTAATGAGCTGCTTAAATGAAAATTCAAAATTTGAGAGCATACCCTAAATAAGCGGCAGCCAAATGAAGTGAGGTTTAAACTCTAATCCTCTTTCCATTTTTGCGCCAGCGAGATTGGCTTAAATTTTTAATTTTGGGAAGCGATCTTGGTTTATCAGAGGAAAAATAAGAAAAGATATCAGGGTGAGGGGCGACATATTTGGAGCTTAAATAAAAAGCGAGTAAAAAAATTAAAACCTTAAAAAAAAAAATTCAGAAATTCCAACCCATCAATCTCT
The DNA here is from genome assembly GCA_027562975.1 of Rhynchospora breviuscula. Taxonomy (NCBI): domain Eukaryota; kingdom Viridiplantae; phylum Streptophyta; class Magnoliopsida; order Poales; family Cyperaceae; genus Rhynchospora; species Rhynchospora breviuscula. The sequence goes on along the minus strand of CM050400.1, from coordinate 69,186,148 downwards.
CCTTTTCTCGATGAGATTAGGAGGAATCCATTCCGGCTGCGATGGGGAAGGGAGGGAGAGTAGTTGAGCGATGTTGGTTAGAGGTAGGGGAGCGATTTTGCGTCTGCGCTAGAGGAAAGGAGGAAGGATCATGTAGGGGAAGCCGGGAAGGGACGGTGGCGCAGGAAATTAAAGGAAATAAAATGTGAAATAGTTTTTGTTCAAGTTGTACTCTGGTCTCAATTTCTTTGTTAATTAGTAATTACTAATGCTTTTTTAGTACTTTTCATCAATACCTTATGTACTCTTTGGTAATTCTTTTTGAATTGAGAGGAATTTCACATATTTGTAGAGTGCTGTACAACGATAAGATAATTTCGTCATTATTAAATTTAGCCAAAATGTGCATCATAGGATTGCTTGAGGGGATCAATCAAATATTAGTATATAAGAGTTCATTCTATAGTTGAATGGTTCACTGAGACTTAACTAAAGAAGAGATGTAACAGAATGTAAAATTTGGATCTAAAAATTACAATCAAATAACTAGCATTATTTATTACAAAATTTCTCAACTCTTTCCCTGGTCTCAGATGAACATGGAATACTGATGAAAAGTTAAGGTTAGAATTCTTCGATCAACAAACGCACATCCTTAATTGTATACTTCTTTATAGAGATGGAATGAATATTTTTTTCTTGTGAATTTTTCAGTTAATATTTTTATGACTGTATTTGTGATTATAGAAAATTAATATGCACAAGGTGTCAACATAATTTCATATCCCTGTGAGGAATATCCTTGTGGATGGGCAGAATGCTCTCTCCAGTAAGGAATGCAATTAAGAATACAACACTACATGATGAAATCTCAACACTTGTCAGTAACAATTTCATATCTTGAATATGCGCTTAATTACTTACAAACACAACACTAACATTACAGACAGCACTACAGCAGCAATATTATATGAAAAAGCAGTATTTGATTTGAGTGAGCGAGAATCCTATGCTAAACAAGAAATCAGAAAAATTCTGTACAAGTGTTAAATCTCGTTGTATAAGCCTATATGTATTATACAAAAATACAGAATTAAATACAACATTGTATTTGCATTATATCAACTTGAACTACCCCAGCAGCAGCAGGAGGGAAAGGAAGGCAAGCAGCTAAAACAACTAGCAGTACTGGTTTTATTCTCTGCTGGTGCTGGCTCCGGCTTTTCTTTTGGAACCTCTGCCAGTGGGACCGGCGGTTGCATCTGTTCAGGAGTTGGGGTCTGGTGTCGAACCAACTCGTTTTTTAATGACCCAATCTTTGCATCATTGGTTAGTCTGTATGTTGAACATTTAAAAAATAAAATTGTATTATGTTATGCATCTACCTGACATCAATGCAACATTAGTCACTTGTTGCATATTCAATCCTAACAAACTCGCTATTATTTTTATTTAAAAATTTGATGCCATTTTATCTCACGACTATTAGAGGTGCCATATTTAACCAGTTAATCTTGGGTTTCTTAGAATGAAGGCAGACAACTCTCATATATTCATGTATTATGCCTGTATACAATAGGCAATTTGAATCATTATCTGCATGCACACGCATGTTCACTCACGTGCGTGCATGTCTGTGTTGTGTGTGTATGTGTGTGTGTAGAGAGAGTGGGAAGCATGCGTACATGGGAAATGCAAAAGACTGATGACTGGCAATGCTGCCATCCGTAGAATGGCCCGAAATGCTATTTCTCAAATCTTCTTCTCCCATTCCCTTTGGAGCGGGACCAGGATGTTTACCATCCCCGACACTCATGCACACCTCTTTGTCCTTTTCCTTGGGGTCGAGTGGGGAAAAAAGTGCTTGATCGGTATATGCCTGGTAGTAGGCAGTCAATTCCTGAGACTTGCCCATGTGGATGCTAAAAAGCGACTCGTTGGAGGCGACGCTCCAGTCGACCGGACCGCCGGACTTGGTACGGTTGAAGACGTCTGCCGGGATGCGGTTGGGGTCATAACCGCTCATTGTTGGTGATTTGGGGGTGCTGGGGGAGGAAGACAGCACCGGCACTCTTGGGGGCAGTCTGACATCTGGCAGCATTTTTGACTCTTCTGTCAGTTCAGGAGAGTCAGATGATTCCACAGGGTCCAGCTGGAAGAGATCTTGTTCCTCAGAGTCGGAGCAGCCCGAGGAAGAAGAAGAAGAGGAGCAGGAGGAGGAAGAGGCAAATTTGGGGTTATTTCGGAAATCCTCTGGCAAATTTTCGGTATTGGATATGTCCATGTGAACTGAACGGTATCTGAAATAATTGTTTCTTTTTTTCTTCAGTAGATCAATTAACAGTGAATTTGGCAGGCACAAATTAAGCAAACCTGTGAAATGAAATGCTATTTCCACAGCCCACAACCCTAACCACCTTGTTCAAAACAGAAAAAGGAAGAAATTAATGGTGAAGGGTGCATAAACATGGGAGGGAGAGTCTGTCTGATACAAATTAATTAGATTATATGTGTGTATATCTACCAGAAGCTGCAGCAGGTGAAATAAGTTAAAGCATCGCACATGCCCCCCCCCTTAATTAAATTGTTTCTCGCCTTCAAAAATGATGGTGTGGGAGTGAAGTACAAAGAGGGAAGGAGGAGAGAAATGAAAGGAAGGGTTGAAGGGGGGGTTGTGCCCAGAGAGAAAATGGAGAAAGAGCTAGAAGATTATGCCTAGGAGGGAGGCGATGCATACAGCTAGCCTTCCATCCAACACAAGCCAAATTTAGAAAAATAAAAGAGAGACAGAGAAGCATATAACTAAATATAGTTTAGTAGTAAAGGAGCTGACCCATGTCGGCATGTGTCCCCGCAACGGTTGCTCAACCGTTCCTTCTCATGCATGCTGTTGTATTTTGCCGTCACTTGTTTCTTTTCATTAAAAGAAAGAATGCATTTGTCCTTTTTTTCTATTTACACTATTAACAAGTACTCATAATAGTAAAAAATATTTTGTCTTTTCCTATTAAAAAAAATCTATTGAATTTGGAAGTCGAAAATTCTATATATAAGCATGAAAATTCTATACATAGGCATGACTGCGCGACAGACAAAAGGAGAAAATAAGACCAGGAAGCAACTGTTGATTCCTTCACATTACAACCATCTTTCAATACAAAAACATCACAAACTAACCAAGTTAACATGAATTTCTCACAATGATTTTAGATCTTTGCTACCAGTGCTGTGACTGGTACCAGTACATATTGGATGATGTACCTGTCTAAATCTTATGGGGCTGACTTGCACCAGTTCAAGCAGTTCCACTCACTGAATTTCTTAGATGCGGCCCCGGATGTAAGCTAACGTGAAAGCAAAGATCAAAGGTGCAGCAGTGCCTGAAATTGCACTACAATTGCTCGAACTCGTTACCGGATTATGAGATCCTCCAAGCGCACTTGTTGAGCCAGAGTAGTCGGAATCAAACTCTGGTATCCCACTAACTGAACCTTCGCCCCTTTCCAAGGGAATATAACTTGAAACTGAGCTAAAATACACAAGTAAAAGATAATCACATAACTACATTAATTTTCTCTTTCTAATCTAAATTTTGGAATTAACTTTTTATAGAAAAAATGTGCACCTTGATGGGTAAGTGCAATTAGATGAACCTGTAATGATTTCAAAACGAAATATTAGCGTTTTGTAAAATCAAGGGGAGGCGCCAATTTATTTGTGTGGGATCAAGATCAGACTATGTTACCCCAGTACTCCATCGGGGTAACTCCACATATGGGTACGCCACGTGAAGTGTGTATGGTTACCCACGTGAAGTGTGAATGCTTAAAATTTGTGATGATGCATCGACCATATAGTAGAAAATTAAATGCACACAAAACTTCCCATGTGTTACTGTCCGCATCCAAAGTTTTAATCTTTTTGCTAATTTGGACACCTTGGTATATATAAAGTTCTTAGAAAAGTTTTCAATGACAATGTGGGACTAAGGCAGCGGAGCAAACCGGACAGCAATCCATCCACCCATATAGCCTTGTTCTCCATTCCTCATACTATGGATGTCTCCATTTCATTAATTTCAGAAAAATATATACTACATTTTTAATTATTTGAAGACTTTTAAATAATCATTTGGCTATGAAAATTTATATATTTGCTCACAGATATATGACAAATTCAATGACATAAAATTTTCTAATTATAGACTTATAAAATATTTTAGACATTTTTTTGAATCTCATAAAATTTAATCTGTATAATAGTTTAGTTTTTTAAATTGTTTGAAGACCTTTAAAAATTCATTTGGCTCTAAAAAATTATGCGCTTAATCACAAATATATGTAAATTTTAGTGATATAAAATTTTATAATTATACACTCATAAAAAAAAATTATTACATAGATAACATCATATTTAAAAAATTTAAAATATATAGTATATATCGCCGTACCCGTACCGGAGATTTTAGAAAATTTTCGTACCGCCGTATTCGTACCATATCTGGTACAGTACTCGTACCCTTACCCATGCAACATAGAGATCAGATAACAAAGTATGGCATGTATCTGCATAAAATCACTTGTATGGTAGGAGATATGGAGTCAATGCCATAACTTGTAGCCTTCTATAATTAATTACTAATGAGTTGGTTTTTCCTTATTTCTTTGGGTTAATTAGGTTTATGCCATTGTAAAAATTAGAAATTAGAGAAATGCCATCACTAAATGACAAATTATTATTATGCCATCACTAAATGATAAAATTAGATTTATGTCACCGGATAATTAATTTGACCATTATATCCTTTGAAATATGTCATTATAAAATAATAAAATTAGAAATATGTCATGGTAAAATATCAAAATTAGAAATTTGTCACCGTTAAGTAAATAAGTGATTTTACGCCATAAAAGAAATAAAATTTCAAATTAAAAAATTTGAAAATTTAAAATCTCAAAAGTTGAAATTTAAAAATTTTAAATTCAAAATTTCAAATTTTCAAAATTTTAAAAATTCCCAAAATTTTGAATTTGAAAGTTGAAATTTTAAAATTTTTTTAATCTAAAATTTGAAAATTAAAAATTTGTAAATATGAAATTTCAAAATTTAAAATTGAATTCATGTCAATAAATTTCTTTTTCATTTCTTAATGAGAGGGTATTGTGGACATTTTTAAAAAGTTAGAGTGGCATTTTTGTAATTTGAGTGGCATATCTCTAATTTTGACCAGAAATAATGGCATAAAACTAATTTTAACCATTTTATGGTGGCATAAAACTAATTTACAATTTAAGAGTGACATATCTCTAATTATCAAATTTTCATAGTGGCATATATATCTAATTATTTCGATTTGGTTTTAACCTTTAAACTAATAATTAAGACTGTTGATATTTCATTTCTAGTAACTAGTCAATTGCAGAAAGATTGTATTGTTTTTTGAGAAAGAAATTATAGAGACGATTTATCTCTGAAAGTTGGATAAGTTATTTTTACAACAACAATAACACCTATGAGCCCTTTGGTGGCCCCGGTCAACTTTTGGAAGGTTCAATACGAGGATGTCCGCAATATAAACATAAACTATGGGGACCAAAATGAGAGGCAAGCAAAAACATAAGCACCAGAAATAATGTAACTTGATGGTAAATTTCAATTTAACTTTGAGTTCTTACTCGGATTAACATTTACCAACATAGCCACTGCACTGAAGTCGCAACTGGATGGTACCGGGTATTTCTGGTAGAAACTGTTAAATGCGTAGGAGGCATGGGCGTGAACTGTGTTGGGATTGTAGCAGCTCCTCATATATTGGATTGCGGTACAATCTGCACCTCCGATGCCACATGCATAGTCCAATGCATTTTGCAATGCAGATTCAGAGGCATCCGGTCTTGCTACACACCAAGTCCGGCCTAAATCAGTAGGTGGTGAGGTTATGGGAGGGGCAGATGCGGCGGTGAGGTTCAGTGATGGTACAGTGTTTACCGGCATGAAGGTGAAGGCGTTACTGTTAGCTGTTGAAGCGGATTTGGGTATTTGGATATTGTGACCAAGAAGCTTCCTGAGTGGACTTGGACTTGTAGGGGAGCTATCGCAGGGGTCCTCGGTACGTTCTCTGTCTTCATCATCTGGTGTCAGGTTTTGGGGTAAGCAAAACCGGATTCTGAGAAAGACTCTGAAATGTGAGAAAAGGTGTGACTTGTTGGGGTAAGAGGGGAAGTTCTTGAGAGGCAAGGAGAGAATTGGAATTGGAATTTGATGATGATGATGATGATGAGGCAGGTGGTCGCTCATGAGTCCTGAACAATTATGAAGAGAGAGAAGAGAGACTAGGAGGAGGAGGAGGCATGAATAGTAGTGGTAGTCGAGTAATTTGATCGCCATGGCAAATATGGAATAGGAGTAAGGTTTTCTCAGTCGGCTTGGTACTTAATTTTTCAATTTTCACCACAAAGATATTAAATCAACATAATATAAACAAATAATAATATTAAATAGTAGTATTGTGTTTGTGAAAGGGGAAAAAAACAAAGGGGGACTGAAGACTGAAGAGTACGGAGCGAGGGAGAGGGAGATAATAAGAGATCGATCGGAAGCAAGACCAGAAGTAAATTAAAGGAAACAAAAAGAAAAGTAAAGAAAGAAAAGAAAAGAAAAGAAAAGGTGGGTCAAATTGAAGAGGAAAAAGCAAAGCAGAGGCAGGCAGGAAATTATTAAAAGGGTGTGTTTGGATAAGCAAGAATAAGGATTCGGATAAGAATAAGCTCCAAATTTCTTATTCTTGTGCAACCCAAACAACACAAGAATAAGGAATTTGGGCTTATCCGACCCCTTATTCTTATACTAACAAAACTATGGAATTTGAATAAGAATAAGAATTGGCACGAGATTCTAAATCCGGCCCTTTATTCCTTATTCTTATTCTTATTCTTTCTCCATCCAAACACACCCAAAGTTGACTCGCTAGATCAGAACAGAATATATGAGAACAGATGGTACATCTCTCTTTAGTCGGTTCTGGATCCTCTGTTCGTTTTAAAAAAACGTCGACGTTTTTTGATCTCAGCCAATTTAATCTGAACGGATAGTTTTTTACGGGTCGTACAAATCTCCACGGGTCAGATATTAATCACGGGACATTCATTATTGACAAGGATCATCCACAAGCCTCATCATCATATGGAGGAGGGGAGTGCTCTGGCTGAGGAAGAGAAATAGAGGGAAGGGAGGAGGTGAGTACTTTGGCTAAGCGACAAAAATAGAAAATTAGTTAATGAGGATGCTGGATGGGGAAAACGCATCATTAAGGAGGATGATGGGTAATTAATAAGGACGCTAGGATGAGGGTATGATGGTGAGCAATTTCGAATTCAAAAGTCGATCATAGATGGACGAATGCTTTCTGCTTTGCATTTTTGAAACATAAAATAACCAAAGTACAATTAGTTAGTTCCATTTGTATTAGAAAAATCTCTATCAAAACTCTATTATAATAATAATAATAATAATAATAAAGGGGCAATTTGGTTTATGCCACTCAAAATATTAGAAATTCGAGATATGCCATCATAAAACAACTAATTATATATATACCAATTCAAAAGAATAAAAATTAGTTTTATGCCCCTCCTCTTTATTCCTCTCTTTTCCGTGATTTCTCCTTTTTTTACCGCCATCTCCCTCTCACTCCCTCTCAGCACCTATCACTTTCCGTCTTAGCGCCATCACCCCTCTCTCTTTTCCTCATCCAAATTTGTCATCTAGATCCTCCCCTCCTTCCTTTTCTTCTCTCTCGACTCTCCATCCAAACCTCTGACGATACGCCGACGATCTACTTCGAACAAGTCCTTTCTTATCTCTCCTACCGCGCTACCACCACTTTTTGAATGTTACATAGAGCTCTGTTTTTATTTTTAAATTTGTTATAATAAGAGAGTAACTGATAAATGTAAATACTAAGTTTGTTGTAACGAAGGACCATCTTATAACTGCATTTATTAGATACAATAATAAATCATCTTATAAGTATAAATGTTCAAGTCATTAAAATAAGGCATCATCTTATAAGTCTGTTAGGTACAATAAGGGAACAAATTATAAGTATAAATTGTGTAATAAGGGATTATCTTATTACTGTATTTATTAAATATAATGAGGATTCAACTCGTACACATAAATGTTCAGGTAATTTATAAGAAGGGATCATCTTAATATAAGTGTGTTGAGTGCAGATGAGAGAAAGACGAGAGTCAAGGAACAGACGAGAGAATATGGGAGGGAAATGAGAGGGAGGAAGCCTATGAGACAGAGGAGAGGAGAGGAAGGGTAGTGGAAGTTAGAGGGGGAGGGAGGTGCTAGCACAAAAAAAATGATAACTGTCATCTGCAATTTTGCCATCGCTTAAACAACATGAACACATAAAATAGACAATGTGAACATAAAAGTGATCAAAGTGAACATATACAAACAAATAAGTTTTGCCATCTCTTTTTCAGATTTTTATATGCATATTCAACTTATTTTTATTAAACTTATTTATTTGTAAGTGTTCATTTTGATCATTTATATATTCACATTATCTTTTTTATGTGTTCATTTTGTTCAAGTGATGGCAAAACTGTAGATGACAGTAATCAATTTCAAAAAAAAAAGGTGCTTTCCAACACTCTTTTTGTTTCTTGGCTTGAGATGAATGAATATAAGTTGGGCCTAGTAGGCCGAAACAATCAAAGTGAACATATACAAACAAATAAAGGGGAGGAATAGCAAACCGAAGGATTGGACTTACAATCCTGAGAAAAATTGAATGTATTTAGGTTGGGCCTAGTAGGCCGAAACCACAAAATATAAAAAAAAGGGAAAATTAGATGCATGCCACCTCAAAACTTCAAAATTTGAAAAATGCCACCCCAAAACTAGTTCTGAGTAGATTGCCACTCTAAATCTCTTTTATTTAGAAAATTGCCACCCAATAACAATTCAAGTACTCTTTTATTATAAAAGCAGTACAAATATACTGTAGCTCAAACAATATTATGGCATTTCCCAAAATGCCCTTTGCCTCTTCCTTTTCCCTTTTTCCGACTGAGAGAGAGGAAGGTCTCGTAACAATGGCTGATCTCTCCAGTAATTCCTGTCACTAATCCCGTGTTCTCCACCATGGATCCTGCCGCTCTGATTGCCTCTCTGACAGCTGCGTCGTTTGACCTCCGATCTCAGGCCGTGGCAGGAGATGATCAACTGCTCTACCATCTCTTGCCTTGCTGGCCCAATCAACATTCAACAAGGAGGGAGGAGCTGCGAGCCTGCGACTAGGTTGCTTTGTACTAGATGGGGTCACCTCATCAGTCGCATCTGCCTCACTCGTTGGAACTTCACAAATCTGATTTGGGTTAATATGAATATGAATTGAAACTTATGATTATATTGTTCTTTTATTTATGGTTTGTCCCATCTTAAATATGTGCTCTGGGTCGCAACTCGCAACAGAAATGAAAAGGACAAAAAAAATGAGAGAAGATGGATCGCAATAGAGGAAGGAAAGGAAAAATAATGGAAACAAGTAGGGACACAGGGTATTATGGGAAATACCGAAAGTTATTTTGGTATACATTACTTTCGTATTATTTTTATAATAAAAGAGTATGAAAATTGTATTTGAATGGCAATTTTCTAAATAAAAGGGATTTAAGGTGGCAATTTACTAAGGACTAGTTTTGGGTGGCATTTCTCTAATTTTAAAGTTTTGAAGTGGCTTGTATCTAATTTTCCCTAAAAAAACAAAAAATATATATAAGGAAAAGTAGGGGTGAAAACGGCACCTGTTTCGACCATTTCGTTTCGTCCAAAACGAAACAATAATGGTTAAAGATTCGGGTTGCATTTCAAAAACAAAACAATTAACGCAAATATATTTCAGTTTCGTCTATGTAACGAAACAGTTAACGAAACATACATGTTTCGTGATCGTTATTTCGACCGTTTTGTTATACATTCTATAGAATTGTTATTAGATTGATTGCAAAAGAGAGATGGCGGAGCTTACGATGGCGTCGACAAAGTTTTTAAGTTTTATGCACCGCACCCTTTCTTCTTCGGGACTCACATCTTCTATAGCCAAATTAAACGGTTGTATCGTTCAGCCAACACAATTTTTTTATTTTATAAAATTTTAAAATTCAAATGTCGAATCCAAACCGTTGAACTTGTTCAATTTTATGGGCGATGCATTTTCATATAAGTTTTATAAAATTTGGAGCGGACGAATATGGTTAACCATTTGTGATTAATTCTAATACGTTCATAATTTGGTCACTTAATCAAGTATCAAATCGACTTCAAATTTTATAAAACTTATATGAAAATGTATTACCCTGTAAAATTGAACAAGATCAACTGTTTGGATTCAACATTTGAATTTTTAAATTTTTAAATATTAAAAAATTTTTGTTGGCTGGACGGTACATCCGTTTAATTTGGCTATAGAGGATGTGAGTCCCTCTTCTTCATCACCCAGAACCCAACACCTGTCTCTCCGATTGTCTCTCTCCCATCAATGCTAAACACCTCTCCCTTCTCCGATTGTCTCTCTCACCTATCTCCTCTTACGCAGTAACCAAGGACCCCACCTTGACCTTTTTTTCTCCCACTCTTTCTCGCAACAACCAAGGATCTTCCATGGAAGCTGGAAGATGGCCATGGAAGCAATTGCACAATCACGCACCTCCTTTCTCTTTTTCTCTCGAACTAAACTAACAACCATGGAAGCTGGCGGCGACCTTTGGTAGCTAAAGATGGCTGACATGAGCTAAGGTTTATGTCTCGATTTGTCTATTTATCTCTTCCTTTTTTTCTCTGCCAGCTCACCCCTTTCTCATTCCCTTCCCTTTTGAACTTCTATGACTCACTCACATTCTCTTGAGCTTGGCTGACTTTGTGCATGCCATGAAATTTGCTTTGCTTGATTGAATGCTGAAATTTGTATGCATGCTTGAGATTTTGGAATGGATTTTTGGTGTATGATAGTTGTAGAAACTGAAATAGAATATGTATGCTTGATTTCGAATATGGTACTTGTACAATTGTTTAACAATGTAATTTATTGTTTAAAACATATCATATCTGTTAGACACTCTCCTAATGCATGTTTTTTTTTCAAGGAAAAAATTTAAAGTCTGATGCTATGCTGCTTGCAGTCTTGCGTTAACTATTTGGAACTCAGCAGCACCAGTACATAATACTAATACTGCATCAGCAACTCAGATACAGCCTGATAAAGACTCTAATTAAGAACAAAAACGGAAGCTGATATCAATATTATTTATTGGTATTTGGACCGTACTTGGCACTCAAATTGTACTCGAACCAACAAATTATTTAATAAAGGCAAAATTATATATAACCCCCTTGAAACATCTCTAATTAGAAATAACTCCCTCGAAACTTCAAATTTAGATATAACCCCTTTTAATCATCTCAAAAATAGATATAAACCTTTTTAATCATTTTATATATTTTAACAATATTTTTTAACAAAATAATGAACTGTATAATATTTGGACGAAAATGCCCTCTCTCCCAGTCCATGACCTTTCATCTTCCTGCTTGATCTCTCGCTCAGATCATGCTGTTCCTCAATTACTCTGTCTAAGAGCAGACATACCTACGCAAGAGGAGACGGTGTACTTGAGGAATAGCGTGACCTGAGCGATAGATCAAGCAGGAAGATGAAAGGTCATCGACTGGGAAAGAGGACATTTTCGTCCAAATATTATACAGTTCATTATTTTGTTAAAAAATATTGTTAAAATATATAAAATGATTAAAAAGGGTTTATATCTATTTTTGAGATGATTAAAAGGGGTTATATCTAAATTTGAAGTTTCGAGGGGGTTATTTCTAATTGGAGATGTTTCAAGGGGGTTATATCTAATTTTTCTTTAATAAATTCTATGTTTTTCTAGGATTTGGCTCTGCCGTCGTTTTTTCTCTTCTATGTACAGTTTTTGATGATTTCTGGTGATGATGGAGCGTATAGATAGATTCTCGATGTTTCGTGCATGCTAGACGACTCATTCCTAGCATTGGAGGCATTTTTCAGAGCTCTGTTCGAAACGAATGACCTTCCATTCGGACCAAATGCGTTGTAACCGACAGACCAGACCCTCCTCTCTTCTGTTCTGACCGAATGACTTCTGTTTGGACCGAACAGAGTGCCGTCATGATATATGTGGTAAGGTTTTCAACATGGAAACCTGGGTTTTTGGTATCTTTTCTTGCCTTAGCCCCCCAACCTCCTTTCCAAACACCAGAAAGACCTCCATATAAGTTCCCTAGGCCTGAAGGAAATGCATCCTACATTCCTTACACTGATTCCACCTTTCGAAAGGTATTTTCTCTCTTTCACCTTGGAAAATCATCAAGCTAGCGATACCCTGAAGCGACGGTAGCAAGGAGACACGTGGGAAGACCATCTTGCAACACCCCAATACCTTGGAGATCGAAGAATCTAGCATAAGGAGTATTTGGTTTGTTCTTCTATGTTTCTTTCTTCTATTTTCATGAGCTTGTATCTTGTTTGTTTGATGTTACTTGTTGTTTGTGTTGATACAATATTAGGCTAAGTTTTATGTTGTCTTAGGTGTAGAGAAGTAACTTAAGTTTGGATATTGTGATTTGAATTGCTATGCTATGACATGTTTTGAGATTTGTTTTTTGTGAAATTTGATAACTGCTTGTGTTAGAACTACTTGTGAATCACTAATCACCTTTTAGTTGAACAGCTACAGCTACATCTAGTAAGTCTAAATTAGGGAAACAAGTTAAGTTTAATTCAAGTACTTGGGATAATTGTAGATCCGAAACGGAAGAATAATTAACACCAAAAGTGTAGTTTTTAGACAAGCCCAAAAGACCTCTAAATATCCCTAAGAACTCCAACAAACAAGTTTAAGTCGATTGAATCCTATACTGATATCTCGTATTTATATACACATTTTGACCATACTTAGCATCAAAATAGCACTCAAACCAATATAATTATCTCATAACAAACCATGTTTTCTAGGATTTTGGTACTGCCGCCGCTTCTATCTTTATTTTGTAGAATTCTCGTGGAAATCGAAAACAAGACACGTTAAGCAAAAAGAATAGAGCCTAATCCTCAGCTGGACGACTCATTCCCTGCTCACATACACGTGCCAGAGATCAGAGAAGATTCACATTGGCCGAGGCAGATCAGATATCACACGAAGGTCCTAGTTTCAGCCCAGATCCAGAGCAAAATTTCGGTCCGAAATCCATATATTTCGATCCGAAATTCTTTTATGGAAGGTGGATTTTGGAAAGTTTCGAAGAAGGAAGGACGATTTCTTGCCCTAGCCGCCTCCTGGACTTTCCCTGGGTGTATTTTAGGCACGAAACTCGACCAGAGAGAGGACTTTTTCTCTACAATTATTTTCCAACTCTTGCACTTGTGTTTCTTTGGCTCTTTCCACGAGATTGATTGAAGCAAAGTGAGCTTGAAAGCGATGGCAGCAAGCAAGCATGTCTCCATCGATTTCTGACCTAAGAAGAAGAAGTAAAAGGACAGACAATAAGATTTATTCTTTCATGCTTTTATTTCTTATTCCTATGGGTTTGTATCTTATTTCATGCATGGTACTTGTTATCTGTTGTAAAAACATGTTAGGCAAGATTTTAGTATGTATTAAGGTTAGGGAGTAGTTTAATTTGGTATTTCCTATGGTTTGATGAGATACGATTATGTTTTGTGATGTTGATATGTTGAGATATTATTTTTATGCTTGGTTATGTTTATGATTTGTTTGATTGTTTACCTATTGATGAACTGCAGCATCTTTAGGACATTAAACTAGAATAAATTGTGAAAATTGCTAAGTACTTGAGGTAAACCAATCACTTGAAAGAGGAGTTAACTAATCGACCGATAGGTGTAGTTTCTACGATCCGAAAGTACTTAGATACCTCTGGAATTCTAACACAAACACCTTAATTGGCTAAATTCCAACATGAAAGTTTAGGACTAGTCGGTTACGTGGTAAAAATCGAGTTCCAAACCAAATCCAAACTGAAATTGCGACAGCTAATGCTAAGATTTAGGTCTGGTCAACAAGTAACCTTCACATAGCTTAACCTAAAATTATCAAACCAAAATAGAGAACTTGGAGTAAATTTTGGCACAACTATCTATAAATTTTTGTTTGAAATTTATAGATTTCAGTCCAAAATCCTGTCTGTTTCGCACGAAAGCACGTGACAACAACGCTCCAGAGCCAAATTAAATGAACCAAAACCTTAGGACATTTTCTTGCATTTGTTTGGATCCAAAAAATATTAAAAAATCAACCAAAAATATTTATTATTATTTATCTTCATAGTTTCTATTGCTATTTTATATTGTTTTAAAAACCAAAACTCCATAAAAATTTACTTGCCTAGCTTTTAAGAAAAATTAAGTCTGGTAATCATTTTTACTGTCCCTGTGGATCGACCCTTAGCTTTTCCCCAATGATTAGTAGGGTAGAACGAAAGTTATAGATTAATTTGACCTAAGCTTTGAAACCTCTATCAAATTGGCGCTGTTGCCGGGGACGTTTTGATATCGAGCACTTATTTTAGTATTAAGAGACTAGATTTTTCTTTTTATTTAATTTTTTATTGTTTCCTCTTGCTTTGTAGGTTGAGAACTGGCTGGAAAAATCTAAAAAGAGCAAGTCACAGCCCGAGATTGCGTGCAAATATTTCACCAGGGGGCTTGACACAGATCCAGTGCTCAACGACCAAGCGAACTCGAGCCAGACTTACTCCGTAGCTCAACCATCACCTCAAACAGCACCAATTTCAGTCCGAAATCCACAAATTTCGGTCCAAAATCCAGAGCAAAAGGGGGAAACATCGGGCGAAATTGCAGCAAACGATGGCCTCCTCGACTTACAAGAAGAGAATTGACGGTTGGTGGCCTTGAGGCTCTAACTTGAGCAGCGGGAGGCCAGAATCGCTGTCGATCGCACTCGTGTTGAGAACCAAAGGCGAGCATTTGACGACGAGAAACGGCGATGGGAAAACGAAGACGAGAGTGTCCATGGCAACTCTGATGGGGAAGATGCAGATGAACCGACAAGATCTCTCATAGATATCATAGCCCCGAAAGCCAAAGATGTGGCAGGACCAGTCATCATCCTAGGGATCGATGCAAATAACATGCAGATTGCTCCATTGCATATTACTCTAGTGCAACAAAGTCCATTTTATGGAAATGAAAATGAGGACCTGCATGCTCACTTGCAAACTTTTATAGATTGTACCTGTTTGATTAAACTTAATGGGGTCCCTCAACAAGTCATTAGACTTTTGTTGTTTAGATTCACTCTTAAGGACATAGCCCAAAAATGGTACAAAACACTCAAAAAGGGGTCTATTAGGAGTTGGGATGCAATGGCACAAGCTTCTCTTGATAGGTATTTTTCTTCTATAAATTTTTTCTCAATTAATGGAATTGTGTCACACCCTAGAAGCTAGATGTAACGGTTTTCCCACCACGAGAATGGAGACCACTTCTGTAAGGCTTACCGATTCAATTTTAATTAGGAAGCTATTTCACATTATTCAAATCCGATTTTATAGAATTTCACACACTACAAACCATATGTACACTATCATACACACTCAAGCATACCCGCCATGTTATACTAGCTAACCTTCAAACCCGCTAGTCCTTTGTACAATGAAACCTGACTACATTGAATGCACATAACGGGACCTGATAAAATTTAAAATTTTTTGGTCTCCAATAATTATGAAATAAATCTAGGAGAATCCTTACCATAAGTGTAACAGCCTGTCAAAGTTTCATAAAGGGATCAAAAACCAACAGGGAGAACCGAATTAGATAAAATCTAAGCCAAGGCGTAAAACACCGTTAGAGACTTTTCTGATTTTCTCTCAACCTTTTAGACCTTACGATTAACCTTTCAAGCAGTTTGGTGTAAACAATTTACATCACAATTAACTACATACAATTGGCTAACAAGTCATGAAAAGAAAATCCACTAGGTCTATGCAATTTTATCAAGTTAATAAGTCATTAACACAAAGCCCCTGTTCTGTAACAGACTGACAATAAAAAAGTTTTGGCCTATCTCAAGTACCAAAACTTAATGAAAATCCGTGAACTTAATTTTACCTCTTTAACTTTTGAATCACGAAATCAAATTTCCATTACAGAAATACAATAAAGTCTAGGTGTTATCTAGCAAAAAAGACAGGCTTGTATAATACAAAATTAACTGTTTTAAGCTTGAACAATCAGAACATGATCAGGAGAACTAGATCTGCGCACTGTTACCAAAAAACCCACCAAAAATCTATTTTTTACTTGGATCGATGTGTTTCTAGTTTCAAAACAACCACAACTTATAGTACTATTAACTCCAATCAAAGAAATAATTTATTTGAACGATTGACATAAACAAAATCATGAGTTTGTCTCACAAAACTAGATTTCGAGATAGACAAGCAAGTGCATCAACTAATTAACTTTATAATTGTCATTTCCATCACTAATTATGCACAAATAAACTTAAAACCATAGCCTAAGCTCTGATACAATTTAAAAAATTATTTATGTGTAGTTTGTGTAATTAAATCAAAATTTGCAAGCAATTCAAACACACATAACAAGGAATTAGCAGAATTAAACATTAATTGTATAAAGAAATGGAATTGATTCATACCTCCTTTCATATCGCAATGAAAGGGCTCGAACCAAGGCATAGGAATTGATAGCGTGCTCACCCTTCTCCTCTTCTTGCACCTCAAGTCTATACAAAGATTAACCAATTTCTAACCAATTTGTGCTAGCAAATTGATAGAAAATGCCTAATCCTAATGCTTCCTTTCTTGAATTAATTCCCCAATTAATTATAGAAGCTATGCTCAACTCATGAGCCCCTAATTAAATATGATATTTAGCACTAAATAGCAGATCCAAATTTCCCTTTACAAGAGGAAAAATGGCCGCTAGAAAGAGATGACAGAGGTGGCTCTTAGGGTTGCCCTAATTTCCAATTAGGGGAGTTTATATAAACCTCTATACCTAATCCTAGTGGACCACTCCCCATAATTTTGTATTTCTTTTAATTTTAAATCATATTTAACACTAATTAATAGCAAGAACAACATAGAATCTATGGAGAGACAAATTAGTGCAAGAGATGGAGAAAATCACGCATACCTCTCTTCGTATCGCAACGAAGAGGCTCCACCAACTCATTTGGAATCGATGGCGTGCTCTCCAACACTTCCTCCTTCTTGCTCTTGAGTCCACAAAAAGGATTAACTAAATCCTAAGAGTTTGTGCTAGCAAACCAAAGAATGAAGCTAATCCTAGTCTTTTCTTCAATTAATTCACCAATTAATTTATGGAAAAGCTAAGCTCAACACATGAGCACCTAAATAGAAGTATATTTGAGAGCTCCAATGGAGAGAAACAATTTTCTGTCCATGGATAAAGGTGGCGGCTAGAGGAGAAGGAGAGAACGAGAGTTAGGGTTAGGGTTCTCTCCAAAGGGTCCTTTAAATAGCCACCTAATCCAAACATTAGGGGACCAAAATGCCCCTCCTCAAGGCCGGCCATTAAGTAGGCTATATGGGCCACTTAACCTCCTATTAATTGACTCCCATTAGCACATTAAATCAATTAGTTAATGAGTCAATATGATTGCTTCTATTTTGGGCTCATTAAGGCTAAATAAATTAAAGCCTATATATATACTTAATATAATTCATACTATTATATTAAAGTAAGTTGAACAAAAATTAATTATCAACTTATTGATAATTATTTTAAGATTAGCATATGCATTATTTTATTTTCATATGATCCCTTTGATATAATTAATTATAACAGTTCGCAACGGTATATAATTAATTAATCAACTTATCATATTTTGCATTCTTCAATGCAAATAAATCAAATAATGCACTGTTTGGTTAAAGCTTTATTTGTGTGACCCTCGAGGATTTATGTCATGTTGGCCATAGAAATTAAATCGATAATTATTTTCAATAATCATAAGCGGTATTTAGCAACACGTTATAATTCCCAATTAACATAAATAAATACTATACTTTTATAGTATTTCAATCATGCATAAGAAATAGATGATTTTCTTATTTTGATTCTTATGTCACATGATATCACTGTATAATCCAAGATAGGAATGTGTCATTCTTGCAGATTATACATTTCTTGATCTAAAGTTGATTGTACAAGTTGGCCAAACAATCCAACTCCATCAAGGAGCCCAATAGATATCATCACTCACTAGGTATACTAATAAGGGACATACAGTTTTCTTGATGAACAATATTTTCCCGCACAATTCAAGAGAACATAAATAAAGTCTGTATAGCAGCCCTTATCAAGAATAAGCGTTAGACAATATTTATAGAACCTATCCTCATGTGGAAAAGCTGAATCATCTCAAACTTAGAATTCCACTCATACGAAATAAATAATAAAACATAACACAATCTATATATTTATTTCATTGGGTCAAGTCATGTGCTATGTTCCAGTAACATACATGATGTGAGTGAAGCTAATACCCAAAAGTGTCCTAAATTAACCGCAAGCACACGGTAAATCGTTGGTATAATTGGGGTCGAATCCACAAGGACGGATACATAAGTACCGAACTCACAATTTCACAAAGTCTAGATCTAGTAATTTCAAGAGAAAAACTAACAAGTTGGCTTAACAATTGCTAAAAATAAAGGCTAACGGCAAACAAGAAGGAAACAAGTTGTTTTTGTTGGTAATTTGGCTGCAATTTAGTATAAAAATGTCCTAGGGGTTCAGTTTCAACCTTGGTTAGGCCATGGGCTGTCAGCGCTTGTCACTCTCGTGCCAAGTCACTGACCAGTGCGGGCTAGAGGGCCCTGTGCGACCGCACAGCCCATGGTTAGTGCCGGATTGATTCTATACATTGATTTCTAGCTTGTATGGGATAGTTTTAGCCGTACCTAAACTCTTGAACCTCAGCTCTCGCGTGTTGGTCACAATATTTGGTGCGGAACCTATCCTAAAGTCCCTATTAGGTCAATTAACCATCAACTCTCGTAATATTGGCTTAATTATCCTAAGTCTATTTGTTGATTCACAAAGGCATCCACTAGACTCTCGATTAAGTAGAAACTTGTCCCTTTTGAGGCTTAAGTTGGTCACCTCTCGGCTCCTGACCTACCTTGGTTATCTACTTGGTTCAATTAAACAATCTACACCTTTAGCCTAAGTTTGGTGTGACCATTCACCTAATAGGAGGTTCAATTGAACAATTAAACACAGACAAGCATAATCATTCAACAATCAAGCAAATAGTACACAAGAGAAACCAAATATCACATCAATTCAACAAACCTAACCTTAGTTTTCACTAAGTCCCTAGAACATATCTAAATCTGGCCTAACATAATGGTAAAACAAGCAAACAAAGCAAAGGAATGTAAAGATATAATCTTTATGCTAAACCAAGTTAAAAAAGAAGGCAAACTGGCCTTTCTCAAGCCCAATCGACTTCTGGACCAGCAAAGGAGGTGCTTGGGCGGAATGGTGAAGTGTAGGAGGTAGAGACGACAAGATCTGAGGTGGCAGAGGGTCTGTGCAGTCGCACGGGGTGACTGTGCGGCCACACGAGAGGTCAAATGGTGTGAAATGGTGGGAAATGGGTTGGTTTCTGCTGTGGCGCCACCTTGGATCGAGGTAGAAAGAAAGATACCCTAGATAAGCCGATTAGGATGCCTTATATAGGGGTTTGGTAGGGTTTGGAGGCCCGTGCGATCGCATAGAAAGGTGGTGCTATCGCATAGAAGTTGCTGGACCAGGATTGAGTCAACTATGCATGAAATGAGCCCAACTTGGGCCTGTGCGGTCGCACGGGGTCTTCTGGACTATGGTTCGTGCGCCATTTTGTGCCTAAATGCACTATTTTCGCTGCGACTTGGCTCCAAATTCCTACAAATAAAAAATGAAGCCCAAGCAGTACCAAATTTCTACAAATACACACTAAAATCAAATAAAACCAAATAAAATCGAGGGTTTTGAGTTATGATTTGGGTAAAAGTCCGGCCTAAAACCATATATAAATATGTGACATCAAATGCCGCCAAGCTTAAATCTTGCTTGTCCTCAAGCGAAAATTCTAAACCAAGGGGTTGGACAATACCTAAACCTTAACTTAAACTCCTTGATGGTCTACAAGTTGCAATATCAATTCAATCAATTTGGTTCAAATTTCACACATGGCTTAAAAGGAAATAGTTGTGAAATTTATCACAAAATTTACACCTAAGATCTCCAAACAATTGGCTTATGATGCACTTGGTCCTCAAAGATTCAATTTCAAAATTCAATGGCCCTAGCTTCTCTATGTTAAACAACATGTAAGACCAAAGTTATTTGCATATTCCTTTCCATACACTCCAAAGATTTGTAAGAAATATCTCTAGCATGTCAAAGCGTGGTGAGTCTTTTAAGAAAGAGAAAAAAAGAAGGAATAAGAATTTACATTGAGAATAAAACTTAACAAGCTTTGATTTTTTTTTTTTTTGTTTTTTTTACATTGAGCAAGAGGTACATTTTGCCATTGTGGCATTGAGAAGAATTTACATAAAAAGAGAGAAGAAGAAAAAAAACATGGGAAGACTCGAAAATACATGCTAAAGATACCTCTTTTGAACAAATTCTTGTAGGGCACAAATCTGTTCACTCGGCAAATTATTGTGATTTTGTCTAATAATGTTTACCATTATAAAAGCAACCAATTTTTTGGTTCTATCCATTCAAGTTCAAATCTCCTTGGGCCGGTGGCTTCAAAAACCAATCAAAAGAATACCTCAAGTTTAAATTTTTGCATTAAATCTCACAATCAATTTCAATTCAAAACAGTGTCAAAACTTGAACCAAATCAACAAAACAACATAACAACTCATTTAAATACAAATTATATGAGATTACATGTAGCTAAATGATGCAAACCACGTACCAGAGAGTTCTGTGCGGTTGCACAGGGGTCCGTGCGGTCGCATAGGGGTGAAACAGTGGAAATTTACATGGCCGTGGTGCTGCCAGAGAATCCTGTGCAACCGCACAGGGACTGGGTGAGGCCGCGCAGCACTGGTTCGGACCAAAGGGGATCTAGTTTGGACCGAATAGAGACTGGTCTGGCACTGGGGTTGACCTGTACGACCGCACAGGGCCTCTGACAAGCGAAAATCACGGAATAATGCAGTCCTAGATACAAGTTTCGCAAATTTCTTCGATTCTCCCCCCCAAGCTAAGTATTGTAGTGTCCCCAATGCAAAAACACAACAAAGAAAAAAAAAAGGAGAAGGAATTTGGAAACATACTGTTGTGCACGTGCACTCCACATTGTCAAAACGTGTGTCGATAATTTGGCGGTGTGCACGAATGCCCTCTTGATTGGAGACAGAATGGTCGGTGAGGTTGCCCAAGGAGCGATCAACATTGGAGTACCATTCTTGTGGCGGGTGGTACGGAGCGTGTTGAGGCGACATGGTGCTTGGCCCGGCATGGTAAGGGGTGATATGGCGGCGGAGTTGGGCCTAAGTAGGCGGCATACTCTACGGGGACCAATAATGACTCGGGGTTGTCTTTCTCAAGGGGTGCAACATAAGGAAATGTGATTGTCGCCCGCCCCTCAAGATTCCAAATGATTGTGTTGTGGTCGGGAAGCCGAATGAACTTGGCACGCTTGAGATATTCGAGGTCAATTCGCTTTGTGCCATCGCAAATGTCATCCATGTGCTCAAAAGAGTAGCCAAGATACTCGCAAAAGTGCGTGACATAGGATCCGATGGTGACCTCTCCACGCCATTTTGGTTGGTCGCGCACGTCCTCCCAATGAAGTGCCATGAGAAGGGCAAGGTCGAGGTTGAGTGGGCGGCGTTGGAGCATCATGTCCATCAATTGCAATTCGAGATCGGTGGCATAAGTTGCGGTTTCGCCCTTGGCAAAGATGGTGCTCACGAGGATGTAGTGCAAAATTCGAAGTTGAGGAGTTTGAATGAACCGCACCTTGTTTTCTCGTGGCTCATGAAGACCTGTAATTGCATGCAAAAAATCCTCTTTTGACCACCCCTCACGATGGAAGGGCAACTCAAAATCGGGTGAAGTGTAAAATCCAAAATTTTCTCTCAATTCTTCAATTAGAACGGAATGCAACCTTTTAGCCATGCGAAATGTAATGTATGGCTTATGGGTAACCTTACAAATTTTCAATTTATAGGACGAAAAGAATTGAAAGGTTGGGTTGTAGTTTGAGGGCCGGACAATGTTCCAAAATTTTTGCTTAAAACCAATTCCACGAGTGAGTTCACGAAAATCATAAGCAACCTCAAGGTGTTCAAGAGTGGCTCAATCAACAAGTCTAGTGTGTTCAATTTTCCTCTCTAACAACCTAGGGCTCGTTTGGATCGTATGGGAATAAGGAAGGAATAAGAATTTTAGGAAGAAAACATTGGGAAGTGTGTAACTTTATAAAGAGTTTTATGTCTAGGAAGAAGCTATTCCTAGCACCATCCAAACGAGCCCCTAGTGAATTTCATGAACATGTGGTGGGTTGGGATAGGAATACCAAGCTCTTCTTCTAAGTCCTTGGCTTGTGGGTCGTATTGGTTGTCTTAATCCTTGGGGTCGGTATCGGAGTCCACGGGGTAAGAGGGTGGTGATTGGTTACGGTGGCGTGGGTGGTCATCATGGGATGTGGATCTATGCCTATGGGATGACTCGCCATGGTAGGTTATGTAGCGTTGGGAAGTGGAATGGCGTGCGGGTTCGGGGTTTTGGATTTGGCGGCGGCGGGACGATTCCGGTTGGTCATTTTGGCTTTGGTGAGTGAAGCTACGGGTTATGCATTGGAGGAAGTTAGGCATTTTGGATGGTGTTGAATGAATTTGGCTAAGTTTTTGTGGAACGGGTAAGCGGTGTAGCCAAATGTTCAAGAAAAATCACAAACCAAGTCCAAACCAATACAAAAATCAATGCACAAAATGTAAATAAGAGAGATAGAGTGTTACAACCTTGTTTCGTGGGAGTTCGTGGCAGTTCGGCTTTGTTTCAGGGTCGATTCGTGGCTGGATCGGTCGAAATCGTGGCTGGATCGGCCGGAATCGTGCCTCAAATTGCGGTGGTCCTCGTCAGGGGCTACAGTTGTCGGATCGACCTCAAATTTGGACAATAGGTGCACAGGGTAGTGCTTGACAAACATTATAGAGCGGTTTTGATCATGAGACAGCGGTGTTTTGAGTGTGGAAAATGGCTAAGGAATGGAATGCTTTGAGTTTTGAGGAGATGGTGTGGTGAAATAAGGCAGTGGGAGAGGGTATTTATAGGGGAAATGGGATGGGTGGGAGGGAATTTCGAATTTGAAGTAGTGGGGGACATGTAGGGCACCTTTGTCTGGCGCGTGCGGTCGCATGGGAAGCTGTGCGGGCACACATGGGTGCGTGGGAGACATGTGGGGCACCTGAGGTGTGGCAGACAAGATGGCCGACAGGAGCGTGCGGTCGCACAGGTGGCCGACAGGCGTGCTCCAATGGGTCCAAGCGTGGCCGACAGGGGTTGGTGCGGTCGTACGTGATCCTGTGCGGTCGCATAGTGCCTGGACGTGGCAGACAACACGTGGTGCGTGGGCCCAGGCATGGCAGACAAGACCTTGTGCAGGCGCACAGTGCCCTAGGTCCCTCCAACAGTGATTTCCAGCAATGATTACCCATTTCCAAGCATGATTCAACAGTGTTTTGGTTGGATTTGTCATGGCAGACAGTGTGTGGAGTTCGCGGCGTGCGGTGCAGATCGAACGGCTTGCATGAGGTCGTGCGGGGCAAAGTGTCCCATGTTCTTGACCCATGGTGCTCTTGCGCAAGTCGATCGGGGGACATCCGCAACCTAGAAATCTGAAATGCCACAACAAACAACAACCAATAGGCATTAAATTTTCACCACAATTTAGTTTTGGATTTTCACTTTTTCAAATTTTTATTTGCTTTTCGATTTTCCAAAAATTTGAAAATAAATCCTAACAATCCTAAATTACCCTACATATTTTTATATTTTTCTCATTTTTTCAATTTTTATGTGTTTTTCGAATTTTCTAAAAATAAGAAAATTAAAGGAGAAGGGCTAGAAATCCTTGGGTTGCCTCCTAAGAAGCGCTTGTTTAAGGTCATTAGCTTGACCGAATGTCGCTAATATTCAATCGGCGGTGGGTCGACAAGGGTATACGCCATGATTTGCCCCTCGTCGTGGTTGGCGACATAGTGCTTGAGCCGTTGTTCATTGATCTTGAATGGCTCCTCATCCTTGTTACAATTGTCGACGGCACCAAAAGGATACACCTTGACTAAACGGAACGAGCCCGACCATCTTGAGCGCAACTTGCCCGGAAAAAGTCGAAATCGAGAGTTGTACAAAAGGACCAAGTCTCCTTGAACTCTCTCCTAGAGATGTGCTTGTCATGAAACAACTTGGTCTTCTCCTTGTAGAGCCTTGCATTCTCATAGGAGTTGAGTCTCAACTCCTCCAACTCATGTAAGTCCAAGATCCTTTTCTCACCCACTTCTCTCATGTCCATGTTGAGAACCCTTTTTGCCCAATAAGCCTCATGCTCAATCTCCAAGGGGAGATGGCAAGGATTTCTATACACAAGCTTGAAAGGGCTCATTCCAATAGGCGTCTTGTATACGGTGCGATAGGCCCAAAGAGCATCATCCAATTTTTGAGACCAATCCTTCCTTGAGTGGGCCACCATTTTCTCCAAAATAGATTTTATTTCTCTATTGGAGACCTCAACTTGGCCACTTGTTTGAGGCTGTTAGCGAGAGTGACAAGACTTTATTTCTCCAAAATAGACTTTATTTCTCTATTGGCACGAGAGTGATAAGGCAGCATGTATATGGGCACTGACAGCCTTTATAAATGGTTTTAGGCTGGACTTTAACCAAAATCACGACTCATAAACCCTTGATTTTATGTGTATTTGATTTATATCTGTAGGATTATGGTACTGCTTGGGTTGCATTTTGATTTGTAGGAACTTTGGCCCTAGTCGCAGCGAATACAGTGCATTTCGTCATGAAAATGGCCTACAAATCATGGCTTAGAAGACCCTGTGTGGCCGCACGGAATCCCATGCGACCGCACAGGCCTATCTTGGCTTACATGGCATGCGTCTAGCTTGACCCTGGTCCAGGGACCTTTATGCGATCGCACAGGGATAGGGTGCGATCGCACCAGTCCATTCGGGCTCGTTTCGTGCGCATCTGACTCAATCTTGGTCCAGCAACTTTGGTGCGACCGTACGGGATTTCTATGTGACCGCACGGGCCTCTGAACCCTACCAATCCCCTATATAAGGTGCTCAAATCACCTCATCTAGGCCATCCATTATTTTTTTCTCCTTTCTTGGCGGCGCCGCAATCCGAACCAACCCAAAACCACCATTCAGCTCCCTGTGCGACCGCACCACCTCTCTGTTGCCTTGGAAAACCCTCGTTTCGACCGCCTTTGCCTCGCCATTCCACCCCAAGCTGATCCAGAAGATGATTAAGGCTTGATAAGGGGCCTTCACCTTCATCTTTCCCTTAGGTTTTGCATGGAGATTGTATCTTTATATTCCTTTGCTTTAGTTGTTTGTTTTAGTGTAATATTAGACAAGATTGAGTCATGTTCTAGGTATTAGTTGAGACTAAGATTGGGTTTGTCGATTTGATACTTTATTTCTATTGTGTACTACTTGCTTGTTTTATATATGATTATGCCTATTTGTGTTTGATTGCTCAATTGAACCTCCTTTTAGGTGAACAGTAGCACCTAATTTAGGCTAAAGATGTAGATTAGATGATTGAATTGAATATGTTACCAAGGTAGGTTAGGAGCCAAGAGGTGACCAACTTAAGCCCGAGAAGGACAAGTTTCTACTTAGGCGAGAGTCTAATGGATGCCTTAGAGAACCAACAAGTAGACTTAGGGTAATTAAGCTAACAAAACGAGAGTTGAGGGTTGATTAACCTAATGGAAACTTTAGGCTAGGTTCCGCATCAAATACTGTGACCAACATGCGAGAGTTGAGGTTCAGGAGTTTAGGTACGGCTAGACCTGTCCCATACAAGCTAGGAACCAAACTATCGTGGCAAACCGACACTAACCAAGGGCTGTGCGGTCGCATAGAGGGCCTATGCGGTCGCACATGACTCTCTGGCACATACTCGTCAACGTTGCGACACGAGAGCAACAAGCGTTGATGGCCCGAGGCCTGACCATGGTCGAAACTGAACCCCTAGGACATTTTTATACCATATTTTACCCCCAAAAACACCAAAAATTGCTGTTGTTTTGTTTACCTTTAGTTGATTGTTTTTTTTACTTGTTGATTCAGCCCATGTAAGAATAATGAATGTTAGTTGGTAAACTAAATCCTTAATCTGTCTGAATAATTATAATTAGTATATGATATGAATTATATGATCAAGAAATTAAATAATTTAATTTTGTAACAGTAAAATATGTTGGGATCTCTGATTTGAGAACATGAAAATGTTCATTAAAAATTTAGGATATTTTCTGACTTTCTGTATAATTACCACAATTCTCTTACTTCTGGATGGATCAAACTAATTTAAATTGTGAAATAGCTAATTTACAAAATAAGCTGTTAGAAACAAGCAACACAAATGGTTACATGGGAGTTGCCACATAAAATCTGGTGGGTTTTAATAAAATAAGGAGAGAGAGAGGAGACGAGTCTCCTTCTCCCTCTGCCTCGTCTTTTTTTCTGACTTTGCGATTTCTTCGCCGTTTCTTTTGTGAGAGATATGTCCTAGAAGCCAATCTTTTATGGCTACTTCTATGGTTTATGTTATTGATGATTTTGATCATTTGTTCCTTGATTTATTTATTGACAAATCATTCAAGTTGAGGATCTGAATTGTAGATCTCTGTGTTTCATTTATAATTAAATGACAATAATACATCTAAAATGTCCATAATCTTGATAGTTAACAAGGAACATTAATTATCATATAAGATTAGTATGCAAGTTAAGTTATAATTATTTATGTTCTCTTGAATTATGCGAGAAAAAGTTATTCGTCAAGAAAATCGTATGTCCCTCATTAATTCACTTAGTGAGTGATGATATCTGTTTGGGCCCCTGGATGGAGATAGATTGTTTGCTAGCAACTTTATACAATTATCTCTAGATCAAGAAATGTATAATCTGCAAGAATGACACATTCATATCTTGGATTATACAATGATATCATGTGAAATAAGAATCAAACAGGGAAATACTTTTATTTCTTATGCAGGATAGAAAAACTGTAGCAGTACATTATTTATTTATGTGAATTGAGAATCATAACGTATTGCTAGATATCGCTTATGATTATTAGAAATAAATAGCGATTTATTTTCATGGCCAACATAGCATAAATCCTCAAAGGGTCACACAAATAGAGCTTTAACCATATAGTGCATTAGTTATTTATTCACAATAGTGAGTACTGTGAAAATATGATAAGTTGATTAATTAATTATATACCATTACAAACTGTTATAATTAATTAAGTCAAAGGGATCATATAGAAATAAAGTAATGCATATGCTAATCCTATAATAATTATCAATAAGTTGATAGTTATTTTGTTCAACATACTTTAATTTAATTGGTAGAATTAAATTAAAAGTATAGGCTTAATTTAATTACCCAAATTGGATGCAATTGAAATGGCCCGCTAAATAATTGATTTAGTGTGCTAATGAGGAATTAAACAAGAGAGAAAATAGCCCATAGTGGCCCATAATGAGGCCGGCCATACAAGGGTAATTTGGTCCCCTAATTTTTAGAGATTAGGTTGGATTGAGAGCTTTATATAAGGAGGTCATTTGGTGAAACCCTAGAGCTAATCTCTTTCTCTCTCCACTCTCTCCCTTGGCCGCCACCACCTAAAGAGGAAAGAAATTTCAGAATTTTCTTCCTTGTTCTCTCTTCCTTATTTCATCCATAGGGCTCATGTGTTGAGTTTAGATCTAATAATTAAATAGTTGATTAATTGGAGAAAGGCAAGGATTAGCTTCTTTCTTGTTCTTGCTAGCATAAGAACTTAGAGATTGGTTAATCCTCTTGGTGGATTTGAGGCCGACGAAGGAGGTGGTGAAGGAGAGCACGCCACCAGCTCCAAGTGTCATTGGAATCGCCTCGCGGATACGATTTCGCAAGAGGTATAACCTCCTAACTTTTCTCTCTTGAATGGATGTGTTGAATGCTTGTGCAAGGTCCTTTTGGTGTTGTATGATTGTTTAATTAGTATTAAATGTAATAAAAATTTAAAATTGGGCAAAAACATCACTTTCTAACATCTTTCTCTTCTCTTTGAGCCCACATCAGCGTGGCTTCCCTCCCTCCTTTTCTGTGTTTGTTGCGTTGTGGTTGGTCGAGTGTGAGGTTACCTCTGGCTAGCCCAACCAGAGGTTGGCACCTCTCGATGTGAGGTTGCGTTGGCACGAGGAGGTCATCTCTTCTCTTCTTTGATCGATGGCGGCCGTCAAGCCACTAATTGCATCGTTGTCGTGATTCCTTTACTCCTCTCGAACTTCACTCCCCTCTCTCTTTCATTTGTTGTGTCGAGGTAATTTATTTAAAGTTTAATTTAGGGTTTTGATTTGGGGCTGAAACTGAAGAAGGAAAGAGGAAGAGGGAGCTCAGAGAGGTAGTATCTCCTCAGTCTCTATCGATTTATTTGAGTAATTAAGTTGGATTTTAATTTGTTCTAAGTGATTAACTCGTATCTGTTAGGTCAAATTAGTGCATGGAATTAGCTCTCTTCTTTATTAGCTTGACCCTGGTTCTTGCATTGGTCATGTTAGAATTCTTGAGAAGAAATTCTCAGAGCTCAGAGGAAGGTATAAGTTTTATACTTGGCAAATTAATTCGTTTTCGTACTATTTCCTTATGTCTGCTGTTAATAAAATGATTATGCTTGTGCTAGTCTATTAAATTGATCAAGGTTCACTTTATATAGTTATTAAGGAACTGATTTAGTAGAATTAACAACAAGTTTTGCTTGATGGATCTGTCAATTAAAGCCCATGATGTGTGAACTAACAAACTAAGGCATTGGTGGCTGAGTTTGATATATTCGTGAGTAAGCTTGATGCTTTGAGATAAATTAGATGTGGATTAATAAACGGAATGGATGGAATTGAGGATATATTAGGTAACTGAGATAGTGATGATTACATATGCATCTTAGCAAACTTGTAATTGTGTTGGCTGTCATGAAGTGTAATGCATATAGTAGTAGTCTTAACTGGTTTTTGGATATGTGTGTAGACTCATATGCATGAGTTTGAGCTGGTCTAACATCATTTAAAACTTGTAAACACATGAGATGAGCTTACCAAGTGAAATTTGAAATTTGGGATTTCACATGCACAATTACATTTGTCAATGGTCAATTAAGGCTTGTACTTGCATTTATATGCATATATGGGATGTTAGCTATGCATATGAGCATATAGGATATATGTGGATTGGTTTTAGGGACGTTAGTGAGGACAGTGCATTAATTAAGGATAAAATGGCAAATTGTTAACTACACAAGTAACTTCATGAGTATATAACATGTAGATGGCTTGATTGTCGTAAGGAAAATATATTTTTGTTCATGTAATTACATATAAATAAGTAACGCATGCATTTTTATGGGATACCAAAGCTGTTAGAATGAAATTGTGCATTATATGTGTGTGTTCATGCATGGCAGTAGCTAATTGGAGTTAAGATATGCATTTGAAGCTATATTCAAACTTGTCAGTGATTAATTAGGGCTAATTTTGCATTTTCATGCATATTTGAGGTGAATTAATGTATCTGGAATGAAATTATGGGTTTATATGCATTATATGTTGCATGAGGTGCTATAGAGTGCATATGCATGAATGATAAGAGTCAGTCAGTCTTAAAATTGAGATAAAAATGCATTTCCATGCATATTTAGATATTTATGGTGTATCAATGAAGTATTATGTAATTTTGTGCTTCATAATATGTGTTAGAGTGCATGAGCATGTTTTAGAGAAGGAATTTGGAGTATTAATGCTACTGTACCAGTCACTGGTACAGTGAAGTGTAATCTGGTACCTTTCTGGTAAGCTATCGAGTGCCCAAGGATGAAATTATGAGAAAAAATAATTCTGAGGGCTTAAGTGTAAATTTCTGAGGGCATGTTTGTAACATATGATGGATTTATAAATGTCTTTGGACATTTATGTAAGAAATGAGGGCCTGGAAAAGTTTTCATGCCTTTGTGAGAAGTTGGGCTGTCGGATAACGGAGCGGATGTGATTTAGGCTTAACGGATCGGATTTGGATTCGATCAGACCCTTGCGGAACCGTTACGACTGACTCAATTAGCTGGGTCAGGGTGACTGGGTTCAGCCACGTTTGGCGCTAGATTTTTGGGCTGGACTTTGTTGGGTCGAGAGAAAAATAAAATAAAGTTGGGCCGAAATTTAACTAAGTGTTGGGCTTAAAAATAATATTTTTATGGGCTTTGTAATTAATTAGACTTTTGGATTTAAATTAGAGTCTAATTAACTGCGAATCTGTTGAGCTTGATTAATATTAGACTAAAAGATTTGGACCCATTAATATTAGTCTAATATTTGATAGTCGGTTTTCTTAGGGATATGATGATATTGAGTCTGACTATATGAACAGATACAGTGGCAATAAAAAGGAAAATAACTCAGACTTTTTGATCCCGTCAATAGAACAAATTATATTTTTTGAGTTTAAATAATTATTTTTTGATTTCTGATTTTCTGTTAATTATGTTAATTGTTACTTGATTTGAATAAATTATGTTTGTATCTGTTAAGACTGATTCTAATTTCGATGTAATTATTATTGAATAAATAATAATTATAATATTGATGATTGGACAAACAACTAATATGATATATTCTGACGATTGGGTGTAACAATCTAATATTTTAGCATGATGTAATTCTTATTTTCATTTGATAACCATAATTATAAGTTGTAAAATATTGCTTTCTAAATATTTATGTTACCTATTTATACGGAGCTAGCCTTTTAATTTCTTATTGGATTTAGGACCCTACATGAAACAATTATACAAAGTCTATTTGTTGTTATTTTTATTTTTAACTTCAAGCTATAGAACTTATTTTAAAATGAAGATACATGGTTTAAACGATATAGTTTTATAACTAGTAACTAGTGTTGTTAGATAATTGATACAGAACTTAATTACTTTTATTTAAACGAGTCCGTACTTTAATAATTTTCGTATTCTTGAGTTGGTAGTTATTTTGCTTTATCTTGATTGGTAGTTATTTAAAACTGGTTATTAAGAGGTTCTTATTTCAACAGAGGTAGTTATTTTGATTTTGTAGTCGGCAATTGCCCAGGAGGTGCCGATATTTTTAATTCATATATATCCGCTCTCAATTCCGATTTCATTTCCTGGTCATTAATCCCTTCGCTTGTGCTCTTGTGATTTCCACCCTCTGTAAATTATTTTCACTTGGGTTGTTTCATTCCTCGGACTGAAATCGGCACAAAGAGACCCTCCACAAACAAAATGGTAATTTCAACTACCCTTTCTTATTATATGTTTCTACTTCCTAGTTTTCAACGGCAAAAATATTTTACCGTTCTAATTGTGAAAAGCTTTCTTATCTTTCCATAATAGTATTTATAGTTTGGTAAAACTTTTCATATATCTTTTATTAGAGAAAAGAAATAAAGTTTGACTCTTAAGTTCTGTTCAAATTCTATATTCGAATGTTATAACAATAATAAATAAAAAAAAATCCTTGTTCATTAATTTTTTTCATGATTTATTTAGTATTTTATTTAGTTTTGGTTGTACATAGAGTATATATATTATATTAGACTCTTATTAGTTTCTTAATTGGTTTTGAAACCATGTATCATCTTTTGAAATTGTAGAGTATAATATTTTAGGTCAACCCGATGATAAGGTGCAGACAAATTTCTTTATTGGATTTCAAATTATATTTGTTACTATTTTACTACATTATTTTGAATATTTATATTATTACTTATTCAAGTCATTTATTTCTTCTTTGACAGAAAACTAAAAGTGAATTTGGCACATCTATTAGGATTCTTAATATATTTTATTTACAAGTTCTTCTTAACCTTTCTATAAGTTTATTGTTAGAACTATGTTTTCATAATCACATTGTTATTAGTTCTATTTCTAAATTCTTATGAAATTGAGGATTTTGATTAAGGTTTAATTTGGCCTTTAATATTTTAGTTCCGAATTTGGGTTAGTGACATAAGTTGGAGGATTAATTATTACTAAATTTCACTTTTCTTTTTATAACCGAACCACTTCCTGATCCATTGATTCCATTCCCATGTATGTAACTACTTTTTACCAATTCTTTATACTACTCTGGATCTTTGTTCGAGTGTGTAGAAGACAGTTGTGATGGGAATTCTGAATATTATTTCGGGTGAGAGTATTCTTATATCTTTCTTTTAAAATTTATCGTCCATTTGTATTTTTGTAAACTTGAGTTCAGATTAAATTTGGTTATTTGATCAGATTTTCGTACTTCAACTAGTCTTTATAAAATACTTTTGCTTTATCTCAACTTTTAACTTCTAGTTATATGAAAGGAAGAAGGTTATTATTTATAATTATTTTCAGTTTCGTAGAATTGAAGATTTAATTAACAGATGTGTTTGCTTTGCTAAAAAGTTGGTTACTCAAGATTAACGTTTCAATATGGTCCACCTTATATTGTTATCTCTGAAATAAGATAAATCCGAATTTATTTGGATATCCTGAATACTACTTTAACATGTTGTCCACTTTTTAAAAAAATTATATTTAAATCATAATTATTTAAGTGGAATATTAATGTGTCAAATTGAATAATAGGAATAGAAGATAAGACGTTTGAGAATTTTAGCAGCTTGGGGTTAGTTCGAACGATCGTCAGTGAGTTCGCCGTCTTTTCAGGTGCGGGTTCCTGGACTTATTTGTAAAGTTTATTACCAATCGTATTGTGCATGTTGCTATTATAAACTGTTGTTAGATAACATGTGGAATCGGACATCTTTTGGATAGTGATTCCTTTTTTAATTGTTGAAAATCTGCTTGATGGGATAAACTTTAGGGAGCATGGAATTGCATCATTAAGATACATGGCATAGAGTGTATGAATGCATGTGCATCTCATAATTATTAATTTAGTGGTAAAGGAAGTGGACAGTGATTATATGAATGTTAAGTGGAGTGAATGGTGACCATTGTACCAAGAGTTTGGCTTGAGGACCTTAGTACTAGCGCGCACCCCAGAAGATATCCGTTCGCGACGGGTAAGTGTGCTTCCTGGGTTTGTGTTGTGGATGTGATGCCAAAGAAGTGGGCTTGATATAAGTGGGACGAGTTACCTAATGTAAAAGAAAAAAGTGACAGTAGACTTATTAGGGTAGCTAACGAAGGAACTACTTGCTACCCTAATGAAAGTGTTTTATATAAAATCGCATCCGAGATTTAATTGCATGCTAGTATTTTACTGCATATTTATTGTTATACAATGAATAGTCTTTGCAGCTTATTGATATCTGCATTGCATTTAGTGATTTGCATAAGTGATGCACCATACGCTGTGATGTCTCTTGCATTGCATATAATTATCTCATAGAGGTACTTGTTCATGTCACTAGTCTATTCGGTTTGATTTTACAAATCTCCAGGCTGGAACTAAATACCGCACTAAGAGAGTGTCTGATCTCTCACCCGTTTCCATTTTAATATGGGTTCCAGGTATTGAAGACGATGTGTTAAAGCTTTCGTAAGATACAAGAGGAAAATAAGCGGGTCAAATAAATGCCACTGATTGTATTGTTTCATTTTATTTAGATATTTTTGATACATTGAACTAGCATGAGAGTCTCGTGTTCAACTCATCGTGTTAGTCTTTGTCGTTTGTCAGACTCTTTCATCATTGAATAAATAAAGTTTTGTGGCATTTTATGTGTAGATTATTGGTATGTATGTGATGTATGTTTCGCCTTGTGTAGAAATACGCGGCGGTTTGTCAAGATGCACTCGCGAGTCGCCTAAAAGTGACTCGGGGTGTGACATTGGGCAAGTAACTAAATTAAGTTATTAATCAAAATACTTGGAACCAAACTATCGGTCAATTAGTTATTCAAAACCAGCACTCCCTAAGCGTTAGTTTACCAAACGGATTATAGAACACCATTAAATAAAATATTAACGGATATTGATCTATAACTATGAATAGGATCAACTAGCGGCGCCCCGTCCCAAGCCAACTTTGAAGGTGCGGATTACACATAATCTTTATTAGAACCTGGACGGTTGGTAATTTTAAATTCATGCATAGCATGTTGAGATATCATTTGAAAATGCATTATGTTTGTGCATGTAGACAATAGAAGCCCCCCAAAATAAACAACCTGCATGTTGAAATAAATATCTGCTTGGCTTGAAATATTTGCTAAGTCTGAACTTGGATCTCCGCTTGTCAATTAAATTGAAAATTTAGGCTTAGAAAGGACTGGAATGGTTTCAAGGAATTTGATTATTTATCTATCAAATGATAGACAGACTTGACTTGAAAATAAAACCATATGAAATTCAGTCAGCATAGCATAACTCTAAATTTATAACTCACTCAACCGGTGTTATTCTGTTTGGCCACCGACCCAACGAGAGTACTAGCACTATTATTATTGGAATTTCCTCTGCTTGTTTTGTACCATATGGTTTGGAACCAATGGTTCTGGAAAAAGTTCTCCTTGTATCTGTAAGCCTTGAGAACTGGAGTGTATGTTATCCTGTGAAATGATATGCTTGGTTATGGTTGATTTGTTTTTGTTGCATATTGCATATTTGTAACATGCCAGTAGTCGGCCCATTCCGTCTAGTGTCGTCGGTATGAATTTGATTCAATAAATTCGGATTAAATATTTGATTTAAATGTTTGATATTTATAAATTTAGGTATTAATTCTGATACTCGTATTTGTATAAAGAACCGTGTAACTGGAACTAAAACCTGCACTGAGAATTTATTCTCATCCGCTATTTGTTTTGTATGTGCCTCATAAACTTGGGGGTTCTAGGAGACGCGTAGTTTGTCCAGGCCAGCTATTGCGACGATTGAGTGTTCCTTCCTAAAGTTCAAAGTTCGTGTGCCTAGTTTAGAATGCAATGGCACTCTCCTCATTAGTTTGGAGGAGCTTCCCGAAGTATTTGTGTATTTGTATTTTGAGTTTCCTAGTTTGTCAAGCCCTAATGATGGAATGGTCCCAGAGCCTACGCCCCTCTCGCAAGAGGAAGCATGAGGACTCGTAGCTGGTTGCTTGTGATGTTGCTATGATCCTCCTAGTGTGGTGTTAAGTGAGAGACAATAAACAAACAGTTCTTTGTATATTTGTATAATATGTATAATATTTAGAATAAGCTGTAGCTAGACGAGGTACTAGCAGAGACTAATAACCTTAGTAAGTTTTTCTTTTATGTTTTGTAAAATAGGGCTTGCAAAATAATAATGTAAAATATGTTGGTTTTCTTCTGGATTTGTGTACAAGAGATTTTTGGGATCTATGTTACCCTGGTACTCCATATGTGCATGAATACCGGTACCGGGTACGGGTACGCCTCCGGTACGGCACGGGTACGAACCGGCCACGCGTACCGAATATTTTAATACGGTCAAACCAGCCGGTACGCGTACCGGATCACTTGCACGTGTGAAGTCATACATGAAAGTTGTGATGTTCTGACCACAGAAAATCAAATGCCCGCACACTGTACGCGGTTTGCTCCCCGAGTGCTGTACGCACAACCCCCTCCCCCCAATTCCCAAATATTTAATGCTTTTCACAAGGATGGACGCGTCGGTATATATAAAGCCTCTTAGAAAAGTATTCAAAACTATTGTGGGACTAACGAAGCCAAAGAAAACCGGACAACAATCCATCCACCCATAGTTTTGCTCTCCATTCCTCAAACTATGGATGTGTCCATTTCATTAATTTCAGAAAAAATACATATTACATTTTTTATTGTTTGAAGGCTTTTAAATAATCATTTGGCTATGAAAATTTATATACATGCTCAAAGATATATGAAAAATTCAGTGATATAAAATTTTCTAATTATCAACTTATAAAATATTTTAGAAATTTTTTTGATTCCCATAAATTTTAACCTATATAATAGTTTAGTTTTTTAATTGTTTGAAGACTTATGAAATTCAATCGGCTATGAAAATTTATGCGCTTGATCACAAATATGTGAAAATTTTAGTGACATAAAATTTTATAATCATACACTTATAAAAAATTTATTACATAGGTAAAATCATATTTAAAAATTTAAGATATATAATATATTATATATATCGCCATACCCGTACCGGAGATTTTTGAAAATTTTCGTACCGCCGTACCCATATCGTACCGGGTACGGTACTCGAACCCGTACCCATGCAACATAGGTTGGGATTTGTCTGTGAGACCATCGCATCTCAATAAGCTTCAGGGTGCGAGGGTGTTACAACCCAAAACCCATCATTTTATTTCCTAGATTTTGTGAATAAGTAAGATTTAATACTCATCTTACCATCCTTGTGGATTCGACCCTAACTGTACCAACGAATTACTGTGCGCTTGCCATTATTTTTAGGTTACTTTTGGGTATTAGCTAGACTCAGATCACCTACGATCTGTAGAACTTAATCATCACTTAACTTGCATACTAATATTTTATGATAATTAATGTTCCTTATTAATTATTAAGATTATAGACGATTTAGATTTATTATTGTCATTTAATTAAAAATGAAACACAAAGATCTACAATTCAGATCCTCAACCTGAATGATATGTCAATAATAAACCCTAGGAACAAATGATCAAATATCATCAATAACATAAACTAAAATAAGTCATTAAACTATTGACTTCTATGACATAACTCCAACAGTGACGCTGGCCTCAATATGGGCTTCCAAGCCCATATTGATTGGTCTTTAGTTCCTCTTAATCCTCCTTTTTAATTGCATTTAAAGTTGGACCCAAACTGACATATTAAATGATAGCCCATTAATTAGAATAATTCACAGAATTATATTAATTAAGTTGAGACACAAATAAATATCAACTCTTTGATAATTATTAATGCATTAGACTTAATATTAATTTAGTTTCACATGATCACTTGGTTAAGAGTTTTGTACTGTGTGACCCTTAGAGTATTTATACCATGTTGGCCATGCAAATTAAATCACCATTTATTTTCAATAATCATAAGCGATATCTATAAATTCACAATTAACATAAATAAATACTATGCTTTTATAGTATTTTAATCATGCATAAGAAATATATAATTTCTTTGTTTTGATTCTTATGTCTCATCATATCACTATATAATCTAAGATAGGATGTGTCATTCTTGCAAATTATACATTTCTTGATCTAGAGTTTATCGTCTAGTTTGCATGCATACAATCCAACTTCATCAAGGGGTCTAATAGATATAATCACTGATTAGTTTTACTAATGAGGGACATATGGTTGTCTTGATGAACAACTTTTTCCCGCACAATTCATGTGAGCTTAAATAAAGTCCGTATTGCAGTCCTTATCAGGAATCAGGGTTAGAAAATATTTATAAAATCAATCCTCTCAATTTCCTTCTTCTTCTTCACTTCCACTTTCACTCCCACCTTCTTCCTCTTCCCCATTACTACTTCCTTCTTCACCGAAAACGGCTCTTTCCGCTTTCTCAAGATCGATAAAGGGTTCCTCAATTCGTGAAAGTTGTCGAACAGAAGAACTCCCTTTTCCACCTTGTAGTACCTTCTTAATACCCTTTTTAACCTTTGTATATAGCTTAGGAGCATTCCATGAGGTTTTCGATACGTCGAAGATGTCTTTGTTGAGGTTCTATCTCAAAAATTCTCAAAATTAGCGAGCCGCTTGGCTGATTAGCAAGCCGTTGGAGGGTTTTAGCATAGGTTTAGGGTGAAGAAGTTCTAGGTATAATGGGCAGTTGAGTTGATTAGTGAGCCGTTGGGGTTAGCTGGGAAGAGGTAAACAAACTGGTACCAGATTTTAGGGTTTGTCCTTTGGTATTGGTGAATTATGAAAAAATACTTGTGTGTATCTTGGGAAAATTGTATCAGTGTCAATAGGAAACTGATTTGGATATAAGATTTGTTTGAGAATCTGTATTGTAAGGAAAGTAAATTAGGGTAAATGGGGTATATATGTGATAGAGTGTCTGTAATGTTGAGAGGCAAAAAAAATACATTCCAATTTTACTCAAAATTGTTCATGGTATCAGACACCATAGGTTTGATGTTGTCTCAAACTTGATTTGTTTTTTTCTCTATTTCTCCACATAAGCTTCAAGATCTGGTGGTGTTCGGTGCAAGCAAAGATCTTTAGTTTGTTGTGTTAAAGATTTATTTGCAACACGGATCCTAAGGATGACAAAAATCTTAAAACAGAAGCTGTTACTAAAATCATTGACAATACTTCTCCTTTTTATCTAAGTTCATCAGATAATCCAGGTATGATGATTAGCTCCTGTGTCTTGAAAGGGGATAACTATGATATGTCGGTAAAGGGAATGAAAAATGCATTGCGTGTTAGAGGTATGTCCTAGAAGCGAATCAGTTTATGGCTACTTCTATAGTTTATGTTATTGATGATTTTAATCATTTGTTCTTTGATTGATTTATTGACAGAACATTTAGGTCGAGGATCTGAATTGTAGATCATTGTGTTCATTTATAATTAATGACAATAATAAATCTAAAATGTCTGTAATCTTGATAATTAACAAGGAACATTAATTATCATATAAGATTAGTATGCAAGTTAAGTGATGATTAGTTTTACAAATCATAGGTAAGGAGTTACCAACTTAATTGAATATGTATATGTTATGGAACATAGTACATGACATGACCCAATGAAATAAATATATAGATTGTGTTAAGTGTCATTATTTATTTCATATAAGTTTGATTCTAAGTTTGAGATAGTTCAACTTTTCCACATGAGGATAGGTTCAATAAATATCGTCTTACGTTGATTCTTGATAAGGGCTGCTTACGGACTTTATTTATGTTCTTTTGAATTGTGCAGGGAAAGGTTGTTCATCAAGAAAATCGTATGTCCCTCATTAATTCATTTAGCGAGTGATGATATCTGTTTGGGCCCCTTGATGGAAATAGATTGTTTGCTAGCAACTTTATACAATTATCTCTAGATCAAGAAATGTATAATCTGCAAGAATGACACATTCCTATCTTGGATTATACAAAGATATCATGTGACATACGAATCGAACAAGCTAAATGGTGAATTCAATGCGTTGAGGTGGTGGTGGTGGTGGTGTGCTACCCATCGATACCTAAGCAATGGTCGAGCCTTCTAGTTACGAGACTAGAAGAGGTAAATCCTTCTATCGTTCTCTTAAAGTGTCAACTTGCATAATTATCTAGATCCGTATAATAGCAATTGTAAATTATTTGTTAATAAGTAATAAAATTTAAATTGTAAATGGAATGAGTTTCTTACAGTGGTATCAGAGTGCTGGTCGATAATTATGCTTTTTTGACATTTTTAATTGAGAAATTAGTAATTAACTAAGGCTATGTTTGGCAAAGGGTGTGAACTAGGACAAGAACTAGAATAAGCTTGTTCTAGTTCTTGTTCTAGTTCCATGAATTTGTTAGAACTAGAACAAGGAGGGAGAACTAGCCCTTGTTCTAGTTCGGGATTTGTTTGGTTACGCACGAACTAGCTAGTTTGCGAACTAGCTAGTTCGTAGGTTTGCCAAACATAGCCTAAGTTAATTAGTGATGTGTGTGCTTGATGTTCTGGAAAAAGCTATTTTTTCGTATTACTGCTTGTTTTTTGTGATGTAAATCTCTCTGGAATTTTTTCTATCTTACTGGAGGTTGTAGATCTTTGAGTCATGGTTCTTTTTCCACTGGTTTCACGATTTTATAAGTTGTTATGAATTTTTAGTGATTTAAATGGTAACGTTACGCAGATCTAGAATTCTGCGTCATGGTTCTGTTGTTGTGGCTTGAACGATTTATTTTGAAATATAACTGCCTGTAATCTTTAGTTAGAGTTAATCTAGACTTGATACTCTTTCTAGATATGTGTAATTTGTTACCTGTTTCGAATTTTATTTGGATGTTCAAGTATGGAAAGTATCAAAGTTGTCAGATCTGTTTTTCTAAATAAGCTGGTTATTTTGACAAAATAAAATTATTAAAGGACTTTTACAGAAAAGTGTTTGAATATAGTAGTTCTATTTCGAATTAGGATTCTGTGAAAATTAATTTCATAATTTTTCATTAAGATTTGATACTTCAACTGGGTTAAAACTTTTCAGTCGTCAGTCTGTTTCAGAACAGGACAAGTCGCTTGTATGGCTTTTAACTCGATGATTTTGAATAGACCCTTGTATTTTTCTTTTCATTGATTGATAGCCTAGTATATAAAGTATTTTTCTGTGTAAATTTTTTGCTTGAAAAATGTCAAGGGGATGATCACACAGACTGAAAGGTTGAGGCCAAAACAGAATCTTCTCTAACGGCGCTTCGCGTGCTGTCTGGAATTTTGTCTTTTTTGGTTCTCCCTGATGGTATATTTGTCATTGAAACCATTCTCGCTACCTCTAGCACTGACTGGATATTTGATACTGGTTATGTGCTCACATTTGTCGAAATGTGCAGGTTCTAAAGAATAGGAGGCGGCTTGAGAAAGGTGAAGTTCAACTCCGCGTCGGGAACGGCACGTGCATCTCTGCTATGGCCGTTGGGAACGTGAAAATAACTTTACTTTCTGGTTTTGTTTTGGAACTCAAAAATCTGTTTCTAGTTCCTTCTATCACTCGGAATATTATTTCTATTTCTTGTTTGGACATGGATGGATTTAATGTTGTAATAAAGAACAAATGTTGTGCTTTATTTCGTGATGATGTTTGTTATGGTGTTGTGCATTTATTAAATGGTCTTTATGTGCTTGATACTTCTAATGAACATGTTTTGAGTGTTGAAAATGACAATAGAAAACGTAAGATTTCACACGAGAATGCAACTTTGATGTGGCATTGCCGCTTATGTCATATCAACGAGAAACGCATTAAGAGATTACAAACTGTTGGTCTCTTAGATCAATTTGCTTTCAAGCCAATTGACACATGCGAATCATGTTTGATAGAAAAGATGACCAAAGCGCCTTTTACCAACAAAGATACAAGGGCAAATGACTTATTAGATCTCATACATACCGATGTATGTGGACCTATGAGTGTTTGTGCACGTGGAGGTTACTCGTACTTCATTACTTTCACCGACGATCATAGTAGATACGGGTATATCTACTTGATGCGGCATAAGTCTGAATCCTTTGAAAAGTTCAAGGAATTCAAGAATGAAGTTGAGAACCAACTTAATCGAAAAATCAAAGTCTTGTGTTCCGATCGAGGTGGTGAGTACTTGAGCCATGAATTTGGTGATTATCTAAAGGAGTGTGGAATCGTTCCACAACTCACTCCACCGGGAACATCACAATGGAATGGTGTATCCGAAA
Organism: Rhynchospora breviuscula; assembly: GCA_027562975.1. Taxonomy (NCBI): domain Eukaryota; kingdom Viridiplantae; phylum Streptophyta; class Magnoliopsida; order Poales; family Cyperaceae; genus Rhynchospora; species Rhynchospora breviuscula. Next base: position 69,144,393 of record CM050400.1, on the reverse strand, counting down.
GGAGGAATCGAATTTTGCTAGACATGATTCGATCGATGATGAGCCAAGCAGATTTACCTAAGTTATTTTGGGATTATGCACTAGAAACCGCTGCTTTTACACTAAATCGTGTTCCGTCAAAGTCCGTTGAGAAGACGCCTTATGGATACCCTAAGGAAACGAATGGTTACTACTTTTACAACCGCAACGAGAACAAGATAGTTGTTGCTCGCTATGGTGTGTTCTTAGAGAAAGTGTTTCTCGAAAGAAGAAGTAGTGTGAGTGATGTAGTTATTGAAGAAGTTCACGAACCACCGCAAGATATGCCTCAAGTACGAAATCTAGCGATTTTCAATGTGGTGCCAAATGAGGTTGTAGTTGAACCAGTTCCACAAGTTGTTGAGGAACAAGTTCAAGAGAATGCTCCCTCAAATGAGGACTCGAACATTTCGCGAGTCGAAAGTGTTCAAGTTACTCCTACATTAGAGGATCAAGAACCAACTCCATAAGCTGTTGTGGAGCAAGTTCAAGAACCTCAAGCACCAATCCTACGAAGGTCAACGAGGAAAAGTCGTCCACCCGAAAGATATTTGGGTTTGCACGATGTCCTCGTCATTGGGAATGGCGAGCCTTTGACCATTAAAGACATGATGAAAGAACCCGACTCCAAGGAATGACTTAAAGCCATGGAATCCGAAATGCAATCCATGTATGACAACAAAGTATGGACCTTGGTTGATCTTCCTGACAGAGTAAAATCCGTTGAGAACAAATGGATCTTTAAGAGAAAGGTCGACATGGATGGCAACTTGACTGTATACAAGGCACGGCTTGTTGCGAAAGATTATCGACAAGTTCATGGTATTGACTATGAAGAAACCTTCTCGTCCGTTGTCATGTTCAAATCAATTCGGATCTTGTTAGCAATTGCCGCATTTCATGACTATGAGATATGGCAAATGGATGTCAAAACCGTCTTCTTAAATGGAAATTTAGAAGATGATGTGTATATGACACAATCCGAGTGTTTTGTGGATCCAAAGAATGCTAATAAGGTATGCAAGCTTCAAAGATCCATTTATGGATTGAAGCAAGCATCGAGGAGTTGGAACAAGCGCTTTGATGAAGAGGTCAAAAAGTTGAACTTCATCCAAAGCGAAAAGGAACCTTGTATTTACAAGAGGTTTAGTGGGAGCGTGGTTGTGTTTCTTGTTCTGTATGTTGATGATATACTCTTGATCGGGAATAATGTTCCCGAATTAAATACAGTCAAGACTTCATTGAAGAAGGTGTTCTCAATGAAAGACTTGGGCGAGACCGCCTACATCCTAGGAATTAAGATCTATAGAGATAGGTCTAGAAGGATGTTGGGTATGAGCCAAGATACATATATTGACAAGGTGTTGATAAAACACAATATGGCTAGTTCCAAGAAAGGTTACTTGCCTATGTCACATGGCATATACTTGAGTAAGACTCAATGTCCCTCGACCGAAGCAGATAGGAAGTACATGGAGAAATTCAAGTACCATTCTGTAGTCGGTTCGATTATGTATGCCATGCTATGTACTCGCCCCGATGTGGCATATCCGATTAGTGTGACTAGTCGATTCCAAGCTAACCCTGGCATGTCACACTGGACCACAGTCAAGAATATCCTCAAGTATCTAAAGAGAACAAATGATAGCATTCTCGTGTATGGTGGAGACCAAGAGCTCGTTGTAAGTAGTTACACCGATGCTAGTTTCCAAACCGACCGAGATGACTCAAAGTCACAGTCCGGCTTTATATTTCTGCTCAATGGTGGTGCTGTGAGTTGGAAGAGTTCCAAACAGGATACCACAGCCGATTCCGTCACCGAAGCAGAATACTTAGCGGCTGGTGAAGCAGCGAAGGAAAGAGTTTGGATCAAGGAATTCTTGACCGAGCTGGAGGTGGTTCAAAGCATCTCAGGTCCAGTGGATCTTTACTGCGACAATACGGGAGCCATAGCTCAGTCCAAGGAGCCTAGGTCTCACCAAAAGACTAGGCACATTCAACGACGATTCCATCTTATCCGTCAGTTTGTGAACGACGGATGGATCAAGGTCAAGAAGGTGGACGGTGCCGCGAACACAGCGGACCCTCTGACAAAGCCTCTATCTCGAGCCGCACATGAGTTGCATGTTGCATCCATGGGGATTAGGCGTACGCCTGAGTGGCTTTGAGTTGTATCTTTTATCTTTTGAGGTTTTAGTATGAGACATGTACATTTTAGATATTATATTGAGTACTATGCACTGGCTAGAAGTCACTGTTGATTGACTCTAGGCAAAGTGAGAGATTGTTAGAGTTATGTCCTAGAAGCCAATCTTTAAATGGCTACTTCTGCGGTTTATGTTATTGATGATATTTGATCATTTGTTCCTTGATTTATTTATTGACAGATCATTCAGGTTGAGGATCTGAATTGTAGATCTCTGTAATTCATTTATAATTAAATAACAATAATAAATCTAAAAGGTCCGTAATCTTGATAATTAACAAGGAACATTAACTATCGGATAAGATTAGTATGCAAGTTAAGTGATGATTAAGTTCTACAAATCATAAGTAAGGAGTTACTAACTTAATTGTTTATGTATATGTTACTGGAACATAGTACAGGACATGACCCAATGAAATAAATATATGGATTGTGTTATGTGTCATTATTTATTTCATATGTGTTTGATTCTGAGTTTGAGATGGTTCAGTTTCTCCACATGAGGATAGGTTCTATAAATATCGTCTAACGCTGATTCCTGATAAGGGCTGCTATACGGACTTTATTTATGTTATCTTGAATTGTGCGGGGAGAAACTGGTCATCAAGATAACCGTATGTCCCTCGTTAGTTCACCTAACGAGTGATGATATCTACTGGGCCCCTTGATGGAGATGGATTGCTTGCTAGCAACTTATGCAATCATCTCTAGATCAAGAAACGTATAATCTGCAAGAATGACACATTCCTATCTTGGATTATACAAGGATCTCATGTGACATAAGAATCAAAACAATAAGATACAATTTCTTCTGCAGGATTGAAGTACTGTATTGGTACAGTATTTAATTTATGCGAATTGGAAATCATAACGTGTTGCTAGATACCGCTTATGATTAATGGAAATAAATGATGATTTATTTTCATAGCCAACATAGCATAAATCCTCAAAGGGTCACACAAATAGGACTTTAACCAAACGTGCATTATTTATTTGTTTGCAGTAGCGAGTATTGCGAATATATGATAAGTTGATTAATTAATTATATACCGTTGTGAACCGTTATAATTAATTAACTCAAATGAATCATATAGAAATAATATAATGTATATGCTAATCCCAAATTAATTATTAATATGTTAATAATTAAGTTAGTTCAACGCATATTTATTATACTGAGCTAATTGGTCTTTTAGTTAATCGGTTAACTGAAAGTCCGATATAAGACGAATTGAAAGAGTGAATTAATGGGCCACTATATCATATGGATTTGGCCCACTTAATCTCTGAAAATTTCGGCTATAGAGGGGCATTTGTGTCCAAGAGAAAATAGGAAGAGAGAAACCTAATTATGGAAAACGTTCCATATATATATTGATTGTTTCTTTGGAAATAAGTCGGAGAAAAACCTAATTCTCTCTCTCTTCTCTCTGTGGCCGCACTATTCATGCACTGTTCAAGTACTGTTCACAGCGGAGAAAATTAGTTTCCCTAATTTTAAGCTCTTAATTCCATCTCTAGCTCATGCGTTGAGCGATTTTCTTTCCAGTTAAACAGTTAATCGTGCGAAGGAATTGAAAGGAATTAGTTATCGTCTCGGACAAGCTAGCACTTGTCTTGAGACCTTGGTTAATTTTCTATGTGGACTTGAGGCGACGAGGTGGTGGTGGTGTGCTACCTATCGACTCCTAAGCAAAGGTCAAGCCTTCTAGTTACGAGACTAGAAGAGGTAAATCCTTCTACCGTTCTCTTAAAGTGTCAACTTGCATAATTATCTAGATCCGTATAATAGTAATTGTAAATTGTTTGTCAATAAGTAATAAAAATTTAAATTGCACATGGAATGAGTTCCTTACAATTACCTCTTGCTTACTAGCATAGGCGTTGAGATATTGGTTAATTCATTGGTGGACTTGAGGAGAAGGAAGAAGGAGAAGCACGCCACCGACTCCCACGCATTGGAATCACCTCGCGAATATGATTTCGCGAGAGGTATAGCCTTCCTATCGCTTCTCTCTTGATTGGATGTGTTGTATGCTTATGCTAGGTCCTTAAGTGTTGTTTGCTTGTTTTAATTAGTATTAAATGTAATAAATATTAAAATTGGGCATGAACTTCACTTATTAACATTGCGTGCAAAGAATAAATTGGGATTTGTTGATGGTACTATTGTGAAACCAAAGTCGGAGGGCTGAAGCCTGTTTTTGGGATATTTGTAATCCAATGATGGTTTCTTGGCTTTTTAATTCCATTGATCCTTTACTTCAACCAAGTATAGCTTATTCTGAGACGATAAAAGTGCTTTGGGATGATTTGAGAGAGCGATTTTCTGTTGCTAATGCTCCTCGAATTCATCACCTGAAAGTCGACATCTCTGCAGCAAAGCAGTAAGGTGGACAATCTGTTGTGACCTATTATACACTCCTCAAGGGCATGTGGGATGAGCTGAGCGCTACACTCCAGTGCCAATGTGTTTATGCGGTGGTTGCACATGTAATGTAACTGCCAAATTCTCAAAAGAAAAAGAAGAAGAGAAGATTCATCAGTTTCTTATGGGTCTTGATGACACAATTTTTGGAACAGTAAGATCAAATATTTTGAGTATGGATCCATTGCCAAACTTAAGCAAAGTTTACTCCATGGTGGTATGGGAAGAGAGACACAGATCAGTTGTGTAAAGGCGTGATGAGAAAAGAGAAGCTGTGGGGTTTGCTGTGTTAGAGTTATGTCCTAGAAGCCAATCTTTAAATGGCTACTTCTGCGGTTTATGTTATTGATGATATTTGATCATTTGTTCCTTGATTTATTTATTGACAGATCATTCAGGTTGAGGATCTGAATTGTAGATCTCTGTAGTTCATTTATTATTAAATGACAATAATAAATCTAAAAGGTCCGTAATCTTGATAATTAACAAGGAACATTAATTATCAGATAAGATTAGTATGCAAGTTAAGTGATGATTAAGTTCTACAAATCATAGGTAAGGAGTTGCCAACTTAATTGCATATATATATGTTACGGAACATAATACAAGACACGACCCAATGAAATAAATATATGGATTGTGTTATGTGTCATTATTTATTTCATTTGAGTTTGATTCTAAGTTTGAGATGATTCAGCTTTTCCACATGAGGATAGGTTTAATAAATATCGTCTACCGTTGATTCCTGATAAGGGCTGCTATACGGACTTTATTTATGTTCTCTTGAATTGTGCGGGAAAAGTTGTTCATCAAGAAAACCGTATGTCCCTCATTAATTTATTTAGTAAGCGATGATATCTGTTTGGGCCCCTTGATGGAGATAGATTGTTTGCTAGCAACTTGATACAATTATCTCTAGATCAAGAAACGTATAATCTGCAAGAATGACACATTCCTATCTTGGATTATACGATGATATCATGTGACATAAGAATCAGACAAGGAAATACTATTATTTCTTATGCAGGATTGAGATATTGTAGCAGTACACTATTTATGCGAATTGGAAATCATAACGTGTTGCTAAATCCCGCTTATGATTATTGAAATTAAATAGCGATTTAATTCCATGACCAACATAGCATAAATCTTCAAAGGGTCACACAAATAGGACTTTAATCACACGGTGCATTATTTATTTATTCGTAGCAGTGTATTGCGAAAATATGATAAGTTGATTAATTAATTATATACCGTTGCGAACCGTTATAATTAATTAAATCAAGAAGATCATATAGAAATAAATTAATGCATTTGCTAATTCTAAAATAATTATTAATAAGTTAATAATTAATTTTGTTCAACACAATTTAATTATAGGAATTAAATAGAGCTTATGGACCCTTATTTAATTAGTAATTAAAGGTCCGGTTTGAGTGCAAGAGAAAGGTCCATTAATTAATTGAATTAGTGGACATTTAACATATCACAAAATGGACTTGATAGCCCATATAGTGGCTGCCCTAATAGGGGTAAAAAGGTCCCTAAAATTTGTGGAGTGGTTGGTCTATAAAAGGAGGTCATTTGGAGAGAGAAACCATAGCCACCATAGCCTTTTCTCTCCTTCTTCCTCCTAGAACGAAAATTAGAGAGAAAATTTCAGAATTTTCATCTCTTTCTCTTGCTCTTAATCCACCTCAAATGCTCATGTGTGGAGCATTATCCCTTCTCCATTAATTAAACTAGTTAATTGAAAGAAGTAGAAGAGAGAAAACCTTGGGGATTAGTTGCTCTCCTCTTCCTTGCTAGCACAGGTTGAAAGAGGAGGTGATTAAACTTCTAGGTGGACTCGAGGCGGCCGCCGGCAACTTGGTGGTGAAGGAGAGCACGCCACCGACTCCCACGCATCGGATTCGAGCCTCCTAGTTGCAAGTCTAGGAGAGGTAGCATTCCTAACCCCTTCTCATGTTGTGATGTTATGATGCTTGGACTAGATTCTCTTTGCTTGAGTTTAATTGAGTCAAATTAGTTGAAAAATTAAATTTGAGCACTTTCTAACATGCTGTGCATTTGAACATGACAGACTTGAACCAGCACAAAGCTGGAACAAGTGATCGATTGGTGTGCACACACTGTGGAAAACCAGGACACGAAGTTTCTAGGTGTTTTAAAATAATAGGATACCCAGAAGGTTGGGGTCATGGAGGACGTGGTGCACATGGTGGACGAGGCGGTGGTAGAGGCAAGGGGAGAGGTCGTGCAAGGAAACACTGCCGAGCCACAAAACAACATTGGGGATACCACACAACCCAAATTGCTTGGACTGTCTGATGCTCAAGTGAGACAAATTATGGCTATTTTGTAGAACTCAAATGTGTCTGATTCAAGTGGCAGAAATGATAAATTGCAAGGTAATGTTTCTAAACCAAAATGGCTTCTGGATAGTGGTGCATCGCATCACATTGACAGGAAATTTTGAGTGCTTAAAAAGTATTTATCAAGTACCTCCTACATTTGTGGTTCTTCTAAATGGAAAACAAACAGTGACCAAATAGGATGGATCAATACACTTCGAAGGGGGAGTGGTTTTCCAAAGAGTATTATATGTGCCATGTTTAAATTGCAATTTGATTTCACTTAGCAAATTGATCAAGGACAGTAATTGTTTTATCACATTTACTGACAAGTTGTGCGTTGTACATGACCATACTTTAAGGATGCTGATTGGTGTGGGTGAGATGAGAGATGCGATATACTTCTATCATCTAGTGGCATCAGCTCGAGAGAGTCATATCAGTAAAAGTGATAACTATATGTTGTGGCATCAACGAATGGGGCATCCATCTAGCAGAATAACTACCCTCTTTGCTGGTGTTAAGAATGATAGTTGTGATTTAAGAAATGTATGTGAGATTTGTTTAGAAGCAAAACAGACTAGAGATGTATTCCCTATTAATTTAAATAAAGTTGTTGAATCTTTTGAGTTAATGCATTGTGACATTTGGGGTCCATATCGATCGTGTTGCCTCTCATTGTGGTGCTCATTATTTTTTCACAATAGTGGATGATTTTTCTCGATCTGTTTGGGTGTATCTGATGGGAGAGAAGAAGGAAACTTCTAAATTGTTGATATCTTTTTGTAAATTGGTGCGAAACCAGTTTGGTAAATGTGTGAGAAGTGATAATGTACTTGAGTTTAAGACCGAATCCATCAAGAAGTTTTTCTCTGAAAATAGAATCTTACATCAAACCTCTTGTATGTATACGCCTCAACAGAATGGTCGAGTTGAAAGGAAACATCGGCACATTCTTAATGTAGCACGAGCTCCAAGATTTCAAGTTCACTTTCCTATTGGTTGTTGGGGTGAATGCGTACTTGCAGCTGCATATTTGATAAATAGAACACCCACTCAGATTTTAGACAATAAAACACCATATGAGATGTTGTTTGGGAAGGAACTGTCATACTTAAATGTGAGAGTCTTTGGGTGTTTGTGTTACATCCTACAAAAGTCATCTTCAGATAAGTTTGATGCATGAAGTAGAAAATGCATTTTGGTCGGTTATCTATTTGGTAAAAAGGGATGAATATAAACGAGAGGTTTCATTGTGTCAAGAGATGTGGTATTTTGTGAAAATAAATTCCCTTTTGGTTAAAAACAAAATGTAAAAATTGCTGATTTGGGTGAGAGAAATGCAGCAAATGAAATGATCAGTGTTCATGATAATCAAGCTTTGTATGTGGCAGAGAGCTGTGATTCATTAATGAGAGAAAGCAATCATAAAATTAAACAAACAATTGATGCAGTGGATTTGGATAGGCAGCACAATGATTCAGGGAGTAGTGACGAACCTATAATGCAGGTTCCATCGATAGAGACTCTATATATGTTACACAACTCGAGTTGATTCATCTCTCACTCATCCTACACATATTAGCTCCTCAGGTATCCTTTATCCCATAGGTAATTATGTGACTTGTGATAAAGTTTCAGTAACACATAGGGCATTTTTTACTGCTGTCACTAAAGAAAGAGAACCAGATCATTATGGTGAGGCAGTGAAGAGTAAGAAGTGGTATGATGCCATGCAAGATGAAATAGATGTACTTGATCGTAATGGAACCTGTACATTAGAGGAATTTCCACTCAATAAGACTGCAATAGGCTATAAATAGGTGTATCGCATTAAATACCATGCTAACAGAAAGGTTGAAAGATACAAGGTGCGATTAGTAGCTCTTGGAAATCATCAGGTGCAAGGGATAGATTATACTGAGACATTTTCTCCAGTTGCAGAAATGGTCAGTGTGTGTACGTTCTTGGCTGTTGCATCTATGAAAGGATGGGAATTACATCAGATGGATGTTTATAATGTAATTTTGCATGGTGATTTACATGAGGAGGTATACATGCGATTGCCACCCGGTTTTGCTTCCTCTCAACCAGGAAAAGTATGTCGTTTAAGAAAATCAATTTATGGGTTGCGCTAAGCACCACGTATGTGGTTCTCAAAGCTGACAAAGGCACTTGAGGCATATGGGTTTGCTCAATCAAGAGCTGATTACTCACTCTTTACTTGCCATAAAGGAAATGCTTTTCTTGCAATTCTAGTGTATGCGGATTATTTAGTCGTTGCAGGAAATGACAGTGATGCAGTCAGGGAGTTCGAGCAATACATGAGTAAATTGTTTCACATGAAGGATTTGGGAGTGCTCAAGTACTTTCTAGGCATAGAGATTACAAGAGGACCAACTGGATTGTTTCTATGCCAACGCAAGTATGCTCTTGACATGCTTGCAGTGTGCGGACTCTTAGGTGCAAAACCAGCTGCAACACCACTTGAGCAAAACCATCGACTAGCTGACTCAGATGGTGAAAAGCTTGGCGATGCTGAGAATTATAGGCGACTAGTTGAACGCTTGATTTATCTAACAATTACAAGACCAGAACTATGTTATTCTATTCATATTTTGGCACAGTTTATGCAAAATCCACTTCAAGCACACTATGAAGCTGCACTTCGAGTCTTGAGATATTTGAAAGGAAATCTGGGTCAAGGGATTCTCCTTCGTACCAGTGGAAAGTGACAGTTGGATGCATACTGTGATTCAGATTGGGCGAGTTGCCCATTGACTTGGCGATCTCTAACGGGGTATTTCGTGATGCTTGGTGAATCTCTAATTTCTTGGAAAACTAAAAAGCAACAAACAGTGTCTCGATCCTTGGCAGAAGCAGAATATCGTTCGCTGGCGAATGCAACGTGTGAGTTGGTCTGGCTGAAATCCTTTCTCCAATCTCTTGGAGTATCTCATTCTGAGCCAATGAGATTGTTCTGTGATAGTTAGGCAGCTCTTCATATAGCTACTAATCCGGTGTTTCATGAAAGGACAAAGCACATTGAGTTGGATTGTCATTTTGTAAGAGATAAAATTAAAACCGGGTGCATTATTGCTATGTATATTCGATATGGCGAGCAGTTGGCTAATATGTTTACTAAGGCTCTTGAAAAACAAGAGTTTCATTATTTGTTAGACAAGTTGGACATTTGTGATCTGCATGCTCTAACTTGAGGGGGAGTATAGCGTATTATGGAAACATACTTGTGTGTATCTTGGGAAAATTGTATCAGTGTCAATAGGAAACTGATTTGGGTATAAGATATGTTTTAGGGGTCGTTTGGATGGGTTAGGAATAGCCAATTCCTAGGAAGGAATAAGGATTTTCGTTGGGAAGTGTGTAACTTTGTGAGAGAGATGAATTGTTTATATTAAAATTTATGCCCGGAATTGAAAAATCCCCAAATTCCGGACACATCCAAACGACCCTTTAGATATTGTATTGCAAGGAAAGTAAATTAGGGTAGAAGGGGTATATATATGTGATAGAGCGTCTGTAATGTTGAGAAGCAAAAAAAATACATTCCAATTTTACTCAAAATTGTTCACTTTGTACCTTTGATAAGTGAAATTTAGAAATAAAAGGAGAAGATGGAACTTTGTAGCCTCGGATTGGAGAATACCAAATAATAATAATAATAATAATAATAATAATAATAATAATAAAATGGTATTTTTCTACCAACAAGAGAAAGAAGCTGTAAGCCTGTATGCCTGTATATGTGCGGAGCCGAGGTTGAAAGCTTAATTTTATTTTGTATTAAATTAAAGAAAGAAAAGAGAGAATTGGAGATTGGAAAGACACTCTGCAACAGCCAACCAAGCGACATTCTCTCTCACTCTGTCTGCTTCGCTTTTACTTTACTCCACTGAGAGAGAAAGAGAGGCATTATACTTGGAAGCACCAACCAAACCAACCACTGACACCTCCATTTCTCCTCTCTCTCTGTCTTCGACTCGACTCGACTCCAGCAGTGCGTCGTTTTCACAAGTTCAGCTTCAACGATCCATCCCATCAATCCATCCATCCATCCATCCATCTGTTGCTCTGACATCTCTTTTGTTCAGGTAAGTTACTCCCCTTCCTTCCTTCCTTCCTTCCTATTTCCATTTTTATTATATTATTTGCTTTTCTTTCTCTTAATTTGCGTCCCGCCCCTTGCAATCATAGGAAGGAAATACCCACTAATTGAATTGAATGGGACTAAGGAAAATTTAGGACTGGAACAAAACACAATCAATTAAGATAGATCATAAGACTAAGAAAGGGAGATGTCGTCATCAAGCGGGTCCAGCCCCACATTGGAAGAGCACCTCAACCGCAAGACCTTCCTCATGGGCCTGCAGCTGTGGACCGTCATTGGCATCGCTGTCGGCATCTCCATCTTTGCCGTGTTGCTGCTGCTCGTCGCCTGTCTCTCCCTGCGCCACCACCGCCACCGCCACCGCCACCGCCACCTCTCCACCTCTATGCACCGCTGGGGCTCCAGCCTCCCCCTCACCCAGATACCCACCATCTCCAAGGAGATCAAGGAGGTTACCTCCAACTACCTCTTCGAGCCATCCATTCAAGACATCATCCAACCAAATGAATCTGAAACTGCCAAAATTGACTCAGACTCCTACCGCTATATGACCCCCGAGGATGATGCTCGTCACAGTATTTCTCCTTTGGTCGGTTTGCCAGAGTTCTCTTACCTAGGCTGGGGCCACTGGTTCACACTAAGAGACTTGGAATTGGCAACAGATCACTTCTCAAAGGACAACATAATTGGAGAAGGGGGTTATGGGATTGTTTATAGAGGTCAATTAGTCAATGGTTCGCCTGTTGCCGTCAAAAAACTGCTTAACAATTTGTAAGTCTTACTCGCAGAGTAGTTTAATTTTTTGAAATAAGTAAATGGAATTACTACATCAGTGCCGTGACATCGTACAATCTACGTACAACAGCATTGTACAAATACACGATCTATGTATATTTTGCAGGGTATAAATAAATTACTATCATTTCTGAGGGTTTGTATGTCATTTTTCAATATTAGGTTACTGCATGATACGTTGAGTTTTTGTTGGGTCATAAATATTATCTTGTCTGATATTTTACATTTGTAGGGGCCAAGCTGAGAAAGAATTTAGAGTAGAGGTGGAAGCAATAGGTCATGTGCGGCACAAGAATTTGGTGCAACTTCTTGGGTACTGTGCGGAGGGTACTCAAAGGTGAACCATCATTTTTCTTATGCTGCCTTTTAGTTGAATTCTTTGAGTCCCTTGTTGCTGCTCTATGCTATACTTGAGCTCCTGGAGGATGGGATCCATATATTGCCAAGATAACCTTAAAAGAAGGCAGAATTGGTACAGTACTGGTAAATACCGGCAAAATTTTGGCCTATGCTTTCCTTGGCATTTGGACAGAATTTAAATTATCACATTCTTTTCAAGTTTCCAAGGGGTTTTTTTACTACTTTCTTATTAAAGAGGGTACTGGATGCAAATTCATCTGATGATTTGTCAATGAAATCAGGATGCTAGTGTATGAGTATGTGAACAATGGGAACCTTGAACAATGGCTTCATGGTGCAATGCAACACAAAGGTTTTCTCACTTGGGAGGCCCGGATCAAAATTCTTCTAGGCACTGCAAAAGCGTAAGTTTATGACATTTTCTTTATTCAAACACACTGACTTATTTATATTGTTGCTGTAATACCTTTTTTTTTTAATCACAATATACTCTGGTCATTGCTATTTGGTAGTTTTTTAATGACACATTTCTGGTTATAAGTGTGAAAAGCTGCTTTCATATTAGCTCAACATAAAATCTTTATACTTATGAACACTGGAAACCTGTCTATGCCTCCTTGCGACTTGCATTATATTTAGTTAATTTGTTGCAAGCTGGTTATGGAAAAGATTTTGTCTCATTCTGATAATCAGATTTGATGAAAGATTATCAATTTTTAATATTACATGTACATTTAATTCTAGATGGTTCTTGTTTGCAAAAAACTCAAAATAGGTAGGATATTAGTTGGAACTTGGGAATTTGAGACAACAGTGTTGTTGTTTTCCACCAGATTTTTGGTCTGTTCATTTTGTTTTGTTCAAGTGTAGTATACTTCACTCTAATATGCTTGTTTTTGTTTATTACTCTCAATGTCTCTTGGATCAGACTTGCATATTTGCACGAAGCAATTGAACCGAAAGTGGTGCATCGTGATATAAAGTCAAGCAACATATTGATTGATGATGATTTTGAGGCTAAAGTGTCAGACTTTGGCCTGGCAAAGCTTCTAGGTGCTGGTAAAAGCCACGTAAATACGAGAGTTATGGGTACTTTTGGGTAAGTATTATCTTCGTAATCTAGTTCAGTAAATTCTTTTTTAACACAGATTACACATTATATGAGTTTTGCTATGGTGAGTTGCGATCAAAACTCCTAGATCTATTTTAAAATGACCGATCCAAACCGTCCAATATGATCTCTCTATTGAAATCTCCATGTAGACCAAATTTTATATTTTTTTTGGGATTTTTAAGTATTTTTTTCGGATTTTTAAAAACTACTATTTTTGAACGGTTCAGAACTAATTAGATTAACGATTTTCTAAAATTTCAAAAAAATACTAAATTTCGAAAAAAATGTAAAATTTGGTCTGCATGGAGATTTCAATAGGGAGATCATATTGGACGGTTTGGATCGGTCATGTTGAACTAGATTTAGGAGTTTTGATCGCAACTCATCAACCCTTTGGTGAGTTGCAACTCACCATAGCATAACTCCACATTATATTACTATGTTCACAAATAGCAGCTGTAATTTTCGTGTTCTCTTCTAAGACTTTAATTATTTGCGATAAACATTCTTGGCGACCCAAGGTTAATCCAAACAAATCATGCATGAAGCTATTTTTAAAACTAAGCTCGGCAATGATATTTGTATATCTTAGACTCAAAATTGTGGGGTGGCTTGAAACATCAAATTTGAACTGGTTGATCCTGATCTACTATGTCAGCCAAGGATTTACCCTCCAACTTTCTACATCTTGTAGTTTGTTTCGTATAAGATCATGATGTTAAAAATGCACTATTTTGGCATTCTCTAAAAAAAAAAGTATTTTGGGGGCATTAATTTTTCAACAATTTTTAACCTTCAAAATGAAGCGCTTGGCTCAGGAAGTATATCAATATCATTGGTTGAACATTTTTTGAAGCTGATTTGATGTCCATTGAGGTTTTAAGTTCATGAAATCCCTTTGTCCAGGTTTCATATCAGCCTTAACAAATTCTGTTACTAAACTATCCCTGGAATTGATTTACTTCAACAGTTATGTAGCACCAGAGTATGCTAACACAGGACTGCTGAATGAAAAGAGTGATGTATACAGTTTTGGAGTTGTTTTCCTTGAGGCAATAACAGGGCGGGACCCAGTTGACTATGGTCGCTCTCCAAATGAGGTACTAATTTTACTCCTGTTTAGTGCACCAAAGTAGAAATTTATGTGTCTATTTTTAATTGTCTTAGTTTTCCAACTTCGAGATATTTTACAGCAAGGCACTTACCATTAGGACCCTAGAGGTGCTAAACACTGGTCCTTCATGAATGTATACTTAAAGAGGAACAAATTAACCCTGGCATAGGATGTTTTTTCCTAACCCAAAATTTATTATGTTGCAAACTGTAGGTAAACCTTGTAGACTGGCTGAAGATGATGGTTGCAAACCGGCGATCGGAAGAAGTGGTGGACCCCACCATTGAGGCAAGGCCAAGCACAAGAGAGCTTAAAAGGGCCCTTCTCGCTGCTCTGAGATGTGTTGATCCTGATTCTAACAAACGGCCCCGCATGGGCCAGGTTGTACGCATGCTAGAGCCTGATGGACCCAACCTACATGAGGTTTGAACATGCTTAGTTATAATCATTACTTCTTTTTTGTTCGTACTAATTTTCTGGACAGATTATTTGTCAGTACGTGCAAGATCAGATGGAGCAATCCTAACAAAGAGTGGCCCAGTGATGTCTAAGCTTCATTAAGTTATTATTATAAAAGAGTATATCACGCTAATGGTTTCTTACCTAATTTTGTCTTTTACTCTGCTTTTTTGGTTGTGTTGGGGATGTGGGGAACCTGTAGGACCGAAGGCATAGGCGGCACCGAGATGAGACTGCAGGAGCTGAGGCACAAAGAGATAATTCTGACACCGATGCAAGTGATAATCCTGACTCAAAGCCTCTCCGCACTAGGAAAGGCCGGCAATGATTTGGAAGAGAGGATCACTCCCTAAATGCATTTGTGACTCTCATAGATATATTAGATTACGGGGAAAAAGGAAATTGGGAGCAATCAGGAGAATCCTGATATCTGGATTTTTCTTGTTATGGTTTGGATGATTTTTTTGGGATTTTGTTATATAATTTTTTTGGAGATATTTAGGGGGTGGGAATTAGTAATAGATATGTTGTAAGTATGATAATGTAATTAAAGAGTGTCACAAAAATGGTGTGTATATTTTTGTTGCTTCGGTGTGCTTCATTTGAAATGTGTTTGTAGGTACATACATAGTAGTGGAGCTGATGGCATAGTTATTTGGTCTGTTGATATCATTGAATTATGTAAAGAACGAATTGAATTGAATTGAATTGTAGGTGCAAGAAACATTATAACGTGAGACAGTTGAGGATTATTGGTACATAAAGTGAAACAATGATGAATGAAATCAATGTTGAAAATATTTTCTGCACTAGAAGTTGGTTGTAAAACTTGTAAAAATGAGAGAGAGAGAGAGAGAGAGAGAGAGAATGAGATAGGAGCGTGTCGGAGGCGGAGGGAGTAAAAGAAAGAAAGAAAGATAATAAAGATAAGGGTGGATGGAGTGGTGGTGGTCGTCGTCGTTGTCGTGTGCTTTTCTTTGCCCTTTATCTCCTGCTTCTCCTGCTTCTCCTTCTCCTCCTTCCCAATTCCACTTCCACGTCTGTTCCGCCTTCCCCCGCTCCAAATCCCATTCCCATTCCAAATCCAAACCATCCAAACCATTCAAACCATTCAAACCATCCAAACCATCCAAACCACCGCCAGCTCCAGCTCCTTCTAAGACTAAGAATGACGACAATGAATCAGACGAGACAAGGAGAAGAACAAGGCACTGGAAGGCAGGCGAGTTCCCTGCCCTCTCCTTCTCCTCTTCAGGTTCAGGTTCAGGTTCAGGTTCAGGTTCAGGTGGAGGTGAAGACCCCAACACCAAGAAGACCAAGACGACCGTGATCAAGAACATCCGCAAGAAGCTGCAGCAGCGGCACCGCTCCAAGGCCTGGGCTTGCACCGTCACCGAGGCCCTCTCCGACTCCATCCGCCTCTGCCACCCCCTCCGTTCCCTTCAGCTCTTCCGCATGCTCCGTGACCAGCCCTTCTACCAGCCCAAGGAAGCCACCTACATGAAGCTCCTCCTCCTCCTCGGCCGCTCTGGCCACCCCCACATGGCCCGCCACTTGTTCGACGAAATGCTTCTGGAAGGTCTTCCACCCACCCCCGCCCTCTACACCGCCCTCCTCGCTGCCTACTCTCGAAACAACCTCCTCGATGACGCTTTTCAACTGCTTCACACCATGAAGGCCTCCCCCCTCTGCCAGCCCGACGTCTACACCTACAGCACCCTCCTCAAAGCATGCGTCGACGCTGCCCGTTTCGACCTCGTTGATTCCCTCTACCAAGAGATGGCCCACCGTTCCATAACCCCTAACACCGTCACTCAGAACACTGTACTTAGCGGCTATGGTAAAGCTGGTAAATTTGATGACATGGAGCGCGTCCTCTCTGGTATGCTCCAAAGTAGCAATTGCAAACCCGATGTATGGACTATGAACATCATACTCAGTCTTTTTGGCAACGTCGGTCAGATTGAAAATATGGAAAAGTGGTATGAGAAGTTCAGAAATTACGGTATCGAGCCAGAAACCCGCACCTTCAACATATTAATCGGTGCTTATGGGAAAAAGAGGATGTATGATAAAATGTCAGCTGTGATGGAATACATGCGAAAGCTCAATGTGCCTTGGACTAGCTCTACATACAACAATATAATAGAGGCCTTTGCTGATGTTGGCGATGCAAAGAACATGGAGTATTCCTTTAACCAGATGCGAGCTGAGGGGATGAAGCCCGATACCAAGACCTTCTGTTGCCTCATTAACGGGTATAGCAATGCCGGTTTGTTTCACAAGGTTGTAAGTACCATTCAATTTGCTGAGAGAAATGAAGTACGTGCAAATACAGCTTTCCACAATGCAGTCTTGTCGGCGTGTGCCAGAGCAGGTGATTTGTTGGAGATGGAAAGGGTCTATAAGCGCATGAAAGAGAAGGGTTGTGTGCCGGATGAGAAAACCTACACTATTTTAATAGAGGCTTATAGGAAAGAAGGGATGAATGATAAGATCTTTGAATTGGAGCAATCTGATCTGACTCGTCTCGCGGCTTTGCCTGTGCATAGTTGAGTTGAATATAATTATTATTTGAGCTTTTGAGTTTCCTTTCTTAATAACAACTTTGTTGTTTGCTGCTGAAATTAGCTAGTCGGTCTGTTGAGTTACCTCTTGCCAGTTTTTTATTTTTATTTTTATTTTTTTATTCACGTAGGGTGCGTTTGGAATGTTTAAAAATAATATAAAATTAAGATTAGTTATTCGGAGTATAAAATATTATTTCTAAACGGCCAAGAATAAGTTTTTTGGGATCTAAAGTACTATGTTTAAGTGGTCCAACATCCAAATAAAATTTTTATTCCTAAGTTGGGAGATTGAGAAAATGCATGCATATATATCATATAGTCGTGGATATGATATTAGATACCACCGTCAGGTTTTGGTACAGGTTTTATATCTTTGGAAATTGAGTTTGTTCGTGAAATGGGCGAAGAGACGTGCAAACAAGATTGGGAATATGAGAATCATGACAGCAGCAAGAATGGAGGCAACTTGGAACTTGGAAGTTGGGTGTAGAGCAGTGAGCATCATACCAAAGTATAAGTAGAAGAGCAGCGAACAGATCATCACGTAGGAGAACCAGAGCACCTTCACCTTGGCTGCCATCCATGCGTACCTGATTGATGGGTACACAACACAATCGCCATGAACAGTACCACCTGTATCAATACGTATGGGATCTCAATTGCCACCTCATCAATCAATCGCAGCAGCAGTTTGGTTGATTTTAGATTTATCCAATTGGCACTACGAGCTAAAAAACGAGTTGATTGAAAGCAAACTGCCACAATAAAAAAAAAATAAAATAGAAATCATTCCATAAAAATAAAACTAAGGGATAGGTCAACAAGTGCTCCGCTAGACAGGACAAGTCAGTTCTTGAATCGAGAACGTCATCTAAAGTTTAAGAACCTGCAGGTCATTAATTCATAAATAAAACAATGGACCCAATCGGCATGATGGATTGGCAGTTGTTTATTCCTGTAAATAGAGTTGTCGAATACATGCACCCCAACATGTTGAACAAGTCTTGCTGGTTGTTTCTAAATAACATTTGTGAATCAGAAAAAATTACACAAGAAAGCATATAGAACTAAAATTAATTCAGGGTTTTGTTCATCCCTAAATTAGACAAATTTGTAGGAGTAATTTCAGAGTGCCCCATGCAAAACACCCTTTATTAACGAGAATTACTTCATTTATTTCAAACAATTTCTCTTTGCACTTCTCTAACAAGAGTGTGAACCATCTTTAATTCCCAGCGTTAACCTATGAAGTTCAAGCCTTTATTAAAGAAACAAAGGAATAACCTCAAGTTGTAGGTTTGAATGATTTAAGAAAGTGTATATAATACCCCCTTTTTTGCTATTGCGAAAACCAGAGAAATATTTATTTCTGCAGGAGTATTACGGGCACTGAATCATCGCAGGGGTTCAACCTCTTACTCTTTCTGTTCGTACCGAATTGGATAACTCTTACATATCGTTTCCATGTTTCCAATACAGGAACGAAAAGGCAGCAGAAGTGACAATGGTGAAAATTATCCGGACCAAGTTGTACGAAGGATTTCTCCAATAGGACAAGTGTTGTCTCCACAAGCATACCTTGAACTGGCCCCAGAAACTTTGTGGGAACTGTGTTGGGAAGTTGAGGTCATTCGAACCTGGCGGCGGTTTGCTCAACTGCTCGGCTAAATTTTGTTCTCCCTTCATTTTAGTAATAGAAAAAGAAAAAAACAATGTAAATGAAGATGTCAAAATATGCAGTTGTTGTAAACAGATAAGTTTTCAAAAGCAAGTCTTAAATATCATTGTTTTTCCTTTTTTTTTACTTTCGGTGCATCTAAAGGTGTTGCATCACATTTGTTTAAAACAATTATCCATCATAACGGTTAGCTTATAATCTAGGAACAAATAAGAAGTAATTTCAGAAGAAACAATCTACAAATTTTGGCCATTTTCTGACATAGTTAGGCTCAAGTTACTTGCTGGGAGCAGGATCAGCATTGACAGAAAAAAGGACAAAAGGACAAAGAAAAAGGAAGACATAAAGATATATGGCAGTTCACTCAGTCTGACTTGTAGAGATATGAATCCTTGAATACTTGTGCAAAATCTATTCTGAGTTGCGCCTCAACTGAACTAGATGTAATCTCCATCATCCATGTAGCAGGATTATAGTTCTTTCCAGTTTTTGGCACACCTGAAATACCCAAAAATTTCAAAGGAAATAAAGAAAATCAGTTAGTAAAGAAAAAAAAAAAAAAAGTTAAGTACAGTGATTTCATTTTTTTTTTTATTTTTTTGAAATAGAAGCCCCTAGGCAGTACAGTGATTTCATTTGAAGACCATATAGTGTGTGAAGTGGTCTTCTGCCTCATGCATTCATGATACTTTCTACTTTCTAAATATAGCATATTGAATAAGTTAGAGAATTTTTTTTCCCCTTTTTATGTTTATTAAATCAAAAGGAAGCTTACACCATTGTTAATTGGTTGAAGCTATAGTGTGATAGTATATGGGAGCGTTGTACAATCAGAATAAAGTCAAGTAGTTTGCAGCTAAATAATTTTGTTTTGACTTTTCTACATTTTCCTCATTATAATATGAGTGTATTTCATCCTGATTTATTACAAGCAATCTTTCGCCTCCTGAAATTTTTGTGGTTCGGGCAGGCGTCTAAAATGTCAAATTAAAAATAAATAAACAAAGTTAAGGACATTAGAAGATGGACATTTAGACATATAAAGTAAAATGAGTGTATTTCATACAAAATTATCACTTGCCTCAAAATACTGAATAACTCTGCTTGAACATTGGCCCAGTGGTCCAGAGTATATCAGTTCTCCTCCCCTTTTCATCAGTATTAGCTGTCATTGTTGATTATTTTAAATAAATTATTAAATAAATATAATTACTTGAGAACTTTTCCCTAAACGCTCAAATTCAAATTTGAATTTGTTATTTAATTTGTTTTTCCGGATTACCAAAAGCAAGCATGCATGAATATAACTAAACTTCATATTCATATACAAAAATTTGTGCTTGATGGTTAGATGTTGATAAAGTTGTACCTCATCAAAGGCTTCTAATATATCTATGCTTGGTTGGTGGATAGTGGCATTATGGCATAGTGCAGATGACAGTTCGGTGGGTTTTAAAAATCCTTAAAAGAATGTTTATTAAAGATGCATTGATTGATACTAAGCAAACAATGAAAGAATCCCAAGAGTGAGTGAACTCATTACACCTTTTTCTACCCGAATGAATTTCTTTTTGCAACATACCTACATTTTGTGATTATTTTTCTTCCTTTGCTTTAGTACGTACCCACATTAATTTCTGTTGACCTGAATGAGCCTGTTTTGGTGTGCTGTTCCGTTCAGGAGGGTTCCAGTAGCACCACCTCTTTTTTGCTTTTAAAACCATCTAATTTAAAATGTAAAGTTGGAATCATGGAGCTTGATCATATCTTCAAGATATAAATGTTTAAAATTTATTTTTACGTTTCTAGTAAAACATTTGAGTGACCACGTCTCTTGTCCCAAACCACTGCTCCGCCAGAGGATGGCGGCGATAACTGATTTAGTAGAATTAGAAATCACAAAGAAATACTAAATAGCAAAAAAAAACTCAAAGAGTCCAAAGGAAAATTTCATTAATTGATCAACTATTTTCTTACAATGACAAGTAACACTTTATATAGGGAGGCGGTGTCTTGGATTACAAGTCAGTATATTTTCAAAAATAGTACCTAAAAAGGAAATTTACAAAAAGAGAAAGAAAATATAAGATTACAAATATAGTAATGTCCTAGGCTAAAGATAGATCCTCGTCAGATTCTGAGTCAGACTTGGGTCTGATACCCTCAGGTGAGGTCTTGGGTGAAGTACCCTCTCGGGTCGGGTTCGCGTTGTGCTTGGAACCACAAGGTACCTCGGGTGAGTATGAAGCGTCCTGACGTATTTCAGGAGAATGACCCGCGTCATGTTCGGATTGAACAATCCGAGGAACCTTGGGTGAATTACTCGCGTCATGCTCGGATGAAGCATCCCATACACACCTTGGGTGAATAGGAAGCACCCAAGGGACTTCGGGTGAAGTACCCCGAGACACCCTCTCGGGTGAACTTCTTCGTATTGCGTCAAACTCACGGGGTTGAGCAAAACTTGACCTCAAGCTTGCATTTTCATCGGAGTGCTTATGGAGATGTCGAGCATCGAACACACTCGAGATGTACATGACTTCGAAAAGCTCGAATCTGTGGCATTCTTATTGAATTTCTCCAGGCTCGGATTTGGTCAAAACTTGCCACGAGCAAACTTGTTATAATCACATCTCAGGTCAATGTCTTTACTCGCGAAGACCCACATGAGTTCGAGGATCTTCAGATTCAAGCACATGGGAGTATGGATTCCCTGCATGTCACGAGCATGTGTTGTAGCTTTTCTTGAACCTATGCTCGGGTTTTCTACTGGTGGTAGGTTAAGAGGACCTCGGGTGATGTGCTCGCACTTCACAAAGAGAGGAGAAAGTTGCGAGGAGTGATCAATCGCGCGGTTGCACTTGGATTCATCTCTCGGAGTGTCGCATGCCTCGAGCGCGGTCACCTGGTCTCGCAGTTTGTTCAAGAGATCTCGCTTAAGTGCTTCTGGGCTCGACTGTAAAAATGGGCCACTGTACTTTGATTTCAAGGTGGTATTGCGTGTAGTGTGCAAAGTGTCAGCCTTGAAAAAAACCTCGGGTGATGAGCTCACAACATGTTGGAGGAGGGTCGAGAGGACCTCGCAGCAAAGTCACTTGAGCTCATAGTGATGTCACCTGAGCTCGTAGCATGTCCGAGAGATCGTGCTTCATTGCTTTTAGGCTCGGCTACAAGAATGGATCATTGTAGTCCGACCTCAAGGCTATGTTGCCTATCTTCGAGGTTGAGATCTCGGTAACACAAGGAGAGGGCAAAAGCTCAGAGGTGAGGTCACCTCGGGAGGCATAATTCTCGCTTAATGCGACTAGACCAAGGTCGAGGCCAACCTCGTGGACATTCTCTTCATCCAGGGTAGAGTGACCAGACCTTTGCCAACGTCGGGTCAGCCTCGTGGATATCCTCTTTACTCATGGTAACCTTGCATACGACTTCGCGAGTGTCCGCGGTATTGCTCAGGTTATCCGATGTCGGTGTGCTACAAGAGGCAGATGGGTTGATGTTCGGAATGTCTCTTGACTGGTTGACATTAATTGGGGTCTTGGTGTGGGGTCGGGTTGGTAGTGGCACGATCCTCATGGCCTTGCTCGGAGCTCGACTTAGTGTTCGTCTATTCTTTGGAAGCAAACAATGACCTCGGATTCCTTGTTTTACTACTGCTTTCGCCTCGGGCTGAACCTCGAATGCTTTGCGGAACTCATGCACTGATGTAGCAGTCGAGGTGTAAATCGAGCCACGAGATTTACAATGGATTGTGCTCGGATTGACTAGTGGATT
The DNA here is from genome assembly GCA_027562975.1 of Rhynchospora breviuscula. Taxonomy (NCBI): domain Eukaryota; kingdom Viridiplantae; phylum Streptophyta; class Magnoliopsida; order Poales; family Cyperaceae; genus Rhynchospora; species Rhynchospora breviuscula. The sequence continues at coordinate 69,121,394 of CM050400.1, read as the reverse complement.
GACAGTCTTTGTGGTCTCGGATTTGGCTCGGCTCGCATTGGGTACATTCCTCGGAGACAAGCTGCGACTTCGAGCTTGTTGTTGCTCCACTACCTTCGCCTTGGCTTGGGCCTCGGAGTAGGGCTGTCAATGGTCCCCTTTTAACCGTTTACCCTACCCTTGTCGTATTCGATAAGACAGATATAGGTAAGGTTTTATCTTCGTTAAGTTATCTGGTATGGGTATGGATAAAAAATATTTTTCGTTAATTTATTGGATAAGATTATTTCGTATTCGTTAATTACCCATACCGTTAATCTTTATCATGACCAAAAAATATAATTGTAAGATTCAATTAATACGTTAATAACAAACTAAATTCAGAAAGATATATTTGTAAGATTCAATTGATATGTTAATAATTAAACTAGGCAATTAAATTGTAAGATTTGATTGAGATAATACTATATTAAATTGGAAAGATATAATGGTAAGATTCAATTGATATGTTAATTATTTTTTTTATTTTCATTCAAGCGCTACATTATTCATTTACGAGCAACATTTAAAAAATAATGAACTTTTGCAGAAAATCTTTTATTCTCCGTTGTCATTTGAGAAAATATTATATAATTAGCCATTAGTTATGTAATTTTTTTGTGACAATTGATATGAGAAGATATAGTATGATTTTATTATATTTAAATTATTATTCAATGTTGTACTTTATTAATATATTTATCTGATAATATTTATTTATCTCTATTGTACAATTTGTTTCGTTGAGTTATTAACATTATTACCCATTTTCTACCGTTACCCTATCCTTACCGTTAATTCTTAACGGGTAAGGGTAGGGTACGGGTAAAGTCAATTTTTAACGGGTGAGGATAGGGTATGGGTAAAAAAAATTTTAATGGGTATGGGTATGAAAAATATCTCTACCGTATTGTACCCTATCCATTGACAACCCTACCTCGGAGAGGTTGTAGAAGGTTTGCACAACAAGTGCGTCTCGGATCGAGCCATGAAGTCCATGGAGGAATCGAGCAACTCCTTGATCTTTGGTCTCATTCAGCTGATGGCAAGCCTCCAGCTTGTTAGAGATATGTCCTAGAAGCCAATCAGTTTATGGCTACTTCTATAGTTTATGTTATTGATGATTATAATCATTTGTTCCTTGATTTATTTATTGACAGATCATTCAGGTTGGGGATCTGAATTGTAGATCTCTGTAGTTCATTTATGATTAAATGACAATAATAAATCTAAAAGATCCATAATATTGATAATTAACAAGGAACATTAATAATCATATAAGATTAGTATGCAAGTTAAGTGATGATTAAGTTCTACAAATCATAGGTAAAGAGTTACCAACTTAATTGCATATGTATATGTTATAGAACATAGTACAGGACATGATCCAATGAAATAAATATATGGATTGTGTTAAGTGTCATTATTTATTTCATATGAGTTTGATTCTAAGTTTGAGATGGTTTAACTTTTCCACATGAGGATAAGTTCAATAAATATCGTCTAACGTTGATTCCTGATAAGGGCTGCTATACAGACTTTATTTATGTTCTCTTGAATTGTGCGGGAAAAAGTTGTTAATCAAGAAAACCGTATGTCCCTCATTAATTTACTTAGTGAGTGATGATATCTGTTTGGGCTTCTTAGTGGAGATAGATTGTTTGCTAGCAACTTTATACAATTATCTCTAGATCAAGAGATGTATAATCTGCAAGAATGATACATTTCTATCTTGGATTATACAAAGATATCATGTGACATAGGAATCAAACAAAAAGATACTTTTATTTCTTATGCAGGATTGAAATACTATAGCAGTACATTATTTATTTATGCGAATTGGGAATCATAACGTGTTGCTAGATACCGCTTATGATTATTGGAAATAAATAGTGATTTATTTTCCATGGCTAACATAGCATAAATCCTTAAAGAGTCACACAAATAGGACTTGACTATACAGTGCATTATTTATTTATTCGCAGCAGTGAGTTCTTTGAAAATATGATAAGTTGATTAATTAATTATATACTGTTACGAACCGTTATAATTAATTAAGTCAAAGGGATCATATGGAAATAAATTAATGCACTAGCTAATTCCAAAATAATTATTAATAAGTTAATAATTAATTTTGTTCAACATATTTTAATTAATTGAGCAATTGGGCCTTTATTTAAATGGTTGATTAAAAGCCCGATTTGAGGTTGAATTAAAAGAGCAATTTAAGAGATAATTAAATGGGCCTTTACAACATGTTCTAGCCCACTTAAACCCATCCTTAGGGGGCCGGCCATAGAAGGGTAAAAGGGTCCACAAATTGTTTGTGGAGTTAGGTCTAGAGAGGTCTATATAAAGGGGTCATTTTAGGAGCAAACCTTAGCCTCCATCCCTTTTCTCTCTCTTGGCCGAAATTCTCCAAAGGAGAGAAAATTTCAGAATTTTCTCTTTTGCTCTCATCTATTCTCTACCTCCATTAGCTCATGTGTTGAGCAATTAAACCCTTTCATTAAATAGTAGATTAAATTGAAGGGCTAAACAAAGGGGATTAGCTATTACCTCTTGCTTATTAGCATAGGCCTTGAGGTTTTGGTTAATTCCTTTGTGTACTTGAGGAGAAGGAAGAAGGAGAAGCACGCCACCGACTCCCAAGCATTGGAATCGCCTCGCGGATACGATTTCGCGAGAGATAGAACATCCTCGCCTTTTCTCATGTGAATGATGTGTTTGAATTCTTTATGCAAGATCCATGGTGTTTGCTTGTTAATTTGTAGTTAATTAGTAGCTAAAAATTAAAATTGAGCACCTAAATAGACTTCTTAACACAGTTGATAGAATTCACGGGTATACTCGTCCATACTCCTTGGTCCCTGTCTGAGTGATTGAAACTGTCGAAACAGTGTCTGTCGATAGTTGAATGGTAGGAATTCAAGGTTCATCTCGCGTTTAAGTTCGTCCCAGTCATTGAGAGGTGGAAGGTTGTCGAGATAGCGGTGGTACTTAAAATTCTGCCACCAAACATCTGCTTGCTCTCGAAATCGAATGATAACTAAGGACACACGCTTCTCCGGGGGGACTTCTTTCAACTCAAAAATCTCTTCTACGATGTGCTTCCAATCGAGGAACTCCTCGGGTTTGAGCCTCCCAGAAAAGTCAGGAATCTCAACTCGGAGACCTCATTTCTTGTTACAATCTCGGGCATTGTCTCTGTTAGAGTTATGTCCTAGAAGCCAATCATTATATGGCTACTTCTGTGGTTTATGTTATTGATGATATTTGATCATTTATTCCTTGATTTATTTATTGATAGATCATTCAGGTTGAGGATCTGAATTGTGGATCTCTGTGTTTCATTTATAATAAATGACAATAATAAATCTAAAAGGTCTGTAATCTTGATAATTAACAAGGAATATTAATTATCGGATAAGATTAGTATGCAAGTTAAGTGATGATTAAGTTCTACAAATCATAGGTAAGGAGTTGCCAACTTAATTGCATATGTATATGTTATAGAACATAGTACAGGACACGACCCAATGAAATAAATATATGGATTGTGTTATGTGTCATTATTTATTTCATTTGAGTTTGATTCTAAGTTTGAGATGGTTCAGCTTTTCCACATGAGTATAGGTTCAATAAATATCGTCTACCGTTGATTCCTGATAAGGGCTGCTATACGGACTTTATTTATGTTCTCTTGAATTGTGCGGGGAAAAGTTGTTCATCAAGAAAACCGTATGTCCCTCATTAATTTACTTAGTGAGCGATGATATCTGTTTGGGCCCCTTGATGGAGATGGATTATTTGCTAGCAACTGATACAGTCATCTCTAGATCAAGAAACTTATAATCTGCAAGAATGACACATTCCTATCTTGGATTATACGATGATATCATGTGACATAAGAATCAGACAAGGAAATACTATTATTTCTTATGCAGGATTAAAATATTGTAGCAGTACACTATTTATGCGAATTGGGAATCATAACGTGTTGCTAGATACCGCTTATGATTATTGGAAATAAATAGCGATTTATTTTCCATGTCCAACAGAGCATAAATCCTCAAAGGGTCACACAAATAGGTTTTGATCATGCGTGCATTATTTATTTGGTTGTATTAAGGAATGCAACAATATGATATGTTGACTGATTAATTATGTACTGTTGCGAACCGTCATAATTAATTAATTAAGTCAAACGGATTATATAGAAATAAATTAATGCATATTCTAATCCTTAAATAATTATCAAAGTGTTGATAATTAATTTGTTCAACATGAATTAATTAAAGTAATTAATTTGAGCTAACGGGCATATATTTAAATGGTAAATTAAAGGTCCAACTTGAGAGCAATTAATTAGGCCACTAATTAATTGAATTAGAGGACCAATTAAATAATTGATGGAGCCCATTTAGGCCCATTTTATGGCTGCCCTAGTGATGGCATAATTGTAAATTAGTTACAACTTTTTGGGAGAGTGGTTGGTCTATAAAAGGATCATTTTGGGAGCCAAAACCCTAGCCAACTTGCCATTTTCTCTCTCCCTAATATTTTGAACGAAAATTAAAGGAAAAATTTCAGATGAAATTTTTCCTCTCCACCATTGCTCTCTTAAGCTCATGTGTTGAGCACCTCTTGCCTCCATCCAATTAAATAGTTAATTAAGACAAAGGGAAGGAAGGGATTAGGCTTAACCTCTCATCTACTAGCATAGATCGAGGTTTTGGTTAATACCTTAGTGGACTTGAGGCCGAGACACGCGTGGTGGTGCGCACAACCTCGACATCGCCGGATTCGAGCCTCCTTGTTGCGATACAAGGAGAGGTAGCCTTCCTAACCTCTCTCTCTTGTGTGTGAATGCTTGGACTAGATCCTTCGAGGTCTAAGTCGTTTGGATTGCTTATTAAATGGTTAATTAGCACAAAAATTTGAAAATTAGACTTCCTAATAGTCTCGACTTCAAGTGTCAGGGTTATAGGGGTTGGGATTGGAGTTACGGGCCCCACTTCGATCATCATTAGGGTTTAGGCGCGTCATGAGTGCAATCAGCGACTCTACACGTCGTGCAGCCTGGTCATCCAAGCGTTAGAGTAGAGCCTTTTGGCTCTTCTGCATCCGTTCAAGGGCGGCGATGATACTAGGGTTATCCATGGATTCCGACGAGAAAGATAGAAGGTGAGGGCGGTAGAAATGGGTAGATCGCAGCGATTGGCGACGATGGTCAGTGGAGATACAACTTCACGCAAGTGCGAAGGTCAATTGTCGGACGACGGACAGTGGAGATACAGCTTCACGCAAACGCAAAGGTGGATTGTCGGAGCCTATGCTCTGATACCACTTGACAACATCTCTCGTCCCAAACTACCGCTCCGTTAGAGGAGGGCGGCGATAACTGGTTTAGTGGAATTATAAATCACAAAGAAATGCTAAATAGCAAAGAGGGACTCAAAGAGCCCAAAGGAAAATTTCATTAATTGATCAACTGTTTTCTTACAATGATAAGCACCCCTTTATATAAGGAGGCGGTGTCTTAGATTACAAGTCAGTATATTTTCAAAAATAGTGCCCTAAAAAGAAAATTTACAGAAAGAAAAAAATATATATAAAATTACAAATATAGTAATGTCCTAGGCTAAAGATAGATCATTGATCGGAGGTAAAACCTAAGTCAAATTAAAATCTCAAATCTAATCTTATGCAGTATAGCTTGAGCGTCGAATCCACAGGGACGGATTTTCTAAACCTTTAATCTCTAGTAATTCAATTCTATTTAATCTAAAGGGCAATTTGGTCAAAATCAAATAAATCAAGGTTTTGTTATTTAAAATTAAACTAAGAAAATTAAATCTAAATTACTGAAATACTCTCTAAATTAACCTAAGAATTAAAGAAAATTAACTAACTCGAATTTATGGCTTAAACTAGGGTTAATTGATCGAGTTTCTCTACCTGGCCCTATTCAGGCGGATCCGCCAGCTTCCTGGCGGGGTCGCTAGAATAGGTCGTTAATTTGGTTTAATTTGGTTATACATTCTCTAAGTGTAGGTTGTTGGTCAAACCTTAGGGTCAAATATTAACTCTCGTTCTCTATTTGGATAAATAAGTTTTAACCTTCAAATCTATTAAAAATCCTAAGTTTCAACTCTCGTTCCTTGGCTTAGGTTTTCTAAGTTTACCTTTCTATTCGGTAGGATATCCTATATCTCTTGATATTAGGTAAAGACATACTTTTCAACTAAGTCCTGGTTTCACCTCTCGTTCTACTCCCTATCCTATGTTGTGCAACTTTTAAACTATCTTGAAATTAGGATTTTTGTTACCAAACTATTAGACAATGCCTTAATCTAACGGGTAAACCTTCAAGTCAAGTAATTCAAAAATCACAAAGTTCAGCAATAATAAGCAAGAAAGGCAAAACAAATAGAAGAAGATATATCCTAATTAAACTTATATTAACTACCAAGTAAAAGGTTCCCTACAATTGCCCCTAAACTAAACTACTCACTACTTGTCATATTAAACATACAAACATCAGGTTTCATCGAATCAAATATCAAAGTAAATAAATAAAAGGAAGAATACAACAATAGGCAATGATTTCTCCTCTCAGTTTGGATTCAGGCGGGGTCGACAGAATCCTGGTGGGGTCGACTGGATCATGGCTGCGATGGTTTGCTGCAACTTTCTTCCAAAATTTTCCCTAAAATTCGATTCTCCCTGAAATCTCCTCAAACCATGTTTATATAGGCTTTAGCATTGATGGGAGGCGCTCATAATAGCAGGAAGATACTTATGGACGTAATGGGAATAGTAAATAACTGTCTTCCCAAGATAAACTTCTAAAACGGACATTTTCTGCTAATTCTGGCAGGTTTTGGACGGACCCGTTTGAATCCAGGCGGACCCGTCTGAAATCTGGCCGAGAACATGTCGTTTGGAAATTTCAGCACCGCGTCTTGTTCGTATTTTGCCCATATCTTCTTCATCCGGACTCCGTTTGAGGTGATTCAAAAATCGTTGGAAAGCTTGTGAGAAGCTCTACGTCTTTATGGATTCATATATGTCATATTTTTGTCCAAAATCTGTATAAAAATAGAAATTATTGTAGTAACTCCTTTGATTCAAACTTAATTAAAACTAACCTAAATATATCAAAATCTAACTAAAACACAATCATATAATTGAAATTAAGGTCTAAAAAAGTTGAATATTTCAATGTAAAACCCGTCTATCAATCATCGTCAGATTCTAAGTCAAACTCGGGTGAGGTCTTGGGTGAAGTACCCTCGGGTGAGGTATTGGATGAGGTACCTTCTCGTATTGGATTCGCATTGTGCTTGGAACCCCAAGGTACATCGGGTGAGTAAGAAGCGTTCCGACGTACTTCGGAAAAATGACCCGCATCATGTTCGGATTGAACAATCCGAGTGACCTTGGGTGAATTACTCGCGTCATGCTCGGATGAAGCATCCCATACACACCTTGGATTAATAGGAAGCACCCAAGGGACTTCGGGTGAAGTACCCCGAGACAACCTCTTGGGTGAACTTCTTCGTATTGTGTCATAAAGGCTGAAAATGAATGCGTAAAGTTATTGTTCATAAATATTTTAGTGATTTCATTTTTCTCTGTTCTCTTGGACCAAATAAACAAAATATATGTTATTGCCAACGTCACTTATGAAGAAGAAGATCAATGGTTTTGTTTGCCTTAGGAGCTTTTTCTTTTCAAACAATAAGGCCAAAAAGAAGCTTGGAACTTGTGTACAGGTTTGGTGGGTGAATATTCAATACATACTGCTTAAAATATCTAGAAAGATAAAAGAGAAACAAAAGTTTCTTACATGTCTGGTCTCTGAGGCAATGTCCGAGGAGAGCCGAAGCCATGCCGAATTCTGCAACTGTGATGTGTGGAGAATGTATATCGATCTATTCACAATACCCCGATATGCGTGCAAAGGTCTTCTGTACTTTTGGATAACCCCCAGTATATTTTTGTAATTTATATGTTTTGTAATTAAAAAATAAATTTATTTATTTTATAAAAATATAATTTATATATTTTGTAATTTGTGAATAATTTGTACAGATAAAAACTAATTATGATAGTTTTTATATAATTTTTAGATTAGGAAATTTAAAGTAGATTTCAGAAGTTCAGACAATATTTTTTGGCTCAAAAAATGATCGTTATGGAGTAAACCCCACTAAAACCTGCAGATATTGTCGCAAGCTTTTTAGATTGTGGTAATACATCCAAAACACACATTCTTATAAAAAAATTATAGCAATATAAAGTTCTAATATTCTTGTATCACAACCGTATCGTAGTCATATTCAAAGCGTATCCTGACCAAATTCGCTGGTCAAATGCATTAAAATAATAGAATTTGTCACGTGACGTATCCAGTGCGTATCGCACGTGTATCTGTATTATATACATATCAAATACGACATACGGCTGTTTTTTGGAGTATCCGTGCAATAGAGGTTAGCAAATTCTTTAGTTTATTGCCAATACGAATGCACCATCTCCGAGGTCGTCTTCGAGGAGATTATTTCTTACTTTGATTCCTTTACAAACGAACCATCTCCGAGGTAGTCCTCGAGGAGATTGTGTCTTACTTTGATTTTCTTTACGAATACACCATCTCCGAAGTCATCTTCAAGGAGACTATGTTTTACTTCAATTCTCTTTACGAACGCACTCGGAGACTTCGAGGAGACTATATTTTACTTCAATTCTCTTTGCGAACACACTATCTCCGAGGTCATCCTCAAGGAGACTATGTTTTAGGCCTTTGGACCCTTCTTGTCTAGGCTGCTGTGAAGGGATTACCACCACGGGTTGCTGAATAATTTGCGGGTTCGTTTGACCCGCCTATGTGTTTCTCATCAGACATGGTTGCCGCCGAATGACGTGGTTGTTAGGCAAATCTTGAGAAATTAATCCACTGCCATATCCCCTGACAACTCTATGGGGTAGATGTTTATAGATCTTATCAATGCTCACAAGTGAAGTGGTTGAGAGAGGTTGTGGAAGAATTAGATTTGTGTGTGTGTGTGTGTGTGTGTGTTGAGAGGCAATTAAAATCTAGAAAATGAGAGCTTTACTGTTCCATCAATAGTGATTACAAGTTATATTGCAGAGATGTGAAATGTAAAGAGATTGAATTCCTTCCTTTGACGTCAACCTGCCAGGTACCGTTAGAAGAGAGTCCCATTATTTATGGGCCCGTGCGCTCTATGGCTTCCTCTTTCGCGAATTCCTCGTCCTCGGGCAGGGGGAATACTCTTCGGACTTCCTCGCTCGCTCTTTGAGTTAAGAGTAACGAAAGGCGCGTGGAGTCTACCGCTCGTGCGCCACATGCCACTCCGCCAATCTTCCTCTGCTTTTTCTCCCGCACAAGTGGTCATTTGAATAGGAGAACGATTTTGGGTGAGCCGCCTACATGTCTGGGCTTTGGAAGACTAGTGGGCCTGGCCTGAATGTGTTATTGGGCCTGACCCTATCACTTGCTATACTTTAATTGCTTGTGTGTGTTTATTAATATTGTTGGGTACCAATTGAATTATATATTTGTGTTAGAGTAGTTCACACCAAATCTGTTTAGAATCTTCTTTGTTTCCGCTAATTGTATTAAGCCACCCCTTCATGGACAATAGTGTGTTTTGAATGATTACTTCAGTCAAAATCTTATAAATTTGTTTTTTCGTTCTGTAGTTAACTAAATTGCTACGTTTTTTAACTATCTGATTCCATAAGTTCAATCAAAATTACTAAATACGTATATACAAGAAATTAAGTATAGTCTTATCATGAAGCTTTTGAAATTCAAAATATCTACATTATCTATTTGAAGATGTATGTTGCCGATTGACCAAAAAAGAGAAGAAAAAGAACATTCCTTCGTAGATTTTTTTTTTTTTTAAATTTACGGCCCTCTGGTTATTCTAGGGTTCTCCAAAATGACACGACACGATCGTGTTGGCACGACACGACATGCGTGTTGGCACAACACGACACAACACGAGTGCGGAATTAGCACGACACGATCGTGTTATCGTGTCGTGTCATAATCGTGTCGTGTTGGCAATCTTGAAAAATTAACACTATTTGACACGACACGACTAACACGCAACACGACACAAACACGAACTAACACGACCAAACATGACACGACAACACAAATTTAATTTTTAATATTACCAAAAATAACATCATAAACATACTTCTTCTTCTTATAAATGATTTTCCTAAAAAATTATAAATTAATTTTATATTAAAATTCAAATTATAACCCACTTTCTTTTTTAATCGTCTATTTATTTTTTAAAACATTTTATTTTTCTAATCTGTTCAAACAATAAAGAAATGAGTTCGCAAAAAAAAATAATAAAATCATCAATTAATCTTTGAACAAAAATATTCTCGCAATTTTGTACTGATATATATACTGAATTTGTAGAATAGTAAAATAAACTGCAACAATATTTTTATTCCATTTTAATATTTTAACATTTTTTAATAAATTATTATAAAAAATAAAAAAAAATTTCTGACACGATTTGACAAGACTAACACGACTTGTCAACACAACACGACACGATCATGTCAGTCGTGTCATGTCAGAATGCGTGTCGTGTTGCCTCTTCTCACCACTCAGCACGACACGACACGACACGATTAAAAAAAATAGTTCGTGTCAACACGACACAACACGAGACTCTAACACGATCGTGTTTGACACGACACGACACGACACGACATGCACGATTAGATAACACTATAACCCTTATGTGCAGACATTAATTAATACCGAAATAGTCAAATAGGCAGCTAGCCAATATAGAGAAGCACATGCAACAGCGTTTGTCGGGACTTGAACCGCATGATTACAATTAAAAAAAGAAATATTAAATATGTTTAAGAAATATATGAAATGACATCATGCATGACAGCATATATAAAAGCTCCGAGACGTCTACTCTACGACCGTTACAAAACAAAACAAAACAATATGATATAATATGTAGAAAGAATAGAAAATGATGTGTATATATTATGGGGGCGTTTGGATGGTGTGGGAATAAGGAAGGAATAAGGAATAACGTTGGAAAGTGTGTAACTTTATTGGGAAGTGTGTAAATTTGTGAAGGAAATATGAAGGATTTATGCCTAGGCGGAAATTTCCGCCCAATTCCCCTTATTCCCACACCATCCAAACGCCCCCTATATGCCCATCAGATTAGATGCATGTCACACTAATAAACAAATTATGTTCTGATATTTGTTGCAAACATCGCTTTAATTAAATACCAAAACTAATTAGGCAGATGCATCAACCAGTGAATTAATTAATCCTTGAATTAATAATATTGTATATCTATAAAAAGAAATTAATTAATGGGGGAAAAAAGGAAAGGTATGGACGCATATGAGACGAAGATTCGGTAAGGAAATGAGGTGCACCCCTCTTGCTTGGTCAACTGGTTAATTATAAGTTTATAACATAATAATAAAATAAATAGACAGTTATAGATTATATGTGGCGTTGAATCAATGGCTGCCCATGGATTTAATTCCCTTGCAGATAGCGCTGTCAATGAATGCCGTTTCGCACGTTTTTGTTCTGTGTCCGGAACGGAACGAAAATTGATTTCGTTTTTGAAACCGAACGGAAACGAAATGGGGACTGGTACACATTACTGTTTCGTTTATCGAAAAATAGGCTGAAATCAGTGGAAAATAGAATAAAATCAATGGAAAATTGAATACAAAATCGTTTCATTTAACGAAATATGATTTTTGTTTCGTTTCCGCTGTCGTTTTCAACGTTTGACACCAGGGGCGGATCTAGCACTGGGTCGGGTGGGGCTAGAGCCTCACCTAACGCCGTCGAGCCCATGGAGTCCCCCTTTAGTCCCAACTAATTTTTCTGTCATTGGAGTACTCAAAGGTGGGGCTGAAGATGTTGAACGGAGGTTGAAGAGTGCTTGCTTTCCGTAATCCCGTGTCCTCTCTCTCTTCCCGGTTACGATGGCCCTAGTCCACCAGTTCACCATAGACCCACAGCCCCACCTAAATATTTTTCCTAGATCCGCCACTGTCTGACACCCCTACTTGCAAATGGTGCCAGCCCATCCAAACATTGGTGCTGCAATTCGGAAGGATGGAGATAGCTCTGACGGCTCTGGTGGCTACTTGAAGATAGAAATTTTGGGATGCAAATTTTAGTTGTCTACATTTGACTTTTAGTTTTGAGAAATAGATATACCGTTGAGACTTGTTTTGCATTTATGTTGCTCCAAGGCTTATTAAAAGGCAGTGGGCCATTGTTTGTAGTTGCTCCGTTTAGAGTAAAGTAGCAATTCTATGGTTAATAGCGGATTGAGTGGTATCTAACCGGTATGGTAGTCTTTTGGATGTTTTTTGACTTTTGTTTTGTTTTCATACTTTATTTGTTTCATTTTTTCAAAATAAAACTGGGTGGCGTACCACCTTTTTTCAAAAAAAAAATAATAATAAATTTTATCTGTCGCATGGATCCATCCCTTTGACATCATAATTAGGACTTCAGGAACATTGAGCTAGAGAAAATAAATAAATAAATAAATAAAGGAGAAGCGAAATATATATTACAAGGGAAAATTGAATATAACCCCCTCTAATCTTGTCTAATTGGATATAACCCCCTCAAATTCTTAAATTTGGATATAACTCCCTGTAATCTTAGTTCTTATGGATATAACCCCTTTTGTTTATTTTAAATCGTATTTTAAGTAAAAAAAAATAATTTTTATATTCTCTGACCAATATACCCCTCATGAGTCATGACCATACTCCTCTTCATATTCTGGACCTTTCATCTTCTCACCAGCGTTTATGAACAAAAGGCAATAAAAATTCTGATTTATTTCTTTCCAAATCACCAGATTATTACTTCTAAATTCTAATTTATACTTCTAAATTCTACTTTATTTTCGCTCTCTTCTGTCTCTTCACATCTCCCTATTTCTTCAAACCTTCAACAATAATTATATTAACTTCTTTCATTTTTCACTGTTCTTGCGAGAAGGAATTTCAAAACTCAAGAGAATGATAATTTTTTCATCAGGTTCGAGATTGGCTTAAGTGCTTTTTTGAAGAATTTTCCAAAAAAATATCATATTGGTCAGAGGTAGTGGTAAGATGTCCAAAGATTAATCAGATTTTTTTTATTAAAGCTTTTCAGTAAACAATGTAAGGAAATGCAAAGTCTAGGCGACAAGATGAAGAGAAGCATTGTCAGGAGGGTTATATTGGTCAAAGATTATAGAAATTATTTTCTCTTACTTAAATTATACTTTAAATTAATCAAAAGGGGTTATTTCCATAAGAAACAAAATTAGAGGGGGTTATATCCAAATTTAAGGATTTGAGGGGGTTATATCCAATTAGAGAAAATTAGAGGGGGTTATATCTAATTTTCCCATATTACAAATAGGAGGAGGACGAAATATATATACAATTAATAAACGGCGCCTTTAAATTGAATTGAAGGAGGGGGAAGTCAAAGGCCTCCACCTCCCCTTCCCTGGAATTAGTAAAAGAGGCCAGGCCAGGCCAGTCCAGGGGTCAAATTAAGTAATTTAGCTAATTAAGGCTAAAACTAGAATGGAAAGTAGGAAGGAAGATCATCAGGAGATTGATGATCACAGGGAAAAGGAGGAAGGTAAGACGAATGAAGCCGGAATTAGCAACAGCAATAGCATCGGGAGAAGCAGTCGAAGGTGGTCGTTGCGGGAGGCCGCATTGAGTTTCAGAGGAGCAGAACATGAAGGACTTGATCATCATCAGGAAGAGGAGGAGTTGAAATGGGCGGCAATAGAGAGGCTACCGACGTACAACCGCCTCAGAACCTCTCTCTTCCAGTTCAGGTTGCAAGGAGACGTCGGAGAGGGAGACCGGGAGGTGGTGGATGTGGGACAGCTTGGGGCTGTGGAGAGGCGCCTTTTCATCGAGAGCCTCATCAAGCACATCGAGCACGACAACTCAAGGCTCCTCGACAAGCAAAGGCAGCGCATTGACCGGTACATATATATATGCACTCCCTCTCTTTGTTTCCTCTAAACATACACTATGCAGCGCAGACGCACACACCTTGTACTCTACCTATATATATAATTAGCTAGTATATATCTTTTTTCCTCGTCTTATATATTCACTTTATTTATTTATTTATTTATTTTTGAAAATTAATTAGTGGAGGTCCTCTACCTTTTTTCTATTAACACAAAAAAAAAAAAGTTACAAAAAAGTGTTTCACAAAAAAATAACTTACCGGCCCCTTTATATTATACCTATGAGAATGAACAGCTAGCACCGGTACTTGCGGACTTTAATTATATTATTACAGTTCGTTGAGTATCGATCGGGGCTGTTTTGAAGAATTCAATTAATGAAGCGCGCAAGTAGTTTATAGTTTTGTGGCAGGTTGGCAGTATAACTTACTAATAATCAAGGGGCAAAACGAAAACGGAATTAAAGTTAGAGATGGATGATATGGTCTGTTATGCAGCAACGGAAGTTAGACTGACACAGACACAAATTAATTGACTTTGACGACAGTAATTAATTGCAGTAAGCAGTTGACTCAGTTCCAAAAAAAATTAGAAATTAGAGAGAGATCATACAACCTTCTCTTCTCGTTGAACAAAAATGGTAAATTATTTTTGTGCCTTTACCTTGATGCATTTATTTGGCGCACACTAGATGCTTCATGAAATGCTTCATTGATATTTTTGTGTTTCTCTGATTCCTAAATAAACTGGATTTTTTTTTTTTTTTCCGTCTGATTTTACCTGAAAACCCAAACCCCGTCTCATCTCTAATATGTGGACAATTAAATCCAATTTTTTAACATCAACCCGGCAACAAAGTTCAGGCTTTCTGCTGAAGCCAAACGAGACATACATGCAACAACTTCAGTCATTATGCAAAAATGTGCATTTTTTGGTGGTATATCAGAATTAAATTGGGTGGTCAATTGCTTACATTTCTTAAAATCAACTCATTAGACACTAAAGTAAGGAATGCTGTCACAATAACGTGCTACTGGAATTAATGGTCGTTCACAGAGTAAATGTGAAGCAACCAACAATAGAAGTGAGGTACAAAAACCTAAGTGTCCAAGCCGAATGCCAGGTGGTGCCAGGGAAGCCTTTACCCACATTATGGAACACTGTCATGAGCACGATTTCGGTACGCAACCATTTCATTGTTCTGGTCAATTATATTTGAGTAGTTCAGTAGTAATTTGAGCAGAATATAACCAGTTTGAAATTTTCTTGGCATAGGGTGTTACAAGGTTGCCTGGATTAAACCGTCAGCAGGCAACAATTCGCATTTTGAAAGACGTTAGCGGAGTTATCAAGCCAGCCAGGCAACTTAAATTTCTCACTATCTAATTTCTACACCTCAAAGAACATGAATTTGTTTAGAGTAAACTAAGCTGTACAACCATTCATCTATTAGTAATTGATCAAAGTAAATAATATTATAGGATCACTCTCTTGTTGGGACCTCCAGGATGTGGGAAATCAACTTTCCTGCGAGCTCTTTCTGGAAAGCTCGACAAATCTCTTAAGGTATCCTTGTAGCTTGCAAACGTCCTTTTATATTTACAAAAAATTAGAGTTCTTTATTTACCATCAGGCCTCAACTACATTTTAACTTATGTCACAATAATAATTCTTTGACTATTTGCAAATATCATGCAAGTGATAGTTAACATGCATGGTGTGAAGAACCAAGTCTAATTAAGTTTTTAGCTACAAGACTGCTCCATGTTTTCCCCCATGATTTCACAAATGAAAATGGCCTTATGTCTGTTCCGTATCTAAGTCCTATCAGAAAGGGTTAATTGCAGCATAAAATTTTACATTATCAATCAAACTTTACTTGTTTAGGTAAATGGGGAAATTAGCTACAATGGATATAGATTAGGTGAGTTTATACCGGAGAAAACGTCAGCATATATTAGCCAGTATGATCTCCATATTCCTGAGATGACAGTAAGAGAGATTTTGGATTTCTCTGCAAGATTTCAAGGAGTTGGTAGCCGAGCAGGTACTTGGCCAATCTATCTCCTACATAATTTAACTATTGATGCTCGGTGAACCTTTATTTTAGCACTGAGAGTCTACTGTTTTGCTCTAAGAAAAATATGTGTAGATTCTTTATCATCATCATCATTATTAATATAATTATTATGAATTTGTGATTATTAAATGCAGAGATTATGAAAGAAGTAATAAGAAGGGAGAAAGAACAAGGAATTACTCCTGACCCTGATGTAGATGCATACATGAAGGTTACAAAAAGAAACATTGTTTTTTTTTTAAAAATTAAATTAAGGAAACAGAGCAAAAAGCATAAATATCCAAAGTACCTGGTGTGTGCTTAGCTCTAATAATCCATGGAGAGCTGGATCTTATGTTGCAGGCCATATCTTTGGAGGGATTAGAAAGAAGTTTACAGACAGACTATATCATGAAGGTACGATCGCCCTATTAGAAATAAAAAGAAATTGCTTCAACATTATTCAAATCCACATTATTTATTATGAAGAATCTGAGGCCTGACGTCCTTTTAATCAGATAATGGGGTTGGACATATGTGCTGACACTATTGTTGGTGATGCAATGAGAAGAGGCATCTCTGGTGGCGAGAAGAAACGACTAACTACTGGTAATTCATCACAAGTTTCATTTTAGATCCTTACTAAATTTGGTAGCATATAATCTTCAAAAGTGTATAATATTTTGTGAATAAAAAAGACTAAAATATTATGACTTTGCTAGCATTACGAAAATGTGAATGTTAGTTTCTAGTACTCAAGGACGCAGCTGCCACACAATTTTTTATTTCTTTGTTTCAATTGCGTTTTAGGTGTTGCATTTGTTAATTGATTCAGTTTCCAGCAAGTATGAGTGCATCAGTAAGTAGAAGTTTACATGAATTATCTAATTTGCCAGGAGAGATGATAATTGGGCCATCAAAAGCTCTATTTATGGATGAAATATCAACCGGATTAGACAGCTCCACAACATACCAAATAGTCTCTTGTCTTCAACAGCTGGCCCACATAGCAGAGTCTACTGTTGTTGTTTCACTTCTCCAACCCGCACCTGAAACATATAATCTTTTTGATGATATCATATTGATGTCTGAGGGTAAAATCGTGTATCATGGACCCAGAGACGAAATTTTAAATTTTTTCGAAGAATGTGGGTTTAAATGCCCAGAAAGGAAAGGAGCTGCAGATTTCCTACAAGAGGTATTAATTTTTCAAATCATGCCATACATAAATTCTGAAAGTAAACTAACCTAAACCGCTAAACCTGGTTAATACTGTAATTTTTTTTTTTTCAAAAAGTTGCAACCCAATACACATTATTGCACATTTTTATTGTGTCAGAGTATGATTTTTTTCCCCTACAAAACGGAATGGATCAGGTGCTATCCAAGAAGGATCAAGAGCAGTACTGGAGCCATTCAAATGAGGCTTATAGCTACGTTATGGTGGATGAACTGATCGAAAGATTCAGAACACACAAGGTTGGAGAGGATTTATCAGACGAGCTAGCGAAGCCATATGACAAGTCGAAGTGCCACAGACATGCTCTTTCCTTCAGCGTCTACTCTCTGTCAAAATGGGAGTTGTTCAAGGCATGCATCGCCAGAGAGCTGCTTCTCATGCGCAGGAACTCCTTTATTTATATATTCAAATCAACTCAGGTTTGCATCTGAATTTTTATTTTACGATGCAAGCTTGTCTGCCTGGAGTGTGTATGCCTCAGTCAATTATTGGTTGAGTTGCAGCATGACACTAGCCAATCTCCATTAATAAAGAAAAATTGCACAGCCTCATTTAATTAGGATGGAATATATCCGCAAACCATATATAGTTATACCGGATAACATAGACAAATTCAATTCCATGCCAACTAAGAAGCAGATCATAAAAAGTGCCCGGCTGATCTATCTAATCCCATCTGCAGCTGGGTATACTTGCATTGATCACTGGTACAGTATTTCTGCGTACACGCATGGGGGTCGATACGCTTCATTCCAATTACTATATGGGCTCTCTCTTCTTTGCACTGCTCCTACAAATGGTGAATGGCTTTCCTGAGCTGGCAATGACCGTAACCCGACTTCCAATCTTCTACAAGCAGAGGGACCTCTTCTTCTACCCAGCTTGGGCTTATTCGATACCTGCTTCTCTCCTGAAAATACCGGTCTCTTTGGTAGAATCTTTTGTTTGGACGACAATTACCTATTTTCTTATTGGATTTACACCCGAAGCATCCCGGTAAATACACTCTGCCATTAATATTTTCTTTTGTTGTCCACCTACATACTTTTTTATAAGACACTCTTATAAGGAACCTATTCTAACAACCCCTCACTCCCCACCAACACCTTTTTAATAAAATTAGCTTCAACTGCTTTATCATTATTTGTTTATTATATACTACAATTTAAGGGCAACAAAAATAAAATAAATTTTCCACAAAGTTCAATTTGTGATTTGTCCAAGACATTTTATTTGTACAAATTATTTCAGGTATTTCCGACAGCTTCTGCTACTATTCTTTCTACATGCAATGTCTCTGTCTTTGTTCCGATGTGTTGCTTCCTACTTGCAAACAGGGGTGGCGTCTACTCTGGGTGGCACTCTTGTTTTGGTGCTTTTTTTACTTTTTGGAGGATTTATTCTCCCGCGCCGTAAGCAATTGCTTTGTTTATTTCTTTTGACATGTATCTAGAATACATAATCCCGGAAACTGGAACCATGCAACTTGCATTTATAGATATTAGTTAACATTTAAGAGACAATCTTAAACCATTCCGACCAGTTTTTGCTGGTTGTTTATACTAGTACAGAGTAGTGGTTAACTGATTATTTAATGTCTGGTTTTGTCTGAGTTGTCCTAAATCACTTAAGAGGGCAAAAGAAGGAGAGATGAGTTTAAAAATTTGAGGTATTGCAACTTCTTGGTTTGTTTGGATGATGTTGGTCACTTATTGATATCTGAATCCTTTTGCAGCGTCCATTCCGCAATGGCTCAAATGGGGATTTTGGGTTTCACCCTTGACATATGCAGAGATTGGTCTAGCTGTAAATGAATTTCTTGCACCAAGATGGCAAAAGGTAGTACAACTAACTAAGCTCAAGTAAAATAAATAAAAATGAAATCTACATGTATAAATGCCCTAACTTTTTTCTTATATATGACATTTTTTTTCTTTTTAACTTTGATCACCCAACCAGACGCAATTATCAAATGCAACAATTGGGACTCAGACACTGATAAGTCGAGGGTTGAACTATGCTGGATATTACTACTGGATTGGAGTTGGAGCCCTTATTGGCTTCATCCTTTTGTTCAACTTTGGGTTCACTCTTGCCTTAACCTTGAGAAGACGTAACCCCCCCCCCCCCAATATATATATATACATATAAAATATAGAGAATGGATAAAATACACTAATGTGTACAGATCGTCCCTGTATATATATATATATATATTAATGTATTTTTTTAAAAGTTAGCTTGTCTTTCCAATCTAGTAGTGATGGACTCGTTGGCCATGCATCCCCTCCCCCGCCCCAAAAAAAAAAAAATTAATATTTATGTATTTTTTGTAAAGTTAGCTTGTCTTTCCAATGCAGTATTATCATAACCTCAATACTAGTTCTTTCTTTAAATCATCCAAAATGAGGCATGCACTACTTCAACAAGAAAAAATCTACCATCGCATAGGTAATTAATTAATAACAGTTCCTTGAGTGGAGGGTAACACCAAAACTACCAGATTCGCTTGGTAAACTTACATAACTAAGGTGGTCAATTTCAATTGACGGTTCAATATATATTTACAAGTCAATCATTTTTCCCAGCTTATGGAGCTTCAAAGGCAATTATATCTCGGGAAAAGCTTGATCAACTTCAAGGCCATAAGATAGTTGATTCATCAACAATAAGCTCTCAAGAACACACGAAGGCTGGTATGTGATTATTTTTATCTAGTATTAGGAATAACACATACAGGAAGTCAATATTGTGCTTGCTACTGATAGTCAGTTATGGTTCAATGGAGATGACTTGGTTTGGAGGATTAAACAATGATTGACTGCCAATTAGATTGTTTTATCATTTTTCATTTGGCTCTTCCTTGCGGAACTTGATTTTCATGACAACATAGTTCAAGATAATTCCGTGTTCATCTGATTAAAGACAATCATAATTATAATTTAGCTGAACAACTTAATTAAGGCTAAAGATTTGCTTTAATAATGCATAATTTTTTGCATACCAAACTACATTCCCGGTTTTAATAGAGTTAAAACAAGCAACATTTTCTGACAAAACCAATGGTGACAACCTATTTGACAAAGAAAATTACAACTTAAACATTGTTTTTCACAGGGAAGATGGTGTTGCCTTTTATACCCCTCACTGTATCATTCCAGGATTTAAATTACTATGTTGACGTTCCTCCAGTAAGTTTTTCCTATGACGACAATGCACCTAGTACTTGTTAAACATATATTTCAAAATGCCTCTAAGCACCAATTGGACTTGCAGAAATTTCACACTAAAAATAAGCACAAATTCATGTGCAATTCAAATTATGATGTAGGAAATGAGAGAACAAGGCTATAAAGAGAAAAGACTCCAACTTTTACACAACATAACAGGCGCATTTCGACCAGGTGTTCTTTCAGCATTAATGGGGATTACTGGAGCAGGTAAAACAACCTTACTGGATGTTCTTTCAGGGAGAAAAACAGGAGGTTATATTGAAGGAGATATACGAATTGGTGGGTATCCTAAGGTGCAGCAAACCTTTGCAAGAATATCAGGTTATTGTGAACAGACAGACATCCATTCACCACAAATCACAGTGGAGGAATCGGTCGCTTATTCAGCTTGGTTGCGTCTACCGGCAGAAATTAATGCTAAAACTAGACATGTGAGTTCATTTGCTTTGCTTATTCCAGATATAATAGTAATTATAAACAAAATTTGTTGGCTATATCATTTGCTGCATCTAGGACTTTGTAAATGAGGTGATTGAAACAATAGAGCTCGACCCCATAAGGGATGCACTGGTCGGCTTACCAGGATTGAACGGTCTGTCGACTGAACAAAGAAAAAGGCTAACTATAGCTGTGGAGTTGGTGTCTAACCCATCAGTGATATTCATGGATGAACCCACCTCTGGTCTCGATGCCCGAGCTGCCGCAATTGTCATGCGCGCTGTTAAAAATGTTGCTCAAACCGGTCGAACTGTTGTCTGTACTATCCATCAGCCAAGTATTGATATATTTGAAGCCTTTGACGAGGTATTTCATTTTCAGCAAAAGATAACTTAGTTTGTTTCATTCAAAACCAGCAAATAACCTTCTTTCTTCTAGCAAGCAAACTCAATTAATTGACTATTTCCATTTCTTTGGTTAATTTTCAGCTGATTTTGATGAAAAGAGGAGGAGAATTAATCTACTCTGGTCCTCTTGGTCGACAGTCGTGTAAAGTTATTGAATATTTTGAGGCAAGTTTTTCTGATTGCCCAGTAAATGAACTAAAATAGAACCAAAGAGTTAAAAACGGTGTTTATTTAAACTTACAAAATAAGTTTTCAGGGTATATCTGGAGTACCGAAAATCAGAGATAACTATAATCCGGCAACATGGATGCTAGAAGTTAGCTCTACATCAGTTGAGGCACAACTTGGAATAAACTTTGCACATATTTATAAGGAATCAAATTTATATAAGTGAGTTCTGGCAACTTTAGAACTACAAATGTAGGTAATAGGAAAATGACACTTACCTATATATAAGTCAATAAAATAGCATATGACAAGCTGGGAAAACTGCTGCATATCTGAAACTATTTTGCTGCTGACAAATTGAGGAAAAGAAAAATTAACGTTTTCAGTTTCATCTTTCTGATGAAGTCTTAAAATACAAGTCTATTAGTCAGTGCAATAATCAGCATTTAATCCCATCAAATAAATCATGTTCTGATGTACCTCTCAAGCCAAATGATGCGACATATCAATATTTTCTTTTTTAATTTTGATTTCATCTATATTGAAGGGAGAACGAGATTCTTGTGAAACAATTAAGCACACCTCCACTGGGGTCAAGCGATCTTCAATTCGAGACCCGTTACCCGCAAAAGTTCTGGGTGCAGTTCAAGGCTTGTCTGTGGAAGCAATCCTTGTCCTATTGGAGAAGCCCTCAGTATAATATGGTTCGCATAATGTTCATGTTCATGTCATCTGTCATGCTTGGCCTATTGTTTTGGAAACATGGAGGCAACATGTAAGTTTCGTTCATCCCACAATTTGAAAAAAAGTAATCTTTTAATAGCCCCTCAGGAGCAGAGGCAGATTTTTTTTTTTTTTTCCAATGAAGGTCAGCAACGTAAATTTGCACATTATGCACTACAATTAATTAAATTTATCATATATTAAAATACGGGTCATCACTGAAGAAATTTTTGTAAAATATGACGATCAATTTTGGAGTTACTATTTGACCCTCAAAAAAATTAGGAGTTACTATAAAATTACAGAAATTATCAAATCGATGCTGTAGTTGTTTTTTTTGTATGAAGAGGACGTTTCTTTTCTAACATAGCTTCACCCCCGGGCATCCTCCCTCACTGTTCAAAATAAAAAAAAAATAAAAAAAGGAGCGAGAGAGAGAGAAAACAAAGCAAAAAAAACTCTATCAGAGTCATATGAGACGACGATGATTATGGCCTCTTTTTTTGTTAATTTTTAAGGAATATCTCTTACCCTTTTAATTTGTTATCACCTTTTTTTCCAGAAAAAACCAACAAGATTTGTTCAATATATTGGGTTGCATGTACTCTGCAACAGTGTTCACTGGGATTAATAACAGTTCATCAGCAATACCCTTCATTTCTGTTGAACGAACCGTTGTCTACAGAGAGAATTTTGCTGGAATGTACTCTCCCTGGGCTTACTCTTTTGCTCAGGTACCTTTTTTTTAAAAAAATTTCATCTGCAATACATTTTCACTTCTTTGTAGGAACTTAAATCTTATATCAATTTTCTGTTAGATAATTTATGGCTTTGTAATTAAAGCCACAATTGACGCTTCGGAGTTTTGGCAATCAACTATACAGGACATGAATTCCATGATAAGGGATTTTGATAGTGGTTATTCTTCGTTTCACAGTTGGAGTTCAACTGGAAATTCATAATGTTGGAATTTAACAAGAGTTATAATACTGCACCAAAGATTTTAAAATACGGAAGTCAAGAACTTGCCACATCAACTTTTGAAATGATATATTCCTGAATTTTGATTTTGAAAATTACACTTTCAGAATATAAAAATGTTCAGATTTCATATATTCGGTGAAAGAAGAGACAAAAGTTCATGCAAAATGAATGTAAATTTACCTATCAAAACGCCTATATGTATAAGTTACATTTGTTGGCGCATTGTAGGTTGCAATAGAGATACCGTACGTGTTGTTCCAAGTAGTGTTGTTTATGGTGATAGCGTATCCGGCCATCGGTTTTGCGTGGACAGCCGCAAAATTCATGTGGTTCTTCTACACCATGTTCTGCACGCTGCTCTACATGATATACCTTGGCATGATGCTCACTGCTATGACTCCCACCGTGCAGCTCGCCACCATTCTACAGTCTGTTTTCTACCAACTTCTCAACCTTTTCTCCGGCTTCGTCATTCCTCGCCCGGTACCTAGCAAGCCAACCCTCTCTCTCTCTCTCTCTCTCTCTCTATCTCTCCCCCCTCTATCTATGTGGTTGCAATTAATTGCTCGAGATTAATCAACTTCCTAATTTTCAATTTGCAGCAAATTCCGGGATGGTGGATTTGGTTGTACTATACATGCCCGTTAGCCTGGACTCTGGATGCCCTCTTCACGTCGCAATATGGAGATGTCCCTACACAAATTAATGTCTTCGGAGAGAAAAAATCTGTTTCTCGGTTTCTAGAAGATTATTTCGGGTTTCACCATGACCATTTAACCCTTGTCGCTGTTATGCTGTTGCTATTTCCCATTGCCTTTGCCACTCTGTTTGCTTATTTCATAGGAAGAATCAACTTCCAGAAAAGATAGGTGATCTTTCTGCAATACACGCATTTTTGACCGACACCATTAATTGCTTATGTGTAAATGTTAGATAATAAGTAATCAAATCAAGGCGCTATTAGTCCTATAGAAGATCGAATTTATCTTTTGAACATGCTATCTTGTTGATTTGCTGTGATTCTTTTTTCTCATTACATAATTTTTTGGCTTTGTTAATGCGATATATCTCTGCATTCTGAATTATTGTTTAGAAGAAATGTGAAAAAACAAAAATTAAGGTAGATTTGAGACCTGGCTAACTTCATCACGAACCTTTCAACTTGTGATATGCAAAAAGACTTCTTTGGCAACCTTGGCTTTTGTAACATGGAGATAAAGGTGCTCTCGTATCTTCCGAGGAGGTGATTCAGACCTGAAGATATAGTGCCGCAAGCTGTCACAGAATGCACAATCCTTAACCCTGCTTTTCTTATTGCAACTTAGTCTGATTCTGTTGTTTCAATTACTTAGTTTGCAATATGTAATCATTTCCTTTTCTTCGCTCAATTTTTTTTTTTCCCTTTAGCTTCTTGTTTAACTATGTAAAAAACTTTTTTTAAATGAAAGATGGGGGCTTGCCCTCCATTTTTGTTTCAAAAAAAAATAATAAGGTAGAGCTGGAAAAGTAAAAGAATTATAAAAATAAAAGGATATCTATATTGACGCATAAAAAGGTACCTTGTTTAAAATTTAATAATATAAGGCC
This sequence comes from Rhynchospora breviuscula, assembly GCA_027562975.1. Classification (NCBI taxonomy): domain Eukaryota; kingdom Viridiplantae; phylum Streptophyta; class Magnoliopsida; order Poales; family Cyperaceae; genus Rhynchospora; species Rhynchospora breviuscula. Next base: position 69,096,462 of record CM050400.1, on the reverse strand, counting down.
TCAACTAAATAAATTTCATAATACAGAATGGCATTAATGAAAATATGCAGTTCCAATTAGTCTTCTTTTTTAAGTAATTTTTCCTTGTAATCTTTCCCGCTGTAGGTGACTAGCTCCAAAAATTTTTAGTCGAATGCGTGAAAATTCATTATCAATTTTTACCTCCTTTAACAATATGAACAAATGTATTTTTCTTAAATTAGAACTATTAAAGCATCAGTGAATATGCGACGATTACAATGTATCAAACTACATTGTTGTCTTTCTAATTTTCTTTATTTTAATTCTGACAAATTCAAAGTATAACCAAAGACAGAAAAAAAAAATCCTAATTAACTCTAAATAGGAAGTCAGATGAACGGATCGAGTTGGCTTTGTTTTTCATAAAATAATTTCTATTTAAGAGGTCAAATTTTTCTGAGGTCCAAAAAATCGCGGGTCTATAGATAGGAAAAGTATAGTCTATAAAATGGCTAAAACTAGTACAAATACAAGGTGAATCCTTTTCTCCACTGAGACAAGAAACGAAAACAAAAGCAGAATCCTCTCTCAACAGGTAATTATGTGCATTTTTTTTTTTTTTTTGTTCATGAATACTGGCAACCTTGGCACATCAGCAATTGATCATAACTAATTTTATGGGTAACTGACAGGTGCTGTGTGAGATTAGCTAGAAAGAGAGAAGAGGCGGGAAAAGAGAATTGAGAAAATGGCAGGAGCAGCAGCTGGAGACAGCTTCCTGTTCACGTCAGAGTCGGTGAACGAGGGGCACCCGGACAAGCTGTGTGACCAGGTGTCTGATGCGGTCCTTGATGCATGCCTTTCACAGGACCCCGAGAGCAAGGTGGCATGCGAGACTTGTACCAAGACGAACATGGTTATGGTATTCGGTGAAATCACCACCAAGGCCAATGTCGACTACGAGAAGATCGTGCGCGACACCTGCCGTGGGATAGGGTTTGTGTCGGCTGATGTGGGTCTCGATGCTGACAAGTGCCGTGTGCTGGTCCAGATCGAACAACAGTCCCCTGATATTGCCCAAGGAGTTCATGGTCACTTCACCAAGCGGCCAGAGGAGATTGGTGCCGGCGATCAGGGCCATATGTTTGGCTACGCCACTGATGAAACAGAAGAGCTCATGCCTCTCACCCACGTCCTCGCCACCAAGCTCGGTGCCCGCCTCACTGAGGTGCGCAAGAATGGGACATGCCCATGGTTGCGTCCGGACGGCAAAACCCAGGTGACGGTAGAGTACCGCAATGAGGCCGGTGCCATGGTGCCGATACGGGTCCACACCATCCTCATCTCGACCCAGCATGATGAGTCGGTGACAAACGACAAGATTTCCCAGGACCTCAAGGAGCATGTCATCAAGCCCGTGGTCCCTGCCAAGTACCTCGACGACAAGACCATTTTCCACCTCAACCCTTCTGGTCGCTTCGTCATTGGCGGGCCCCATGGTGATGCCGGTCTGACGGGCCGAAAGATCATCATAGATACCTATGGTGGATGGGGGGCCCACGGTGGAGGTGCCTTCTCCGGCAAGGACCCCACAAAGGTACATAGACACTATATTAATTAGGTGTTACCATGGAACCAGTTTTAGTTGGTCTTACAAATTTACAATTCATTCCAATGACAAGTGACGATTAATTAATGTAATGTGATTGAACCTGTACTAATTAAATTAAGAAAAAAAGTACGCGCGTATATAGTAAACTAGGAACAAGAAATTAAATATGATAGTTTTTGTTTTGTAGGGATTCGAGAGAGATCAACATCCAATTTATTGAGCTAATTAAACATGCAGCAAAGGAGTCGTTGTTATGGACTTAGGTTTAGATGCGATTAACAACAGTATCTATTATTTAAACGATTATAGTTTATTTAATTCACCCCGCTGTTTGTTGGGACTTGGGAATAATGTATATAACATATGTAATATACAGGTGGACCGTAGTGGGGCCTACATTGCACGGCAGGCAGCAAAGAGCCTCGTAGCGGCTGGACTGGCTCGGCGGTGCCTGGTGCAGGTGTCATACGCGATTGGTGTGTCGGAGCCGCTCTCAGTGTTTGTGGATTCATACGGCACCGGCAAAATAGCGGATAAAGAGCTGCTGAAGATTGTGAAGGAAAACTTTGACTTCCGACCGGGCATGATCGCAATCAACCTCGACCTCAAGAAAGGAGGTAACCGCTTCATCAAGACCGCCGCTTACGGCCACTTTGGCCGCAACGATCCTGATTTTACCTGGGAGGTTGTCAAGCCTCTTCAGAAATAGTCACAAAGCATTTCTGATTGGTTGCATTTCTGTCATTTTAATTCCTAGCATCTTTTTTTTTTCATTTTACCTTTGTAATGTTAGAATTACAAGGCAATGTCCTCCCCCTTATTTTTGGTTGCATTTTGTCGTGAGAGGTTAATAATAGGAAAAGAGAAATGAAGTTTCGTTTTTTTTTTTGTTGGGCCAGGGATCTTCCTTCTCTGGATCGGACTGGAACAAGTTGACAAATCTTAGACAGCATTAATTATTTAATTTATTAATTTTCAACACAAATCTTCTATCTATCTATGTCTTTACTTTGCCCGGCCTTTTGCATCTGGCATCACTGCATCGGTATGGTATCAGTTATCAAATGGCCATGTTGCAACTTGCATTGCAATTTGCATGAGGCCTTGCCGACACGACAGCTCAGCATGCATCGTTTTTATAATTATAATTTAATTTAATGATTACATAACATGAGCAGGCAGGTGGCCAACATGTCAATCTTATTACTTATTTTATACTATTAAATATAAATGAATGCAGGAAGCCAGCAACCCATGTCTATCCCAGAGGCCAGATCCCACCGACATGTATGTTTCAGGACACTTTTGGATGACGAGAATGTCAGGTACTGGTACTGGTACTGGTACCAGTGCTCACAACTTTTGCAAGATCTGCTTTGTGGTTTCAGCCCTACAACATTTCTCCTAACACCTAGCTTTATCCATTCATTCATTCATTCAAACAACTCTTTCCAATTAACAATCAAGCAATACTATTATCTCCTGTTAAGATCTGTGCCCACTGCCCACGAAGCACAGCATTACAAACCCAAAAAGGAACCAAAATTACACAGACAAAATAAAGGAGCGAGAGCGAGAGAGTAAAAGATAATAAAAAGAGACGAACATAGACTAGAATTAATAATCCTTGCCTTAACTAATGGCAATGTCACCTCACTCTTTGTTATTACGTACCGTACTGTTTTAAGTTTTAACTAACACACCCATAATACCAAATACAAGCAAAGCAAGCAAGCTCAACCCCTCATCCACCAGCCAACAACCCAGTTCCAGCGACTAACTATCCCTCCTTAGACCCAAACCCACAACGCAACACCGGCATCATACTTATATAATATTGCTTGGCACCACAGATGGATGAATGTATGAACGAACGAATGAATCAATTCAGTACTTGAGAGGCTTAACGACCTCCCAGGTGAAGTCGGGGTCGTTGCGCCCAAAGTGGCCATAAGCGGCCGTCTTGATGAAGCGGCTTCCCCCCTTCTTCAGCTCTAGGTTGATGCTGATCATGCCTGGCCTGAAGTCAAAGTTCTCCTTCACTATCTTCAGCAGCTCCTTGTCCGACACCTTTCCTGTCCCGTATGAATCCACAAACACCGACAGCGGCTCCGGCACCCCGATCGCATATGACACCTGCACCAGGCAACGGCGAGCCAGCCCTGCCGCAACAATGCTCTTTGCAGCTTGCCGTGCGATGTAAGCCCCACTACGGTCCACCTTCAGTTACAAAGTTAAAAACTGATTAGTGTGGCTTTTCAAATCGAATGACCCAATAACATTACTATTCGACCTATCATTCATTAGCTACCCCTACCCAGAATATTTTTTTCCTTTAAGTGAGTTGCATGACTTTGGTTCCTTTTAATATCAGTGTACAACTTTTTTCATTTAAACAAATACATTCTTTCTCTATAAATTGCACGTCAACATCCTGCATGCAGGTAGCTTTGCTAAAAATAGAATATAAAAAAATGAGGTGAGTGATCTACAAAAAATGTGATGCCAGATTGTTGGCACAAGTACAGTACCTTTGTTGGATCCTTCCCTGAGAAGGCGCCGCCACCGTGGGCCCCCCATCCACCATAGGTATCGATAATGATCTTGCGACCTGTCAAACCAGCATCACCATGGGGCCCTCCGATGACAAAGCGGCCAGAGGGGTTGAGGTGGAAGATGGTCTTCTCATCGAGGTAGTGAGCAGGAACGACAGGCTTGATGACGTGCTCCTTGAGGTCGCGAGCAATCTCATCATTGGTGACGGTCTCATCATGCTGGGTGGAAATCAAGACTGTATGGACCCTTACCGGTACCATGGCACCTCCGTCGTTGCGGTACTCTACTGTGACCTGGGTCTTTCCATCAGGACGCAGCCAGGCACAGGTACCGTTCTTGCGTACCTCAGTAAGGCGGGCACCGAGCTTGGTGGCGAGGACGTGGCTGAGAGGCATGAGTTCTTGGGTTTCATCGGTGGCATAGCCAAACATGTGGCCCTGATCGCCGGCGCCGATGTCCTCGGGGCGCTTGGTGAAGTGACCGTGGACGCCTTGTGCAATGTCAGGGGACTGCTGTTCGATCTGGACGAGGACGCGGCACTTGTCGGCGTCGAGACCGACATCGTCGGAGACGAAGCCGATGGAGCGGCAGGTGTCGCGGACGATCTTCTCGTAGTCGAGATGGGCCTTGGTGGTGATTTCACCGAAAACCATGACCATGTTGGTCTTGGTGCAGGTCTCGCAGGCGACCTTGCTGTCAGGGTCGTGGGCAAGGCAGGCGTCGAGAACGGCATCAGAGATCTGGTCGCAGAGTTTGTCGGGGTGGCCCTCGTTGACAGACTCAGAGGTGAAGAGGAAGGTGTCCAGGGCGGCCATTTCTTCTTTTTTTTATTTTTAGCTGTGAGAGAGAAATAGATCTGAGATCTGAGATCTGAGGTGAAGAGAATGGATTGAGATTTCACAAATTAACAAATTATTTAAGAAATTTTAAGGGTAAGGAGAGGAGAGGTACCTGTAGTAGTTGCCTCTGGAGTCTGGAGTCTGGAGGGAGTGGCGTCCCTTCCTTCTTCCTATCCTCCTATTTATATATAACACAAAACAAACAATGGAGTCTGGAGAGACTCGGAGAAGCAAGCGAGCAAGGGCTGGGATCAAATCCTACCAACCCCCCCATCCCTCCTGCTGCCCGGATCCACATCCTCAGCAGCCAGATTTTGGCTGCTCCAAGCAGCCAAAATTTATTTTTTTTAATATTTCAACATTTTAAAATTCAAATGTTGAATCCAAACCGTTGATCTTGTTCAATTTTACGGGCGATGCATTTTCATATAAGTTTTATGAAATTTAGAGTTGATTTGATGCTAGATCAAGTGGTCAACAAATGAACGAATCTGGTTAACTATCACTGATTAATTCTAATACGTTCATAATTTGATCACTTAATCAAGTACCAAATCGACTCCAAATTTTATAAAACTTATATGGAAACACATCGCCCGTAAAATTGAACAAGATCAACGGTTTGGATTCAACATTTGAATTTTAAAATGTTGAAATATTAAAAAAAACAAATTTTGGCTGCTTGGAGCAGCCAAAATCCGGCTGCTGAGGATGTGGATCCCCTGCTGCCCTGCTTCATCAATCAATGGGTCCCATCTCCCATCGGGGTTGGTGCCTGGACCCCACCGCTGGACTACCAACTAAACTAATTACTTAGCCTAACTTAAGATTAGCCCGTGGGGGCGTACGCGTAAGGCGTTTGGCATACGTCACATTAGCCTAACTTTTAGGTTAGTAACCTAACTTTAATCCTAACCCCACTAACTTAACTTATGGTGTGCAGTGCTGATATCACGCAAACACAACTGGACTCCAATCTCTAATCACTTGCACCTGGACGCCCTTCTAGTCTTCTACCAAGGGTTCATCCCCGCTCTCAACTCTCAACTATTACTATTCCCACTTTTATTTTATTTTATTTTATTTTTCTGACACGCGCGTTAATCATTATTTTATTATTATTATTATTTTTTTTTTATTTGTATTCATAATCATATTACTACTTTTAATTTCTATCATCTCCTTTGGTGCCATAAATTTTAACGTTGACTCTAGTGGTATCTTTTACACTTTCACCGGGGAAGCGGAGCCCGCTGCCGGGTGTGATTTTTCTTGCGTTACGACTTTAATTATAACCATGTTATGTTATGTATGATATGGATGTGGATGTACCAGTACCACAAGAAAAAGCAGAGCCATAAACACGTGCATTCTTCATAATTGGAAAAATACTCGCGTCAGAAAATTAAACGCACTGTTGCGTCACTTTGAAAATCAAATAGAGTTACATTTTCTTTTACAATCCGTAATAAAAATATAATAAATAATTAAATAACTTGATATGTTGGTAAATAATGCTATACCAACCGTTCGATTACAATTGGAAATCTGGAATGATGGGTTCAAACAGCAAGTAAATGCATTTTTTGTTTGTACCGGAATCCGGATTACGGATAGGATAGTGGATAGTGGATACTGATCACTCACCTCACCTACGACCTACCTACCCACTCCAGGCTGTCTCGCATCGCATCATTATTAATACTAATCCAGTAATCCCTAATCACATAATTAATTAATTAATTAATTAATCGGGGCTGATAAGTATCATCTCAAGATTCATCATCCCCATCATCCCCAGCAGTTAGTAACGTGTTTTCTATTATTGTCTATCATCCCATCATCCCCTGCACGCGTTTTCCCTTTTTGAAAATCCAACGCTCATCCTCTGTTTCGCTCCCCTTCCCCTCCCTTCTGTTTCGCTCCCTTCCTATTCCCTCAACGTCACTTACCCCTGTCCTACCTCCTCCCTCCTAATTGTTCTAGTTCTGAAAACAAACGTTCTAATTAATATAGCAACTGTTCTGGTTAATATATGCAATTGTTCTGGTTAACTAGAACAGTTATATATATTAACTAGAACAGTTAATATATATAACTAGAACAGTTGTATATATTAACCAAAACAGTTAGA